>BSBM01001642.1:9607500-10322500 GCA_027924585.1 Larix kaempferi
ACATTTCATAATCACATTCCTCCATCTAGTAGACAAACATTTGTTGAATTCCTCATTGTTTCACTACAACAACTCACACAAACACCTAAACAATTGAAAACTCTTAGTCTTTTGGGGTTATTTTCCCTCATCCATACCATGAAAATGATGTGAGTATGATCTTTTAAGATTATATGAAAACATTCTCACTAGATGTTGTTGTACATAATCAATTGCTACATCGAACTTTAATAATCATGCACATCGAGTTTTAATATCTTGTTTGTTGTTCATTCTTGTAGGGGTGATATTTTTGTTTTTACAAAAAATGCATTGAATATGGGAAACATACATAATAATAAAAGACAGTCTAGAAGGACACAACTGCCCCCTGAAAAGGCCCATGAGATAAGAGAAAATGCCAGGTTGTACATGCAAAACCATAGAAATCAAAATGTTAGTGCCTTAGATCCATCAACAAGCAATGACGAAGTGGTTGAAGTCAATCAAATCTTGCCTGATGTCGAGTATAAAGGGATGGATGTTGAACAATTTCTTAACTGGAAACCTCCCCAAGAAGAGCACACACATTGTGAACACACTCCCTTGTAGGACCAATTTGTGAATGAAGGGCCATGACAAACCATTGATGAGACTCATACTTCCTTGTCGAATCCCTTGCATCGACTATCAACCGAACTACGAAGAACTCCAAGACGTATTCATGTGGATGAAAGTTCATTTTCAGGACTTGAAGGTAAGATTCCCAAACGCACTATTGATTTCCATTGTAGCAAGATAATCAAATATTTTTTTGAATCCAAAACCGATGCAACAAAATGTCAATTGTTTCTTGCTTTGTTAAAATCACATTGTCTAGCTCATGTTAGGAGAATTTTGTGCATAAAGGTAGTTAGAAGTTCAGAGGCCAACAATCATGTTGTTAGAAATCTACAATCTGCATTTAATTTGATTGGAAAAACTTCTTGTACAAAAGATTTTCATGTCGCCCATCGTGTACTGTCGGAGTCGATTGTAGACAAATCCACACGGCAACGTAGCCTACTATCACACACATGTAAAATATTTAAAATAGATAGAAAGACTCTTCAAAAGTATTCTTCCATTAGAGAAAAACTTGAGACCCCAGGCCAAAAAGATTGTTGGGCCTTTATTGGTAGGTTACCTCGTTCAGACATGAAGCTCATTGATGCTATTAAAGAACTAGTGCAAACGTTTTGGCATGATAACACTAGACTGTCATCGAATCAAAGAGATGTTTTAAAGTTGAGAAAAGGTGTTAGGGGGGGTGAACCCCATGTCAAGCACTTCCTTGACACGACACAAAGAGAACTCTATGAGAGGTTCAAGAATGAGCACACACAATTGAACTTGGGCCAAAGGTCCTTTGAAAAATGAAAACCCTGGTATATTAGAATTTGCATTGATCGCAATACATGTTGTTGTAGATACCATGTAGAATTTGAGTACTATTATGATACATTTAGACATATATTTTGTGGTTTGCATACTAACATTGTGCAGGATTTCCCATCGTTACAACCACCGAATGCATCCAGATAATTTATACATAGCATAATGTGTCCAAGACCTGAAGGACACAAATATTATAAAAGATTATGTTTATATGGGACATGTTCCAGTTGTAGTGGATTTGCATGATTGAGCCGTTGCATCCACGCAATCGCGGAGCACGAATTTGGGAGGATGTCAGTAGAAATGCAGAACTTCCAGTACATAACATATCAAGTAGATAGTTCGAAGGAAAGCAAAAAAATTTCATTGGTGAAGTCACAAGTAATCTAAGTTTGCATACTTTCATACTCTACATGTTGAATTTGTAAATATATATTTAGATTGAAAATGTCACTTTGTATTAATGCCCTTGGTTTTGTGCCACCAGGTACAAATTTGCAAATTCATAAAGGAATTCTACCAAAAGACCGAGCATTATGTACAGCATGTCCATGTAGCATGATGGTAGGATGAACAGTACAAATAGTGCAGGGACACCTTTCCCAAGGGCACAATATTGTCAGTTGTGGAGGTTGCGGAAAACTACACCCTACATCCATAGAATGAGATTCAAAGTCAATACTACTATTCAGACCAAGTTAGCATAAAGGTCGATATCACATACAGGCATGTGCCAAAGAGCAGCAACGACATGAGGATAATATTGAAAGATACCAACTTCTACCTCAGTGACAACAGGTGCCACAACCTGCGTTATGTGCAGCATTGCTTAAAAATTTTCTATGATCAGCTGAAGGAGAGAGGTATACAGATGGATCAACATTGGATATGGTCAGATGGTTGTGCAGGCCATTTAAAATTTGCACGTGTTTTCCATTGGTTGAGTATTTTGCAAAAGACTTATGATGTGCTGCATGTATGGAACTATTTTGAGACCGAGCATGGAAAGGGAGAGTACGACGGGGCTAGAGCATGTCTCAAAAATTCCCTATGAAGGAAGGAGATGAGGTGCATGGGAGGTCCTCATATTCAGAATGTCGAATCCACAGTTCGATGGTGCAAAGAAAAAATGCCAGATCAAACCATGGAGCAACACATACCGACAGGTAGAGGACACGTTGTCAGAAATTTATGGAATGTAATCGATATAGATCGATCGTGTTCTTATAGTTGTAGTACTATGCAAGGCACTCGTGGATTTCATTCGGTTCGAAGCTCAAACAACCCCTTATTTGAAATATGGACGCGAAAACTTGCTTGCTATTGTGGGCCTTGCAGTAGTTGTGAGTGGGATGAGAGCGAATCAATGGATTGGGTTGATGAATGGGATCATGTATCACTTGTAGTGGACCCACATACAGTTGTTGAAACAATCCAGTTAGAGGAAGTCCAGTCCTCTATTTCGAATGAATATGATCATATATCTGATCTTGTACAGCCATGTAAACATTTCTGCATGCATATCCTGGTTACCTCCTTGTTTTTATAATTATCCAAGTTATCAAACCACTACTTGTTCAAATATGACCTTAAAATGTATTTCTGCAGGACACATCTATGCAGTTGTTTCCCCGACAGACAGTACAATTGGGATGAATTATTGGTTGGAACAATGCATGCAGGGGAAGCAAACCCTCCTCGCATCATTAACGGATAGTGAAGGCATTACCTTTCCGACCGGATCGACATTTGTTCAGGGGGAATATCTTACAATGGGTGTATCACTTTACGCACTTGATCATTGGTACAAACATCCAACTACAAAGAATGTTAACGAAGTCATCAAACAAGGTACGCTACTTACTACCTCATGCAGAGCATGAGAGGTTGTTCGAGACAATAAAAAACCGAGAGGATCCAGAAGGCCTAATTGATTGAGGTACATAGTATAGCCATGTAATTGTTTATTCACGCATGATTAATGTTATTCATGTTAGATAGTTTATTTGATATCGTTATCTTATATCATTTATTTGATATTTGAGTTATGATTAAGTTATGATTTATAGCCATGTGATTATTTATTCATGCATGATTAACCCTAGAAGCACTAATATAACCCTAGAAACACTAATCTAACCCTCAGAAACTAATCTAGAATCCTAGAAATCTAATCTAGCCCTAGAATCTGTGAACCACCACACGTACCCTCAATGCTTGATTTTTTGGAGGTCGACCTCTTCATCATCATCACCATCTTCATCATCATTGTCATCTCTAGGTTCCTCATCAACATCTCCATCATCATCATCTTCTTCATCATCATCATCATCATCTTCATCACCATGACCATCATCATCAACGTCTTCATCATCATGGTCACCTCTAGGTCCACCATCACCATCTCCCTCATCATCACCATCTTCATCATCATCATCATCATCATCATCATCTTCATCACCATCGCCATCATCATCAACTCCTTCATCATCATCACCATCTTCATCACCATCGCCATCATCATCAACTCCTTCATCATCATCACCATCTTCATCATCATTGTCGTCTGTAGGTCCCTCATCACCATCTCCATCATCATCACCATCATCATCATCATCATCATCTTCATCACCATCGCCATCATCATCAACGCCTTCATCATCATCACCATCTTCATCATCACGATCATCTCTAGGTCCCTCATCAACATCTCCATCATCATTGTCTTCATCACCATCACCATCATCATCAACATCACCATCACCATCTTCATCATCATCACCACAAGTGCCTGGTGGACGATTTTGCAAATTTGACCCCAATGTGCAAAAATTGCACACTCCCTCACTAAGCAAAACCCTAGTTTCCAAGATGGACCTACAAGGTGACACCTGGGCCACGGGACCAGAGGAGAGGGTAACCCCTAGCACTATCCCGATGTCCTAAATCCAACGGAGTCGACGGTTCGTCGATCGAAGCCAAGGTCGTCATTCTATGGTTCGTTCTGTCTCACATCCAAAAGGCCTTCAGGGACACCTGCTGGATGCCTGCCGGGGGCATAGAACTCCAATCGTGCAACAAAACCAGGTTCTGAGGAGACATGCAGGTGTGTCCAGGGAGGTTTCGGCTGGGAACGCTAGCCACAAGTGCCCGGTGGACGATTTTTCCAAATTTGACCCCAATGTGGAAAAATTGCACACTCCCTCACTGAGCAAAACCCTAATTTCCAAGATGGACCTACAAGGTGACACCAAGGACACGGGACCAGAGGAGAGGGGCACCCCTATCACTATCCAGACATCCTGAATCCAACGGAGTCAATGGTTCATCGATCGGAGCCACAGTCATCATTCTATGGCTCGTTCCGTCCTGCATCCAAAAGGCCTTCAGGGACACCTGCTGGATACCTGCCGGGGGCATAGAACTCCAACCGTGCAACAAAATCGGGTTCCGGGGAGACATGCAGTTGTGTCCAGGGAGGTTCAAGCTGGGAACACTAGCCACAAGTGCCCGGTGGATGATTTTGCAAATTTGACCCTAATGTGCAAAAATTGAACACTCCCTCACTGAGCAAAACCCTAGTTTCCAAGATGGACCTATAAGATGACACCCGGGGCCATTGGACCGAAGGGGAGGGGCACCCCTAGCACTATCTAGACGTCTTGAATCCAATGGATTCTACGGTTTGTCGATCCAAGCAATGGTCGTCATTCTATGGCTAGTTTTATACCCCTACATCCTGAGAACGTTGAAGCTGTAAAGCAACAGCTCTGTAGTATTCATCCTAAAGCTCTTTTGTTTATGTCTAAGATAAAGAAGCTCTTAGTTCGTGAGCTAGAACATATCGATCTTAATAGGATTTAAACAATCTTTGTTTTACGAGAAACTGACCATAGAACTTCTCGTAGTGAGGACAAGTTCATCAAAGCGACTTCATTCATCTATATTTTCTTAATGTACACATAGTCCATCCTTATCTTGATAAACAAGAGTTTTATAATAGCTTGAATTCTTTGGGCGTGGTTATCTCCCTGTATTCAGTTGTCTGATTGGTTGACAAGCTTGCCTGAAAATCTGTACGTTGAACTTCTTTGTTTTATTGCTGAAAATTGGAATGGATTATTCAAGTCACATGCAAAACGCTCCTTTGTTGAAATATGTAAGTTCTTCCAACAACATAGATTTGGCTAGTGTATCAAATGCTGCCATCCACACAAGAATTTATTTTTTGTCAAAGGAGTCACACATATTGTGGCTGACCAAATGGTCTGGGGAGCTTGGAAGTGCCGCCAAATATTATTCCATGCCTTAATCTACCCAAAAGGAAATTATAAATTTAGATCCTCGAGAATGTCTGAATCTTCCCACAAGGCAATTATAAATTTAGATCCTCGAAAAGGTGAGAAATTGTATGAGTGGTTGAATCAGTATCCTAAAATTACAGAGCTTTCTATATCAAAGTTTGTTGAGCGGCTCCTAGATGTAGTATCAGACTCAAAAGACAGTAGCAGATGAAGGTGGAAAAATCATTAGGGTACAAGGCTCTCTGAAGTTTCTCCAACCTGCATCCATGAGTAATCGGGCCAAGTTAATGGGCCAAGGTGTCCCTGAATGGCCCCAGGGTGCCCGACTAGAATGCCCGTAGCACCTGAACCATGGCTCGGTTCGTGAATCCGTTGATTCCGGTGGGTGCGGACGTCGGGTTTTAGCTAATGGCCCCCCCACAGTGTCCCTCGAAGACCCGAAAGCAGTGTCAATGGGCCATCTCCAGAGCTAGGGTTTTGCTTAGGGAGGGCCATACCAAATTCACTCAAGGGGACCATTTCTTGTCTAGAGGCCCCCGGGCATGCGTGGCCACCGTGGACAAGTCCACAATGCCCACATGGACCTATGGGAGGTGACGGAATCCAAGTCTGCTTGTCGGTTTGGGTTCTGTGGCCTCGAGGCAAATCCTCCAAGTGTCCCTGAATGGCCCCAAGGTGCCCGACTAGAATGCTCGTAGCACCCGAACCGTGGCTTGGTTCGTGAATCCATCCATTCCAGTGGTTCCAGGATGTCGGGTTTCAGCTAGGGGTCCCCCCATACCGTCCCTCGAAGTGCTGGAAGCGGTGCCAATGGGCCATCTCCGGAGCTATGTTTTTGCTTAGTGAGGGCCATTCCAAATTTGCTCAAGGGGGCCATTTCTCATCCGGAGGCCCCGGGCGTGCGTGGCCACTGTGAATAGGTCCACAATGGCAACATGGACCTGTGGGAGGCGATGAACTCCAAGTCCACTCGTCGGTTTGGGCTCTGTGGCCTCGGGGGAAATCCTTTAAGTGTCCCTAAATGACCCTAGGGTGCCTGACTAGATTTCCCGTAGCACCCGATCTGTGGCTCAGTTTGTGAATTCGTCGATTCCGGTGGGTCCGGGACATCAGGTTTCAGCTAGGGGACCCCCCACAACGTCCCTCGAAGACTCGAAAGCGGTGCCAATGGGCCATCTCAGGAGATAGTGTTTTGCTCAGTGAGGGCCATTCCAAATTCGCTCAAGGGGGCCATTTCTCGTCCGAAGGCCCCTGAGCATGCATGGACATTGTGAACAGGTCCACAATGGCCACGTGGACCTGTGGGAGGCGATAAAATCCAATTTCTCTTGTCGGTTTGGGTCCTGTGGCTCCGGGGAAAATCCTCCAAGTGTCCCTGAATGGCCCTAGGGTGCCTAACTAGAATGCCCGTAGCACCCGAACCATGGCTTGTTTCACAAAACCGTCATTTTCGGTGGGTCCAAGATGTCTATTTTCAGCTATGGGACCCCCCATAGCATCCCTCGAAGACCCTGAAGCCGTACCAATGGGCCATCTCTAGAGCTAGGGTTTTTCTCAGTGAGGGCCATTCCAAATTCGCTCAAGGGGGCCATTTCACATCCGGAAGCCCTTGGGCATGCGTGGCCACCGTTTATAGGTCCAAAATGGCCATGTCGACCTGTGGGAGGTGACAAAATCCAAGTCCACTTGTCGGTTTGGGTTCCGTGGCCCCGGGGAAAATCCTCCAAGTGTCCCTGAATGGCCCTGACGTGCCTGACTAGAATGCCCGTAGCACCCAAACTATGGCTTGGTTCATGAATCCGTCGATTTCGGTGGGTCTGGGATGCCAGGTTTCACCTATAGGCCCCCCCATAGTGTCCCTCGAAGACCCGAAAGCGGTGCCAATGGGCCATCTCTGGAGCTAGGGTTTTTGCACCCCTTTAGGGACACTTGGAGGATTTGCCCCGGGGCCAGGAAACCCAAACTGATGAATGGACTTGGAATCCATCGCCTCCCATAAGTCCACATGGCCATTGTGGACCTATCCACGGTGGCCACGTATGCCCGAGGGTCGTCGGACGAGAAATGGCCCCCTTGAGTGAATTTTGAATGGCCCTCACTGAGCAAAACCCTAGCTCCGGAGATGGCCCATTGGCACCACTTTCAAGTCTTCGAGGGACGTTGTGGCGGGACCCCTAGCTGAAACTTGGCATCCCAGACCCACCGAAATTGATGGATTCATGAACCGAGCCATGGTACAGGTGCTACGTGCATTCTAGTTGGGCACCCCAGGCAATTCAAGGACACTTGGAGGATTTTCCTCAGGGCCACGGAACCCAAACCGGTGAGCGGACTTGGATTTTGTCACCTCCCACAGGTCCACATAGCCATCGTGGACCTATCCACAGTGGCCACGCACACCCAGGGGCATCCGGATGAGAAATGGCCCCCTTGAGCGAATTTGGAATGACCCTCACTGAGCAAAACCCTAGCTCCGGAGATGGCCCATTGGCACTGCTTCCGGGTCTTCGAGGGACGATGTGGGGGGTCCCCTAGCTGAAACTCGGTGTCCCAAACCAATTGGAATCAACGGATTCATGAACCAATCTACGGTTTTGGTGCTACGGGCATTCTAGTCGTGCACCCTAGGGCCATTCAGGGACACTTGGAGGATTTACCCCGGGGCCACGGAACCCAAAATGGCGAGCGGACTTGGATTTCGTCACCTCCCATAGGTTCACATGGCTATTGTGGACCTATCCACAATGACCAAGCATGCCCAGGGGACTCGAGAAGAGAAATGGCACCCTTGAGCGAATTTGGAATGGCCCTCACTGAGCAAAACCCTAGCTCCGGAGATGGCCCATTGGCAACGCTTACAGGTCTTCATGGGATGCTGTCAGGGGACCCCTAACTAAAACTCGGCATCCTGGACCCACCGAAATTGACGGATTCATGAACCGAGCAATGGTTCGGGTGCTACGAGCATTCTAGTTGGGCACCCCAAGGCCATTCAGGGACACTTGGAGGATTTGCCCCGGGCCACGGAACCCAAACCGGCGAGCGGACTTGGATTTCGTCACCTCCCACAAGTCCATGTGGCCATTGTGGACCTGTCCATGGTGGCCACGCACTCCCGGGGGAATCCGGATGAGAAATGGCCCCCTTGAGCGAATTTGGAATTTCCCTCACTAAGCAAAACCCTAGCTCCAGAGATGGCCCAATGGCACCGCTTCTGGGACGTCGAGGGACATTGTGGGTGGTCCCCTAACTAAAACCCGATGTCTCAGACCCACCGAAATTGACGGATTCATAAACCGAGCCACAATTCGGGTGCTATGGGCATTCTATTAGGGCACCCCATTGTCATTTAGGGACACTTGGAGGATTTTCTATGGGGCCATAGAACCTAAACTGGCAAGAAGACTTGGATTCCGTCACCTCCCACTGGTCCACGTGGCTATTATGGACCTATCCACAGTGGCCACACACTCCTAGTGGCCTCCAAACAAGAAATGGCCCCCTTGAGTGAATTTGGAATGGCCATCACTGAGCAAAACCCTAGCTCCGGAGATGGCCCATTGGCACCGCTTCTGGGTCTTCGAGGGATGTTGTCGGGGGGGCCCTAGCTGAAACCCGGCATCCAAGACCCATCGGAATTGACGGATTCGTGAACCGAGCCACAGTTTGGGTGCTACGAGAATTCTAGTCGGGCACCTTGGGGCCATTCAGGGACACTTGGAGGATTCTACTGTGAATTGTGTTTGGTGATAAAGGATTTTACTATGCATTGTGTTTCGTGACATTTATGGAGACCCCCAAGGAATATATTGAAAAGATCAGGAAAGAGAAGTTCTGTGTTGGGGAAAAACTAGGGATGTGCATTTTCTGATGGAGCTCATTCAGGTAATTACTAAGTTACAATTTTAGTAGTCATTTTATAATATTATATGTTTTCTCTGTTTCCATGGTAAGATTAGTGTTTTGTTTTGGGTGCAAAATGCAGAGGACAATGACTATGAACCACATGTGGAACCTTCATTTGAATTTTTAATCACAACTGAAGATGTCGTTGGTGTAGGTGCTCCTGTGACCTTGATAGATTTTAACAATGAGAAGGGATTTCAGAAACAAAATATTGATTCTATATGCAATGTGGGACGATCCACCAAAAAGAATAGCAAGGAAGGTGGTTATATTGGAGAAAAATGTATAAAACAAGCGATGGAATGACGAGCATGGCTCCGATCGATGAACCGTCGACTCCGTTGGATTTAGGACGTTTGGATAGTGCTAGGGGTGCCCCTCCCCTATGGTCCAATGGCCCCAAGTGTCACCTTGTAGGTCCATCTTGGAAACTAGGGTTTTGCTTAGTGAGGGAGTGTTCAATTTTTGCACATTGGGGTCAAATTTGCAAAATCATCCACCAGGTACTTGTGGCTAGCGTTCCCGTCTCGAACCTCCCTGGAGAAGATCATGATGATGGAGATGTTGATGAGGATGATGGAGAAGATGATGATGATGGAGATGTTGATGAGGACGGAGAAGATGATGATGATGGAGATGTTGATGAGGAACCTAGAGATGACAATGATGATGAAGATGTTGATGATGATGATGATGATTGTGATGATGATGAAGACATTGATGATGATGGTGATGGTGATGAAGATGATGATGATGATGATGGCGATGTTGATGAGGAACCTAGAGATGACAATGATGATGAAGATGGTGATGATGATGAAGATGGTGATGATGATGAAGATGTTGATAATGATGGTGATGGTGATGAAGATGATGATGATGATGATGGAGAAGATGATGATGATGGAGATGTTGATGATGACGAAGAAGATGATGATGATGGAGATGTGGATGAGGAACCTAGAGATGAAAATGATGATTAAGATGTTGATGACGATGATGATGATGATGGTGATGATGATGAAGACATTGATGATGGTGGTGATGGTGATGAAGATGATGATGATGATGATGGAGATGTTGAGGAGGAACCTAGAGATGACAATGATGATGAAGATGGAGATGATGATGAAGATGGTGATGATGATGAAGATGTTGATAATGATGGTGATGGTGATGAAGATGATGATGATGATGATGATGACGATGATGATGGAGAATATGATGATGATGGAGATGTTGATGAGGATGATGGAAATGCCCCCCTTGAGCGAATTTGGAATTGCCCTCACTAAGAAAAACCCTAGCTCGGGAGATGGCCCATTGGCACTGCTTCTGGGTATTCAAGGGATGCTGCGGGGGGACCCCTACCTGAAACCTGGCATCCCGGACCCACCAAAATTGATGGATTCACGAACAGAGCCACGGTTCGGTTGCTATGGGAATTCTAGTCGGGCACCCTAGGGCCATTCAAGGACACTTGGAGGATTTTCCCTGGGGCCATGGAACCCAAATCGGCGAGTGGACTTGGATTTCATCGCCTCTCACAGGTCCACGTGTCCTTTTTGGACTTGTCCACGGTGGCCATGCATGCTCGAAGGCATCCGGACGAGAAATGGCCCCATTGAGTGAATTTGGAATGGCCCTCACTGAGCAAAACCCTAGCTCCGGAGATCGCCCATTGGCACTGCTTTCGCGTCTTCGAGGGACACTATGGAGGGTCCCATAGCTGAAACCCGGCATCCTGGCCCCACTGGAATTGATAGATTCACGAACCGAGCCATGGTTTGGGTGCTAAGGGAATTCTAGTCGGGCACCCCGGGGTCATTCAAGGACACTTAGAGGATTTTCCCCTGGGCCACGGAACCCAAACCGGTGAGTGGACTTGGATTCCTTCGCCTCTTATAGGTGCACATTGCCATTTTGGACCTATCCACAGTGGCCACGCATGCCCAGGGGCCTCCGAACAATAAATGGCCCCATTGAGCGAATTTGGAATGGCCTTCACTAAGCAAAACCCTAGCTCTAGAGATGGCCCAATGGCACTGCTTTCGAGACTTCGAGGGATGCTACAGGGGGGGCCCTAGCTGAAACCTGACGTCTTGGACCCACCAGAATTGATAGATTCACAAACTGAGCAATGATTCGGGTGCTACGAGCATTCTAGTCGGGCACCTCGGGGCCATTCAGGGACACTTGTAGGATTTGCCCCGAGGTCACTGAACCCAAACCGGTAAGCAGACTTGGATTCTGTGGCCTCCCATGGGTCCACATGGCCATTTTTGACATGTCCACAATGGCCATGCATGCCCGAGGGCCTCCGGATGAGAAATTCCCCCCTTGATCGAATTTGGAATGGCCCTCACTAAGCAAAACCCTAGCCCCGGAGATGGCCCATTGACACTACTTTCGGGTCTTCGAGGGATGCTATGGGGGGTCCCCTAGCTGAAAATTGGCATCCTGCACCCACTGGAATCGATGGATTCACGAACCGAGCCACGGTTCGGGTGCTACAGGCATTCTAGTGGGGCACCCCGGGGCCATTAAGGGACACTTGGAGGATTTGCCCCGGGGGCACAAAACCCAAACCGGTGAGAGGACTTGTATTCCGTCACCTCCCATAGGTCCATGTGGCCATTGTGGACCTGTCCACAGTGGCCATGCATTCCCGGGAGCATTCGGATGATAAATGGCCCCCTTGAGCGAATTTGGAATGGCCCTCACTGAGCAAAACCCTAGCTTCGGAGATGGCCTATTGGACCACTTTTGGGTCTTCGAGGGATGCTGTGGGGGGTTCCCTAGCTGAAAAACAGAATCCTGGACCCACCGGAATCGACGGATTCACGAAACAAGCCACAGTTCGGGTGCTACGGGCATTCTCATCGGGCACCCCGGGGCCATTTAGGGACACTTGGAGCATTTGCCCCAGGGCCACGGAACCCAAACCGGCGAGCGGATTTGGATTCTGTCACCTCCCACAGGTCCATGTGGCCATTATGGACCTATCCACGGTGGCCACACACGCCTAAGGGCCTCCAGACGAGAAATGGCCCCCTTGAGCGAATTTGGAATGGCCCTCACTGAGAAAAACCCTAGCTCAGGAGATGGCCCATTCGCACCACTTTCGGGTCTTCAAGGGATGCTCTGGGGGAACCCCTAGCTAGAACCCGATGTCCCGGACCCACCGAAATTGATGGATTTGCAAACCGAGCCATGGTGCGGGTGCTATGGGCATTCTAGTTGGGCACCTCGGGGCTATTCAGGGACACTTAGAGGATTTGCCCCGGGTCCACGGAACCCAAACCGGCGAGCGAACTTGGATTATGTCACCTTCCACAGGTCCACATGGCCATTGTGGACCTATCTACCATGGCCACGCATGCACAGGGGAATCCAGACGAGAAATGGCCCCCTTGAGCGAATTTGGAATGGCCCTCACTAAGTAAAACCCTAGCTCTAGAGATGGCCCATTGGAACCGCTTTCAAGACTTTGAGGGACACTGTGGGGGGTGCCCTAGCGGAAACCCAATGTCCTGGACCCACCAGAATCGATGGATTCTCAAATCAAGCCATGGTTGGGGTGCTATGGGCATTCTAGTCAGGCACCCTAGGATCATTCAGGGACACTTGGAGGATTTGCCTTGGGGGCACCGAACCCAAACCAGCGAGTGGACTCGTATTTTTTTGCCTCCCACAGGTCCACGTGGCCATTATGGACCTATCCACAGTGGCCACACACACCTGGGGCCCTCCGAACTAGAAATGGCCCCCTTGAGTGAATTTGGAATGGCCATCACTAAGCAAAACCCTAGCTCCAGAGATGTCCCATTGGCACCGCTTCCGGGTCTTCGAGGGATGCTATGGGGGGTCCTGTAGCTAAAACCCGGCATCCCAGACCCACCGGAATCGACGGATTCATGAACCGGGCCATGGTTCGGGTGCTACGGGAATTCTACTTGGGCACCCCGTGGCCATTCAGGGACACTTGGAGGATTCTACTATGAATTGTGTTTGGTGATAAAGGATTTTACTGTGGATTGTGTTTGGTGACATTTATGGAGACCCCCAAGGAACATATTGGAAAGATCAGGAAATACAAGTTCTGTGTTGGGGAAAAAGAAAATCCACTTACAGAATATTTACATCAAGCAGTTAAATAATTATCTGTTGAGTTATACACCAGGGATGTGCATTTTCTGATGGAGTTCATTCAAGTAATTACTAAGTTACAATTTTAGTAGTCATTTTATAATCTTATATGTTTTCTTTGTTTCCATGGTAAGATTAGTGTTTTGTTTTGGGTGGAGAATACAGAGGACAATGACTATGAACCACATGTGGAACCTTCGTTGGAATTTTTCATCACAACTGAAGATGTCGCTGGCGTAGGCGCTCCTACGACCTTGATAGCTTTTAACAACGAGAAGGGATTCCAAAAACAGAATATTGATTCTATATGCAGCGTGGGACGATCCACCAAAAAGAATACCAGGGAAGGTGGTTATATTGGAGAAAAATGTATAAAACGAGCCATGGAATGACGACCGTGGCTCCGATCGATGAACAATCAACTCCATTGGATTCAAGACATCCGGATAGTGCTAAGGGTTCCCCTCCCCTCCAGTCCAATGGCCTTGGGTGTCACCTTGTAGGTCCATCTTGAAAACTAGGGTTTTGCTTAGTGAGGGAGTGTTCATTTTTTGTACATTGGGGTCAAATTTGCAAAATCATCCACCGGGCACTTGTGGCTATTGTTCCCATCTCGAACCTCCCTAGAGAAGATCACGATGATGGAGATGTTGATGAGGATGATGGAGAAGACAATGATGATGGAGATGTTGATGATGATGGAGAAGATGATGATGATGGAGATGTTGACGAGGAACCTAGAGATCACAATGATGATGAAGATGTTGATGATGATGATGATGATGATGATGATGATGATGATGATGATGATGATGATGAAGATGTTGATGATGATGGTGATGGTAATGAAGATGAATATGATGATGATGGAGATGTTGATGAGGAACCTAGATATGACAATGATGATGAAGATGGTGATGATGATGAAGATGTTGATGATGATGGTGATGGTGATGAAGATGATGATGATGATGATGATGATGATGATGGAGAAGATGATGATGATGGAGATGTTGATGAGGATGATGGAGAAGATGATGATGATGGAGATGTTGATGATGATGGATAAGATGATGATGATGTTGATGATGATGATGAAGATGATGATGATGGAGATGTTGATGATGGCACGTATTTGTTGCACTGTGTAGATAAAAGTTGGTCAACATGAAATACTCATGCAAGCCAACATGCACAGAGCATTGATCATGTGAAGATTTCAATTATTGGCAATGGCATTTCGCATTGGAATTCCATTTCATCTCCTCCTTTCAAACTAATTTTTGTTTACATTTTGAATTTTTACGTTTCCCTTAACACGAAGTTAGACTTAAAAATATATCATTTAATAATTTTTTTTATTAAAGAATAATTCGTGGAAGTTAATGTTTGACCACATGTAATGCAACAAAACAAAACTTTCAATTTGAACACGTTGCATTAATGGTGTAATTGAATTGTGACATTCTATTCCAAATGACTTGGTTTTAAAGACTAGATAAATATAGTATGCCCTTTATAGAGGCTATTCATTAAAAAACACATTGCTATTGAGACTGTACTATGATGTTCTCCCCTTCCTTAGTCAAAAGAAGATTAATAAGGTTGATTTTCCAAGGTATAGGATGTTTTGGATTTCTCAACTATTATTGCATGTGAACTTGCATTCGTACCAATCTACAACAAATATTTCACAGAAGTGGATTTGTCTATGTGAATAGATAATTGAAAAGCTTTTAGCAACAAGACCTATAAATTTTAACTTGGAAGTATAGGAAATGTACAAAGTGGGATTGAGAGGCTTGATGGTGATTGTAGTAGTGGGCATGGTATTAGTGGGAATGATGTCATGATAGTGGAATTAAACATTAAGATGGTGACCCTAGAGCTTGTATCCTATCCTAGAAACACGAGAGCCTAGCCTAAAAACCCTAGTTGGTAGCGTAAACCCTAGTTTGTATTCTAATCACAATGAAACCCTATTACGTAGCCTAATATCTAGCCCTAAATTATAATACATATAAAAATTAAATCATTTTCATTGTACATGTATATCTGTGTGCATACATTTGAATCCAAATCACTATACACATATATGCACAGTATCTCATCTATATAGCAAGGGTCCATCATCAACTAGAAAACCGTTGTACCTACCACCAGATAGCTAATTTAGAAACCTAATGGTTTGAAATAACATGCACCATGAAGATTTTTATATGGTGGATATGCACACCTATGACATCCTTCTCAATGGATGCAAAACCTAATATTATCATAACATTAGTAAAGCTTAGTCCAACATGTAGTATTGCTTACATGTTCTAGTGTTGATGGCACACTAATGGATGCATGCAACTTGATGAGGGTGTATGTGTGACTCCATTGATGTAATGCAAGTCCTAAATGTCTTTAACAAGTGTTTGAGTGTCCAGTAGATGAATTAGGATGTCCTAATACCCCTAAATCCCTTCCAGACAGAATTCGAAAGCATTTGGGGTATTGGGGTAACAAGTTGGTGTGTTGAGGTGGATATAGCCTCAAACTACACCTCATAGTAGTAATTTATTGTAATGTCAACTATATGTGTTTAAGTCAACGTGTCTACATAATATTAGATCGCTATCACATAATGATAAATTAAGGAAGTCCTAACTGTAAATGGTAGTGGATGTGATGGTCATCAAATCAAAGGTGGCTATATCCATGAGTGAGAATTAATGAGCTAGCTATACATTGTGCTCAAGGTTGTCCTATTTGTATGGTGCCAATTGATTAAGAAATGATTCTATAACTTGCTTATTAATTTGTTGCATGATCTTAAGTAGACAAAATGGTCAATATAAATACTAGTGATGACATTTCATTATGTAGAGTATGGACATTTTGGATCTCATTATGTAGAGTATGGACATTTTGGATCTCATTATGTAGAGCTATTAAAAATCACGTTGGATCTCATTTTAACATTTTGACAACAATGGAAATTTTTTATTTTTAAGTATTCGTTTCCTAGTACTCAAGTTCCCAATATATATCTTATGTGCCATTAGGTGTGATTTGTCCATCCATTTATTCCGTTTTTTTTTAGATTAATTCTGACACATGATTTTGTTTCATTTAGCCTATGTTTATAATGTTTTCTTAACATATATACCATTACAAGATTTTACACGTGGAAAGATAAACCAAGCTGAACTATGATATCCAACTTCTTTTCTAAGATCTAGGTAAGCTTCAGGTTGATTCACATTATCAACTAATGCATGGGCATCATTGGTACCAAAACTTAAGACTGCATTCCATGGACGGATAGAAGTAAAAACCAAATTTAGACAACATCACATCATGATACACACAACATGAGACAACAACATTAGACAACAACATTAGACAACAAGATACTAATATAGAAAAGATCGATACAGATCACATAACTGAAAATCTATGTACATCAAGGCGACAAAAATCATCCAAACATATACAATTCCTGGCAAATAGTGGAACATGGTTCCAAATGTACATACAATGGCAACTCATGCCCTATAGAAAATGCGACAACTCATGCTGTAGATCCAAAATACATGGAAACTCGCGCCGTATATACAAAGTACATGGAAACTAGTGCACAAAAGTGCCACATCATGGCTAATGTACATAACATGGTGTATAAAGAATTGTGACCACCCCCGTCACTCGCAGGCGCATCTCCAAAGTCAATCTTCCTACTCGTCGAGCTGCCAATGCCTCAGGTCTTGATCCGTCTAGGAGTAGACCATCTCTTCGGGCTCTGGAACAAATGATATAAGATACCGTCATTTTCAAGCATTTGCAACATTTACCACATTTATAAAACAAATGTAGAATTCGAATCTTAAATAAATCACCTTTGATGTGAGTGGGAAACGTGAGGTAGGTGTCTTGGATCTTTAGAGCCTCTTAGCAATTCCATCCTACAACATTTACAACAATCATTTCATTGAAAAGTAATAATTGCTTAAATTAATTTTTGTTAATGCATCAAAATATTTTCATAAATTAGCTTGAAACTCACAGTGAACACCTTCGACGATGGACATGGCTGGGCTTCTGGGCTAGTTGGTGGAGCACATTGCTGGACAACCAGCTCCGATGCGGTCATGGGGGGGGGGGGGGGCGCAGATGTAGTGGTAGCCACTACAAGTGCAACCACTGGAGGTACAGATGAGGGTACCGGAAGAGTAGATGCAACAATAGTGGTGGGAAGTGGGGATGATATGGTGGGAGAAGACATGGTGGTTTGGGGTAGAGGAGGATGTCGTGGATGATGAATCCCTGCGGGTTATACGATAGAGGGTATCGAACGAAAAGGACTAGGCGGGATGTTGAGGGATGGTGCATGGGAGGGAAGTCCTACATGGAGGGAGGATGATGGAGGAATGGGAGGTTGTGGACGAAGAGGGGAAGGTGGAAGGAAGGGGGGGCGTTGATGAATGGGGGAGGATGGATAGACATGGGGGCATGGATAAATTGGGGAGGATGTATATACGGGGGGGGGTGGGTGAGTGGGGGAGGATAGATGGAGAGGGGATTATGGTCGGGGAGGGGGGATGGATGGAAGGGAGGGGTTGGACGGAGGGAGGGTTCTAGATGGAAGCGAGGGGGGGGACTCATGTGAGCGGGTGGAAACATAGGACTAAAATGGGCACCTGCAGCTCTTGGTCGCACCTACATATACATTTGTAATATCACAATTTAGTAAACAAACAATAAATTAAACCATACTAAGTCGTAACAATTCAAATTAAAATCTTGCTTTTAACTACACATTGTACCTATGTATATGGTGATCTTCTAGTCCCTGGCGGGAATGGTTGATCACCGTAGTCATGGAACACCTGTGGACACCAAATTGCATGCATGTTATGAACATGTTAAACAAGCCATTGTTTAGGCAATCAAGATATTCAAAAACATTGTATGAACTATCAACGTGTATGCCATAAATATAAATACTTAAGTAATATAAATGACATAAGTAATAACAATATTGTGTGAGGTACTGAAAATACCTCCGTGTGAGGTGCCACAGTTTCAGTTGCAGTTGCCATTGCTGCATCCAGGTTGGGAGATCCTACGTTCTCCCATGTTGGTGTATCAGCTCTCAATAACTGTACATTGAAATAATAGTTTAAGTCAAACAGAAATACTTTAAAAATACTTTACAAGTTATCAAGTGATGATTGAAAACACATTAAAAGAATTGTTGACCTGATCCATATAACAGCCCTCGATCGGGCCAGGGCAAGTGTGACTGCAATGGGTACAAGTATGTGGCACTGTCCTCGTCAAACTGGAATGCCCAACATGGATACGGTCACGAGTCTATCTTGGCCCTGTCGTGAAGGCCCTGCACTTGGATCTCTATCAAGGTCACCCGACCTCTCCACAGTAGTCGCGGCTAGAAAGGAGGTGTGTCTGAGGAGTCCATGTGCAACATTCCTCATTGCCTCCTCGATCTGATCAAGCTTGTGGGGTAACTGAGGTGGCTGGGAGAGGGGTTGTGGTCACGCCTAGGATCTGGTGGCCCTCTTAGTGGGTTCCTCCTAGCAGCAGGATGATCTTGGGCAGAGCCACGCCCAACACCCTAGAACTCAGTTATGTCAAAATAGTTGACATGTAAACCGAGGCAAAACTCAGCCCACAACTTCCAAAGGAAGTACTATAGAACTTCCCTATTATTGCAGGGAGGTTTATCGTACACCATGAACCACCTCTACATCCAATTCTCCCTACACGGTTGGTAGTGACACCAATCCATGTAGACACGTGGCTTTCTAGTGTTCGGTGGTTCGTTTATTTTTGGAACGGTGAACATACTGTATAATTGGGCTTTTGTAATGTTCAAATCTTTTATTGCTTCCTTGGAGATGCTCGTGGAGTAATACTCCTGCATCCTAACTCTAAATTCAATCATGTCGGTCAATTGTTGGTGTGCATGGAGGAGGGAGTCAATTCAGTTCTCAATTGATGTGGCAAGAGACAATCGAGATGGTTCCCCCAAGTTTCTTAGTTCGCAAGTGTGCACTCAAATTTCATTTACATAATGGTTAAGGTGATCTTGTTCAAAATTTTGTTGGGGGTTTTGGTTTTGTTCGGCATTTGGATTTTGTTCACGGTTTTCTTCGGCATTGGGTCCAAGGTTTGGGTTTTCTTGTGTTCCACTGGACTCAAGGTTAACATCTTGCTCACTCATTGTCTCAGTTTACAATCTGCAATTGAAAATTGGTTCATTGTTTTCAAAATTTGGGAGTTATTAACAATTAAATAAACAAAAAAAATCAAAACATTGACACAAAGAATGAATAAAATGAAAAAAAAACTTGATATTTACCTATCAATCGATGTGTTGATGAGTTTATGGCTGTTCTTAGGTGGTTTCGGATTGGATTTCTCCTCCTTTGGTGGTTGAATTGATGCGCACGCGGGGGTCGAGGTCGTGCTCGGCCAAATAGCAGAATGGCGAAATTGTGCTCTGTTTTTCTTTTTTTTTAATAGAGGCGCGTGTGCACCACCGTTGTGCGCACGCGCCAACAACGCGCATGCGCCTCAGCTTGGTACCGAACCTAGCGGCGCGTGCTCTCTACCTTAGGTGCGTATGCATCCTTTTTTTTCACCGCTAGCGCGTCCCCATCGCAACGGATTTGGGGACCATCTTTGTGCACCTGCCCTAAAGTGTTTATTCACTAAAAAATTGTTGTTTAAAAGATATCAATTGCATGCTAGATGTATTCTTTTTATATCAAATAAAGGAACCTGTTGTTTTGGACAAGATGAAGCACAAAAAAGAATAATTTATTTTGAGGATATTTTACTAATTGACTAGTTGACATGAATGTATTCACATCAATAAGGTACTCTTGAAGGTAAAGATTAATTGGGTCTTAGCAAATATATGGTAAGTCGTAATGAGAAAATGGTTTTATGTGTCCTTATGTGTATAAAATATAATGAGAATGTGATTGGATTATGATAGTGGTAGCAAGAGAACTAGTATAAATTATAATGAGAAGTTATGTGTCCTTATGTGTATAAATTATAATGAGAAGTCATGTTCTAAAGTTGCTTCTATATGTCAAATCAACTTTATATAACGAAGGTGGTTATGTAACTATTGAAGAACTAGTATATTTATTCAGTAGTCTCTTAAATGGTTATTTGTTAGGACATTATGCTAAGAAACTCAGATAATCGAAAGTATGATTGCTAATTATTTAATAAAGAATAACCAAGAATCTTTCTAAAGGTTATATTATGATCTTAAGAATGGTTATTGTCATTAGTGCATGTGTCATCTCATGAGTAAAAATAGAAGTATGTAACTTATCATTGATTAATCCTATCATGTAAACAATATAATTAACATATATGGTTTGTGGATGTATTTAAAATAAAAAATGTATACTCCATTTCCCTAAAAATGCATTGGGAAATTGGGTACATTACAAAAACAGACTCCTTACTTGGGATAATCTCAGAAAAGGAGGATGGGTCGGCCCAAGTCAATGTATTTTATGCAAAAAGGAGGAGGAATCTATCTAGCATCTATTTTCTAATTGTAATTTCTGCAAACTTGTTTGGTCAGTTGTTTCTGAATTAGTGGGGCTCTCAGCTACTTGGGAAAAATTAAATATTGAAGGGGATTTTTTCAGATGGAGAAAGAAATTTCATGCTCACCAACACTTGCCTATCTTTGTTTGTTGGTCCATCTGGATCTTTAGGGACTGGGCTCTCTTCAAGAACTTAGCTCCTAATTATAATTATTGTAGCTATAAGGCTATGTTCTTATATGAGGACTATCATTCAGAAGTAATCTCTAAAAATCCAAAACAAATATCGTCCCCCCTTTTTTTAATTTTGCAATTGGTTTCTTCTATAGTGTAGCTTGCAAAGGTAATTGTGGCTATGGAATCGTTTTTAAATTAAATGAAAATTATTTATTTAGGATTTGGATGGGAAGCAAAGATGGTACAAATATCAAAGAAGAATTGTTGGCTTGTTGGGCTCTGCTCAAATTTGCTCTATTGATTGGAATTGACTCTTTATAGGTGTTCAGTGACTCTCAAGTCATCACTCAATGGGTAAATGGTAATTTATACTTGAAGTTGCTCACTTTGGCTTATTGGAGCAAAAGCGTTATCCATCTTATTTCTTCTTTTTCCAGCATTCTTTAACCCATATTTACAGGGTGTTTAACTCATAAGTTGATGGTTTATCTAAGTGTGCACTGGACTCTCCTGAAGGAATGATCTCATTTGAAGAATCAGTGGACGATGTCATTGTTCATAAAGAAATCGTCTCCTTTTTTTTTTTCAGATCGTTAGTCTTTGAAAGTGAATTTGTATGTTTTGATGTGAAAGTCTTTTTTGTTATTAAACAATCTAGTGGTTTCTAATGTGAAGGTTTGTGATTCCAGGAGGCTCGAATTCTTGTCTTTTCTTATGTTTGAGTGGTGGATTGAAAGTTGTTTTGATTCTTTTTTTTTAATCTTTGAGCGGTGGATTGAAAGTCGTTTTTCTATATACTAGACTATATTTCTTTGATTCAATAGAATATCAAAAAATACTATTTTTTTTGTTCTGAAAAGGAAAAAACAATAAGATCTATTTCCATGTTTAGAATAAAATGATATGATTAAATATCATTTTCTAAACTAAAAACATTTTTTATATACATCCCTT
This sequence comes from Larix kaempferi, assembly GCA_027924585.1. NCBI lineage: Eukaryota > Viridiplantae > Streptophyta > Pinopsida > Pinales > Pinaceae > Larix > Larix kaempferi. The sequence goes on from BSBM01001642.1 coordinate 9,629,996, forward strand.
CTAAACTACGATGTAAAACTAGAATACTTTTTTCTCAAGTAAATGCTCTCCTAGGATAGCAATTCATACTCGGGTAAAATCTCTCTTCAAACAATAATTCTTGCTAAATGGAGGCTCTCCTCACAAAACAATTTGTTTGAGGGTTATGGCATCTTTATTTAGTTGTTATTTTAAGATTAGGGTTATGGAATTTTCTTTAATGGATACTATTTTAAGATTTCAATAGTGGATAATTTGACATAGTTGTTTTTTAAATAAATTTGAATACATTTATTTTGCTCTAAATACCATTAACCATGTGTATAGTAAAGGAATACATTTATTTTTCTCTAAATATCATTAACCATGTGTATAGTAAATGGTGGAAAAAATATTTATTTTAGAGTAATTTGAGAGAGATACATATGGATTAGGGTTAGTGAAAAGAGTCATTAGTTATACAAAATTGAATAAAAGTTATATAATAATAATAATAAATTTGTTGTAATATAAGACATGTCCTATGAATTAGGTTGAAGAAAAGCAATTTGTTTTGTGTATATTTATACTAAAAAATAATTTCAAAATATTTAGGGTATTATATTTTTTTGTTTACTCTAATCTCCCTGACTTGTTGTAGTGGCCTATGGTATGACAAACCATGATCGAGGGGCATCTAAGCTGTCAAAATCATCCAGGGATTGCACCCATCCTCGACTACACCAACCTCAAATGACTTGGTTTTTGGGTGTCACCTCCCAACTAAGTCACCCCTAAGGGGAATTGAACTCGGTACGCCTTGTTGACGAGATCCACACCTTAACCGAATGAACTAATGGGAACTGACTAAAATGTTAGGGGGACATGGGGTGGTATTTGATCCACTTATGTGTCCACGAGTCACGAGATCATTTAATACATCTCTCTGGGTTGGAACCACACGTTCGACCACTACCTCAAGGTGCCCCCATGGCTCCAAGCTCTGCCCTCATTGGAATTGGACCTTTCCCATTAGTGAAAAACTCCTCGCTCTTTTCCAATGGATCCAAACCCTTTGGGAATTAAATGTTGAGAGGACATGGGGGTGAGATTTGACCCACTTATGTTGTTAAATTTTTAGAATTTTCAATATGATCTAAGATCTTAACTGAGAGAATAACATGTACAACATATCTACAACATATAAATCATGAACACAATAATGCAAGCACACAAGAGAGACAGAGTTTCACCGGGGAAAACCAAGAAGGTGAAAAACCCCGCAACTTCCTCAGAGATAGAAAGAGCAATGATACAACCAAAGTACAAGAGATAGTCTTCTCCTAGCAGCTGATCCTCCTCCTCACATGTGCACCACTTTCCAAATGATAGAAGTGTGAGTAATGAGATGATCAAATAGAGATCTCCCGATCTTTATTTATACTTGTCCTGTCCTACCCAATAAACCAGTGGGGCCGACTTGTCTTAACTTAGCCTAATAAACCATGGTTATATTAATCCGGGACAACCCCACACTTGGTGGTCTAATAACCCATTTACCCACATGACTCATACAGGGCCAACCCCATCAAGGTGGTCTAATAACCCATTGGCAAGTTATAACACTTGCAACACTTGTCAATACAAATGACGACACTTCCATATAGAGGAATAATAACATCTCTATAGGAGTACAATATACATAGATGAAATACATAGGTGAAATACATTCTGAATTTACATATACATCAACACTCCCTCTTAACTAGGAAGGTATTTCTCGACACAGATCTGCTAGCACAAGTCTTCTTCTCTAGATCATCATCACTGGATCATCGTCATCGAATCATCGTCATCGTCACTGCTGCTGCTGTCTCAATCAATCTTCGATCTACTCGTCATAGGAAGTTCTATAGAGCCAGTCCTTTTTCATACTGGATGTAGGCCCACCACCTGCAGGTCTTCATCATCACTGGCCATACTGTGGAATTCTTAGGACTTATTACGTGCGTCACAAAACCTCACTAGAGCATCTAGGCTGTCACAAGCACACGGATCTACCTGTCGGATCTCCCAGGGCTGTATTATATGTGACTGTCACAAAACCTTAAAAGAGTGTCTTGACAAGCAAGATCTCTAAAGAGCATCTGAGGCCTTTTTCATCCTGTCCAGATATCCAGGACTTATTACATGTGACCCCTACCACAAAACCTTTAAAAAGTGTCTTGACTAGCAAGAACTCTAAAGAGAATCTGAGGCCTTTTTCATCCTATCCATATCTCCAGGGCGTATTACATGTGGTCATGGAAAAACCTCAAAAGAGCATCCCAGGACTGATTACGAGCACACAACTCAACCTATCGGATCTCCCAGGGTCGGATTATATGCCATAGGACAAAACCTCAAAATAGCATCTACCAGATATCCCAGGACCATATTACATGCCATAGGAAACACCTCGAAAGACTATCTGCAAATCTCCCAGGGATGGATTATATGTCCTCCCAAAGCAAAACCTCGAAAGAGCTTTGCCAGATATCTCAGGGCCACATTACATGCCATAGGAAAAACCACAAAATACTATCTGCAAACCTCCTAGGGATGGATTATATGCTTACCTGCACAACCTATTCCACGGCCACAGAGTATCAACCTGATACTCACCATACATCATCCTAATGTACACATGATCATCCTGATCATCATCACTGCATCGTCTTGATGCATGTCATCCATGATCATCTTGATCATACACTGCATCCACCTGATGCATACCAAGTATCTACCTGATACATATCATCATACATGATCCACCTGATCATACAATGTAACCACCTGATCATACAATGTATCCACCTGATATATATCAACATACATGATCTACCTAATCATACAACGTATCCACCTTATACATATATAGATACATGGTCCAAGCATCCAACATGATGCATAGACATATACATGATATAACTAATCATAACAAGCATCCAACATGATGCATATACAAATATATCAAGCATCCAACATGATGCATATACAAAGCAGTAACTGGAGCATTGTCCTGATGCTCATCACACAGTGCTTATATCCACAGCCATGGGAAGGATCCTCCTCTCACTATGCTTGGAATGGCTCCTGCAAATGTGTCCATCACTTCTTCCTCGAAGTGTCGTCAATTTGAAGAACACCAAGCCTCCCTCTGAAGTACTCAAACTTCACTCAGGCTAGTGATTTCGTCAACACATCCGCAACCTACTCATCTGTCGCAACATACAGGAGCTTCACTGCTCCTCTCTGCACCATATCCCTAATATAGTGATATTTGATCTCAATGTGCTTTGACTTGTCATGGAACACTGGGTTCTTAGAAAGCTTCACAAAACTCTGGTTGTCACAAAAGATACCAATAGCATCCAATGGGAGATCAAATAACTCAAACAGTAGCTTCATAAGCCATACTGCCTCACAACTAGCCGAACATGCTGCAACATACTCTGCCTCGGCTGTACTTACTGCTATGCAGGATTGCTTCCTGCTAAACCAAGAGATCACACCTAATCTCATACTGAAGTAGCACCCAGATGTGCTCTTCCTATCTGCAGCATTGCCTTCCAAGTCCGAATCAACATAACCCTGCAGGTTAAACTTTTGATTTGCATCATACTTGAGCCCATAGTCAATTGTACCCTTCAAGTACCTCAGAATATGCTTTACAACAATCAGGTGAACACCTCTGGGATCTATAAGGAATTGGCTCAATGTGTTCACCACAAAACAAATATATGGTCTTGTGTTCGTCAGGTACATCAAGGACCCAATCATCTGACGATACATCGTGACATCAACCGGATCAAATGAAGCATCACACAGAAGCTTGAGGTTTGATGCCATAGGTGTGGCCATCGCGTTGTAGTCCATCATCCCGAACCTCTTCAGAATCTCTGGTGTATACTTCCCTTGTCCAAGGAAGATCCCATCTTCACTCTGCCACACCTCCATGCCTAGAAAATAATGCATCATCCCCAAGTCCTTCATCTCAAACTCGGCAGCAAGCTTCCACTGCATGTCGGCAATCAATCTATCCTCACCTGTAACAAACAGGTCATCCACATACAAAAGTAGTATCACTGGATTTCCTTCCTCAACCTTGTAGTAAAGGTTGGAATCTGCTTTACTCTTGGTAAAGCCCAAACTGGATAAAAAGCTGTCTATCCTACCATACCATGTTCTACACATATATGACTTCCCATCATGTGTCTCAAAACTAAGTGGTTGCACCACATACACTTCCTCCTTGACTACACCATTCAAGAAAGTTGTCTTGACATCCATCTGGTGTATCTTCCATTTCACCACTACAGCCAGTGCAAGTACTGATCTAATGGAAGTGTATCTGGATATAGGAGCAAAAGTCTCTTCATAATCAATTCCTCTTTTTGGGAGAAGCCACGAGCTACAACCTCGCTTTGTATTTATCCATGCTATCATCTGCAACATGCTTGATCTTATAGATCCACTTGGAAGTCACGGAAGACTTCCCTTCTGGTCTGGGACCACATCCCAACCATCATTCCTCATGATCGACGGATCATGGAATTCTTCCATTACTTCATCCCAGATCCTGGGAACTTCAATATATTCAATATCTTCAATAGATATCTTTGTTGGTGGAACAAATGTTGTAGTCCTTCTTTTGTAGGTGATGGTATACAATCTTTCCTATAAAACAAGTTAAATTGCATGATTAGAAACATCTCATAGTTTTCAGAACAAATTCTTACACATAAAGAAATATGTCATACAGTCATGCAATTATTTTAGCCAATGCTTCAATACAACATTCATCCATATCCTGTAACTTTCTAGATGCCTTCCAATCTCTACCAAAACATTGTTACGAGTTTGCACTACTCCCAACATGTCAGCAAAGAGGTTTCATTCTAGACAAGTAGCAATGGAATGTTGTACAGTGCCATAGGCCACTTACCCATTACATGCATATTAGTAGTATGCTGTTCATTAATGCAATTATTCTAATATGCCAAAATACACAACGTAATTCTAGAAACATCAGTATATACATCATTGAACAGTATTATTTAAACAATCAAATATGCAAGAAATGATCATTCAAATACTTATCTGTGTTTTTTTGTTGGGTTGACTCCCTCTCATTGTTTGCTTCCTTTCTGCAACTCCATTTTGATGTGGATTGTGAGAAGTGGTCGACTCCCTCTGAATATCTGCATCCTTGCAAAAACTACTAGAGTGTGCTCCCTCTCGATCTTTGCTTCCTGGATTACCTGTCCTTGAACTTATATCCATCCTTGATCACTATGCATGCTTACAAGCATCATTATTGTGATATCGTCGAGATCTCATACATAATCATACATTTATTAGTATACTCTCTATACTATCAGAAACACAATAGTCTAAAACATGTATAGTAATGATCATTTTAAACACAGATAATAAACATTAGTATTCAAGGTTTATATAGGACTCTTCTAGTTAGTCATATCATCAATTAAAGTAAGAAACATAATATGCCTAAACCCTTGATTACTTACATTTCTAACTTCATGAACAATCATTATCAACCATACAACAGTATAAGATGCTAACACAAGGTTGGATTCTAACATGATATAGGAAAAACATACCTGGTTATCATATTTGCTAGTTATGTCTAGCAATGTCTTCTTGTTCTCTTCAATGACTTGTACTAGTAACCTGCATATCTCATAGGTTAAGCATTGTAGAACCAAAGTATACATAACTTGTAAGTAGAGTTTCTCTGTGATCCATGACAATGGATGAATCTTTGTCTTCACGTCACCATGGTCATATGTTCTCGAACTAGAACATGATTTGTCTTTCTTGATGTACCTTACATGTTAGCGGACAACATCAACCTCATACAACACCACAATGCATTAGTACAATCAAAAGTGTCAAAACCCTAATCAATGAATATCTTCTATCATGCATTCACAATTTTATTAAGGTGATACGACAAGTAAAAAATTAATCAAGATTGTACTAATGTAATAATATAAAGACAAACATATTGTAAACTTAATCAAGAATAGATTTTGAAACATACCTGTAAGTCATATATATCGAGATTGCTTATAATCTTCTTATGTAAGGCCTTAGCCTCATCTCCCTCTCAAACAGGAACTTCTTCACTTATGCAGGTGACCAAACCATTCTCTTCTAGGATTAACACAATCCACTGGATCTGGAGCTGGATTAGGGTTTGTCAAAGAAACCCTAAAAATTCAAACTTTGAATTTCAAACTTTTGAAAGGATAGAAAGATGCGCCTTGATGAGCTGATCAAGCCGGTATACTCGGAATTTTAAAACTGCAAAGTTTCACCCCTCAAAATTGCTTTTGAAACTTCTGGATATTCTCGACAGGATCCCGAACCAGGGTTTGATAAATCCCACCCTTCCACCCAACCAAAAGGTTTTATCCAAATCTCTAAACTTTGATTTTTCAGAGGAGCTTCCAGCCGTGGTCACAGACTTCAGAAATTCCATCTTTTGTAGAAGCTCTAATTTTCCACTTTTCCGATCAAAGTCCCGAACTAGGGTTTGATCAAGCCTGGCCTTCTGCCCAACCAAAAAATTTGATCTTGGTCTCTAAATTTCGATGTTGATGAGTAGCATTCAGTCGTGGTCTCGGATTACAAAAATTCCAACTTTCTTCGAAACCCTAATTCCTGGAGCCATGAATGAAGGTGCTCAAAATCCAATTTTGTTTTGACAAAAATATGCACCTGATTGTTTATGGTGTAACTCCGAAATTACAAATCCATAGGGTCTGAAACTTCTACCTGTGGTAGCCCAACCTGTCATCTTTCCAACCCCATAGGTCTTCCCTCAATTGGATTCTCTGAGAGATATTTATTCCAAGTGTCGCAACGTGACCTGTTTATGGGATAAAATAGGAGAGCAAACTTGTACGACGTGCCACGTGTCATTGGTTCAACTTCGGCCTCTGAAAACCTTACCATAGAAACTACAATCCGTACCCTACCTATTACATTTTACGAAATTTCATTTGGAGCTTCCTAGCCCAAGTTGTGACCCTTTTTCCCAGGTCACCTGTTTATGACTAAGATCTGGAAAAGGCAGAAACCCTAGATTGTATAGATCAGAAAACAAAAGGTACAATGAATTAGAAGTTGTGCTTCATAAAAAAGGTACATGGGGATCTTATCTTCATCCTGTAAGAGTTTCAGATCCTAAAACCTTGCCGAACTAGATTTATAGCGAAAGTGCTACGATGACTGGTTTTTTCTATATCAAGCCCTAGCATTGCAAGTGCAACAAGTGTCATACATGCCATACCATGCCTTCTTTCAGGCTAGCTCTGATACCATGTTAAATTTTCAGAATTTTCAATTTGATCTAAGATCTTAACTGAGAGAATAACATGTACAGCATATCTACAACATATCAATCATGGACACAATAATGCAAGCACACAAGAGACACAGAGTTTCACTGGGGAAAACCAAGAAGGTGAAAAACCCCGCAACTTCCTCATAGATAGAAAGAGAAATGATACAACCAAAGTACAAGAGATAGTCTTCTCCTAGCAGCTGATCCTCCTCCTCACATGTGCGCCACTTTCTGAATGATAAAAGTGTGAGTAATGAGATGATCAAATAGAGATCTCCTGATCTCTATTTGTACTTGTCCTGTCCTGCCGAATAAACCAATGGGGCCAACTTGTCTAACTTAGCCTAATAACCCATTTACCCACATGACTCATACAGCGCCAACCCTATCAAGCTGGTCTAATAACCCATTGGCAAGTTACAACACTTGTGACACTTGTCAATACAAATGACGACACTTTCGTATAGAAGAATAATACCATCTCTATAGGAGTACAATATACATAGATGAAATACATTCCGAAGTTACATATACATCAACATATGTGTCCAAGGGTCACGAGATCATTTAATACAATTTCTCTGGGTAGAACCACACGTTCGAACACTACCTCAAGGTTCCCCCATGGCTCCAGGCTCAGCCCTCATTGGAATTGAATGTTGTCCATTGATGAAAAACTCCTCACTCTTCACCAATGGATCCAACCCCTTTGCGCATATTTAGGACAATATAATCTTCATAACCTATAAAATTATAAAGAAAACCAAGTTGATTTTTTAATTTTTTTCGAGTTTGATAATACAAAATTGGACTAACTATTCATCATCATCAATAATTTAGTAAGAATATAATTATATTTCATTGTCATCAATAATTTAATAAAATTTTAATAAATTAAATATTATTATGATTTATTTTTTTATTTTTTTTAACTAGGAGAATGGACAATTGAAAAGAGGCTGGTACTCACATGACACAAGTCCAGGGATCCAATCCCATAATTAAATATTATTATGATTGATTTAATAAAAAGATATTATTAAAAAATTTAAAATACAAAATTTCTTTCATTATTATTATAATTAGTTATTATTAAAAAAAATTAATAATTATCACTTTATATATATATATATATATATATATATATATATATATATATATACTCAATGCATAAATTTTGGTTTTTAAGATGTATGAGCATGATCAATGCTTTTCATTATTATTATAATTAATTATTATTAATAAAGTAAATTAATAATTATCATATTTATATTTTTTTTTACCAGAAAATTCACCTTTCTGCTATCCGGTAATCCAAGCCAGAAAAATGTCTAAACGGAATTGAACCCAAGTGGATGGAATGAAATCCATCTAACCCCACGAACGGGCCACCATATCCTTAACTTTATATATATATATATATATAATGCATAAATTTTGTTTTATAAGATGTATCACTGATTAGTGAATGTGATCAATGCTTTATATTAGTAAAATATTTTTTTATAAATTTTTTTATTTTATTTATAAAATATTAATTTATTAAAAAATATATATTTATATAACATTTAAAAAAAATGTAATTAAATAAAATTTATTTAGTGAAATAAAATTCTACAAAATCTACAATAATCTATATTTCATTTCATTTATTATATTTAAGTTTATTAAAATATATGTTTTTTCTGGTTTGAAATTATTAAACGGCATTCATTAGTAAAACATTCATTAGTAAAACAAAACTCTATGTTTGAGAAACACTTTGTATCTTCAAAGCACAATTTGTGATTATCTCGCGAGTACAATTTGTTGCAATGTGATTACTTTGAAGGGAAATGCATACATGCATTCCCTCATATCAATGGTTTATCATAAACGATTATTTTTTGGTATTTAATGGTGAGGTCGTACGTCCATCGTTGTTAACAAATGCACTTTCTCGTGTAGTGTTACACATGGCCTTAAGATAACCTAAATGAGAAATAGGAAAGATAATATTTTCATAATATTTTATTACGATGTTAATAAACATTTTTTTTATATTAATTTATATGATATTATGATTTCTTTTCATATATTTATTGTGTTGTAAAATTTATTTAGTTATCATGGGTGGAGAGGGATCAAATCTTTTAAGGTACAAAGACATGGAAGAAATCTCTTTTCAACCTTTCCACTTTAAAAAAAGATTGCACATGAGAAATTTGATCCTCTACACATAGATATGAGAGAGATGTGTAATTTCTTTCATACAAAACATGATTTTCATAAATGGCTTTTAAAAAATATTAATAACACACACACACATATGTCCATGAGGCTAGATCGAGTGGTGGGGAGCTCATCTTGTTACACCCGTCATTTGGGTTCAAATCTTGTGTCACATTTGTTCCTTGAAAGTAAAATAATTCATAACAAAAAAAATATTTATTGCATGAGTATGTTAAAGGTGGAGTGAATTACATTACATATTGAGATAAAAATATAGATAATGCTACTATAACCAAGGTAGATCCATTAGTTGTAAATCTATACATTTAGAAGGATCAAATTTTTAAAGATATAAATCTTTTGTATAGTTCAAAAGTATGAAATTTTTTATTATTGAATTCATCTTATAATATGCTAATTTTTACATAAATAAATTTATTTATGTTATTATCACATGATATGTCCAAATTATTGAAATATATACTCTCATGAAGTTTAATATTGCCACTTCATTAAACATAACATCATTAAAGAAGTGTGGTTATTACATAGGGGCTCAACAAGAGTATCATGTCACTTACATAAGTGGGGAAGATAATAATCATTCTTCCCAACCACCCAAAATATATATATACATTATATATATATAATTATTAATATTTAAGATGTGTAATCCACCATTTTAAACCTATGCAATCTTTGTTAAATAGTTATGCTAACCTCATACTCAAGAAATGATCAATAATGAGAAAATATAATATTTTCATAATCTTTCAAAGTGATTTGAGTATAAAATTGTGTTGGGTTTTCATATACATACTATATCACTCAATGACATGGGCATGGGTAACATGATTGCATGTGTAAAACTTCATGACACATATGTCTCAATGAAATGGACATGGGTAACATGATTGGATGTGTCAAAATTCATGACACATATGTCTCAATAATTTGGGCATATCATATAATACATGATATACTAGACATGATTGATTATGTTATATACAAATAAATTCTATACCTAAATTTTGGACTTACTGGAGCACCATATGAATCTTAATATGCTATAGGTAGGGCCATCTCCATCCATTTACCTTGGATACCACGTAACACATTTATCAACCACTCCACCCAAGGGAGATAGATCTATAAGATTTCAAAAGATTGCACATGTAGTGTCTTCCTTTTAGTGGCCAACCACAGAAAATATAATAATGAAAAGCACCCACTATGAGGTGTACCATAAACATAGTGGAGAAGTGACGTTGATAAAAAGATGTTAGACTGAAATTATTTTGTAGATTAAAGCTGTTTTCTCTTTATTTACAAGGACAAGAATAAACATTATATTATTCGTGAACAGTTCTCGAAGTGAAACATTATATTGTTCCTGAACAGTTCTCGAAGTGTTGTACAATCAATAATTGTTTGTGTGCCCACCCGATATAATTATTTGTTTTGAATGTAGCGTCTCCAGATCAGAATATATTGTGTGCCCATGTAACTGTTACAAAACTAGGGTTTCATATCGGTCCACATTGTTACAAATACCAGGGGTTTCATATCTGGATATATACGTATATGTTGCCCGCAATTTATTGCGGCTATGATTGGGAATATCTAGAATTCAAAGAAATCCCCTTGAAGGATTAACCAGGTTAGCGATGAGAAATTCTACAGCGGCGTCTTATAATATGAGCGCGGCTTCAGTATGGAAGTCGCCAGTTCCATTCCTGCTGGGTGGAGTGGGTTCCATGATCGCATTGATAGCATTTGCTATTATCAGTCTGGGTTGCTCCTACCTGAAGGATTCCTATGCTTCAAATTCAGAAGAATATAACATATCAGAGCAGAATATCGAATCAGATGTTGAGTATGGAGACAAGAATCAGACGATGAAGAATATTATGTTGCCAGGTCCAGAGGAACAGCAGGAGAAAGTCGTTGTGATAATGGCGGGTGATGTCACGCCAACCTTTATAGCGAACGCAACAACTGTTTCTGCAATATAAAAACGCCAGCAGAGCGTGTTTTCAAGATTGTTGTACATTGAAAATATTTGTTGAGTTCAATTTTCTATTCATTTTGTATTCGATCCATGCTTGTTTAAACGCCTTCTATCAATATGTGGAGCACATCTGCTAGTAAACAATAATTTTACAAATATTGGAAGAAATTCCAAACTACAAGCCTTTACTTCCTCTGTCAATTTGTTTAAATAAACCAAAAAACGAAGCAATTAAGATTGGAAACGGATTTCGATCCATTCAAACGTTGTCCAAAACCCGTGTTCGTTCTTTTGTTAAAAACAAATATTTCGTGTAGCATTATTAACATTACGGTACTGTTGCTAGGGCTAAAGACGTACTGAGGCCACACGCAGCGGCCGATTCCTTAGCATGTTTTTTTCATGGCAAACAGCCCCGTGAGTTTTTAGAAGTGGTGGGGAAGGTGAAATAATTTTATAAGTCAAAGCAATTTGAAGACAAGTATAAATGCAAAGGTTGAAGAAGCTAAAGAGGTTATATGTTCTTTAAAGGAGTAGAAAGAAATTAGAAGTTACGACAACTATGTTTTATAGAGAAGAGGAAAAGGCCAGAGAAGAAGCATATTCATAATCTCCATAAATCTATGGCATAGCACTTTTGTTTATGTCAAGATAGCAGAGCAATGGTTCATACAACGGTTGGTGAATGAAGTAAAATTATAAATTTTATTAAATTAAAGTATAGTATTTTTATTCATATCATAATAAATAATATTCAAAATTAATTTTCTATTTCATAAAATTTATTTGTTGAATCAAATATTTTTGTAAGGCTCACAACTAGCCCTTTTATTTTCAAACAGAAGTATTGCTTCTATCCCAAATACAGTTAATTAGGCTTAGGCCTCTAAATACAATTAATTAGGCTTAGGCTTCCACTTCAACCACATTGGATTTTCTTCCTTACCTCCTTATTGCCTTAACTTTTTAAAGTAAAATGTAGCTTAATTAGTGCTACCTTTATGTAATAGGAAGCACCACTTTGTTATGACTATTTCCATTGTTATAAGGGTCATGGTATATTTGGAATTATAACCCACAAAATGAATATAACATGAGTAGAAGGAATTTTATGAAAATATAAACCATTTAAGAATGCTACAAGATTGATATGTCTTATTGGTTTTTTACATAATACACTTACCTTTACCTTTCTCTTTTATGAGTATTTAGATATTTATTAATATTTTTTATAAATAAACAATCTCTTTTTTATATTCAAAATGTAGTAAACCTAATCCTGTGTAAAAATAAAGTAATTTCTAAAATTAAAATAACAAAAAATCATCTTTATCTTTACATTGAATTATTAGTTAACTTTATCTTTAATGATAATATATATATAATATTTGCATATATTTCGTATATTTATCTTTAGTTTGAATGATTCGTTAACTTTATTTTTATATTAAATGATAATATATATAAAATATTTGCATATATTTCTTGTATTTCAGAGTTTCTTTTTGTAAGCTAATTTAAAAATTAACTATTTTGTTGATTAATTAAACTTAATTTTATTTTATTAAGTTGAAATTTGATATTGGTTTTTTGTAATGAAAAGGAAATTTGAGTTGGAACACACATACTCCTTAATTACAAAATCCATGTCATGTGGAAGTGAAGATTAGGATGAACTTTGTTTATCATAATCGAGTTGTTAAAATACTAATCGGACAATTAGTAGTGGTTATTACCCATTAATATGAGTTGGATCATCATCATTATTTAAGGAAAATCATGCCACCTAAAATAACCCATTGTGGGTTTGTAAGGGGGTAGATATCCATTTTTGCCAATAACATATGAGTCTTGGGTCATTAACTCTTTTTCTTTGACCTTGTACACATGATGCACTATAAATAATGTCTCTTGATGAAGTACACAATAGTATCACATAACATCCTATAAAAGGTTAATATCTAAAACATGAAAAAAGGGTGTGTGTGTGTGTTGTCGAATTCATGTTGAGAAAGTGTTTAATGTAAGGTCTAGAGTGCCTAGAACCCTTTCTTAATTTTAGTACATCCTTTTAGTTGGAAGAAGGCATGGTTTTCTTATGTGAAATTTTTTTGCAATAGTTCCTTAACTACTCCAAGTAAAATCATGTTAATAACTTTAGTACATCCTTCTAGTTGGAAGAAGGCTTAGGGTTCTTATGTGGAAAATTTTGCAATAGTCCCTTAACTACTCCAACTAACATCATGTTAAAATGAGGTAGTATATTAGTGAAGGCCCACAAATCACTTTGGAATGTTATGTCAAGTTTTTCTCTTGTAATATAAGACTTTTCAAGAGTTTTTAAACAATTATTTTAATGATGTTATATGCTTATTTAAGAAAATGATGTTATCTAATGATCTTGTTCACAATTGGTTGTAATAATACATGGAAGGCTACATTATGGTTTTCAAACGAGTTTTCTTACCAATAGCATGAAAAACAACGATAAGAATTACAACACTATGATTATTTACTTATAAATTGCTAACATTTTTAATGCCTAAATTTTCCCTATCAACAACCAAACACACAAATTTTTCAAAGATAGAAGTAACAATCATTTAGCTACGCCATTTTTTAATTCAAAATAACCTTTAATAATTGTATACAATTAATAATTAATAGTTCGATTAGATATATTAGGACGCTATATGAATTTCATCAACTTGAATGTGTTTAGAATTTATTTGGTTCATTCTACTCAATTTAGGCAAGGACAATGGAGTCATAATTTGACACATTTCACCTATGTTTTGTGCATAAATGGGGGAGTTTCTAGCACTTCAATAACTTGTAGGTCGAAATTGGGGGAATAGTGGACATGTTCATGGTTTGTTTGACAAATGTCTAACTATTCAACAAGAGGTTGCACCATGGTAATTTCTTTACCAAAAATCTATGCACCATGTTTCTCTCTAATCTCGTACCCAAGATAATTATATCCAACAAAAGGTATTACCTTCTCCTCATCAATAACAATGTCTTGATGAACAAAATATTGGAGGTTGATTAGATGTTAGAATTAGATCAGCCTCGACTAAAATATTCTTCTTTTTTGGAGTCAACCAATGAAACTATCAAATGTCTCCAAAAGATTTAGAAGTGCCTACCTTGTCTTCTAGTCAATCAATGACTACGAGGTCAACTACCATATTTGGAACCTCTAATTAACTGTTTGATAAAAGAAATTCTTCATTTCAGAATTCATGTCCACCCCATTGGGATGCCAAGATAATTGAAGCAATTGGACTGATGCAGGAGATATTAATGATTCAAGGAAGAGTAGAAGTTCAAAATAAATGGTGGCATTGTTTTTCTAATGGAAAGTGTGCAGAGTCATGTGAACTAGATACATATGCATATGCTCACAGCCAACCTAAATGGGAGAATGCTATTGCTAATTAAGAATATCATTGATTGATGAAGAATAAAACATGGGATTTAATTTCTCAACCATAAGTAATATAGTGAAATGTCATTGGCTCCACAAGACACAATTCACATCTCATAGTTCTTTTGAAAAGCATAAAGATTGTTTAGTTGCAAAGGTTTCTTCTCAGAAATAAGGCATCTACTACACTAAAACATATGCCCTTATTTCAAGGATGAACTTGGTTCAATTGATTCCTTCACTGGATGCTCAACTTTGATTGGAGTTACATTAGATGGATGCCAAAAGTATTTTTCATCATGGATCTTTTAATGAAGAAATATATATGAGCAACCCATTGGTTTTGAGAAGGATTCCAACCTTGGTTATCAATTGAAGGAATCCTTGTATGGTTTTAAATTAATAAATCCCTAGGGATTGGTGTGAGAAGATTGATGATTTCTTTATCAATATTTCTTTCAAACATTGTGAAGAAGATCATAGCATTTGTGTTTTACATGTAAATGGTAAAACAATAATTGTTGTATTATATGTGGATGGATTTTAATTACTGGCAACAATATCAATATGATAATGGATTTGAATAAATAATTGATTGATACCTTTGTAAATATTGACCTCGGCCTTTTATGTTTCTTTTTGTGCATTAGAGTTCTACAAATGGATGATTGTATCTTTATTTCTCAGTCTAAGTAAGTAATGGATCATTTGTAAAGATTAAACATGAACAAATGTAAAGCATGTTCTACACCTTTCTAGTCGGAAGTTAAAGCATTAAGGAACCAATATTTGTTGTGAATATTTATCAATAGTTGTTAAGTAGTCTAATTTATTTAACTCATAGTAGAGCTATTATTTCCTTTGTTGTTAGTGCAGTTTCTTAGTTTATGTGGGATTCATGAGAAAGCCATTACATGAAGGCTATAAAGAGAATTGTTCATTATATCAAGGAAACTTCTCGACTTGGTATAAAATATTTCACCAATACCATAGACCCACTAGCTAGTTACACTGACTCAGATTAGGATAAGGACAACAATGACAACAAGTCGACAACTCACTATGTCTTTTGGATTGGTTTAGGACCCTTGGTCTAGTCATGTAAGAAGTAGAAGGTGGTATCTCTTTCAAGCATAGAATCTTAATGTCATGGTGCAATTAATGCCGACAGAGCGGTAGTCTCTATTCATCAACTCTTGTGAAAGATTGATTTTTCACTCGACTAAACGACTGTAATATTTTGTCATAACAAAATTGCAATACATATTTTTCAAATCATATTGCATGCAACAAGATGAATCATGCGGATCTTCATCGTCATTACTGAAGAAAAAATATAAAAATACTATATTGTCAAGCTTGTCTATTGCAGAATCGGTGTTCAAATTGGTGGTATCTCTATGAATTCTTTACAAGAAGATGAGTTTCTCAAACATTGGGATATGCTTGGTCTTCAGGAAGTTGCAGTGGGGGGTGTGTAGAAGTAATTTCACTTCTCGAATCTCCCAATTGTTGTGTTGATCGGTGGGTGTTGGAACAATGGGCCTTGCTATTTCATCACACCTATGGATCTTCTAGAGATATACAGTCGATAGTTCTTATCCGACTAGAAGATTTAATTGAATATTGGAGTAGTTGGTATAGTAATGGGATAACTACAATCTCGACTAGTTGAACCAATTGATCAATGAAGGATTCAGCTTACCGACCGATTGGTTAGGTAGTTGGAACATAGCATTTTACTATGGAACAAATAGGGAAAAAAACAAGGAGGCCATTATGTTCTATTACCGAAGTATGTGAACATGTTATTTCTCACTTCAAGGGTGTTAGTTACATCTCGGTGTTATAAAAATATGACCCTATGGGTTGAGTGATATGGTGAATTGTAGATAAATTTGGATAATTAATTTTCATGTATTGTCAATTGCGATATGATGTGTTTAAGTGCTAAAAAACTTATATCCACACTACCTCTTCTTGGCATAATTATCTATCTGGTATTTCTAATTCCTTGGTTTCTCCAACAAAAACTTGATGGTGTAGTCCTTGAACAACCACACCAAACCCATGCAAGGAATCCATGGCCTTTGTCGAAGGTCTTTAATTGTATTAGTGTGTTTTGCATAATAAGAATGGGTCTTGAAGAATTTACCATGGATAAGGGAAGAGAACAAGGACCTTATGACCTAAAAAAATCTTCTCAAACTCAATGGCCATGCCCAAGGTCTCAAATCACCAACTTAACCATTTCTAAGGGATCTATGGCCTTTCTTATTGTATATGGACACCATTTGCAAGTTTTTCATGACATGTATGGAACTTCAGTTTTTTACCATGTTTACGGAAAGAACATAAAGCACTTAAGCCCTATTTGAATCTTCTCTTTATAATGCTTGATGATGTAGTCCTTCAAAAATGACACACGACCCATGTAAGGGATATTTCATGGGGGGCTCATTCAGTAAACATAGGGTATATCATATGTTTGTGTAGTATTAAATAATAGCCCTAATTTCATTTCTAGATCCCAATATTTAAATTTTAATGCCCCTTCCCAATACATGTAACATGTTTAAATTAAAATAACCCCTTAATTTCACCAAATATTGTAATACCTTTTTTTGCAATTTTGTTTTACACCACTTATTATTTCCACCCCTAGTATGTTGGCCTTGGTAGTTTCCATATGTATCTAATGTCTAAGTTAGAAGAATAAATATGTCTCCTTAAGAATCTAAACACTTTTTCATCTTTCAATCCCTCTATCGTGAAATTTGGTCATTTCCAATGCTTAATAATAGAATTTTATGGTTCATCAAGATAACATATAGGGGCTAGATATATATCACTATTATCCTTATTGATATGCTTCACTTCCACCAAAAAAACTCACAAATATAGATCTCCTTACACTACAAGCTCTCCTCACCACCTTCCCCCCCACCCGTCCCCAAAAAAAGGTTGGTTGTTTGAACTCCCTTATGTGTGTGTGTGTGTGTGTGTGTGTGTCTGTGTGTCTGTGTACATACATACATACATAGATACATACATACATACATATATATATATATATATATATATATTGGGGTGTCAAACAACCAACTTATTTTTGGCAGCAAGTGGGGGGAAGGTGGTGAGGAGAGCTTGTAATGTAAGGAGATCTATATTTGTGAGTTTTTTTGGTGGAATTGAAGCATCTCAGTAAGGACAATAGTGGATAATAGTGATATATATCTAGTCACTATATTTTATCTAGATTAACCATAAAATTTTATTAATAAATAATGTGTGTGTACACATATATGTATATATACATATATTACATGTGTATGTACACATATATGTATATATACATATAGATACATATACATTAAAATTAAAATAACAAAAAAGAATATTTATCTTTACATTAAATTATTAGTTAACTTTATCTTTATATTGACTGATAATATATATAAAATATTTGCATATATTTATTGTATTTATATTTATGTTGAAAGATTAGTTAACTTTATCTTTATATTAAATGATAATATATATGAAATATTTGTATATATTTTTTGTATTTTAGAGTTTCTTCTTTGCAAACTAATGTAAAAAGTAACTATCTTGTTGATTAATTAAACTTTATTTTATTTTATTAAATTGAAATTTGATATTGGTCTTTTTTTTAATGAAAAGGAAATTTGAGTTGGAACACACATACTCCTTAATTACAAAATCAATGTCATGTGGAAGTGAAGATTAGGATGAACTTTGGTTGTATACGGAAAGTAAGACACGAGATTATAAATGTTATTGTTTTTTTGGAAAATGGAAAATTTATCAGATTTATCATAATTGAGTTGTTAAAATAGTAGTAAGATAATTAGTAGTGGTTATTACCCATAAATATGAGTTGGATCATCACCATTATTTAAGGAAAATCATGCCACCTAAAATAACATATTGTGGGTTTGTAAGGGTGTAGACATCCATGTTTGCCAATTACGTATGAGTCTTGGATCATTAACCTTTTTTCTTTGACCTTGTACACATGATGCTATAAATAATGTCTCTTGATGAGGTACATAATAGTATCACATAGAATTCTTATAAAATGTTAATATCTAAAACATGAACAAATGGTGTGTGTGTGTGTGTGAGTGAGTGATGTTGACTTCATGTTGAGAAAGTGTTTAATGTAAGGTCTAGAGTGCCTAGAACCCTTTCTTAATTTTAGTACATCCTTCTAGTTGGAAGAAGGCCTAGTGTTCTTATGTGTAAAAGTTTGCAATAGTCCCTTGACTACTCCAACTGCCATCATGTCAATAACTTTAGTACATCCTTCTAGTTGGAAGAAGGCCTAGTGTTCTTATGTGGAAAATTTTGCAATAGTATGTTAACTACTCCAACTAACATCATGTTAAAATGAGGTAGTATATTAGTGAAGGCCCACAAATCACTTTCGAATGTTATGTCAAGTTTTTCTCTTGTAATATAAGACTTTTCAAGAGTTTTGACATTTATTTTAATGATGTTATATGCTTATTTAAGAAAATGATGTTGTCTAATAATCTTGTTCACAATTGGTTGTAATAATACATGATAGGCTACATTATGGTTTTCAAATGAGTTTTCTTACCAATAGCATGAAAAAAATGATAAGAATTACAACAACATGATTATTTGCTTATAAATTACTAACGTTTTTAATACCTAAATTTTCCCTATCAACAACCAAACACACAAATTTGTCAAACATAGAAGTAATAATCATTTAGCAACACCATTTTTTAATTCAAAATAACCTTTAATAATTTTATACAATTAATAATAAATGTTTGATTAGATATATTAGGACGCTATATGACTTTCATCAACTTGAATGTGTTTAGAATTTATTTGTCGCATTCTACTCAATCTAGGCAAGGACAATGGACTCGTAATCTAACACATTTCACCTATGTTTTGTGCATAAATGGGGGAGTTCCTATCCCTTCAATAACTTGTACGTCAAAATTGGGGGAAGAGTGGACATGTTCATGGTTTGTTTGACAAATGTCTAACTATTCAACAAGAGGTTGCACCATGGGAACTTCTTTACCAAAAATCTATGCACCATTTTTCTCTCTAATATCATACCCAAGATAACTAACTCCAACAAAAATTATTACCTTCTCCTCATCAATAACAACATCTTGATGAAAAACATATTGGAGGTTGATTAGATGATAAAATGAGATTGTCCTCTACTAAAATCTTCTTCTTTTTTGGAGTCAACCAGTGAGACTATCAACTGTCTCCAAAATATTTAGAAGTTCCTACCTTGTCTTCTAGTCAACAAATGAATATGAGGTCAACTACCATATTTGGAACCTCTAATAAACCTTCTAATTAACTGTTTGATACAAGAAATTCTTCATTTCAGAATTCCTGTCCATCCCATTGGGATGCCAAGATAATTGAAGCAATTGGAGTTGATGCAAGAGATATTAATAATTCAAGGAAGAGTAGAAGTTCAAAATAAACGGTGGCATTATTTCTCTAATGGCAAGTGTGCTAGATTTATGTGAGCTAGACACGTATGCATATGCTCACAGACAAACTAAATGGGAGAAGGCTATTCCTAATTAAGAATATCATTGATTGATTAAGAATAAAACATGGGATTTAGTTTCTCGACCACAAGTAATATAGTGAAATTTCAATGGCTCCACAAGACACAATTCACATCTCATGGTTCTTCTGAAAAGCATAAAGATTGTTTGGTTGCAAAGGTTTCTTCTTAGCAAGAAGGCATCTAATACACTAAAACATATGCCCTTATTTCAAGGATGAACTTGGTTCAATTGATTCCTTCACTTGATGCTCAAATTTGATTGGAGGTACATCAGACAAATGCCAAAAGTAGTTTTCATCATGGATCTTTTAATGAAGAAATATATATGGAGCAACCCATTGGTTTTGAGAAGGATTCCAACCTTGGTTATCAATTGAAGGAATCCTTGTATGGTTTTAAATTAATAAATCCCTAGGGATTGGTGTGAGAAGATTGATGATTTCTTTATCAAACATTGTGAAAAAGATCATAGCATCTGTGTTTTACATGTAAATGGTAAAACATTAATAGTTGTATTATATGTGGATGCTTTTTCATTACTAGAAGCAATATAAATATGATAATGGATTTGAATAAATAATTGGTTGATACCTTTGTAAAGATTGACCTTGGCTTTTTATGTTTCTTTTTGTGCATTGGAGTTCTACAAATGGATGATTGTATCTTTATTTCTCAGGCTAAGTAAGTAATGCATCATTTGTAAAGATTAAACATGAAAAAATGTAAAGCATGTTCTACACCTTTGTAGTCGGAAGTTAAATCGTTAAGGGACCAATATTTGTTGTGACTCTTTATCGATAGTTGTTAAGTAGTATAATTTATTTAACTCATAGTAGACCTATTATTTCCTTTGTTGTTAGTGCAGTTTCTCGTTTTATGTAAGATTCATGAGAAAGCCATTACATGAACTCTATAAAGAGAATTGTTCATTATATCAAGGAAACTTCTCGAATTGGTATAAAATATTTCACCAATACCATAGACCCACTACTCAGTTACACTAACTCGAATTGGGCTAAGGACAATAATAACAACAAGTTGACAACTCACTATGTCTTTTGGCTTGGTTTAGGGCACTTGGTCTAGTCATGTAAAAAGTAGAAGGTGGTATCTCTTTCAAGCATAGAAGCTTAATATCATGGTGCAATTAATGCTGACACAGACGTAGTCTCCATTCTTCAACTCTTGTGAGAGATTGATTTTTCACTCGACTAAACGACTATAATATTTTGTCATAGAAAAATTGCAATACATATTGTTGAAATCATATTGCACGCAAGAAGATGAAGCATGTGGAGCTTCATCGTCATTTCTGAAGAAAAATGATAAAATTACTATATTGTCAAGCTTGTCTATTGCAGAATTGTTGATAAAATTGTTGGTATCTCTATGAATTCTTTATGAGAAGATGAGTTTGTCAAAAATTGGGATATGCTTGGTCTTCGGGAAGTTGCAATGGGGGGTCTGTAGAAGTAATTTCACTTCTCGAATCTCCCAATTGTTGTGTTAATGGGTGGGTGTTGGAACAACGGACTTTTCAATTTAATCACCTGTGGATCTTCTAGAGACAGACAATCAATAGTTGTTATCTGACTAGAAGATTCAACTAAATAGTGGAGTAGCTAGTTGACTAATGGGATAACTACAATCTCAACTAGTTGAACCAATTGATCAATGAAGGAGTCGAATTACCGACCAATTGGTTGGGTAGTTGGAACATAGCGTTTTATTATGGAACAAATAGGGAAAAATTCAAGGAGGCCATTATGTTCTATTACTGAAGTAAGTGAACCTGTTATGTCTCACTTCAAGGGTGTCAGTTACATGTTGGTTTTATAAAAATATGACCCTATGGGTTGAGTGATATGGTGAATTGTGGATGAATTTGGATAATGCATTTTCATGTATTATCAATTGTGATATGATGTGTTTAAGTGCTAAAATATTTATATCAACACTACCTCTTCTTGGAATAATTAGTTATCTGATCTTTCTAATTCCTTGGTTTCTCCAACAAAAACATGATGGTGTAGTCCTTGAACAACCACATCAAACCCATGCAAGGAATCCATGGCCTTTGTTGAAGGTCTTTAGTTTTATTAGTGCGTTTTGCATAATAAGAATGGGTCTTGAATAATTTACCATCGATAAGGGAAGAGAGAAAGGACCTTATGACCTAAAAAACTTTTCTCAAGCTCAATGGCCATGCCCAAGGTCTCAAATCACCACCTTAGCCATTTATAAGGGATCTATGGCCTTTCTATAGTATATGGACACCATTTGCAAGTTTTACCCGACATGTATGGCACTTGGGGTTTTGACCATGTTTAGGGAAAGAACATAAAGCACTTAGGCCCTATTTGAATCTTCTCATCATAAAGCTTGATGATGTAGTCCTTCAACAATAACACATGACCCAGGTAAGGGATATTTCATGGGGGGCTCACTCAGTAAACATATGATATATCATATATGTTTGTGTAGTGTTAATTAATAGCCCTAATTTCATTTCTAGATTACAATATTTAAATTTGAATGCCCCTTCCCAATACATGTAACATGTTTAAATTAAAATAACCCCTTATTTTCACCAAATATTGTAGTACCTTTTTTTTGCAACTTTTTTTACGCAACTTATTATTTACACCCCTAGTATGTTGGCCTTAGTAGTTTCCATATGTATCTAATGTCTAAGTTAGAAGAAACAAGATGTCTCCCTAAGAATCTAAATGGACTATTTCATCTTTCAATCCCTCTATCATGAAATTTGGTCATTTTCAATGCTTATTAATAGAATTTTATGGTTCATCAAGATAACATATAGGGGCTAGATATATATCACTATTATCCTTATTGATATGCTTCACTTCCACAAAAAAAAACTCACAAATATAGATATCCTTACATTACGATCTCTCCTCACTTCTCCCCACCCGTCACCAAAAAGAGATTGGTTGTTTGACCCCCCCTATATATATTGGGGGGGTGAAACAACCAACCTTTTTTTGGCGACGGGTGGGGGGAAGGTGGTGAGGAGAGCTTGTAAGGTAAGCAGATCTATATTTGTGAGTTTTTTGGTGGAAGTGAAGCGTCTCACTAAGGATAATAGTGATATATATCTAGCCACTATTCTTATCTTGATCAATCGTAAAATTATATTAATAAGTAATGTGTGTGTGTACACATATATGTATATATACATATGCATATATATATACATGTGTGTGTGTGTGTGTGTGTGTGTGTGTGTGTGTGTGTGTGTGTGTGTGTGTGTGCCCCTAGTTTAGTTTAAAAAACATTATCATCAACTTAATACCACCTAATATATTGAATTACATATTAACTATTTATAAAACCCCAATATGAACACACATGATATGATTTTATTTTCCAGTGAGTCACTCATGGGGTATCTATCTTCTGTGAAGTAACTTTGGCATCACTACAATATTTTGCACAATTAGTATGGACCTTGTGGTTTATAAAATGGACAAGTGAGGTAGAAAAAGAACTTGTGCCCAAATTTAAGCGTGATTTAAGCTTCTTGCTATCAAGGGACATGATGTAGGCCTTGAACAACCACACACATTCTTTCTAGGATATGTTTTACATATAGGTTAAATGTGAGTGCCACTACTAGGATTTTTCTAACCACATATGGGAGTCAAAGCCTATACCATGCCCACGGGAGGAAAGAAAGGACCTTAGGCCCTTTTATCAAGTTCAATGGCCATGAAGAACTATTCTAATTGGGAATATTAGCATGAATAATTTGTTATGAATGATAATAAAGGGTAGTAGGACCTCTAGCATGGTTAAGGAAGGAAAACAAGGGAATTAGGCACTTATAAAAACTTCTTGGGTTCAATGACAATGAGGAAAGCCTTAAACAACCACACATATATCTTGTCTAATGTATATGCAATATTTGGGTGGGATATGGGTTCCATTCATGAGTTTTGTGCACCACATATGGCATCTTAGGTATTGACCGTGGTCAAGTAAATAATATAAGGTGCTTATACCCTATTTATGTCTTCTTAGGATTGAGCTTCATGATTTAGTCATTGAAAAACCACACAAGAAATTTGTGGGTGATCTTTTCCATCTATGAGGGATCCTTGGTGCGATTAGTATCTTTTTTACAATAATAATAATTCTTGCGGTTTGTACCATGGTTAATGGAGGAAATATGGAAAATAAATACCTTCTTCTTAAAATAAAGATTCTTGAAATTATGGGCTATGAGTTGGGCCTCAAACAACCACATGGATCCTTTTTAAGGGATCTCTAGCCTCTCAATGCCATATCGGCATCACTAAGATTTTTTTCACACCACGTATTAGACTCAAGGTTGGTACCATGAATAAGGAATGAAAACAAGGGCCTTATGCCCTAAAAAACGTTTTCTCGTGCTCAATGGCCATGAACAAGGCCTCCCACTAAGAACGTGGGCACGATTCTTATATTTTTCATAACACTTTCATAGAAAGAGTGGTTCTCAGGACCTCTACCATTGCATATGTAATACCCCCAAGGATTTGGAATTATTTGATTAAATGTTTTTATTTGAGAAATATTCTCCAAACAATTATTTCATAAAAGAGTTATAAAACTCTATACTCACACTCATGTGGGTGAATATTATGAACAAGAAATATTATTTTATTATTAATAAAAATAAACAGTTGGAGCCAGCAGTTGAAAGAGGGGACACCATCATGACACAATGAACAAGTGGAAAACAAGCAATATTTTGATATCAATCAAATCCAAGTGAAAAGAATTGTTGTTATGAGGATAGTATGCTCCTCGGTATTATCTCTTTATTTAGAAATTCCATCGTTTGAATCTGCTACATAATTTTTGGAAAAGTCTACATTTAGACTGGCTTATCTAAGTTCATTGGCCTATGGTGGTGATCTAGCTGGGGGATGAAGTTGGACAAGTAAGCGTGGTTGTCCTCTTCTACAGTTGGGTGTAACTGGGAAGCTCCAAGTATTTGTTTACATTTGAAAAGGATAAATTCGCACTTAGAACAATTATTCGAAAAGAGTTATATATATTAGAATGAAAATTTGTTGGACTCCATCTATGTATACAATTCATATGTCTTGCGATTATTTTATGTAAATGGAAAGAATTCCATTCATATATGTTTATGTATGCCTTGAAAATAATTGCATTCATATAGTTGCATATATAAATGGGTGACCATGGAGAGTGTTGTAGTTAGATGTTTTCATAAGAGTCGCAAGGATCATATGTCATATAGGTACATTTAAATATACTTTTAAGACATTGACCTATTGGTAGCTGATTATATAAATAAGTACGGAAATCTAACATAGTGTAGGTTGTATCTTACTTATGATTGTATTAGGGTATCAAACATTTGAAAGAAGAAAAAATTTGTTGCTGTGATTGTTGGGTTCGTTACAACCTAAGGATGAAAAAAATGGCCCTAATCCCTAAATAAATATTCTCAAGTTGGATGGCCATTCACAATACTTTGAACCACCACATAAATCCTCTCTAAGCTATTTTTCACCTCCAATTAGTTGGATGTGGGCATAATTCCCAAGTTTAGTGAACCAAAATTGGGTCTTGGTGCCTCCAAGTTTGACATTAGAGACATTACGATGATATATACACAATGTAAGCTACTCGTGCCCATGAACATGGTTAGGGAAGGAAAAGAAGGTGCTAAGGCCCCTTTGGAATCCTCTCAGGATCAAGCTTCAAGTAATAGTCCTCGAACAACCAGACAAGACCTTTGTAGGGCATCTTTCTCCTTTGTGAGGGTTCTATGGCACCATTAGTATGTTTCTCACAATAAGAATGCATCTTAGGGAATGGATCGTGGCTATGGGAGGAAAACAAGGAACTTACGCTCAAAAAAGTACTTCTTGAGATCATTGGCCATGAACTAGGCCTTGAACAACCACGTCGATCCTTTCTAAGGGAGATTTTATCTCTAGGTGGAATATGGGAACCATTGGTTGTTGACATTCACCTCAAGCTAAGCTAGTAATAATAATAATAATAATATAATTCTAAGGTCACAACCTATCTCAAAAACAAAATTGATGTATGAAACCTATTGTATGTGGGACAAGGGACTCTCCATATGCAATGATTAATGACTTTTAACACATGATTTCAACCTTACCTCCATTTAAATCCGAACCCATGGTATCTTAAGAGGGAAAACATCCTTTTTACAAATAATTTAGACCCACTCAAGTTGTACGAGTGTTATTTCTTATGTCATGCTAAGATTCTAGATAGGCCTTTTACTTCCAAAAGGCCAAGATTGGTCAATTAGGTGTCTAGAGTTGTCATGTCAGTGCCTCATTATGACTAGAATTTCTAAGTAGTAAATGATGCCCAAGTGAAACAAAAAGTCTTAAATTTGTACCAACTCAATCCAAGCACCTTATACATGTGAGATGTTAGAGTGCTCAATTCATTATAGGAAATGATGTGTCATTTCCACCACTTCATAGGAAACCTTTTGTTGCATCCCCTATTCCAACATACATGAACACCCAATTACTCCACATGAGACCATGTTGTCAACCATCCAGGCCAAAACATGATCATCCATGAAGATGATATATCTAACTCGTCGAGAAGTCACCTATCTTCAATGCACTTATCAATTTTGTTTCCTTGCTCTAGATACCAAACATAATCCATCGCATTTCCAACCATGCTATCCTCCATTAAATCCTACTACATGAAACTTTATTAGTCCTTCGTCTCTACTTGGTAAGAAATTCTTGGTAATACCTTGTCCTAACCATCTTGGAACATTGACCCATGAATCTGTCACCAAGGCTAAGAAAACATAGGGACTTATCGTTCATCCTTACTCATGTTTGATTTGTACACCATTCACCATGCAATTTTGCTAGTGGAACCTCAAGTCAAATCCTTACATTCTCCCCAACTTGTCGATTTATTGATCTCCTAGTCAACATGACCCCATTTGCTCATCCAATGAAAGGGGTGTTGGAGAAAAAGAGACACTTCCACAATTTTCACATTCGAATGTGGTTCTAATACCAATTGTCACAATGCTAATTTTTTTGTTCCACTTCAGAATCCCATACCACTCAAGAAGCCTAGTCATTGTGTGACATCGACATCACCTTTCCAATTGCTTGTGTCCATTACTCACTTGTATCAGTTGGAATATTCCTAACTAATATATCTTGAATTGAAGCAAAGTCAATCACCTTATACTTACAAAATGTTAGAGTGCTTTTTTTATTGTAGGAAATGTTGCATCAACGCGACCCAACCATAGGAAACCTTTTGTCACCTCCCCTAAGCCAAGAAAACTTGAAAAACTAATTGCTCAACATGAGACCTTGCCATTACAATTTAGGAAAACACGCGATAATCCATGAAGATCATGCCCATGATTCATCAACGATTCACATATCTTCAATGCTCTTATCAACAATACTTCCTTTCCATGGACAACATGCACAATCCATCACATTGTTAGTCACATCATCCTCCACTTAAATATGCTAGGTAGTGCCTTATTGGTCATCTGACATTACTATGCAAGACATATTTGGTCCACCCAACCTATTATAGTATTTGAACTATCTTATGTCTAGAACTCATGAGTTGATCACAAAGGATACCAACTTGAATATTGACACATCATACCCCCTTAGTCATATTTTCTTAGTGTGTCATCTATCATGTCATTGCCAATGACACTTCAAGTTGGGTTGTTAAGTTATCCCACACTTGAATCATTTACATCTTCATCAATAAAACCCCATCAACTTGTTTGATGAAAAGGGTATTAGAGGTGAAGAGACATGTCCATTATTTCAACATTCGAATGTAACTCTAATACAAATGTCATCAGGATAAACTTTTATCTTTCTTAAGAATCCCATACAACTCAAGAGCCCTAATATTTGTGTGAAATCTACATGACCATAGTGGCTAGGCAGTGCCTTCAACTACTTGTATCAATTGAAATAGCCTAACTAACATGCCTTCACTAAACCCATATCATGGACCTTATACTTGCTGAATATTAGAGTGCTTGTTTCAACATAGGCAATGTTGCATCATCACCACCCAATCATGATAACCTTTTGTCACCTCCCCTTAACAAGGCATAACTAAAAAGTTGATTACTCAACCTAAGACCATCGCGACATCAATCTAAGCCAAGAATATCATGTCCCTCGTTCGTCGACCATTAACATATGTCCACTGCACTCAAAACCATTACTACCTTACACATACAGCATGCACAATCCATCACATTTCTAGTCATGTTGTCCTTCATCAAAAACATATATGCAACACCTCATCAGTTATCTGCTCCTACTAAACCAGACATCCTTTATCGTCATAAACTACAATGGTACACTATTCTAACAATCTTACACTTACCACCAACGAATCGGTTACCAATGCTTTCAAAGCTTACATCTTTGTCATATTTACTCGACACACCATTGTCATATCATTGCCCATAACCTGTCTAGCTGAGTGCTTACACTATCCATCAAAGATAAATTTGCGGAAAGAGAGGCTATCACAGCGTCTCTTTTTCCTTTTTACTCCCTCTCAAACTTTGATGATATTTTTTTAATGTGAGTCCTTATCCCTTGTGATATAATATGTAAGTATTCCATAAATGATATAATTAATAAAAAATGGGACCTACAAAATCTGGCATACATAATGCAATGCAATGCACCTAGACATTATCTATGCAAATCAACACACATGAGTAGCCAAATAACTTTACGAAGAATCAATCTTATCGCATTATTCATGATTTTCCTTGTTACATCATGGTCTTATCTCTTATACCAATAGCGAGGAACTAACCAATAAAATGCCATAAGATTAAAGTAATGGTAGCTTTATGTGGCCAATTATACAATCCACGTCTTATCCCAATAAGATGCCATAAAATTAAAGTAGCGGGAGCTTTTACGTTTCTAACTATAGAAAAGTAGTATGACATGTATTTTCTAACCATAGAAAGTAGTATGACATGTATTAATAGTGGTAATTTGATAGTAAAATTTTATAAAGTGTGACGACATGCATTATGATTAATATTTTATAGCTATGTAGATGAATTGGACCCTGAAAATCATAATTTTTATGACAATTATTTCAAATTTTAATATTATAGATAAACTCTAAAGTTTCATTCTTGTTGAGGTAATTTTATACAATAATCTTAATAATAAAAACTTATAATTTCAACAACCTCTTAATTGAAAATGTTACACTTAGCTACTACATGCCATGTAGGATAATGTTTGGACCGTTAAATAAAAAATACCTTGACAACGAACATGCCATCATACAAAGCATTGAATACTCGGGTGGTTATAAATAAACTTTAAAGTTTAATTTTTGTTGAGGTAATTTTATACAATAATTTTAATAATAAAAATTTATAATTGAAATTGAATTTTTTTTATATAATTTTAGTGTTATCATTTAACATTTAAATCTTAGTTTTACTTTCCATAATAATAGATAATAAAAAATTAAATAACATTTATAATAATTATATAAAACATTGAATTCTCATATCTTGAATCATAAAATACAAAAATAAAAAATTTACACAAAAGATTTATCTTGGAAATCTTTAAATAAGCTTCTTCACAAGCAATATAATGTGCATCAAATACTACAGCCCAAAAAACAATAATGGAAGAGGGAACAATGAAACCATTATATATATATTTAAATGAAGTTGGAATATATATTAATGATATATAAAACTAAAAATACATGTCAAAATGATGAGTGAAATTAAAATTATTAGTCAAATTTCAACCATGATACCATGTAAGCAAATGTATACATTGTTAAATTCTAAAATGCCTTCACAACGAGGGTTGTAATTTCATTTCAACTCTGTCCTTCTAACAAATTTTTAACCTTTTAATAATGATGTTTTATTAAATAATTTAATTTCAATTAAAAGATAACAATAGACTTATTTACCCATGTTTTCGTTGATTATGGGCTTTGAAAATCAAAGGTGGAAAAAATCAACTTATGAGAGTGAGGTAGACAACTCAACACAATGTTTTAATAATAATGTTTTTATTAAAGAATTTAATTTCAATTAAAAGATAACAATAAACTCATTTACCCATGTTTTAGTTGATTATGTGCTTTGAAAATCAAAGGTGGAAAAAAACAACCTATGAGAGTGAGATAGACAGCTTAAAAGTAACATGTGCCAGCATTATGCATATGAAGTACATTAAGTGATAAAATCAAGGGTGGAAGGGTGGAACAAAAAAACCTACTAATAGTGACACAGACAACTCAAAAAAGTAACATGTGTCTCCATTATGCATATGAAGTAGATTACATGATAATGTTAGGAAACAAAGAAAAGGTGGACCTATAATCCTTTCTAGAGGTTAATGTTAACCACATGCAATACAACATACCAAGAAATGGGTATCTAAATTCAGCAAGTGCTTCTAGCTTGTGAGGCCCATAACCAAAAAGCACGCCTGTGTGAAATTCCATAGGTGATGCTTGGTAGATTCAGTACTATGATAAATTAATGATGCTTGGTAAATTTGATCGCTAATAAATAGTTGATGCTTGGTGAGTGACTAGGTTAATTCCTTCATTAACATAGTTTAAAACCAACTTATTTTTCTAAAATGGTACCCACTAGAGAGGCACTAAATAGAAGGGAAGAACCTCATAATGGGACAATTATAGGACAATATAAGACAGAAAGAACAAATGGAATGAAAGATAATCCATCTTCATTGAAGGCAAACTTACCCACCTATTCTTCATCAAATGGGAAAATCAATCTCCATTATTACATATATAATATGTCATTTAATACATGAAAGTTATATAGTCATACACATATCCTAACAAACTTATTACTAAAAATTAATAACGAGTTGAAAAAATAATTAACTATCAAAAATAAGTTTTAGCAAATTGTTTGTCCCTTGTTTGATACGATTTGTTAAAAAATTTAACCATATTTTGATGGGTAAAATGCCTGCCCATCAAATTCCATCCCAGAATCAAACATGCTATCATACAAAGCATTTAATAGTGGGGGTGGTTATTGCTTCCCACATCGATAGACAATTCCGTAGTGTACCTTGTAAGACACTGCAAAAAACAACTTAGCTGACGTTAATAAAATACGGAATGCAATCATTCATTTGAGTGGGTGAAGCTATTTTCATCTACAAGGACAAAAATACAGACTTTAATGGCCGCTCACAGTGTCTAGCTCGTATTTTAATGTGCCCTCGCCAAAAGATCAGATCCGAATAATATATTTCGTGGCCATGTCATATAATTTTTTATATTCGAACAAACTTTATTACATGATCTCTCTATATATCTGAGTCGGCTATATCGAAACTAAAAGTCCAATAGACGGATTAACGAGCTTGTGCCAGGCACAAAGCTATGAGAAATTTTACGGCGCCTTATGATTCCGGCAACAATTCACTGTGGAAGACACCGCTTCCATATGTGTTGGGCGGAGCGATTATTATTATGGCTTTGATAGTCTTTGCTTTAAACGATCTGCTTTGCTCCCGCCGGGAGGATTCTGACAACGATGATCGTTATTCAGAAGGAATAAGTCCCAGGAGATCAGGGCATGGCAGCGATTCAACTCTTGAGTATGGAAGAAAAAATGAGATGTTGCAGGTTTCTACGCCAAATTATTCAAATGATAAGGAGGAAAAATTAATTGTGATTATGGCCGGCGATGAGCTACCAAGCTTTATCGCGATGCCCACTTCTGTTCCTGCGAAATGAAAGGGCGAGCACTTTCTGTGTTCAGATCTCTTTCAGTTTGTAGTGCTGTGAAATAAAAGTTTTGGCTGTGTATATAAAAGTTTGTAATCATACATTGGTTTTTCATGAAACCTCCAGATTCTTTTTAAATCCGGATGAAGAGGATTGTAGAATCGAAATGGTATTTGGAATTAATATGGATTTGTAATCATAGATTGTTGTTTCATCAGATTTCCAGCCGCTTTTTGAATCCGGATGAAGAGGATTGTAAAATCGAAATGGTATTTGGAATTAATAAGGATTTGTGCCAGCGTTTTTGTTTACTTATTCTCATTTTTATTTTAGTTTTTTGTGGGCATTACATATATATGGATTTGAAGTTTTTATCTATATTTAAGCGAACATTGAATCCTTTTGGGAAACAATTCTTTAAAAAAAGGGACGACGAATATATACCAAATTAAGCATCAAAACAAAACCTTATCCCTTCCTCTTCGAAGAATCGATTCGATAAAAGGGTTGCATTAAGATTACACAGGTTCAGGGTTTGTCCTCCAGCAGCATTGCAGGCAGGAACTGTTTACCACATGAATGCCATATCATGAGTTTGGATGAGTATGGGGCTCTCCCTGCTCGAATACAAGTAAGAACAATATAAAAATTGCCAATCGATGTGAATAGATACCAAAGAGTCTCGGTCAAGGCAGCCAGGGATTTAAAAATATTGTTTGAGCAGGGAGGGATTAAAAAATGGGTTTTCACATAATGCCAAAAATTGAATAGCTCAGTTGATAATGGTGATAATGGTAGTGGTTAACATTCAATTATTACAATTTATTAGACTAGTATAGCCACTTAATTTGTGGTAGGTAAATATCGATAAAAAGTTAAATGACATGAATAAATTATCTTTCTTTAGTTAAATGGGTTGTCTATCACTAAGTGTTATCCACTTATGAGTTTTTTTTTATAATTGTTTATTTTTAACTACATCCATAAAATCAATATGGTCCGTACACTTGTCCCCTCCTTTAATCTAGAAAAAGCATAGATCATAGTCCACCCCAAATTCTAAGATCTAAACACATATATTAATTTTAATATAAAATTTTAATTTATTTTAAATTTATCATATTATTTAAAAGTATCATATTTGTGTAAATATTTCTTTATTATAGTAATAATTTTGTTACTTGAAGAAGGTTAATTTTTATGTCTTAACATATATCAATAGACACACCTACATACAAAAATGATATAAATATAATGTTTATCTTAATGATGAGTGCATTTAGTGATAAAATATGTATGTTTTAAATATGTATACATTTTAAAAAATGTGAATTTCATTTCATTTATTAATCACTATATGTCTTATTATCATTAAATTCAAAAATGGTGTTTCCATTCATGATCAAATTGAAGTCTTCAATAGTGTTTCCATTATTTTTATGGATTGATCACTATGTCTTGTTATTATTAAAGTCATGAATGATGTTATCATTCTTTTCTTTGTTACTCACTATGTCTTTTTATGAGTTCAATGTTTTCATTATTTTCATTTGTTGATGGCTATGCCTGGTTATCATTAAAGTCATGAATGGTGTTTTGTTCTTTTTTATATGTAGATAACCATCTCTTGTTTTTTCATTGAATCCATGAGTAGTGTTTCTATTCTTTTCATTTTTTATCACTATTTATTGTTATTATTAAAGTCACGAATAGTGTTTTAATTCATAATCAAATTATTTAGTTTTAATTAAAATTTTACTTAATTTTTGCAAATTAATAATAGATATAAATGTTCTTTAATAACAATGTTAATGTGGATGCAATTCAGGAGTTTGTTTCCACTATTAATGAAATTCTAAACTTATAGGTAAAAGATATAAAAACTAGAAGTATAGAAGTATAATTAAAGTAAAAATTTTAATTTATTGAGTTAGCTTCCTAAATATTTAGTTATTTATTATTTTGTTTAATAAAATAAGTTAAAATCTCTTATAATACTAGGTTGTAAAATTTAATATGGTTCTATTTAATAATTAATAATTATATTTATGTTTCTTAATTTAATATATATATATTTTGCATTTTTTATTATTATTTTATTTAATAAAAAAATTAAAATCTCTATAATAATATAATACTAGGTTATAAAACTTAATATAGTTTTATTTAATAATTTATATATATAATATAATATAATTTAATAAATATTTTATATATATTAACTGTGGAATGCCCATTTCTATTTCTATTGTAATATGAAACATTAAAAGAATTAAAGCCTACCGACAGGAACATCGCCACCTTGACTAACCAAACACATATCTTATGAAACCATATAGTTTTTCCCACAATTTCAAATAGATGTCATGAAGTTCTCGCAATAAAGAAATTGTAAAAGAGGAAAAAGTTCTTAGGCACTTACTACACCGATGATTTGTAAAAGAGATGCTGTAGCCCTAAAACTCTTTCATCGGAAAATTAGAAATTTCTTATCATTGACTCCATGGAGACATATATTGGAAAATAACATAATAATTACAAAGGGTGGAAACTATATCATTTTAAAGACGACGGATGTGGGATAATGCTATCTTAAAAAAACGTTCTTAGTTTTTTATTTGAAATATGTGATTTTCTTGTGAAATTTTATATGGAAAATTGGAGTATTGTTTTGCATTTTGTGGATGTTGATATTGATTCTTATACTAAAGATATTTAGTAAAGCACAAATCAATATGGATGAATATATGGGTAATGGATTTTGAAACATTTTACATTAAGTTTAAAATACTTAATTATTTAAAATAATTTATTGAAATTATGAAATATATGATGATGATGATTTATTGTCCAGTCCAGCGAGATCTATTTAGTCTATCCAAGAAAAGAGAGGAATTAATTAAATGATTTTAATAATTTAAAAAATCATAAAATTAAAATTGTAACGCTAAGAATAAATAATTTTGTATTATTATTACGAAATAAGAAAAAGGTTAATTGATAATAAGGTTTAGGATAGTTAGTCAATAAATTTACACAACACAACGTTGTAGGTTTCTTTCAACTTAATAATAATGAACTATTGGAAAGGTTATTTGTGAAGGAGATATTGCATCTCTTTAGAAAGTCTCATTTAGTCAAAATTCTGCAAGATATCGCATGCTTAGTTGTAAAGCTCTTCCCTCCTATTGTTGAAGCCCACGAGGCGAACATGGCTAATGAGACCTACGTATGTCGGTTATTGGTTGGTTGTCAATTCAGAGGTCATGTTGGGAAAAAGAGTGGGAGGGCATGATTTGGATTCGTCACATTATGAGTCCACGCGTTAATGATTTCAGCACATAACCGAAGATTCTTAAATACTCGACAACATCCTCAATCAAATTCCTCTTACTTTCCCAAATGGGTCACCCTGATTTATTTTCCCAAATGGGTCACCCTGAGTTATTTTTATTGGATTTTATCATGTTTTAAGAGATTTTTTTTTTATATAGAATATTTTTAATTATAAATGATTTAAAAGAGAGTTGCTGGAATATTTTTTTTATGATGATAATGATGATAATTAATAATTTTTAGTTAAATCAATTTTAGTTTATATCTTAAAAAGGCAAAGAATTGCTTGTTTTCTCTTTTAAATTTATTTTTATACTAAAACATATTTAAGAAAAACGTTCCTAAATCGCCGTGATGATGATATCACATGATTCATGAGCCAATGTTTTTTTTTTCTTTAAGTTGGTTAAAACATCTACCACCATCTTATATTATCTTATTTTTCACATATCTTTTAACTCTTTATCACACTACATTTTCTCTTTAAATTTGTAAAATAATAAATATTTTTATTGAATTATTGAATTTTCTTTATTCTTTACATTATATTTTTTAGAAGATCATTGAACCCAGTATGGGGGAGAGGTTGTCACATAAGGTAAAGTAAATAACATTACAAAAAAAAAGTAATTATAATGTCCCCTCCTATCATACCAGCATGATAGAGAGGATCACGATGCTAAAACTGGGCATCTAGCCCCATATCCATTAAGTAAAAACTCATTGATAAAAAGACATATACATGTGCATGTTATAGAAACACAGCGGAATTTAAAAATCATGTTTAACATCTAACATAAATTCAACATTTCTGTGACAACCATTAAATAAAGACATTGCAGAATTTATAACAGAGAATACTTATCTTAACAAGTAGTCCCAAGCAACCAGCTATTCATCTGCAACGTTCCACCCAACCATAGGCCAGTTGTGCTTATCAACCTCTTGATACAACTGCTACACCCGAGCTGGGCATGATTACTACAAGGAACCAGGGAACAGCAGACTCACACATAGCCAAGCATACACCAAGATGAGCCAAGCCAATCTACAATTGGGTTTATCAGGCTGCTAGGAAATGGAAAGGAAGAATTGCTAAGCTAGTGAGCTCAACCACAGAGCTATGGATACCTCTACAAGATCTATTTAGCTTGGCAACCACAATGCCTACACACCCCACTCAAGGAAGTATTCCCTTCAGCAATTCACAGTCCCTCAGGCCATACCTTCCAATTCTAGAGTGTCCTAGGTGTGCATAGAAGAGTAGCCAGCCCTCTTGATCTTCTTGAGAGGTTATTCTCCCCACTAGGTTTATCAAGCCAATTCTGTCCACTACCACTCCAAAACTTTTGCTCACAGGTTCAAACCAAAACAGGGATGCACATAACAGCAAAACCACAATTGTTGGGCATGAGGAAAAACGTTTCTTCAATGGGATGGTCAAAGAGGAGGTTTCTACCAATTCAGAAAAACGTGGGAAAGCCCAAAAACGAAATGGCAATTGGGGAACAACCCTGGAGAGTAGAAATCATTTTCAGAAAAACGTCCATGGGCATTTTGGGGCAAAAACGACCTCCATCACAGTCCCAAATCGTGGCCCTTCTCTCCCAGCTGTTGTACAATGCAAAAACGAGCTCCCAGGCATGGAAAATGCAGGAAAAATGGTGAAAAACATGATGAAGGAAAGACCCAGTAGTTCAAACTGCGTGAGAGAGGAAAGACTATGGGTTCAGAAAAGGTTTGGGCACCATTTCGTGGGTGTTTTCTTGCCCAAGGAGACAAAATACGATTTTCCAGGTTGATGGCTTGCCCATGCACGAAATTGGCTTCCATACCTCTTCATTCCCAAGGCATTAACTGCCTCAACCAATTTCTGTAAGAATTAAATGATTGGGTCCATAACCCAAAATGGGTAGTTGGTGGTTTATGGGTTTTCTCATTGACACATGGGTTAACACGATTGGTTCAAGGGTTTGAATAATTTCCCTCCCTATTCCTTGTAGAATCATGCCCCCATCTCTTTGTTGCATTGCATATCTAGTTGTAGGTATTTTCATTAAAATTCGTATTTACATGATGTCTTACTTACATTGTGCCTATCTAGCACAAGAACCATAGGCATCTATTCCTTTAATTGCCGATACATAAAACGCTAAATCAATGGTGGGGCCTTGGCCTTGAGCTCCTCAACATGATTAAATAACAATATTTACATCATTTATGATTTAATGCAAAGGAGGTCAAAATGGGGACATTACAGTAATTAAAAAAATTAATGTCAAAAAATAAAATAATTATGAAAAGTAATTAAAAAATCCATGTCTACCAAGCAAGTGAGGGATCAAATTTCTTGAGATAAAGATTAAAAAATATTTACACCTCAAGAAATGGGATCTCTCTCAGTGCTTAATAGATCAAGGTTTAAGATAAATCTATGCTATAAGTTAATATTTACAAAAAAAACCCATATTTCATAACAATATTTTTCAAATTAAACTATTTAATATCATATTAAATTTTATTTTTTTATCGAATTTAATTTATGTAAAACCATAAATAATCCATGAATATATATAAAAGTTGATAAAATAGATATGGTCTTTTACAAGATAGACTTTCCAGTATTTATAATTGTTTTAAGGGTGTCTAATGCAACTCTTCATAAAGAGTTACACCATTTCACTACTTAATTATATTATTATATTATTCTTGTTTGTTGTTGTTATTATTATTATTTATATATATATATATATATGTTAATGTTTATTTTATTATTATTTTATTCATAACATTGCCTCTCTCTTAGAAAGGCTTTGTCCTCAAAGCCTTATAACATTGTTGCACCATTCCTTGTGACGTCGTAGCTGATGAAACATGTCGGTACGAACTTCTAAGTGTAGAACATAACTTTCGATATGTTGACGGATCAATCCAGCCAAAATTGATTTGTTGATGACTGTTGGGATTCTCTATTGATCTGTCGTCAGGAGCTTTGAGCACATTAGTACCATTATCTTTCGACAATTTCCACTTTTTAGGATACTAGTTTATATGGTTGGGGTGTCGATAGGGAGTTATTGTTGTTTCTTTTTCTGTTGGTTTGAATTCTTTTTGAATTACGGTGAAGACTGAATTTGAATTTATTTCTTCTTCCTCAACTTGATTTTGTTTTCTGAAGAGTCTGGATGCTTCCTTCTGGATTTGTGCTACTTTGTTCTCCAGTAGATTGTTATTACTCTGAATTTTCTCGAACCTTTCATCTTGTGACTTTTTGTCCTCTTTTAACTTCTTGACTTGTTCCTCTAGTTCTTGTTTAAACTTTCTGAGGTGTTGGTTTTCTTCTTGCTTTTCTATTCTTCCTTCAAGGTCTTCATTTGAATGCTCCGTCTTCCAACTATGTTTTAGCTTCTTGATTTTCGTAAGTAATGTCTTATTATGACTTCTTAGTCGAAATAGCTCTTCGGTATTGCTTGCTAATTCATCCTTAATTTTCTTAATTTACAGCTTATGTGTCTTCTTAATGTCATCATACTCTTGCTGAATTTTTTTCCTCTATTGTTGATGTTGACATCTCTCCGATTCTTGATTTTCTAGCTTTCTATGGGTTTGCATTAATTCCATATTTTTATCTATGGCAAGCTTGTTTAAGCGCTTTATGTCATCTTCTAAATCGTTATTACTTCCATACGAAGATTCTTCGACATTTTTGAAGTTTCGGATTTTATCTTCCAGGTTTTGATTATGGCTTCTTAGATGTGAAATTTCTGGAGATCTCACTTTTTATTTGTTAATCTTTGATTCTCTTGTTCTGCTAAATGATTTCGCATTTCTAGCTTTATAATTTCGAATTGAAAATCAATATCAGTTTTAGATTTCTTTAATTTGTTCAATGTTGCTTGTGATTGTGATGCCATTTTCGATTTTGAATTCGCCATAATTCG
The DNA here is from genome assembly GCA_027924585.1 of Larix kaempferi. NCBI lineage: Eukaryota > Viridiplantae > Streptophyta > Pinopsida > Pinales > Pinaceae > Larix > Larix kaempferi. Next base: position 9,669,740 of record BSBM01001642.1, read on the forward strand.
TGACTTCGTCTTTGCTTCAAGTTCTTCTTTGACTTGGTCTTCTTTGATAAGGGGGTCTTCCTTGATTTTGTCTTCTTCCCTTTCGAATTTTGGAAAGAATCCTCCTTGATTTTTGTATTTTTTTTAAATAACAATGTTCAATATGATTCTTCTTGTAAAAATTATTTGTGTTGATGCTCTTCTAATTTAATTTCCCCTTATTTTTTGTAAAATGGTGTAAAATGGTTGGTTGGGAGGAATGATTGTAACCTTCCCCACCCAAGTTCAAATCTCACTTTTGGTTTGTTGTTAGGGAATAAAACTAAACCCACTTCTCACAAAACCATGGGCACTGTCATAAAAATTCCAAGATTTAGAGAATCTCTGAGATGATGGCTAATAGCCAGATCGGCAACGAAGCTCTAATACCACTATAACAGTAAGAATCCATTTACTGAAACTTCTCAAACTTCCACTTTGGAAAATACAAATAATCCATGAATATATATAAAAGTTGATAAAATAGATATGGTCTTTTACAAGATAGACTTTCCCATATTTATAATTATTTAAAGAGTGTCTAATGCAACTCTTCATAAAGAGTTACACCATTTCACTACTTAATTATATTATTATATTATTCTTATTTGTTATTATTATTATTATTTCTATATATATGTTAATGTTTATTTTATTATTATTATATTCATAACATATACACTATATAACATAACATTTATATGCAATATATATAAATGTTTTTTTTCAGAAGTCTTTAGATTCATAACATAACATTTATATTAAATATATAATCTCTATGGTGGGAAAGTATGTTTTGTTTTTATGATGAGTAGGGGATGTCAATGCCACTTAACAATCATGGGAATCATTACAAACTTAAAACCTCCTTTTAATTCGACTCTTAAGTCCATCATAAAATAAAAGGCTAAAGATAAAATCAATGGCTTGTATAACATAACATTTATATGCAATATATATAGATGTTTTTTTCAAAAGTCTTTAGATTCGTAACATAACATTTATATTAAATATATAATCTCTCAGGAATATGGTGGGAAAGTATGTTGTGTTTTTATGATGAGTAGGGGATGTCAATACCACTTAACAAACACGGGAATCATTACAAACTTAAAACCTCCTTTTAATTCGACTCTAAGTCCATCATAAAATAAAAGGCTAAAGATAAAATCAATGGCTTGTATAACATAACATTTATATGCAATATATATAGATGTTTTTTTTCAAAAGTATTTAGATTCATAACATAACATTTATATTAACTAACATTTGCCTTTTGAGGGGCAAAAATGAATGCCGCTAGGAAAAGAGGAAAGTTAGAAGGAACAAAAACATAGGCACAGGAAGTGAAGGATACTGGTAGGAAAAGAGCAAAGTTTGTAAAAATCTCATATTACAAAGACATAGGCACTCGACCCATAACAAAAAATAATTTTATGTTCATCAACACAGTGAGCCAACTACAATTGCTTTTCTCACAATCTCTGTAGCAGTAATCTCAACACTATATATTACTACTATATCTAGAATATATAAGCAATTTGAAAAAATATTTCTGCAATAATATCAATGAAAACAATGATTATAATAGCTCATAAACTGCACAAACTACTTGTGAACAAAAGTTTGCTTTCATGCCATGTGTTGTAGCAGAAGGAGAGGAATCATATAAAGGTGTATTGGGGGCTTCTGGAAAATGATCAACATGCCATGTAGTGGATGTGTCTTTAATGCAAATCCAATTAGAAGTTATTGCAAATGTTGTGGATCCAATGTCATTGTGGAGGGTGCAAAAGGTTTTGTATAAGAGGAGCTCACTCTAGCAGCATGAAACAAATGAATCTGCAGTAAAGGGTGGAATGGTAGTGAAGCGAGGAAAGACACGAACAATTTTGGGAGGGTAGATTGGTTTCCATTGGGAGTGCTTTCTACGAGGAGAGAATGACCAAGAACGTGCAACTTCAAGAAGGGTAAGGTGCTCGAGTGTAGGGGGTCACTGCATGTATGCAAAAAATGATGGTGGGTGTTGGCAGGGTGTCAGGAGAGTCATTGGAAACACGTCGAAAAATGATTTGGCTAACATTCAAGGATACAAAGGAGCGATTGCAAAGGGAAAAAGGGAGTTTTTGTAGCATGTGGCAAGTCTCTTGTGCACCAATGTCACGATCTGCAATAGTTTCTGACATGAATCGTCTAATTGGTTGAAGGATGGGGCTATCATTTGGAGTTGCATGTGCAAAACGAGAAAGAATTGCGTGGTAGCTTTCTGATTTGGGCTCTGCCTTTGCTGCATATTTTGAAATGTATTTGAGGACAACATGTCTAGAGAGAACATGTTAGCAATCAACATTAGCTCTCCAAATTGAGAGCATGGTAGGGTTGTGAATGTTTAGGAGGGCATCATTCCTTGCAGGGTTATATGTTTTGCGGCCATTTGCATCAATGAACAAGGAAGAAGTAGGTTGTAGATCAAAGGGGAAGCCATAGCAACATTGAAGAGATGTTGCTTTTTTCCGAAGGCAAGAAGATTCTGAACATTTTGTGTGGCTTTGAACAGAATTAACAAGGTCTTCATAATCAACCAAGTGGCTAGCTGCAAGTATGGAATGTGATCCAATGGTGCATGGATCATTTGTAGAAGAGGGTTGGAAGCATGGGGTTGTAGAATGGTTGGGTCAAGGATTCCATGCAGTAACATATTTGTCAAAGTATTTTTTTGCATCTTCGACCTTGGTAGCATCTACCCAATCTAACGTGTCCATATAGGTGCATTTTCAAGCCATAAGAATCCATGTATATGCGTAGAGCCCCTATGTTTCCATTGCGTAGAGCCCCTATGTTTCCATTCATACCTACATGGAAATTATAAATATTAGGAAGGTACATTTGAGGTTCTGAATATAGGCAACTTTGTTGAGAATATGATTTGTTACCAACCTGCACCAGTAGTCTTTTGTAGAAAGCCCTTTTTGAAGAACCTCTTTAAGGAATATTTTGAATCTATTGTGCATGTATTGAGATGCAACATGTGGATTGGCAATAAGGTTGCGAATCCTCCATTGGTGTTGTTGATTTGAAGTGGTTGGAGCTTGTCCATGCATCAGAGAATGCAAATCCGACCACTTGGTATCATCTGCGCTGAGAGTGAAGAAAAATGTTGGTGTCCCTTGTTGATTGATCATGTCATGGTTGATATTCGCCGATCAACGAATATAAACCACATTTAATTAAATGTAGTTGTTGCTAATTTATATGAAATGAAAATATCTATGCATTTGGAATAAATAAATATCTTTATGAAAAAAAATTCTTCATTGTAAATTGAAACAATTAATTATTATTTACATGATTTTCCATAGCGTTTTATTAAAATCATAATTTTGTATGAATTTGGACATTAAATCATTTAAATTTTAAATTTGACTTTTACATATCATGGTGTACGTAATTCATAACTTCAAATTATTATTATAACACTCGTTTGTCAACTCATTAAAATTTAGCAAAGTGAAACCTTAACGAATGCACTAATAACATTTGAAATATGTAAATATGGTTTCCTTTTAAACTTTTAGCCAATTTAATGTGCTTTTAATACTTTGAAGATTTGTTATATTTTGATATTATTTGAATCTTATCATTTTTCGCTTTTGATATAACATTGACATATATGACGAGGATGCATTTCTTAGTTTTTTTTGGTAATTATTATATACAAGTAACCCAACTCATCACGAAAGTGAGAAGATCAGTTTGCTAGAGTCTCAACAAAAGGAATAATTATCACCATCAGTCCAGAAGAGTTACACCAAGTTTGGAGAGGTTAAAGAAAAGATAACCGCCTAAAGAAGAGCATGTCAAGTCCACTAAACATTTTTAGTTTCAATTCTGAAAAAGATCTGTCATAAGTTCATTGATCGAGGAACGGTTGAGAAACGATTCTGCCAGAGTTACTTTGTTTACTACCAAACTGCACAGAGAGAAAAGGAATGGAAGATTGTAATGGATGATTTTCCGCTCTTTCATATCCACAAAAAGCATGTTTACAATTTGGTTGGCAAGAACAGAAAGAAAAAGGCAAACCCAAACCAAAAACAATTCTACTACAAAATTTGGCACCCACCGTGGTAAGCTGAGTTTACAATGGCCCCTGAGTTTCCAATAGCTCGACACATTGGAAAATTTAGCAGACACGCGTTCCTTGGAAATTTGACTATGCTTAACATATTGCCCATTTTGCATTGGAGTGGATTGTGAATGGCACGAGTTTCCATATTGGCCCAGTTCATTTAGACCGGACTTGCTAGGCTTGCACATGTTCTCTAATATAAATCTAGCTCAAAAAGATTAAAATTAATAGGCTTGCACATGTTCTCTAATATAAATCTATCTCAAAAAGATAAAAATTAATATAAATCTATGTTAAAGTAGAAATTTTATGATATATAATTGAAATTTATAAAATTAAATTAAATAATCCCATTTAGAATATTAAATAAGATGGAATAGATCATAAAACATGTTTACTCTTGCCTTGTGTGAACCAATATATGAAAAGACTCTTATGGGATGAGAGCCACATGGATCATCCACTATTTACAACGTTTGCTATGCTAACCATGACAGTAAATTCCATTGCCACTTATTAATGCCATGGCATTGATGTGGCGTCTCCCTTAAATAATACATTAAACCAATGCAAGTGACATATATTTTAAGGTGATACCAGTGACATATACTTTAAAGTATTCTTAAAAAGTATAATGGATGCTACGTGTTATGTATTGTTTAATTTCGCGACTAGCCAAGCTGACATGCCGTGATAGTGGCTCCAGTAAGATAGCCAACTGTCTCAATTCAATAAACGATTGTTGCATGTAACTGCATGAGCTTTCTGGTTTTTGGTTCCGTAGGTAGTCAATAGGCCAAAGGAATGTGCAGTTTTGATCTTCTGCAACACAGTGCGTTGAACAAAAATGGCAATTGGATTGGGAGAGTCTAGATTGACCAAATGTTTTGCACTGCATTGTAACTTTGTTGAATCCAATTCGACTTTGAGGGTTCCAGACCCTAAATCCTAAGACTATTGCTTACCTTTTTGCAAGCAATTGTCTTCTACTGCATTTTTCAGAATCTTGGTTTGTAATCGTGATGCAGGGACATTGGCTGAGAGATTACAAAGTGTCGTCTAGTCTCCAGAGTCGATGATGCTTGGAGTACATATGTACAGTTAAATAAGCTGGTAGGTTTCCCAACAATGCTAATTCTCAACTGGTTGATTATCGTTTGATCATACTTTGAAAATTCAAAATGGTTAAAGAAAGCTATACATTGATTTTTACAGTCCTCAAGGTGAGGAAATCAGAGTTGTTGGGTCGGGATGTTTTGACCCTTCTATGCTTAGGCATTGCAAGAGCCCAAATGCCCATTAATGCTTCCGCGATTTTGAAAATAAAGATGGAGAAACATGATTTCCCTATGGTTGATATGTGGAAGTAAGTGATTGCACACTTGGTCAACTCTAAGATTGTTACATTTCTAGCACCTGATTTATTGATTGAATTTTGTAGTTTAGTTAAAGAGTCTAAGCCCAGCAATAGGTCAGTGCTTGCGATGAGGCCTGATGCCACGACATTCAATATTGTTTTGAAGACCTGTCTGGAATTTGTGAACATTAGGAAGTGAAAAAATATTTTGAAATGCATGTCAATAGCAAATAAATTTCTTTGATTAATGGTACTAAATGATTGAAACTGTGAGATGGAAAAGTTTTCATATTCTTGCTTGTGAAATAAACAATTCAATCAACTTACGGTGACGGATATTGGATTTATGGATTAACATTTGCCCCTCTTTATCATCTATATAATAAATTTGTTTCACGGCTTTAAGAGTTTCTCTTTCAATTACTAAAATGGTGTGAGACACTCCCATCCGTTGTGAGAAATAAAGAATGAAAAATGTATATTCTCAGTTGTGAGAAAGTAAGAAATAAAGAATGGCCCATAAATATTGCCTTAACGAACTGTACGCCAATACTATGTTTAACAATAGTTTTGCAGATGTTCAATTCTAGCCCATCCATTTTTTAACCCTCTATGGCCTTTATAGATCTGGTAACCTTTTGCATCTTTCTCTCAAGTCTGCTAGGGAATCGTTGATGCTAGTTGATGCTACCTGTACATTTTATTAATAGCACAGACAATGGACTAAATCATAAGAAAATGTTTTTTTTTCAATGCATCCCAAAACTTAACTAATACTCTTAAATTAGAAATTGAAGTACCTAGATGTTTAGGGATATATAATTCCCTTTTGCAGTTTTTTTGTCTGTCATGCATTCAGCTAGGATGCAATATCAATATAAGAAGTTTATAAGAAAATAGACGCTCACAAAATCAATGTGAAGCAGTGTACTTTGCTCAACAATGCAGATTTTTTCAATAAAATAAGGCATGATCATTTTGCATGATCCGATCATACAGAAAATAAGCACTGTGCTCAGAGGCTAAAACAAGCAGGCTAATAATTGTAAATTACATTCTAACTAAATGCTCAAATACTATGGACGTTTACCATTCTGGTGTAGCTTTAAGCATGCCATCTGGAATGAGACGAGCACTAGATGCAAGTCTTCCAAGCCCATTCTTAATTCATCAGAGAAAAAATGTGTTAAAATTTACAAGAAATAATGGCTGGTTGGTTGTTTACACACGGATCAGGTAGCGTACTTGCATCTAGGTTGGTTGTTTACACGCATATCAGGTAGCGTACCTGCATTTCCCTGCAACTCTTCTTGTGTGCTGTTTTTCTTTTGCGCTTCTACTTCAGTTAAAGAAATAAAATTTGTTACCTTTGCATCTGTCCTACTACATGGTGGCTCGACCCGAGGGCGAAGTCTCCATCCAACTTGGGCAAAGTATGCTAATTTACTTTTTGTTCTGTTCCTTTCCTTCTTCCTTCGGTTGAAGGGACTCGAAGACTTTAATCCCTTCAGGTCAAGCTTGCTGAATATAGGCAGAAATTTAACAGAGAACACAGAATAAGAAGAACAACGATTATGAATATGAGTAATAGAAGGAGGCGATGGCAGAAGGATTTTGTTTGTGTCGGATAGATAACAGCGGCCGTCCGCAGTTAAAAATGCAGAAATCGTAGTCATTTCCAAGCCCCCTGAAAAGATCGTTAATTTATCGCTTTAATTTTCTCAGAATGGGGTGCCAGCATTCAAAGACTAGCAATATGCCGACTCCGGACGAAGAATCGGTCGAAAACAAAAATCCAAATCAAGGTACGCTTCCATTCAAAGAGCTGCTATAATCGTATGCGGTTGTTTTGTTTTTGTTGTTCGAAGAACTGTGATGTTCATGTTTTTGGTTGTTCTTGCTGTCCTGAGCGAGATATAATCTTATTTTGTTGCTACCTAGGATGGGCTCTCGACCATTACCTTAGGTGCTTGGCTCGTCTTCCAGGCGCTTCAACTCAGGTTTCAGCAACCCGTCCTGCTCGACCGCATTTGCATGTGACCATCATTCTACCTGGAATCCAAGATGGGAACAAGAGTAAAAATACGTCATGCTGTCTGGTCATGATGTCTGATCATACCATGGAGCCACGCCAGAAGCACCATGTGGCACCATCCACATGGTAGCCACGCCAGAAGCACCATCCACGTGGCAGCATTCCATTCGCTTTATGAGCGAAGAATCTAACCGACGTGGATGGTTATGCTTCTCGTTGGTGAGACACCTACGGCGTAAATATATAATCTCTTAGGAATATGGTGGGAAAGTATGTAGTGTTTTTATGATGAGTAGGGGATGTCAATACCACTTAACAACAATGCCACTTAACAACAGGGGAGTCATTACAAACTTAAAACCTCCTTTTAATTGGACGCTAAGTCCATCATAAAATAAAAGGCTAAAGATAAAATCAATGGCTTGGGAATGAGATCTATGTCCATCCTTCTTATTATCTTGAAAAGAAGCTACACCTAAAAATGGCATTGGCAAGGGGTTAGTTTATGATGGGATTTTAATGGTTATCACTAAATCCATTTATGGTGATGGTTATTAAAGGACCAGATCGTCATAAGTAGTTTAAGTGCTTTTATTTATCATCAAAGCGTTGCCATTCTAGGTAGCATATTATATATTTTGATAGTATAATTTAAAATTTAAAATTTGAATAACAAATTAAAGTAGCATTTCAATAGGAAGAGATATAATTATATCATGATAAATTATTATAGATAACAAAATATTATAATAATAATATCTTTATTAATGAACAAAATGTTTACTTCTCTTTCGGGAACCTCCAAATGAAGCCAAGATCCAATTACAAAATACTTCACAAGACATATTGTTCCAATGCTTCCACTCCTATATACCATTTCTAGTTAAGGAACTTTTTAGTAGGCGGAGCCTTCAAATAAGCCAAGTATTAGTGAAGAAACATTCCAGTTGGTGGAACCTTCTAGTAATTCTTCTTACAAACATTGCTTTCACACCGTAAAGACTTTCTAATAGTGTAACCATTTTTTTTTTCTTTATGTAAATGGTATAACCTTCTAGATTATTTTTACAAATATTGCTTTCACACTATATCTACTTTATTGGCCTTATGGTCTTAATACCTAACAACCTATCTATTAAGGGGGTTAGGATAGGACCCTAACATACCCTCCCCCTTGAAAAACAATATTGTCCTCAATATTGGCGTTATGGAGATTGTTGAAGTATCTATGCTAGTTTCCATTTAGTGTCCTGAAGATGGGTATATTTTCCATTGGATCATGACTTCTTGGATGGTGTGATGGTAGAGATGATGTTCCTTTCTATAGATGATGTCCTTAGGTTGCAACCAAAGGTGGCCTTCTTCATCCATTTGTTGAAGGTTAGTATGAATATGACAGTGATGGCCAACCACATTCTTCAAGAATGAGACATGAAAGATGGGATAAATACTGTAATGGCTAGGTAGCTCTAGTTTGTAATCCACAAGGCTCACACATTTGAGGATCTTATAGGGCCCATAATACTTTGGGGGAATCTTCTAGTTGAAGTTGGCCTTAAGAGTGGTCTACTTATAGGGTTATAGGAGAATAAATACCCACCCCTTTATGCAAAATGGAATTCAAAATGAATATGATAAACCTATTGCTTCATATTATTTTGAGCCATCACTAGATTATTCTTGAGACTGTGGAAAATGTTGGCCCATGATGTGAATGTGTTGTCTAATTCTTGTACCTTAGAGATATTAGAGATACCTAGTTAGTAGGATATTACCAAAGGGGGATTTTTCGCCATAGATAGCTTCAAAGACATTCATTCAACTAGCATCATTATAAGTTTTATCATACAACCAATTTTCTATAAGTAACCATTGATCCCACTGGGATTGTTGCTTTGAAGTAAGGTAATTAATGCAAATATGCTTCCAAAATCTTATTGAAATATTCATTTTATCCATCTATTTGGGGGTCATAGGAAGTGTTATGATTTAGTTGAGCTCACATAATTTGAAATAATTCTTTCCAGAAATTCCTAGTGAAGGTGGGGTCAGTCTCCATTGTTGGAACATTCTATCCATATAGACCTTGGCCATGCATGCATGCATTCCATACATTAGTCATGCACTCCATGCATTAATTATTGAGTCTCCTAGCACCTAGACTATGTTGTTGACCCCCTATTGCTTAATGTTTGTCATTATTGGCCACATTATCCACTGAAAGCACCGTATTCCTATATTTTAGGATCTAATACAACCTCATGCATGAATTTAGGAGTTAATTGAGTTAGTTCCATGATTTAAGGCACCTTGTCTCCTTGATCACCTAGTTAGTTGACCCTTACACCTAGCTTCATTGAGACTAAGTGCAGTAGCACCCTTTTGACCACTACAAGACACCTCATGCACCTCCTTGGGTTCTCCTTCTCTAATTTCTAGCCTAGTGGCTCAATCATGCACCAACCACCTTCATTTAATTGGTCATTCATCATTAGTTGCCACTAGTTCTTGTCGGGAGATGGATCCAATGCTAATTAAGCATGTCTCTTCAGTGGAATTCGAATGCCATGAGAGGCTCACAAATTCTCTTGCATGTAATATTATTTAATTTCCCACATCTTGTGGATGAATAACATGAAATTTTTTTTACACGTGCAACTTTCTTTCTCTATGATATTCTTCTCTATTTTTCTGTAGATCTGTGTTAAACATTGTGAGGATTTTTTTGCTACTCGAGATGCACCCGTGTGAGAGAATTTCACATGGTATCAGAGTGGACCAACTTCTAGTTTATCTCAGATACTTCCATTGATATACCATAAGCTGTGGAGTTTCCAAAGAAATCCTTGGGGAAATAACCTTGATAGCCTTGGCTTTGCCAAGGAAATATTCCCACGTGTGACGGACTCTTGAAAGTGCTCAGTGTCGAAGTAGAGATTGAGTGAGATGATATTAAGATTTCTTCCAAGAGTTTTTTATTGTAGGTTATAGGTCCCAGGATCATAAGGATAGAAGTTGTTGAACATGGAGTAGTCCCAAAATATTCTCCTTACTCCATACAATTAATTTGATTGGAAATCAAAGATGGTGATTCTTCTGAGAAGCAAATGACCTTACAACGTCACCATTGGCACTGAGAATGAGCCAAACTGATCAGTTGAGAAGCCCAAGTGGTACAACATAATGAATGAAGTGTATGGTCTGTTATGCCTCAGAACTTGTAGAGATCTAATTTTTCATCTCAATCGTTTGACCACTCCAATAATGTTTGGAGAAAATTCAAAACTCTGTTTCGAAAGATGGATGAGATGAGAGGCCATCATCTAGAAAATGAAATGCTTACTCCGAACCCTAGCAGTTTTGACTCCCTACATGAATTTTTCCCAAAATTCAAATCGTTGGTGCTCCAGATCAATAAATTTGGAGTTGAGAAGAAAGAGTAAGAATTGGTTATGTCCATACTTTCAAATTTGGGCTCACACTACTCAGTATTTGTGTCTACTTTTCATGCAACCAAGTTGGTAGTGAAAAATTGGAAGATGTCTTCCTTGGCAAATTTCATGCAGGCCACCATCTAGGAGAAATACATATTGGTTCAAATGGGTACCATCAAGAAATCAAAGGACCAAGCGATTGCTACAAGTGATTCCAAAAAATCCAAAGGGAGGAAGCATTTAAAATATATTAAGTTGTTAGATGATGAGAGTTCCAATTCAACTAATGAAGGTTCCAATTCCAAGAAGAAGAACAAGAAAGGGGGATCCAAGTGCTCTTATTGCAGCAAAGGTTTCCATTCTGAGAAATATTGTATGATGAAGAAATTGGAAATCATGACTCAACTTCTCGAAAATCATAACATTGATGTCCATGATCTCGGAGTAAGCAAAGAACCAGAAAATCCCATTGCTCATTAAGAACATTGTCTCAATGCTACTCACCAAGGTAATCATTTTTATGATTTGAGTGCTTGATTCAAACCACTTTTTTTTCCTTATGATATTTCTTATTTATATGAAAATTATGATATATCAAAATCAGAAATCTCCATCCCTTCCTTGGAATAATCTCCAGTCAATCCACAAGAAGCACCTCTCAATCCTTGTGTTTTTTCACATGTTTCTGATCTTCCTTCCAGAAACTCCTTCAACCAAGCCCATTTGAATCATTCCTATCATATCTCTGATTCTTATTCATAATTTTATAAGGAGTTTGTATGGCCCACACATTCATCCTTCACACCATTATATTCATAAAGACTCCTCAACCCCCAAGTGTGTGAATTGACAAACCCATGGTTTCTGAAACTATGTCACTTGTTTCAGTTGCATTCCAGTCTTTCATATATTTCAGTTGTTGGGATGCCATCACATTGGTTCTGTTTGGAATGATATTACACATGTTTGTACCTGATATCACCCTTTTTTGGTTTGAATTTCAAGGTTACATAGTCTAAAGACCCTGCAGGTGCACTCAACAATCAATATGATTATGTTGCACCTAGTTTTCCTTCTGTGACCCAATTTGATCATGGAGAAAATTCACCATTGATGTTTGTTTCTCCATATGATTCTTATCTTGTTGCTACAGAGATTCATAAGCTCCATTTTGAAATTAAGAAGGTGATCAATTAGTTCAGAAAGGTATTGCATGGCTACGTTGTCCATTTTGCAGCTACACAAGTTCTTGATCCTGTTGAATTCATTGATGTTTTTTGGTTAGGAGATGATAGAAAATATTTCATTTCCATATTTGATTATATTATTATTTTTTATTATGTATGTGTTCACAACAATAATCATTCATTTGATTCTCCTCCATTAGCAGAAGTTGAGTTCAAAGGGGCTCCTACACTTGATTTTTGTCTACACTGCATTGAAAAATTTGTGCATGATCAAGGAATCTACAATATCTTCATCAAGTCTCTCACCAAGAAGAAATATATTCATCTCATTCAAGTGAATAAGATGACATTGTGAATACCTTTTTCTCTGTGTCATGTCCTTTTTTGAGGGGGGGTTTTGTTCCCACTAGTTTTTTCTTCTTTCCTGTTAATAAGGTCAAATAAATTTTGTAAAGGGTGACCTTAGCCTTTTTTGATGGGCCCGATTTTGATTTATTTTTTATAACTCAATATTAAGGAGGGGTGTTGGAAAATTCTATCCATCAAGACGTTTTCCATGCATGGATTCATGCATTCCATGCATTAGTCATGCACTCCATGCATTAATTATTGACTCTCCTAGCACCCAGACAATGTTTTTGACCCCCTAGTGCTTAATGTTTTGTCATTATTGGCCAATTTATCCACTCAGGGTGCCTTATGCCTATATTTTAGGATATAATGTGCGCTTAGGCATGAAATTAGGAGTTAATTGAGTCAGTTCCATAATCTAAGGTGCCTTGTCTCCTTGATCACCTAGTTGGTTGACCCTTACACCTAGTTTCACTAAGACTAAGTGTAGTAGAACCCTTTTGACCACTACAAGTCACCTCATATTCCTCCTTGGGTTCTCCTTCCCTAATTTATAGCCTAGTGGCTCAATCATGTTCCAACCACCTTCAGTTAATTGGACATTCATCATTAGTTTCCACTAGTTCTTATCGGGAGATGGATCCAATATTGTTAACTAAGCCTGTCTCTTTAGTGGAATTTGAATGCCATCAGAGGCTCACGAATTATCTTGCATGTAATATTATTTAATTTCCCAGTCCCACATCTTTTGGATGAATAACATGAAAAAATTTTACACTCAGAACTCTCTTTTCTCTATGATATTCTTGTCTATTTTTCTGTAGATCTGTGTTAAACATTGTGAGGATTGTTTTACTGCTGGAGATCCACCTGTGTGACGGAATTTCACATCCGTGATAGTAGTTTGAAACATACTATGGAGTTTGAATATATTATCCATGAATACTTGAGGTACCATAAATGAATTGAAAGGTTGTTGTAGGGCACAAAAATGAGCATATTTGAAAAGGTGATAAACCACAACCATGATTACAATCTTATTGCAAGATTTTAGTAACCCCACATTGAAATCCATTGAAATGTCAATCCATGTTGTAGGTGTAATTAGAAGTGGTTCAATATCACATGAAGGTTTCACGGTCTACCATTTATTTATTTGGAAATTGTTAAATTCAACCAAAAATGTGCAGATGTCCTTCTTCATGCCTTCCCATAAAAGTGATTGTTTGATCCTTTAATATGATTTATGAAATCTTGGATGTCGAAATGTTGCAAATGAAGAGAGATCGTAAAAAACCTCATATTTAAATGATTACTTTTGTTAAAAAATAGACATCCTTTATGATGAATCTCATAATTGTGCTAAGAAATGTATCCTTGATATGCATAGGGATCCTATTGATCCAGATCTTAGGGGATGAGACCCGAAAGACTTGAATGTCGAGAGAGGAGGAGAAGAGATAGCCTCAAATCTGAAGTGGACTATGGATAAACTGTGAGAAAGACAAAATAGCGAGATCTAGGCTGCCAAAAGTCTAGAAAGAGAAACATAGATATGCCACATGGAGGGGTGAGGCTCAAAGAGGGTTCTTTGAGCCTCACCTCTCAAACTATACTAAGAAAGGAACTCAAAACCGATAACCCAATAATAATTCAATAAAATAAGAGAAAAATAGGATGCCAAAAATAATAGCTTGCTTTATTGAGAAGGCATAAATCCCTTTATATAATATCATTATAATGGGCCTTGAAGCCATACCATGGAACAAAACCATGGGATACCAAATACCATGGCTGGGTGTATTGTAAACTATGGGTTGCATGGAATATTCCAAAACCATGCATGGGAGAGGGTGGCCTCTCCATTTAATGCTTTTATGATGAATGGGAGAGGGTGTCCTCTCCATTTAATTCTTTTATGACTTATCCATCCGAATTTAGACCATATTCTCCCTAAAATTTGGATCACCCGTTGAAGTTGTTGGCTCATGGTAACAAGTGTGGGATCTATCAACTATTCATTATGAATTACATTCAACCAATATGAAATGATGAATGACACGAAAAAGAGAGAACCTTCTTCTTCATAGTGTCAAGAAAGAGCATTTTCTACCACATTCTTCTTTCCCTTTTGGTAAATTATCTCATAGACATATCCCAACATTTTGGTGAGCAATTTTTGTTTCTTAGGGAAGGAAGTTCTTTGTTCTAGAAAGTATTTCAATATGCAATGATTGATGTTGATTTGGAAATTTTACCCAAGTAGGAATGGATGCCAGCTGTCCACAACGTGCATTATATCCATCATATTTTTTTCATAAGTTGATTTTCCCAAGTGCTAGTCACCGTATTGTTTGCTAGTAAAATTCAATGACCTTCCTTCTTACCTGAGAACTTCTTTCATACCTTTACCCAAGGCATCACATTTGAGAACAATATTTTTAGTGAATTCAGGTAAAGCAAGGATTAGAGTGATACATATAGCCTCCTTTAAGTCCTCAAAATCCTTTTATGTTGCATCATTCCAGGTGAAATAATTTTGTTTATCAAAGTTGTGAGTGGGGATGCCATTTGTTGGCTATAACTGACCTAGAGGTTTTCCATAAGACCCAAGTCCTTTGCGGTTTCCCCTTTGACCAACAAAAACCCTTCGCACCAGCCCTTTCGGCAACAACCTGCGAGCAGGTTGAGGTCTCACCCGAGGTGTATCTATGGGGTACTGCGGAATCAGGTTTCCAAAGTAAGTGATGAGTTGATTATCTGAACGTACTGCGCAGCGCGGGATAGGGAAGGTGCACTGCAATACAAGACTGCGCGGCGCGTAATGAGATATGTGCCACGGGAAATTACCGCGCGGTGATGGCTGCACCGTGGACCACCCTTAAGAGTCTTCCTGCTGTGGGACTTCTACTGAAACTACCAACAATGTAGCTTTAGTCTATACTTGGATTATCTTAGAAATGCTTAAGGCACTGAGATGAATATCACTCATCCATTCATTCAGACTCTTAACTGACTATTCTTCTAACATTCATTCATTAATTTAGGATGTTTCGATCTGAACATATACAACTAATACAATCCAACTGTTATGCATTCCTTTACTGCATATAAGAAAGTGCTTAGCCAAATGACTAATTCACTATCTTCAAACAAAAAACTAAATGTTCACCATCCATCTATTCGTACAGAACTTAACATATCATCTCCATACTTCTCTAATGGAAAATGCATATAAAAGTTCTCTCATAATAGTACGCAAGGAAACATCTAGATATTCATTTACAGAAAACACAGATAAGCATTCATTCACCAAACACAATCGCACAACACAGATTTAACGTGGTTCACTCCCCCGGATGGGAAGCTAAGTCCATAAGAACGGTTGGTAATATATATCTTTAAAAGGGATGGGGGCAATCGCTCTTAGTCTGCGCACTCAGCTGCAGACTTTCCTTCCTCTCAGATAGGTCTCTGCACACACAGCTACAGAGCCTTTACAATCTTCTTGACTCAAGAGATTTTACAATACAACACCCAAAATCATAACAACCAAAAGTAAACAGTAACCCCATCCCATACAAAATTGTCTTCTTAAATAGCTCATGCCCGAAGGTCATATCTTTACAATGTCAAAGACCTAAACCAAAAACACTTAGGGTTTACAAAACCGTGCCATTTTCCCTAAACCAACTTGCTAGCTCCTAGTAGTGTCTGATTCATCGCAGCGGTTCTCCACGTCTTCATTCTGTAGCTATCGGCCTTCCTGTCGCACGCATGCCAACAGGTCACTTCCGCTGAACCATTCATCTCTAACAGTCTCACCCACCAGGCGTGCCAATCCATCGCTTTCCCTAAGCTGTTCTTTCCTTAAAAAACTCGTGCATTGGCCGCCTTCCTGATTTGTTCATGCTCGCTGCTTGGCACTCCTAGAGCATCTTTCCCAAAAATAGGCTGCTACCGGTTTGACCGGTACCTGCACCTATCCTTCGTCCATCATTCCGCTTTGCTGGCTCCACGTGGCCTCTTATCTCCGCAGCACTGCTTCTGTGCAGTACTAAGCTTCGCAGCATCAATCAAAACATGGTTACTGTGCGCATCCCCAGTACTTAGCCAAAATTCCATCTTTTTGGGAGCTGTGCTCAGCTCGGGTTCTTCTGCCTTCAAAAATGTTACCAAAAATGGATGAGTTGGGCCAGGCCCAACATGCCCCGAACACTTACATGTGGCTCGTCCCCGAGCCACTTTCAATGTGTACCAGCGGAATCTGCTCTCTGATCTGTGTGGTCAGCTTTGCTGCGAACTCACTGTAAGTGTTCGTCAGTTTCTCCATTGTTTCTTTCGTTTCCCGCTCAACCTGCTTGACTGTATAAAGCACTTGCGGTGTTATTTCTTCTCCGATTTGGGCTTCTACCTATTCCTGGTTGTCGTACAGCTCTTTCAATTTATCTTCTATCTCCTATGACACCACAGTGGCATCTTCTAGGAGTGGCTGTGACTGATTGTCTAACGCAGTCTCCTTTTCCCTCAATACTTGGACTTCTTTCTTTAGGCTAGAGATCTCCCTGAATTTTTGTAGCCGATCTCTTGTTGGTAGAGTCTTTACCTCTGCATCTAGTGCTTCCAATGTGGTCTGTTTCTCCTTTACCACAGTCTTGATCTGCTACAACCCTGGATTCTCTTCAAGGGTTATGAATGCCTTCAAGGATACGTTAAGCAAATTTTGGCACTTCGCAACCTCTGCTATGATGTTCTCTGCTGCGATCTTTACTGCTTGATCTCTCAACTGCCGATCAGTGATTACAACCTCTGGTTTGATCTTTGCTTTTAGTAGGTTGATATCGGCTTCATAGAGGATTTGCTTGTCCTCCATCTCCGATTTAACAGAGTGCACCGTGTCCCTTATCTTTAAGACAGTATCCGCAGGATCATCCTGAATCTGCACTTCTCCAATATCTACTGCAACAGAGTTAATTGTAGCCTCCAATCTCTGTCGGTGTGCTTGTTCATCTTCAAGCAGTATCCTGCTGCGCGAGCTCAACTCCTCGAGCTGTCTATTCTCCGTTTGTAGTTTCGCCTCTGCTTTCCTTGAGTCCACAGCTCTGTCGCGCAGCTTGTCCCCAATCTGCGTATTCAAAATGTGTAAACCTGGTATCGGGATATTTACCAAGCCGAGCTATACCCGCTCGACATTTGTCGTATCCAGGGCCATGTCCTCCGACATGGTCAATGTGATCACCATTGGATCGAGATAGACAAGTCTCATTTTTATTGGTAGCGCAACAACAAGGTGCGCTGGCCTTGGCTGTGAGGTTCCTCCAGACCTCCCTTCTGCTTCTGGGTTGCGCAGAAAGGCCACGCTCTTGTGCACATCTTGGACTTTTTTCATTAGCCCTTGCATCGCAAGCCAGTTCCTCTACAGGTCATCTTGGATGGCCTTATCATTCTTCTCTTTATCGGCCATGAACTCCTCCAGCTGCTCGTTGACTCTGTCTGCTATCATATCAAAGTCATCGTCCTTCAATACTGTGTCAGATGTTTCTTTCATCGCTTTCTGCTTCTTCCTCACCTTTGGCTGCGTTGGGTTCTCTGGTTCCTTCCTCTTACCCGTCTCTTCCATAATTGGAAATGGTGGTGGAATTATTTCATCATCTTCTAAATATGTGGGGACATCTAAAACTTCAACACAGTAGTCCGCGGGCCATTCTTTCATAATGAGCTCGATGTCCTCTTATGTCATGTGGTAGTTCCCAGGGAAAAACTGTGGCTTCTTCATCTTCACGTTTGGGGAAATAAACACACAACACATGTCAGCAGTAAAATTAACAATGCGTATGTATTTGCTTGTTACCTACTTTGTTATCCTTAGCGTCGAGGCGATCACGGCGCACAGCTGCGTGTAATACTTGTAGAACACTTCTTGAGTTACATGTTGGCACTACAGATTGAGATTTGCCCAGAGGTTCATGTACCTGACTCCTCTGGGGTCTGATTTATCAAAGATGACGCCGACATAGTCCTCCGGCTCCTTCCATCCAATAAATGTGATTAGGACAATCAACCATGTGAAATGGAAGTTGCCTCCATTCAACTAAATGTCATTGAGCTCTGCCATGAACTCATTCAATAGATATTGGCACCAGTTGAACTTAGTGCCTTCAGCTGCTACGACACTGAGCAATACTGTGCCCGCAGGAACCTCCAGGGGTCTAGCCGTCCGTAATACCTTTGCTGCGAGCAACTGTGTGATGAACTTGGTTGTTTTGTCTTCAATTTCCTTAGTAGGAAAACCATATTTTCCAAAACCATATTTTCCTTTGACCAACGCATGTGTCTTCTTCATGTTTGTCACTGCATCCTTTTCTGTGCTCTTCCCCTAGAAGAACAGCTTTGGGTCTTTTCCTCGCTTACTTAATCCCATAATGAGATGGATTAAGTCAATTCCTATATCAACTGGCCAATCCATCCATAAATATCCTTGGTGGATTCGTGCCATCAAGGTACGAACCACTACATTTAGCTCAGCCGACCGTTCAAAGTGGGGTAGTCATAGCAGGTTCAGCAGTCCTAACTGCACTACCAGTGTCAACCAGCTTTCAGCAACCAAATTGAGGTTTCCTTTGGCATCTTTCTTCCAGTACATGTACTGGTCTGGCTGAAAGTTTGGGTACTTGGGATCATGTGGCTCGTCTCTCTGCACTCCCAAGACATCGTAGTCCTCCCATTTACAGTCCGGTATCTTGCACAACAGATTGGTTGTAATTTTGACATGCTTTCGAAATTGGCGACAAAGGGATGTTGTATTTTGCATTCTTGGCTAGCTTATAGACATGGGCATTCAGCGCCTGGGGTGAGATGTACTCAGGGGTCATATTCAACGGGATTTATTTCATCAAAATGGGCTACCTTGGCACCGCCGAACTCGGGTTTGGTTGTTTGGTTCGAGGTGATCTGACTGTCTCCTTCCCCTTGTCTTGCATAGCTGGATTGGTTCGAGGTGATCTACGAGATCCTTGGCCTTGTTCTGTTACAACCTTCTTGGCAGGGGTTCTCATTAACTCTTGAATCCCTCCGTGCTGAAAGACTCTAAGTGCTTCTTCGATGGTCAGCACTTCCTCTCTATAGCAAGGTTTGGACATTCAAAGATGAGATAGTGGCTATGATAGTCAGACGACAGATGAATATTAGCTCAAGGGGGTGGTCGCAAGAAAATTTTAAGTGCTTAGTAACGCCCGTGAGTCCTCAGGTGGTGTTATTTATAGGCGTAGCTGACCTTCTCCCATGCCTTTCAACGGCTAAATATGCATTAAATGTGTCCTCTGGTGGCCGAATCCATCGGATTTTCCAGTCCTTTCCTTCGTCAGTCTGTCCAGAACGGTTATATTCCCTTTAAATTCTGAAGCGGTTGTTGCAACGGTCATCTAACGGCTATTTTCTCAAAAGTAGTGTAATGGCTATTTTTCTCTAGGTGCTGAGCCGAACTGCGCAGCAGGCCACTTACACTCCTGCGCAGTTGCTTCACAGTGCAAAAATTTTTATGTTTTTTTTTTTTTTTCCTGCGCAGCTTCAACAATGCTGCGCAGTGCATACATCATCTTTCTTATCATACATGTACAGACTCCTTTACACTTCTAGTTCCCAATTTCAATTGTACTTGACACTTAGAAATCTCTTCCTCCACTTGTTATCCAAGGTTCTGCGAAGCAGGACTATCATGGTACAACTTTAGTCTGCTTCCAATTATCAAAGTTGGTAAGGTATCGCTAGCTAAATTGGCTAACTGGAATGCACCAGTGTTAGTAACATGTATCACAGTATAT
This sequence comes from Larix kaempferi, assembly GCA_027924585.1. Taxonomy (NCBI): domain Eukaryota; kingdom Viridiplantae; phylum Streptophyta; class Pinopsida; order Pinales; family Pinaceae; genus Larix; species Larix kaempferi. The sequence continues at coordinate 9,690,071 of BSBM01001642.1, forward strand.
GGGCCAAGCCAATGCATCTTAAATTTACCAGGAAACTTCATGAATTTTCTATCATACAGGAGGACTAGGTCACCTACCTGAAAGAACTTGTTCTTTATATGACGATCATGCCAGTATTTTTCACGGTCCTTCTGAGCTTGCTGGTGGAAGCCGGCAATGAAGCGATCTTCCTCCAACCCAACAAGGTGTAGCAACCTTTCATCTAATGCTACGTGGTCTGCCATCCCTGTGAATGCAGTGATCCTCAAACTAGGGACAATATATTCCATTGGCATTATAGCCTCTTGCCCATAAGCCAACTGAGAAGATGTATGTCCTGTCAATTTCTTGCATGTAGTCCTGTATTCCCATAACACAGATGAGATGCGCAGATCCCAATCATCTCTATTTACATTGCAGACTTTAGTGAGTGCGTTTTCTAGTATTTTATTGAAAGCCTCAACAGTTCCATTCGCCTGTGGATGATATGGAGTACTGCACTAATGGAAAATGTGGAATTCCTCTGTAAGTGCCTCAATGGTCTTGTTCAAAAAGTGAGTACCTTGGTCACCAATCAAAATCTTCGGACAGCGAAATCTTGACAGTATTTCTTCAAAAATGAATTGCGTAGCAGTACTAGCACTGCAGTCCTTTACTAGCTTTGCTTCCTCCCATCTGGTGAGGTAATCAGTAGCAGTAATAATATACGTCGCACCAGTTCTTTTTCCTGGTGGATTTATAGGACCCACAAAATCAATTGCCCATTTTTCAAACGCCTGTAGGGTCAACTGTGGGTTCAATGGAATCTCATCTCTTCGCGAAGGTTTCCCTATCCTCTGGAAGACATCACAGTTCCTACAGTGTTCTTTAGAATCTTTGTGGATCATGGGCCACCATAGCCTTGCGTGCAGTATCTTCTGCACGGTAGCCCTTCCTACATAGTGACCTCCCGTGATCCCTGAATGCGCGTCTGCTAGAATAAATGGTTTCTCATGATCTAGTATGCATATGTGCAGGACTTCATCTGGTCCGAGTTTGTATAACTGACCTGCAATTATAGTGAATTCTGTGGCGCGTACCACTAGCTTCTTCTTCTGCTGGATAGATAATTCCTGCGGTGCCAGCCCTGTTGTCAAAAAATTAATGATATCCTTATAATAATCATTGGCAATCTGTATAGAAAATAACTACGCATCAGGCAGACTATCTTCAATGTTCGTCAGCTCTTCTCCTGACTCAATCCTAGAGAGGTGGTCAGGTCCCAAGTTCAACCTGCCGGGCTTAACAACAATCTCAAAATCATACACCTGGAATAGCAACAGCCATCTGCATATGCGCCCTCCTAACATTGGCTTATTGACCAAGTATTTCAACACAGAATGGTCAGTGAACATAAGGAAGTGCACACCAAGTAAGTAATGTATGAATTTCTGTAGGGCATATACCATTGCAAGGCCTTCCTTCTCAGTAGTAGCATAGTTCTTTTCTGTTGTTGAGAGCTTCCTACTTGAAAATGCAATGGGGTGGTCAATACCTCCTTCTCCTGGCTGAGCTAATACGATTCCCAGAGCAATGCATGATGTGTCAACATGGACATGGAATGGCTTCGTCCAGTCTAGAAAGACTAGAATCAGCGCAGTCACCATCTTTTCTTTTAGTGTATCAAAATCCTATTCGCATTCCGCATTCCAAATGAATGTTGTGTCTTTCTTTAGCAACTTTTCCATTGCTGCAGTTATCTGCGCATAAGCCTTTATAAATTTGCTGTAGTATCCAGTATGGCCTAAGGTAGAGTGCAACATCTTGACTGAATTTGGTGTTGGCAAGTTCACAATTATTGCGATCTTCGTAGGATCCACCATCAATCCTTGCTTACAAACAATGTGCCCAAGTAGAATTCCATAAGGAACACAAAAAATACACTTCTTTAGATTTAAAGAGATCTAATGCTGTCGACACTTCTCAAGCATCATTCTGAGATTCGCACAATTGTTCTTCAATAGACCAAACATAGTCCAATCATCAAAATAGGCTTCGAGAAACTTATGCATAAACTCTTTGAATGCTGCGATGACTACTCTGGAAAATATGGCAGGTGCATTCTTTAGGCCAAAAGGCATTACTGTGTACTGGAAGGACCCCCATTCTGTAGCAAAAGTCATCTTATGCCTGTCCGCGGGATCAATCCTAATCTGATGATATCCAGAGAAACCATCAGTAAAGGAATAGGCCTCATTCCCTCCAACATTGTCAAGCACTTCATCTGTAAAAGGAGTGGGGAATGGGTCGTGCATAGAAGCGTCATTCAGTTTTCTGAGATCCACACAAATCCTGATCTCACCCTTCATTTTCTTGTCTTGAACGACCATGGGACTAGTCCACTCAGATTCCTTGATAGGTTCAATGATTATGCTTCTAGCATCTTATCTAGCTCTGTGCGTACTCTTTCTTTGTAGCGCGGATTTAGTCTGTACGGTCTCTGCTTCATAGGCTTTGTGCCTAGCTTCAAAGGTATTTTCATGACCCCTAGGTCTCCCAAAATTCCTTTCATTTCTGTAAATTTTGTCAGAAACAACTCTTGATACTCATGTAGAGTGTCTGCGATCGCTGCAACAATCTGATCGTCCCAATAGTCTCCGATTGCTGCAAACTTCGGTTCTTCGCTTGTGCCAATATTCACCTTCTCCGTCTTTATTGGCCCACTCATATCTGGGATTTCTAGCACAGGTCCTTCTACGTCGCACGCGTCCTCTGATTCTAGTATGGCTATGTTGCATGGGTCATCCTCATCGTCTTCATTTCTATCATCGATGTCTTCAGCCAGGTTGTAACACTCGATAAGGCATTCTTCGTATTCTTTCCATTCTGACTGTAGGTGCGCAGGAACACGATCTGCCCCAAAGAATTCCTCCAATGTCATAGTTCTGTGAGGACAGTCTTCCCTGAATATGCGTTCCTTAATTATCTGCAATGCATCATGGATCAATGGGTTCTCATCATCAAAGCTAAAATCCTTCTGGAAGTTCATAGTCAGCATATCCCAATCAGTGGTTTCCCTGCGCAACTCCAGATCTAGGTACCATTTCATTGGAATGTCATCATCCAGTGTATGTACAAATAGATGCACCCATTCTGTGTGTGGCCTTTCCACCCATGCTTGTGAACAAACTTCAATGTGTTGACTAGGATATGTCTATCCATTATACTTCCCAAAGGGTAAGGTAACCTTTTCAGCAAATCGGATCTACATTTTAACCTTGCATTGGTCCCAAGTGGTCAATGTCTGCTTATGTGCATTCCACCATCTGGCGGGTGTGTCGCGCAGTGCCATATCCAATGCTGGTAATCTGTGCTCATCTGTAATGGCTGTAGTATATTCTTGGATGAAACTGTAAACATTAGCAGAACCATCATATGTGGGAATAGGACTTACCTCTTTCCCGATTCAGCGCAGTGATTTCGTAAGTTGTGCGCACCTTCTTGCTGATACTTCATGCATCCGGGTTTGCCAATTTTCCAATCCTGCCTCCGAATCAGAGACGCAGGTGCTGTCACATCTCCAACTGAGTGTACCATCTGCAGTTGGATTAATGTAATCTTCTTGGTTCGCTGTGAGCTGGTATAGTCTGTCCAAGTCTTGAGCCTTGGATTCCTCCTGAATCGGCTCGCTGTATCTGTCACCATCTGCATGATCCAACGGTGTGATGAACCTAAGATGCTTTCCTTCAAATATCATATTCTTCGTCTTCATATTTATGATAGCCAAGTTATCAATAGCCCAGTCAATTCATAGCAGTGCAGGAAAAGGCTGACTATCATCCACAATCTCGATAACTTCAAAGTCTGCATGACTTTGGACTCCATCGATATCGACTATCATGTCAGCTAACCGGCCAAAAGGTATGACTTTCTCTTGGTTAACCATTCTCAGCTGGATAGGTGACCATGACAACTTTGGTCGACCCATCTGCTGCCATGTCTGCTTAGTCAAGACATTTACTTCTGATCCCAGATCAAGGATGACTTCATCCATTTCAAAATCTCCTATCTGCGCAGTAAGCCTCATTTCTCAGCCTGTTCTTTTATGCTTCTTTATGTGATGTAGTGTGCTATCAGAAGTTTCTGTTTCGGGCTGCGGCTCATATTGGTTTATGAGCTTTTGCAGCTCTACTATGGCATTTTAACTTTTGAGTAGCTTCATGCAGCTTCGCAGGAACTGCGCAACGAAAGTGCTAACATCTGTCGCAGTGTTTGTTTTGTCATAGGCAGCAGGCATGTCTTCAACCTGCGGTATTTCATTGTGCAATGGGATCCTCTGTGATTGGGATACTGGTTCTCTAAAGGTATCCCGTGCGTCGACAGAGACCTCCTTGTTCTTCTGTAAGTCAAGAGCAGGAATTTTTCTTGGAGCTTTCCTTATCCATACTCTCTCAAGAGGGATCTGCTTTGTGTGAGCCTCCCCTGACGTGGAAGCTTCTGCTCCCCCCTATCACGGCCTGTCTCAGTGCCACTACGTGTGACCACATTGATGCTCGGGTCTACTAGTCTGCTCTCCACTGCGATCCACTGGACGTTCGTGTTTGGTGCGTCCATTCGTCTTCTTTTCTGCATTTCCACCTCTAGCATTGGGAAATCTTCAATAACATGCTTGAATGATTTAAAATAGTTTCATGTAGTGCATGGGTTAACACAATATCTAGATACGTGACTTGGCTGGCCACAATTATAGCAAATTACCTGGCCGCGGCCTCTTCCCTGCGTCGGGCCAGCATTTCTCCCTCTGCCGCGGTATCCAGCACAACGACCTCTATATCCTCCTTGGTCATATTGTGTATTCTCCTTTTTGGGCTAGTTATCTTCTTGTACACGGTACAAGACAATGCCTCTCATTGAGTCCATATCTCATTTTCTTTCGTTCATTAGTTCATATGCACGGCAGTTGGATTCATCATGTCCAACTGATTTACAGAAATTGCAGTATAAAGTTTTAGGTGTTTTCACATACTTCTATACGAGATAGCAATCTTCAGGTCTGTGTCATGTGGTTCTACAAATTTCACAGCATGGGGCCTGATTCTGATTTATTTGGTTGGGGGCACCACTATTAAGATAGTCACGGAATAACGGGCAATGCTCCCGGTCATGGCCTTCTCCTTTACAACTTTTACACCAGATCTCATGTCTAGGTTCATACCTTTGTTCTTTGCCATTCTTCATGCTTTGCAGCTCTAATGTCAAGGGTGGTCAGCTGGTTTTGGATCCGAGACATCCCAAAACTAGTCTCACCAATCGGCGAAGCCTCTAGCTTCATTGCGATTTCTAAGGCCTCTGCCTGCGACGTAACCTTCGGTTGCATCAATGGTAATCTAATATGGGGCAACAACATAGCAATGAACCATTCCTTGTGCTATTCCAGAGCTATAACAAATCTTACTTGGTCCAATAGGGTCTTGAACTTCTGATCAAAATCCCACACCATTTCAGTCAGTTTCTACTTTATTTCTTTCAATTTGGTTATACACTCAGATTCAGATTTGAGTTTCTTAAACTCTGCCACAATCGTAGCTTTAATTTCTGTGAGGGTTCGCGGTTGTGTGTTAGAGTACTTCATGAACCAATGTAAAGCTCTGTCCCTGAAAGTGGTAATGAGCTGTGCTCTCTTCACGGCATCATCCTGGATTCGTTGTACACTCCATACGGCTTCGCAAAGGAACCAATGCTGGTCAGGGTCTTCTAGGCCAGTTCCTTTGAATATCGATAGCTTCATATCTGTGTTTGCCATTGTGCTATTAGGTGGTGGAGCGCTCGAATGAGTGTGCGACTGCTGTAAAGGGCTCTATGCAGTGAAAACAAATGGTTCTATTGGGATAGACGTACTGGGATGAGTATTCTGCGGGGTGGGCTGCGTAGCGGGTGGGTTTTGAGATAATGGTGGTGCGGTCTCTGCAGCCGGTGGGTTCTCAGGAGTAAATGGTCGCACAACTTTGTTGTCAAGGTCACAAGGAATCTCAGTATATATGTGGAGTGCAGGGCCTCCAAGATTCTTATTAAATTTATACCTCTTGCCACTTCTAAGATTATGGGTATCTTCGTCAAAATCACTAAATATACTGTTTACCATGACAAACTTGAAAATATTACTGCATTCTTAAAACACCTTTTTCAACTAACAACATCTTAATGTATAGACTAAGATTGTTCAGCAACTTACCTTGGAATCCTCCGAAAAAGTATGCTTCTGCTTGGCTGTAGGATTTGAGTGTGTCTACAGCAAATTCTATTACGAAGCCTTCTAGCATATGATCGACCCAAAAATCAACTGCGCGTGTCAGCGGGATATCTATTGCTTTGAGCTGCGCTATGAGCTCAGGAGTCCACTCTGTAGGAACTCCTCCTTGAAAACAGGTTTTCTTTTTTGCGAGTCGCGAGATCCACGCGTGCTGCACGTTTGGAAATGATGCCCAGAAAATCTCGTGAATATCATTCCACAGATATCTATCCGACCACTGTGTGTCACATAGACGCAGATGTCTATTCTCTTGCCTTGCAAACTCTCTTATGGTCTTGTCCCACCAAGCTTGGATTTCTGTCTTTTCAGGATGCCAATTGTCAGAGCCTTCCGGGAACTGGTATTCTTCGTCACACATCACGATTGCAACTCATCACGGATTCTAGCATGGCAATGGAACCATTTGTTGGCTATAACTGACCCAGAGGTTTTCCATAAGACCCAGGTTCTTTGCAGTTTCCCCTTTGACCAACAAAACCCCTTCGCATCAGCCCTTTTGGCAACAACCTGCGAGCAGGTTGAGGTCTCACCCGAGGTGTATCTATGGGGTACTGTAGAATCAGGTTTCCACAGTAAGTGATGAGTTGATTATCTGAACGTACTACGCAGTGCGGGATAGGGAAGGTGCACTGCGAGACAAGACTGCGTGGCGCGTAATGAGATATGTGCCGTGGGAAATTACCGCGCGGTGATGGCTGCACTGCGAACCGCCCCTAAGAGTCTTCTTGCCGCGGGACTTCTACTGAAACTGCGAACAATGCAGCTTTAGTCTATACTTGGATTATCTTGGAAATGCTTAAGGCACTGATATGACTATCACTCATCCATTCATTCAGGCGCTTAACTAACTATTCTTCTAATATTCATTCGTTAATTTAGGATGTTGCGATCTAAGCATATACGACTGATAGAATCCAACTGTTATGCATTCCTTTACTGCGTATAAGAAAGTGCTTAACCAAATGACTAATTCACTGTATTCAAACACAAAACTAAATGTTCACCATCCATCTATTTGTATAGAACTTAACATATCATCTCCATACTTCTCTAATGGAAAATGCATATAAAAGTTCTCTCATAATAGTACGCAAGGAAACATCTATATATTCATTTACAGAAAACATAGATAAGCATTCATTCACCAAACACAATCGCACAACACAGATTTAACATGGTTCATTCCCCCAAATGGGAAGCTACGTCCACAAGAATGGTTGGATATATATATGTTTAAAAGGGATGGGGACAACCGTTCTTAGTCTGTGCACTCAACTGCAGACTTTCCTTCCTCTCAGATAGGTCTCTGCGCACACAGCTGCAGAGCCTTTACAATCTTCTTGACTCAAGAGATTTTACAATACAACACCCAAAATCGTAACAACCAAAAGTAAAGAGTAACCCCATCCCATACAAAATTGTCTTCTTAAATAGCTCATGCCCGAAGGTCATGTCTTTACAATGTCAAACACCTAAACCAAAAACCCTTAGGGTTTACAAAACCGTGTTGGTTTTCCTAAACCGACTTGATGGCTCCTAGTAGTGTCTGATTCATCGTGGCGGTTCTCCACGTCTTCATTCTGTTTCTATCGGCCTTCCTGTCGCATGTGTGCCAACAAGTCACTTCCGCTAAACCATTCATCTCTAACGGTCTCACCCACCAGGTGTGCCAATCCATCGCTTTCCCTTAGCTATTCTTTCCTTAACAAACTCGTGCATTGGCCACCTTCCTGATATGTTCATGTCCGCCACTTGGCACTCCTGGAGAATCTTTCCAAAAAATAGGCTGCTACCGGTCTGACCGGCACCTGCACCTGTCCTTCGTCCAGTATTCCACTTTACTGGCTCCACATGGCCTCCTATCTCCGCAGCACTGCTTCTGCGCAATACTGAGCTTAGCAGCATCGATCAAAACATGGTTACTGCGCGCATCTTCGCAGCATCGCCAGTACTTAGCCAAAATTCCATCTTTTTCGGAGCCGCGCTCAGCTCAGGTTCTTCTGTCTTCAAAAATGTTACTAAAAATGGATCAGTTGGGCCAGGCCCAACACCATCTTACCATAGTTATGAATGAAATTTCTTTATTATTTCATGAGACTCAAAAAAAACTCCTAGGATTTTAAGAGTTTTAGGGAGAGGCCAATCATTCATTGCTGCAATTTTCTTTGGATCCACATGCACACCCTTCTAATTGACAATATGGCCCAAATATTCCACTTGAGAGAAACCAAAGGCACATTTGGATCTTTTAAGAAAGATTGATTGTAACATCCCCTTCACCCAATCTGACCAACAGGAGGGGACATTAGCTAGCTACGGGATTTTAAATTTCGCCCCATAAGAACATTACAATTTCATAATATTTTTAAAACCTGTGTGCAGATTTCTAATAGAAATATACAATAGAAACATAATCGATCCACACACACACACTACAATAAAAAACAATCATAATAATCACAGGCATCAATTAAAAACATTTCATATTAAAATACAAGAGATTAATTATATTTAAACAACGCGATGTATAATAGAAATATACAACATAAACATAATCGATCCACACACACACTACAATAAAAAACAAACATAATAATCACATGCATCAATTAAAAACATTGCATATTAAATCACAAGAGAGTAATTATCTTTAAACAATGCATATCCAAGCAACTGGTTGTGTAAGAACAATTTTCCACCCAACCTTAGGATTTCTACCCATCATATACAGTTTCTGCTGAGAGGCCACCCCCAACTTGGGATATGAGGCCACCAGGGTGAAAGAAACACCTACATGCTTCTCTCTATGATCTCACAACCCATTTTTCGCTTTGTTCCTAGCCAAATTCTCATACAGAGCTCTATAGGGATCTTTCTGAACCATCACATCCTTGGCTTCAACAATACTTGCCCCACAAAACACCCTTATGAGCTTAGGCATCCCCTTCACAATTCCACGATTCTCTTGGGTGATCCATATTTGCATATGCTTCCAATGTGTGCATAGAAGAAGTCGAATCTAGTATGTGTTGTTGGACAACCACGTTTAGCTTCAAGTCATGGCTTTTCAAGCACCTATGAGCAGTAAAACTTTCTGGGAAAGGTTCCTAGCTTTCCCAACCTCTATGCTCACCTACAACCATCTATTTTTCCCTTCAAATTAGCAGTTATGTCTCTAAATTTGAATTTTTGGGTTATACATAGCTTTTCAAACTCATGGATAACAATGGGGATCTCTCCATAGTATATACCTACATGAGAGAATTAGGATTGACTCCAAGGGATATGAGAAAATGGTTAAAAGACAACTGACATAGCTTCTGACTATAGAATAAAGGACTCTTGACAGTTGTTGACTGACTTCTGGTAGCTAATAGAACTGACATAAAAGTGCAGTCATCCCCATGCTTAAATAACTACATGAGGTGACTTTTCCCACCAACCTCACACATGTATTGAATGATTGGGAATAGTAAAAAAGGAGGTAATTGGATTATTCAAAGCACATAGATAAATAGGATGAGTTCTAAGGTTGAAACTTGGAAGCAAAGGATTTAGTCTCCCATAGTCCCCCTTTCCTCTTCCCCTCTAGTGGAATCATAGCCCCTCTAGTGCTTTTTACACAACCATATTTAACCATTTTATTATTTATGCACATAATATTTACATGTTATTTCAAGTTAGCATGATAAGCCAACCACACAATCCAAATAACAATATTTACATCATACATGCCTAGTCATTCACTAGTCAGGACTTGGCCTTGAGCTCCACATTAGGAATCCATACTAGCATATTTACATCATTTACATAATTTTGATTAATATATTCCAATTCAAAACTTGGGGTATTACATTGATGACATTGAAGGAGTTGTAGGAAGTGATCCACATGGGCTAGATGGCCTTTCCAAGATATTTACTGTAAATCTAAATGTCACAAAAAAATACAAATTTATTTAGAAATGGTATAAATATTGTGTTAGTGGTAGTTGGTCTTAAGAGAGGTCTACTTATAGGGTTGTAGGAAAAGAAATACACACCCCCTTTTGCAAAATGGAATTCAAAATTAATATGATAATCCTGTTGCTTCATTTTATTTTCAGCCATCACTAGATCATTCTTGAGAGTGCAGAAAATGTTGGCCCCTAATGTGAATGTGTTGTCTAATTCTTGTACCTTAGAGATGCCTAGTAATTAGGAGAGTACCAAAGGGGGATAGGGATTGGCACACACAGCTCTATAATGCTCTTTGGGAAGATCGGATCACTCCAAAAGCAGCCATTGGCAATTCCCCTTATTGTTTGGTTTATGGTAAAGAGGCCATTCTTCCTTCCAATCTTACCATTCCATCACTGCGACTAGCCCAATCTATTGAAGAAGATGATTCTTCCCCTCTTCAGCAGAGGATTGATACTCTGCTTAAGTTGGAGGAAGATAGGGAAGTCGCCAAGAATAAGTTATATCATCATCAGCAGATGGTGAAGAGATGGTTTGACGAAAAATCTTCATCTGACAGGGAATTCTCGATTGGGGATTTGGTATTAATATGGGACAAACAACATAAAGATAAAAACTAGTATACCAAATTCCAGCACCTTTGGCTGGGACCTTTCATTATTACAGAAAAGATAGGTCCCAGTACGGTCCGATTGCAAACATTGGAAGGGGTTGTGGACACCTACCCAGTGAATGTTTCACTACTCAAAAAGTACTTCGTTTGAACAACTGGTGCTTTTGTACATAGGTTTGGTGTGCTTTTATTCTTTATTTGTTTTGATTGGTTTCTTTCATTTTATTGATAATAAACCCCACACATTTGGTAATGGCTCAAAACCAGTTTTACTTGAAGATGATTTCTTAACTGAAGTTGCAGAATAGTATGTTAGTCTCAGTTTCTTTCGACTGATATCTGAATTTTTTTTGTAAAAGAGTGTACAGCCAATAAATGCAGGACCTTGATTGATATATTTTCACCTTGGTCATTATCTTTCATATGCTTTATTTGTTTAATTGAGGTATTGGGAATGGTTGAAATATTCTTATCTTATGTCTCATTGTCATAGCATATCATAATAATCTAATCAGCTTTATCTGCTCTAGATCCTTTTACAATCACCTTGATAATAATGTTTTCTTAAACAATCATAGATTACAAGGAGGGGGGTCTTATTTTAAGCCAGCCCTTTAGGATCATAGGTGTTTAGTTGAATGACATCTTCACATCAAGCCACCACACTTGGAAGATGACTTTCAGTTTTGCTGAAGGGTGGAAGATCCTATCACAGGCCAGTCCATTCATGATCTGCAAAACACTAGTGAGTAACGCTGCTGTCATAAGGTTACCAAGCCTTAGCAGTGCCTTGTAGTTTATTATTTAAATAAAATCTGTATTTTTCTTTTATAAGATACTTGTTGTGTATAAGGATAGGGGGGTATTATCAAGGGCCATCCCTGCCATGATCGTGGGTCTAATTTGGACTTAAGCTATCATTATGTGGTCACCAAGCCACGATAATTTCCTTTAGTATCACAACTGAAGGACAAGGGGTCTCCTTATCGAGCCAGCTTGATCAGTATCTGAATTAGGCCTGTGAATGGCATTGCTGATATCTGATTACCAAGTCAGGGCAGTGGTATTCTATCAACAAGGTCTTAAGTACAACTATCTTTTTATAAATAAATAAATAAAAAGAGAAAATGTGTGTATATGACCAAAAGAACTGTTGTATATAAAACTAATTAATAAATCGAGGTGATATGTAAATTGGATATCTATGAGCAGATTTAAGTATGTCCCAGGTTCATCACAAGCTGATGTACATTGATTGCATAATGGTACAGGATCTCGGTTGTTTCTTAATTCTCCTTATCATATTTGCATTATCTCTAATATGATCATCGATGGGAATATATCAATCTTATGTTTTCTATTTGTTGGCTGCCCTTTTTATAAATATTTTCTAAAAGTTTCAGTTTTGAAAAGCAGTAGACTGGTATATTTTCTTTAACTAAAGTTGTTTGCAAAGATAACTGGTTATTCCCAGCCAGTCGCCATTTATTGTGGCCACAACAGATCCCATGCTTTAGCTAAGCATAGGAGCCCCGAAAATTAATAAACACAAAAGGTATTTAGGTAAGTGTTCTTGGTTTCTATGATCTTGCACTTATACCTTTGTTTGACCTGATTGTCATTCTTTTCCTCAGGAATTTCTAAGTGTTTTTCCTACAGTAAGATTTAAATTTTAAGTATTTTGTCACTTGTTCCTACCAACCCGAAACCCGACATTTTGGTACCCCCGAAACCCTGAACCCGAAAGGTGAGGGTTGCAGTAGTTAATTTGTGGTCTTTTGGTTTTCGTCTTCCCGAAACTCACAACCCGAAAGGTGCGAGTTGTGGGAACCCCTTGTTAATAATTTTTTAGAAATCTTCATCCTGAAACCCACAATTGCGGGTTTCAGATTTTCGTTTCTCCGTTTAGTTGCGTTGTTTGCTTGCGAAACCCGCAACCCGCAAGTGTCGGGTTTCAGGATGCGGAATTAGTTTTTTTACTCTTTTACAGATTGTTCTTGCTAACCTGAAACCCGCCACCCGCAAGTTCGGGTTGCGGCTTTCGGAAACCTGTTTTGTGCTTTGGTTTGGCCTGTATTCCCGAAATCCGCAACTTTTGGGTTGCAGCTTTCGAAAAAATCAAGAATAAATTTGTGAATAAATCTCCAAGATCTCATCTCGCGTTCTGCATCGGTTAATCTTAGCCGTCGATTCATTTGATCTAGTGGATGAAATTCCATCATTCGAACTTGTGATTTTGATGCCTCGTTTACATTCTTCTTACAACCGGGTTTTTGCTGCAATTCTTACCTCATGATCACTTATGAAGATATGATTGCTTGATTAGATTGGTTTGTAATGACAATTTTCAAATCCAACTTCGAATTGTGCGTGATTCTATTAAAATATACTTCGTCATGATCCAATCTGGGTTAACACATGCTGTGACGTCATTTCATTTCAGTTCAAATGATTGCAATCTTAAATTTGTATGATTTTAATCATAGCTACTCATCATTTTCAATCTTTATGATTTTCTATAATCCTTCTTAAATATGGTCGCAAGTATGAAGCATTCAGTTCGTTGTTTGTATTTGTTAGATAAGTTTCCATTTTATTTTGAAAGCTTTATGCCTGATGATTTGATGAGTAACATGCAGATGGGTCATCAATCCTCTGATGAGTGTTATATGCAAGAAGAACACCCGCGTCGAAAGGTGGTGACATAGGTTCTGGAAATAGAAAAGCACTATCACCATAGGGCTGATAACCTCCTCCACCCTGACTCGTGTAAGGGTACGAAGGTATATATGTGTTATAAGCACCATAGTGAGGAGGGTTATAGTAAGGGACAGAACCCGCTGCATTATAATAAGGATTACCACCATAATTATGGGGCATATAGGTGCTAGTTGTAGCAGGAGCAGTCGAGTAATGACCATAAGTGTAGGGTATGTTCCCACCCGCAGTGTTGGGAATGTGCCTACCTCCAGTGTTAGGAATGTGTCCACCCGCAGGGTTAGGAATGCGCCCAGCCCTAGTATAGGGTATGTGCCCACCTCCAGTGTTTGGAATGTGCCCACCCCCAGGGTTAGGAATGCACCCAGCCCTAGTATAGGGTATGTGCCCACCTCCAGTGTTTGGAATGTGCCCACCCCGAGTGTTGGGGATGTACCCACTTCCAGCTTTGGGAATGTGTCCACCCCTAGTATAGGGTATGTTCCCACCCCCATTGTTAGGAGGGACATGCTGGTTAGCAGACGTGGTTGTGGTCATGGGTATATGCGTAGAAACATGCCTGTTGGGTTGTGTGGTGTGAGTCGTGTTATGTGAAGTGTTCCCACTAAAATGAGGGGCATTCCTAGGGTGTGGTCCTCCTCCAACAACTGTAGAAGCTGAAGGGATATGACCAGACATAAATTGAAATGGAGCGGAAAAGGTTGTGTCACCCCCGAAGGGAGGAGAAGAGGTTGTGCCTCCCCCGGAGGGAGCAGAAGAGGATGCACCACCCCCGGAAGGAGCAGTGCCCATAGCTCCAAGGCTAGTTCTAACTTGACTACCCAACGAAGTGGATGTAACATTCGAATTAAAGCTGGGCATACCAACTGAAAAAAGGATTAATGGTCGAAGGGTTTGTGGTGTCATTAAGATCTAGCATCCCATATCGGAATCCGTGTGTGTATGTACCATGGGATGGGTTTGGCTCCGGGGGTGGATATGTCCCAAAACTTGAGAAAGTGACATGTGGGGGCGAAGCTTCCTCTCCAAGCTCGCTAGGAGTGGGAGGAGCGGTCTGTCCATCGACCTCAACCGACGGAGTCACGAGAATTCTTCCCGATGTGCCAGATGCGAGAGTCATAACGTACTTGTGAAATTTGTCAAAAATCTCAAAGTTATTGGAGGGGATCCTCCAGTGTCTCTTATGAAAAGGACATGCTACCTTGTCAGCTGGTAAACCATCCAAATGACGAGACCAATAGAGAGGTGGATCTCACTCCACGATAACTCCAAATAATCAGAACGCCTCCTAATGGCCAACTATCGATGAAAGAGCACACACTTAAAGCAACTACAGCCAAATGCACACAAACATGACTGGCTCAAGGGACCTCCCGACACTACAGCCGGTGTGTCTCGCCTAGGAGAGGCTTGAGACTCCCAAACTATAACCGGAGGTAACAAAATCAGTTATAAGGGTTCCCAAACTTCACTGCGTGCACAGGGTCAAATCCTTATACAACAGGCAACTATGTTGTCCAACCCCTATCTAACTCAGGACAATCGCAAAATAACCACAACGACTGCCCTATGTGATACCTAGGTAAAGCAACTAAAGTCACCACAATATAACCAATGCTCAGGCAGACAATCGCAGGTGGGATCCTTCGTATGGGTAGGGTAGCTAAGCCCAAAAGTCAAGCGATACAGATCCGTCAAGAGCCCACGTACACAAACAAATCCTGGAAGTATATCCCACGTTCAGCTAGTATTGGATGGCTATCTCCGCAACCAACCTCCCGTGACCTTGTGCTTAACTCTAGTTTTAGTAGAGCTTCCTGATAACAATGATGTATACCATGGGTTTCACCACTCCTTGGTCAGACACATAATGTTGGTTCAATAGTCTTGGATTTTTAACTCACAATGATCTATTCCAAGACTCTAAACCTAAGCTAGTTGGTGCACCCTATAAAATGAAAATCATTTCTAATCAATTTTAAGATTAAGCGTTGATTTTAATGGCTGTAATTACTGAAAGGATATGGTCGTGAAATTGATGATGTATCGGACTCGATGGTATGCACAACCGAAAAACACTAGACTCATCTATTCAATAAAAAGCATGCCACTAATATGACAATCAATCCAACGGTTCGAAATAAAATGCAATCTCTTTAAAGTTTCAATGCACAAGCAAGTACTAGATGAAATCACAAGCACTCTATTGCAAAATGCAGAACATAAAGTAATTATTTTTGTATTTTCTCTTATAAATGCAAGGAAAATGCAAAACATTGTTTTTGTATTTTTTCCGTATAAGGAAATGAAAAAATGGAAGCAAAATCTAACTATTCAGTAAAGAAATGCAGAGCATATCAAATAGACAACCCAACAAAACCCAAACATTAAGATTCAGCCAAGTTAATGAGTTATAAAACAAGAAACTGTGAAAAATAAAAAAGCTCAAAAACAAAAGAAATAGGAGTTTCTGGTCACAAACAAAGCATGGAACAGTTAGCAAACAGGCCAACTAAGACTTAGGAACACTCAGAACTAACCCAACAACAACCCAAGGCCAAAAATCAACCAATCCTAAACTTGTACGTGACTGTTCAAAGAACAATAGCAGGTAGATGCGGGCTACAGGTCACATAGAGGCGGGTAGACGTGGTCAAAACTAGGTTCACCCGCATACAAGGAAAGGAAAATGGACCCAAAAATAGTCAAACAACCCAGAAAAAGCTAGTTTTCTAATGTAAATCCCAACGGCCAATCAATGACACAGAGGCTCGACAAAACAACAACTCAAAATAAGGACAAATGCCTAAAAAATCCCCAAAATGGATGTTCTCCCTAGCGGAGTCGCCATTTCTGTTATGGAGAAAACTTCCTATGGCTCGGGGTAGACCACAACAGACAGCTGACTACCAAAAAATAACTCAATTCCTAATGCAATATTATTATAATGAAAATGCTAAGATATGGAGAATAAGAACCAACCTTCAACTTGATGCTTGAAGTAGATTCCCGTTGAGCTTTCAATCTCTACACTTGAACCTGCATATTAGCCTCAACAACAAGTACAAGCAAGTGCATGTAATATGTGAAATATATTAGCACAATCAATAGCATGATCCATGATATCATAAGCAAATGTAACCTAATGTAATTTAAACAACATTCACAACATCAATTGGACGAGAAAATGAGTATTTCCATTAATTAAGAACAAGAAATACAATGATACAACCTCTTGCCGGCGACCAATCTGAACCAAGAACTGGGTCTCTCCACTTGTGCCTCGACCACTTCAATCCCCCATGCAATGGCAAACTCAAACTATGAAAGGAGTTTGGTAGGTGAACATAAGGAGTTCATAACAACAAGTATGAATGAGTGTAGACTCAAGTCACGGCAAAAATACACTAGAGTTATCTTGCTTTCTCTTTCTCCTCCCTTCCATATACCATAAGATCTCAATATATAGCCTTCCAAAGGGAAGTGAAAGGTCGAATCGAGTCGTTTCGGGGTATATGGAGGGCCAAAGGTCTCCCTAAGACCGCTTTTTGGGAGTAAAAAGTAATTATCTATTGGGTTTTTACCATTTAACTTGGTGTATGCTGGCTATAGTGGAATATCCTGTGTGTACGCTGGCTATAGTGGAACAGTTAGCGTACAGGAACAAAAATACGGAAAAGTGTGTTCCTGGAGGATAAAATGTGGATCTGAGTCAATAAAATGGATCCTAAAGGCCAATCAATGCTAATGTTCACAAGGTGGAAAATTACGCTGTAACAAAATATTAGATTCATCATAAAGGATGTCCATTTTTCATGAGAAATCATCATTTAAATATGAGGCTTTATATGATCTCCCTTCATTTAGAACTGTTTGGCATTCATGATTTCATAAATCATATTAAAGGATCAAATAATCACTTTTATAGGAAGGCATGAAGAAGAACATCTTCAAATTTTTGGTTGAATGTAACAGTTGCTAAAGATGTAAATGGGAGACCATGAAACCTTCAAGTGATCATGAACCAGTTATGATTACACCTACAACATGGATTGACATTTAAATGGATTTCAATGTTGGGTTACCAAAATCTTGCAATAAGACCGTAATCATGGTTGTGGTTTATCACCTTTGCAGATATGCTCATTTTTGTGCCCTACAACATCCTTTCAAGGAATTTATGGTACCTCAAGTCTTCATTGATAATATCTTCAAACTCCATTGTATGTTGCAAACTACTGTCACGGACAATGACCCCACCTTCACCAGCAATTTCTAGCAAGAATTGTTTCAAATCTAGTGAGCTCAAATAAATATTATCACTTCCTATCACCACCAAATAGCCGGATAAAATTAATATTTCAATCATTTTTTGGAAGCATATTTGCATTACTTTACTTCAAAGTAGTAATCCTAGGGGGCTCAATGGTTACCTATAGAAAAATGGTCATATGATAAAACTTATCATACTTCTAGTTGAATGAAGTATGATCCCTTTTGACATTTTGAAGTTCGAAGGGAAGAATGGTGAGGATCCGGGTGATCATGTTACGATTTTTCACCTTTGGTGCTCCTCGAATTCATTGAATCATGACTATATTCATCTAAGACTATTTCAATGCACCCTCACAGGGGTAGCCGCGAAGTGGTATGTCGAGTTGCCTGGGGGCACCTACAGGAGTTTTAATGAGATAGCTTTGGTTTTCTTGGATCACTTTCAGTTGCCAGTTCGTTACGATACTGGCACTGAACTTTTATCTACCTTCCGCCAGAACAAGGCCATGCACATATCTGATCACATTCAGGAGTGGCATCGACGGAAGAGGTTAGTGAAAGCCAACATTCCTCCATATTTTCTGTTGGAATGGTTCCTCAAGTCGTTGCTTCCCTACATATCTAAGGACGTTTCAGTGTCCAGCATCACGACTGAGGAGCAAGCTATATTCAAATCCCAGCAGCTAGATTTACTCTATGCTCAATCTAGTATCCTATGCGATATCATTCCTGACGCACCACACTCACGATATGAGCCCAAGCTTGTTCCTGGACCACATGCTGATGGCATTATTGGATCCATGAGTACTCGACCCGTAGACTTGGTTACAAACCAAATAAAAATTTAACTATTAGCCAGTCTACCCCTAGACAGGCTCACATCTCATCCACTCCTACCCAATCGTCCGATGTCCATTCTATATAGACGGCGAACTCATTAGGTAACGAGCAACCTGGTGGAAAGAAGAAGGGGAGAAATAACCGTAAGGGTGGGAATAATGGGAATAATTGAATTAATCGAAACACTCCTAGGAAAGAGAATGCCAACCCTCCTCGAGATGGCGAAAATGCCGGTGGGGACCGTAAGCCGAGACGTAAAGTGAAATTCCCTTGCAAACTTTGTGGGGAGGATCACCTGACTCACTTGTGTCCTCAAATTGAAGAAGTATCGAAGCATCTTGCACAGAGCCCAGCTGTGTTGAAAGATCCCCTTCCACATCATCAGAATATGGCTTCGAATTCTGCGGTCACTGGCTATGGGACTAATGAAACTACGACATCCTCTTCCCATGTTGGTGGCTACGGATGCGTGAACATGGTCCAATCTCAATTTAGTGTTGCCACTTGTCAACGTGAAGATGGTGCACCACAACCGAATATGGGGAATGAGCCTCCTCCTCCTCGTGATTCTTCTTTGCATATCGAGAAGCCCACTACTATGCCTCGGATACCAAAAGGTGTTCTTAAGCGCTCAGCGCACAATCCCAATTCCCGAGCCGCCTAGAACTACTCTATTGTAGAAGAATTGGGCCAAACTCTATGTGCCATGTTAGCTCTTGAGGTTTTATAGGCATGTCCTTCATAGAGGAACGCCCTTTTAGATGCTTTAAGAGTTCAGGATCAGAGTATCCCTAGTGTCATTAAATTCGACACTACTGATATCCAGCCTCACTTGCCTTACCATGTGGCTTTTCAAGTCTATGTGAGGTGCTTAGATAAATTTGTTAAATGAATGGTGGTTGACGAAGGTGCTTCCACCTCAGTAATGCTGTTGGATTGTTGGAAAGCTCTTGGCTCTCCTCCCCTATCAAAATCTATGACCATGCTTATTGCATTTGATGGTTGGTCATTTAGGCCGCATGGTATTCTCCCTTCCCTTGAGGTCCACTTGGGTGGGAAATCCGTGCCTATTGAAGTCGAGGTGGTTGATGTGCCCATCAACTACAACCTTCTTCTGGGTAGGAATTGGATCTACGCATTGAAAGCGATCATATCCTCCGTGTTTAGAGTTATTTTCTTTCCTCGTGAAGGAAGAATCGTGACGGTCGATTAGCTAGAATTCCCTAGTTCTAATTCCGTAGCATCGCCGGGAACTGTTGTTCCCCAGATCAAAGATTCTCAACCGCTAACTAGGAACATTGGTGTGGGATTGTATCCATCCTTGATGGGATCATTCGACTTTATTGCACCAATTTCTTTTAATGGAATCATTTCCGATAGTGCGCCATCCTCATTAAATAATGTACCTTTATGGACCTCGTATTTTAACGATTCGTGGACTTTACCATCCACGAGTTTCCCGTCTGGAGACATTTAGCACGTTGGAATGGCTATGCCGTTATCTACAGCTGAGCTTGCTTACCATGAAATTCAACAAGCCACTGTAGAGCTGAATCCACCCTCTTCACGGACAGAGGAGGAAGATCCCATTATGCTGCCAGCATGGGCAGCCGACTCGTCTTGCTCGCACGATTGTCTTGATGGTACTTTGCCTTTGGATGACACTATCATTGACGCCATGTGTGGTAGTGAGAGGCCTTGGGAAGATTTGCATTATCGCTCTTATTTTCTTCCTAACCTCGATCTTCTTGAGCAAGAATAGTTTAGGACGACTCTTGCAGAGAAGGTGGGTCACCCTATGGCTGCTTTGGATTCACATGGGATTTACGCAGAGGGGAATATGGCCAATATCTCCCCAACCATACCGATCAACATCTCTCACACACCCAGAAAGATAGAGAACATTTATATCAGTGTTGATTGTTCTCCCGATGAGATCTGTATATACACTGAGTTGTTCAAGGAATTTCGGGATGTTTTTGCCTGGCCATATGAGGAAATGCCAGTAATAGACCCTATTATTGTCGAACACGAGATTAAGACATATCCCAATGCTAAGCCGGTTTGACAATGACTTTGTGCTGTGAATCCTAGAAAGGCAGCCGCGATTAAGGCAAAGGTGGAGAAACTACTTAAAGATGGTTTCATCTACCCGGTTCCCCTTACTGAATGGGTGTCAAATCCTATTCTTGTAGATAAGAAGCAAGGAACCATCCATGTATGCACATTCTTTAGAGATATGAACTGCGCATGTCCGAAATTAAAATTTTCCCACACCATTCATAGATAAAATTTTGGATGCATGTGCCGGAAGTGAGGTTTTTTTCATTTATGGACGGTTTCTCCGGATATAATCATATCCAGATAAATCCCAGGGACCAACATAAAACGACTTTTATATATCCTTGGGGTACATTTGTGTACTGGAAAATGCCCTTCGGCCTTAAAAACGTTGGAGCTACATTTCAGTATGCCATTACCTATGCGTTTCATGACTTTAAGCGTATCTTGGAGGCTTACTTGGATGACCTTGCTAGCCATTCTCGTAAGAGGGTGGACCACCCCAAGCACCTCCGCCTCATTTTCGAAGATGCCGGTGTTACAAGATTCAGTTGAACCCCGACAAGTGCATCTTTGTTGTGAGAACAGGTCGTCTTTTAGGGTTCGTAGTGTCACAAGAGGGTATAAGAGTCGATCCTCTTAAGGTTGAGGCAATACTTCGATTTCCTCCCCCGCGTAATATAATTCAACTTCAGAGCCTTCAAGGGAGAGCTACTTTTCTACGACATTTTATAGTGAATTATGCTGGTCTCACCAAAGGTTTCGCATGACTTTTGAAGGACACACCATTTATCTAGGATGAGAGAGGCCAGCAATCTTTCGATGCTTTAAAGAAAACTTTGGTATCAGCCCCTCTGCTTAGTCCACCCGACTTTGCTAGAGATTTTTTTATTTATGTGGCCGCGTCTCTCGAGATGATTGGCATGGTCTAATTTCAGGTAGATGATGTGCTCCAAGAGCATGTTGTCTATTATCTTAGTTGAAATTGAGTAGACGCTGAGCTCAAATACACTTATGTGGAGAATTTGGCACTTGCGACTGTTCATGCAATTACATTCTTCTTAGGAAAACCATAGTCATAGCACACATCAATCCATTTCAATTTGTGCTTTCACGACGTTAAATTGGGGGGAAGTATAGTAAATGGATTGTGATTATTTAGGAGTTTGATCTTGATTTTGTTTCGACAAAGTAGGTGAAATCCCTGGTTTTCGCTGAGCTCATGTCATATTTTCCACGACTTGATGAGGACATCGTCCATGAAGATTCCTTTGTGGATGAGCATTTGTTTCTTATCTCGTCGATGGACCCTTGGTATGGGGATATAATCATATATCTCCAAACTTTGAAGTTCCCTTCGCACTATTCACTGGATGAACAACGGCGTGTGAGGCACCAAGCTAAAGATTATGTCATCGTCGGTGAGACTTTGTATCGTCGAGGAAAGGACTCTATCCTCCGTCATTGTTTAACCCATGAAGAAGCGGAGTTAGTGATGAATGACTGCCACGGTGGGGCGTGTGGTGGTCACCTATCTGGGCTTGCGAAAGCCCTTTGCACTATGCGAGTTGGTTACTTATGGCCTTCGATCTTTAAATATTGTATGAATGCTATGAAGAGATGTCACCCTTGCTAGGTGTTTTCTCGAAATATACACTCGCATCCTGCGCCCCTTCATCCGGTCATCACCGTTGGTCCCTTCACTAAGTGGGGGGTGGATTTCATGGGTTGCAAAGCAGCTTCGGCTTGGGGGCATCACCATATCATTGTGGTCGTGGACTACTTTTCCAAATGGGCTAAGGCCATGCATACCATAAAATCCGATGGTTCTACAGCAGCCCACTTCGTGTTCAATCAGATTATCGCTCAATTCGGTATCCCAAAAGAGATTGTCACTAACCATGTTAGTCACTTTTAGAACAAAATGATGGCGGACTTGTCACTCAAGCTTGGGTTTCGTCAAGATCATTAATATTCTTACTACCCTGAAGCGAATGATCAGGTTGAGGAAGTCAATAAGTCCTGAAAGACCATTCTCCAATGTACCATCCAGCAAAGCAAGAGCAATTGGCACATTATGTTATAACCTACTTTGTGGGCATATCGAACCGCAATTAAGACTACCACCGGTTTCTCACCATTTTAGCTAGTACATGGTCTGGAGTCTATATTATCAATTGAATGTGAAATCCCTTCATTAAAACTAGCCATAGAGCTCCTGCCTGATACATCAGATATTGAGTAGCTTTTGATCCACCTTGAGAAGCTTGACGAGCAGCATCGAGATGCCGTCATGGCTATAGATGACAACAAATGTCATGTCAAAGTTCAATATGATAGGTCTGTCTGTCCCCGACAGTATGTTGAAGGTGACTTGGTCCTCTTGTATGACCAAGCTAAGGAACCCCTGGGGGTAGGCAAGTTTAACCCCATGTGGCACTGTTCTTACATAGTGAGGCGTGTCGTTGAGAAAGGAGCCTACGAATTGGAAGACTATGAGGGGAACACCTTGAAGGAGCCTAGAAATGGGATCTACCTCAAATAGTATTACACTTGAGCTTCTATATCAAACTAATACTTTTGTATACTATTGTATAGTTGCTTCTGTACATAGTTTAGATTTCTTTTGGTTTTTCGAATCTTCTGATTCGCTTCTTTTTGGTTGACAGATGTCAGCATAATCTCCTATCTTTTTTGGATTTGCGGATAGTGCTAGCTATCATACGCAGCAACTCGCTTCTTCTGCGTGGGTTATTTATACACCTGACCATCAGATTGTGTCTTTAGGAGGTGCCTGTCTCGGTCCTACATCCAACAATGTGGCTGAGTTGAGATACTTCAGGATGCCATTTCGCATGGTATCCAGTCTTTAGAATTCCGCCTAGATTCACAACTGGTTGTGTCTCAATTGAATGGCCAGTATCACGTGAGGGATCCTACGTTACTACGGAGGTTCTTACGGGTAAGACCCTTGGAGCGTCATTTTGTTTCCATTACATACATTCATGTTCCAAGGTCTTTTAATCATGTATCTGATGCATATGCTAATTATGTCCTAGATTGGCATTTGTCACATCAATAAAGAAGCACACAAATAAACATTCATTTACACATTTGTACATACACATATAGTAGAACTAGAGAATCATAGTTTTTTATAAGTAATATGTTCAAAAAGGTGGTGTCACAGTACAAAATTGGAGCCCGTAGCTCTCAAAAATATACATAATCGATACAAAATATGGGACTCTGAGATATCTAAGCCCTAGGAGGAGGCCTAGCTGCCTCGGCAGGATGTGTCTAAATATAGTAGTGAACTGCATTGGCTATGTTCCACAGTAGCTGCACCCAGGTGCCCGGTACTCCTACAACATGTCGTTACATCGCCTCTAGCAGATGCTCCACCTCGATCATGGGTACTCTGGTAGTCATACGGGACAAGTTGACCCGTACGGTCTCTAATGTGTGCTTTGCTACAGTTCCAACTACCTCTCTAACCCTACCCCGTCGACGATGTCTCGGGAAACCCTCTGGTCTTCATGGACCAACATCTATGAGCAAACAGTGGAATGTCAATATGTGATACTAAACCAATTTTTTTTTTTGCATTTTCATAGATAATAAAAAATCCCAAAAAATTAAATACACAAAACATAAAAAGAGTAACATACCGATGTCTCCGAATGCGGCCCCTAGAGGGAGCAGCATGTCACGGTTGCCCAGTAGTCTATCCCGATATATGGGTAGTCATCGATGGCAATGACTTGTCGATCCCACCAGTGGAAGGACTCATCTGAATATGGTGATGCCTATTGGCCACCACCCTATCGCATTAGTACCTCTTCCCATCAGGTCAGGGCTGGGTCACGGAGACTATGCAGAGGGAATTCAACCCTCAGACTAAGCCTTGGAACTCTCAAAGAAGAAGAAGCTGCACAATATACTGCCATACCCAAAGTTCTTTGCCTCCCCACGTTTGCACTCTGTTAACTGGGTCTTCATGGACACCAGTAACGTTGTGCACCAGTCATATACTATAGGCCTCATGCAATCTGCTGCATAGAACATCACCGGCCTTGAAGCCTGATGTAAAGCTGTGGAACCTGTGATCCTCACGAGGGTGAGGACTATGATCTTCGTGCTCAAACTCACATTGGCCCCAATGGGTACCTGACTCCCCACCTGTTGGCTACCGGGAAGACAATACCGGTCTATATAGTCCGGAATGGTGATCCCACCACCTATAGTGCGAGATCGAAGACTAGCCACCTCCCCTCAGTGGGACAACACTGTAATAAAATATATGTCATCCACCTTCATGGTTGTACCTACGACCTGCAGAGCTGTAGCCCGCATACAACACTGTGGAGAAGTAGAGTTGGCCTAATAAAAATAATTGACCACTAAAAATTGAAATAAAAGCTACCAAATGAAAGAGGAGGATGAGATGACTAACCTGCTCCAAACGGCTCGTGAAATGGACCCCCACAGCTTCCGGAATCAGCAACTAAACTTTGAGGTGAAAACTAACCAAAATCACTATTTGGATGAAAATGAAAATGAATTGGTAAATAGTAATTTATTTTTACTATTTATAGTTTTTCAAACCCACTTTTCTATAGTTTTCACCATTTTAAGCTGTTTCAGACTAATATAATGTCTTGGAGTACCATTTTGAACAGATTTTTCCAATGAGAGTTGAATTTTTTACCGTTGCGTGCCTATGGCAGGTATATCATCACACCCGTCATATAGGTTAGAGGTCATTTTCGCCTGCATTATGCATTTGACCTTTGACCATTTGTCATTAACCCTAGGTGCGACCCCGCTTTGTAACCGACACAGAGCCTTCACATTGTTATAGAAGTGTCGTTATTTGCTGGTAGCGCTTGTCTGAACATGGGTGCCCTAGTTAGAACCTTTTTATGTCTTTCGGCGCCCATGCTGTTGTCTCTCCTTAGGATCAGGAGTCCTTTGTAGTTACTCCATGACTTTGCAATAAAGACTCATACCCTACTTTGTCTTATGCTGGCCATCTCCCATAAGGAATCCCCCATTTTTATCAAGTTGTGATTGCATTGCATCATCCTGCTTGCCGCTTGAGCCTTGTGCCGGCTCCCACTTACTCAATTGTTAGCCTGGTTCCTGAGCACTTCCCTTGTCGAGCCCTGCAGAGCTTTCATTTGCGTTTCGCAATTTGATGACTTTTTGACCCTGAGGGAACACGCCCCCGAGTGTACACATCCTGCACATGCTTCCTTGCATTGATCATAGGTATGTTCCACTACTTGGGACTAGTCTGCTCTCTATTTGACACTCGTTCCCTCACTTGTTGTACTATAAGCAATTTTATTCTTTTTCAAGCTTTTCCAAATATGAAAAAGACCAAAAAAATCAAATATTCCAAAAATATGGATGGGAGAATCGTTCCTTCTTTTTGTTGGCAGCTGTTGTGTCGCCTTTGAACAGAGCATTCATTCCACTCCATCCATTATGAGTCGGGACTATAGTAGGACCTTAGGAGTTGTACTCGTTTCTCAGATTTTACTCCACCGATTGGTTAAGCTTCCAGTCACTATGGAGCCCTTTGTTGATTCCTCCTACATCACACAGTGTTATTACTCGAGTCTATGCTTCCTGAGTCTATCCATTTGCTCATGCTCTTGTTCAAATGAAGTCCTGGAACCAGAGTTGGCCACTCCTCAAATCTGTTGACTATTGCATGTTGGCCATCCTTATTGAGTCATTCTGTTCGTCCGAGTTCTTCCAAATCTTTCAGCGTAGCTGCTACCTCGTGCTGGTTGATGGGGAATTCCTTAATGCCCTCCTTCTAGCGAGTTTTGTTCCGTCGACTTCAACTCATTTATTCTGGAATTGAGACTTAGAGTCGGTTGAGTACCTTGACGCTTGCATTCATTAGTGATAGGTTCTCTCGCCATCGACAGTTTTGGGAATACATTAATGTCCCCTGATCGATGGATTCATCTTATTGTTCGACCTCAACACATCTATTCACACTTTGATGATTGTACTATGTTCCTTGATGCCCATTTTCATTATTGGTGAGTTATCTCGCATCTGTTAATGGTATACATCATTGACTGGTAATCAGATGATATCACATTAGGTTTGATTTCAACACCTTTATTCACTTGATGGGACTTGCACTATAGATGATTTGTGTAGAAGACCCCAGACGTTAGTAGCATTTAGTATGATGCTCTTGATCGTGACTATACTTATGAGAGCTTATTTCTCATACATCAGTAGTTTGTACCTCCAATATTGCACTAGTTGTTTCCTTCTTAACAAGAGACCATATCTTACTATATGGGTCATGGCTATGACCACTTATGACATGTATGCACTATATACTGCCCATCATGGTCATTGTATCAGATTATTGTATTGTACCGACATGTATTTAGAGATATTATTGTATTATGACGAGTGAGCTACTCTCTCCATTTTTGTCTCCATCACTCCACTTCTGAGATTTATAATGTATTTCACCCATAATAGTACCTTCTCTAACCTCACACATTAGGGGGCATCTGTTACAGCATAATTTTCCACCTTGTGAGCATTAGCATTGATTGGCCTCCAGGATCCATTTTATTGACTCAGATCCACATTTTACTCTTTAGGAACACACTTTTCCCTATTTGTGTTCATGTACGCTAGCTGTTTCACTATAGCCAGCGTACATGCAGGCTGTTCCACCATAGCCAGCATACACCAAGTTAAATGGTAAAAAACCAATAGATAATTACTTTTTACTCCCAAAAAGTGGTCTTAGGGTGACCTTTAGCCCTCCATATACCCCGAAACGACTCGATTCGACCTTTCACTTACCTTTGGAAGGCTATATATTAAGCTCTTATTGTGTATGGAAGGGAGGAGAAAGAGAAAGCAAGATAACTCTAGTGGATTTTTCCGTGACTTGAGTCTACACTCATTGATCCTTGTTGTTGTGAAATCCTTATGTTCACCTACCAAACTCCTTTCATAGTTTGAGTTTTCCATTGCATGGGGGATTGAAGTGGTGGAGAGACCTAGTTCTTGGTTCAGATTGGTTATCAGCAAGAGGTTGTATCATTGTACTTCTTGTTATTAATTAATGGAAATACTCATTTTCTCGTCCAATTGATGTTCTGAATGTTGTTTAAATTATATTGGGTTACATTTTCTTATGATATCTTGGATCATGTTATTGATTATGCTAATATCTTTCACATATTACATGCACTTGCTTGTACTTGTTGTTGAGGCTAATCTGCAAGTTCAAGTGTAGAGATTGAAAGCTCAATGGGGATATACTTCGAACATCCGGTTGAAGGTTGGTTCTTATTCTCCATATCTTAGCATTTTCATTATAATAACATTGCATTGGGAATTGAGTTATTTTCCACTAGTCAACTATCTGTTGTGGTCTACCCCGAGCCATAGGAAGTTTTTTCCGTAATATAATTGTTCCAAGTATTTTATCCTTGATATGCATAGGGTTCACACTGAACTTGTTGCCTCATGGTAGCAAGTGTGGCATCTATCAACTATTAATTATAGATGACATTCAACCAATTTGCAATGATGAAGGAGAGGGAAAAGAGGGAACGTTATTCTCAATGTTGGAACATAATTCCCGTATAGACCTTGGTTAATAATCCTTGCATAAGGTTCCAAGTGTTTAATGTAATTTGTTCCATGGTTTGGCTTCATAGTGCCTAGTCTACGGGTTTTGTCCACATATTAGACTAGTGGTTTGTCATTATAGCCAAGTTTGTCTACAAGTGTGCTCATTTCCTTATTCTGGGGAGTCAAAGGTGCCTACTTAATGCATTTAATGAGGCAGGATCACAACTTCCCTGTTTTATGGGATAAGGTTAGACGAAGGGTGTGAATGCATTGGAAATGGTCAAATTTATCATTAATGGCCACTACCAAACCCATAACCATCTAATTCTTCATCATAATGATTCCATCTACATTTATTGACTTTTCAAACTTCCTCATGGTCCTCATAGGTTCATTTGACCTCATTATGGCCCAAATTTATAGGATTTACACTTGGCACAATGCAATAGATTGGGGGAATTACTCCACTAAGCCTAACATTATTGTGAGCTACTCAACTTGCCACTAAGTCTCTCGATTTTTTCTCCTGAGAGATTCTATATTGTACACATGTTGTTGAACAATAATTTAATGGAAGATCAATCCATATGAGTGTTTTTCTTTTGTGTTCTACTTCATATTTCTTCTATTTTGTTGTCAATGTTTGGTAAATTCTAGGTGCAGCTTGCTCTAGTAATCTAGATCCACCTGTGACACATATAGAATTTGACACTCAATAGTGTCAAGAAAGAGCATTTTATACCACATTCTTCTTTCCATTTTCGTAAATTATCTCAGAGAGATATCCCAACATTTTGGTGAGCAATTTTTGTTTCTTAGGGGAGGAAGTTCTTTGTTCTAGAAAGTATTTCAAGATGAAATGATCAATGTTGATTTGGAAATGTTATCCAAGCAGGAATGAATTCTAGATGTCCACAACATGCATTATTTCCATCATATTTTTTCATAAGTTGATTTTTCCTAGTGCCACTGATAGTATTGTTTGCTAGTCAAATCCAATGGTCTTCCTTCTTATGTGAGAAATTCTCTGAGTCCTTTACCTGAGGAATCACATTTGAGGATAATGTTTTTAGTGAATTCAATTAAAGAGAGGACCGGAGTGATACACATAGCTTACTTTAAGTCCTCAAAATCCTTTTATGTTGCATCATTCCAGCTGAAAGAATTTTTTTTAGCAAAGTTGTGAGTGGGCCTACAATCTTACCATAGTTATGAATGAACTTTTGATATTATCTCATGAGACAAAAAAAAGTTCCTAATATTTTAAGAGTTGTAGGGAGAGGCCAATCATTCATTGTTGCAATTTTCTTTGGATCTAGATGCACACCTTCTAATTTACAATATGGCCCAAATATTCCACTTGAGAGAAACCAAAGGCACATTTGGACCTGGGCCCTCGCACGAAGTTGAGGGACTTTTTAGATGCAATCTTAGTTTAATGAAATGCACAAAATTTTAGTGAAACCAAAACGCTCAAGCATTTATTTGAATGAGGCATGGGCAAACCCGAGCCTTCCATGCCATTTAACACACAGGACAAGAAGCGAAAACGCTTGAGCATTATAGAAATACATAATGCTATAGCGTTATGTGTTTCTATAATACTCGAGCATTATAGAAATACATAATGCTCTAGCATTATGTTTAATATCTACACACAAAACATTATCCTTGAAACCTTATTTAATATTTCCTTACCAAGAAAATATTTCATTTATTTCTCTATCCCTCCTTATCTTCAAGTGTTTGGGGCTTCATATTGTATGGGTTAGGAGGTTAACTAGGGGTTTGTTGTTAGGGGTTAATGGCTTAGAGTTAAAGGGATAAAGGGGTTTAGGTGTTTAGCAATTCTAGGGTTGGAGGGATAAGGGGCTAAGAGGTTATGGGGTTTAAACTCAAGGTTAGTGGTTAGTGGTTGAAGCATTAGAGGTAAACATGTAAATGGGTCAAGGTGTTAGCGATCAAGGGGCTTCAGGGTTAAGGGATTTTAGTTCTTAAAAGGGATTTACGACTCCAGGTTTAGGAGCTTAGGGATTTAGAGGTTAGACATTAAGGGATTAAGTGTTTGTGGATAAACTAGGGATTAGGTGTTAGGTGTTAAGTGCTTAGAGATAAATGGGTTTAAGGGTAGGGTCTTTAGGGGTTAATGGATTGAGGGCACCAATTTTAGGGGGTTAGGGTTCAAGAGGTTAAGCGTTAAGAGTGAACAATTTAATTCTTAAGGGCTTGTAATATATTAAGGGCTTAGGGGCTTAGTGGTTAAGGACATAAGGGTTAGGGGATTGATGGTTATTTAAGAGGTGAGGCCTTTAGGGGTTAGAAAATTTATGGGCTAAGGGATTTATGGATCTAGGGTTAGGATGTTAGGGTTGATTTGGTTAAGGGTTAAGTGTCATGGGGTTAAAGGATAAAACGCTTGAGGGTTAAAGGGATTAATGGCTTCTAGGAGATGAGGGATTAGGAGTTTCTAGGGATTTATGGGTTTTAGGATTTAGGGATTATGGGTTAGGGGTTAGGGGTTTTAGGGTTAGGAGGTTAACTAGGGATTAGGGGTAATGGTTTAAGAGTTTATAGGTAAAGGCATAAAGTGGTTATCAATTTTAAAGATTTATGGTTTAGGGAGTTAAACAGATAGGGGTTTAAGGTAGTTTATGTGTTATGGGATTTAGGGGTTAAGGAATTTTGGGCTGAATGGTTAGGGGGATAGGGTTTAAGGGGTTAGGAGTTAAGGCACAAGCAGTTAAAGGTTTAGTTGTTTCTATGGGTTAAGGGCTTAGGGATTTATGTCTTTAAGGATTTGGGATTTAAGTATTATGGGTTAGGTAGTTTAGGGGTTAGGGGTGAAATAGGTCTTAGGTGTTAGGGGTTGTGGTATTAGAGGTAAAGTGGTTAAGGGGTTTAAGTGTTAGGGGATTTAGGTGTTAAGGGATATAGTGCTCTGGTGTTAGGGAGTTAGGTTTTATGAGGTTAGGCATTAATGGTGAATAGGTTAAAGGGTTAAAGGATTATAAGGAATAAACTAGAGCTTAGAGGCTAATGCACAATCCCAATCGAGAACATCAAAGCTAAGAGAGGAGTGATCAATCCGAAGGGAGAGAGATCAAGCAAGCATAGATATCTCATTCAAACAAAGGGTGTACATGAAAACATAGAATGCACAAGCAAATGCAGGCTGCAGTGGCACAAGGGAGGTCACACATGCAAACGTAGTGTAGAGGTAAACAATGATTTTACCTCTATAGGGTAAACTAGAGCTTAGAGGATAATGGTTAAAGGATTAGAGGTAAATAATTAAAGGACTTAAGGTGTTTAGGGGTTTGGGGATTTTGGGGTAAATGGATTTAGGGATATGGGGTTAGGGTGTTACGTTTTAAGAGGTTAGGAATTAAGGGCTTAGGTTCTATAGTGTTAAGGGATTATAAGTGTATAAGGGCTTAGGGTGTTAGAGGATAAGGACTACGTGGATGGGAGATAAGGGGTTAATTAAGTGACTACGGATTTAATTATTAGGATCTTTATAGGTTAAGGGATTTAGGGATCAACTATTAGTGGGGTAAGGTATAAAAGGTTAGGATTAAGTGTCAAGGGGTGGTGGGATACTGAAATGCTGACCTTTTTACAGGTTTCAATTCAAGAGCCTAAGTTTAAATATATACCAGGGATCGTACAAACTTCATAGGTACTCTGCATTGTATGTGCATTGCTAAGAGAATCCTAACCTAGAATGATAGAATTTGGGAATGTAAAAGGTAAGTATATGAATCTTCTATTTTATAAAAGCATAAGCCTATTTTCATGAAAGCATACGTCTAATGTATGGAAGCATGAATCTTTTCTAATGAAAGAAAAAACATACATCTATTTACTGAAAGCATAAATCTGTTTTAATGAAAGCAAAAACATACATCTATTTATTGAAAGCATAAATCTATTCTAATGAAATCAAAACACATACTCTATGAAATCATAAATCTATTTAATGAAATGCTTTGGAAAACTGACCTAAGAGAAATAACTATTGATGCTAACGGAAATATGCTAATCTACAAATTCCCAAGAGAAATTGATATGAATCAAACCTAAAGTGAAAATATTATGAAAACTGTTTAGTGCATAAGAACGTGAATCTGTAAAACTTCCTTTACAGAATGTGCCTATAGGACTACAGACACCATTGCACAGAGCTACGAATAAAACAGTCATTTCCAGAAATGAAATCTATGTAGTAAATAATGTTCTAAATAATTCATGATTACTTGTTTGATCATAAATAATGAAATTCATGAATCGTAATGTAAATAAAACACATAACTCATGTTCTATGCAATGAGGGGGCCCTCCTCAAAGCGTATTACAGGAGCTAAATTAGACTTATAAACTCGCAGATGATGAAAAACGTTGTTTCTTCGTTAAGTTGGTGTAAAATCCATATCAACCCTAAAAACTTGAGTGCTGTGAAAAATGTTTGAAAACGGAAAATAACAAAAATACATAAGTTGATCTCATGCTATGCATGCACCTCTACTTATTACAGAGTTTCAACCAAGTCCCTTCATTGGGAATCACGAGATCAATCTACTTTAGATTTGTCCCTAGAAATCATGAAATACTGATAGAGTGACCTCTAGTTCTTCTTCTACTTCTTTCTTATATTAATTGGAACTTGACTTGTCGATCTTCATAGTTGTCTTTAAACATGGACTTATTCGCACATGGTGCTCATCCACTTGATTAACTTATTTAAAACATGCTAAACACAAAAAATATTACTACTTAACCAATATTATTCCATAGTCAATCCAATCACATCGTAGCCTACAAAAAGGGGTGATTTTGGCTTTGTTTCTTACTCCCTAGTAGTAAAAAGGAATGCACTTGATACCTATATTGTTGCCCCATCAAGGGGTTAAAGTTGTAATGGATTATGTTGTAAGGGCTTAGGTGCTTACATAGGGGATTCACCTTGTTGACCAATATCTTATCACGTTCATTAATAAAGGGGGGGGTTTCAATGATGAAAAATAAGGTCCATATATTGTAGGTAGTAGAATATGGGGGGTTTATAGGTATTAGGGGGCTATCAAGAGGTGTATATGTTAAAAATATGAATATCTCATAAAAATAAGGTTTTTAAAATGGAAATATGTATGGGGAGGGGGTGTCAACGAAATAATTTTGGTAGGTATTTGTCAATATCTAGTGAAAGTATGGGTATTGTTTAATATCCCATGAATCAAGGTGCTATGGCATAGTTTCATTGAGTGAATACCTCGTGGGTGCTTAGGGGTTTAGGGATTTAGGGGGTTTGGGCCTTATGACTTATGGGTTTAGGAAATTAATTTTCTCCCTCCTCATTCCTCTCTCCACTTCCATAAATTTATGTCCCTCCCCCCTCCCCTCTTGTATCCCCTCTCTCTCACACACCCCTTATCTCCATTAAACATTGAACACATAGTTTATTTGGTTTATAACACTAGAGCATTCTGTAACTATTTATCCAAACAATCGAGCGTTTTTGAGAAACAAAACGATAGAGTGTTTTGGAGAAACAAAACGATAGAGCGTTTTGGAGAAGCAAAACACTAGAATTTTTTTGTTGACACCATGAACAAGAATAAATATTTGAATTTAAACATAACACACGAGCATTCCTTGGTGCCTAAAACATTCCTTCTCACACGCCCGTGTGTCATCCACAGTACTATGTGGTTGGTTCAGAGTTATCAACCCTGTGCTATGGAATCTGGTAAACCATAACTAATTGGGAATTTCCTCCATTTTCTCAATATGCTTGTCTTCCATCACTCTTTACAGCATGACGGCCACAACCATTTTTGACGAAATATTAGACACAGATATAATATTTATTAGATTCCAAATATGTAATTTTTTTGAAAAAATATTAATTTTTTCTCTTTTTTTCCTAATTTTCTTGTATCATCACTCCTTAGGTCAAAAAACATGCTGTTAGTGTTTCTTTCATAACTTTTTCATTTCACAACCATTTTAAAAAAATGGTATGTTCGACTAGTAGACACCAACCTCTACATGCTATAAAAAATCCATGTCTAAATCTTTGCATTAAGACCTTCAAATGTTGCACCCACATTTGACGTACAGTTATCGGGGTTTGATCACTTAGATAATTATAAATAAAAAAATTAAACATTTAATTTTGGAAAAATAGTGTTGCACTAGTGCTACTTGTTCTCTACATGTCTACCAATATTTGTATCCTGAAACCATCATTTAGACACTCAAAGGTTGCACCCACAAAAACATATACCTTATCATTTGCCAAAAAAAAAAAGTGATTGTTAGAAAAGATGAGATTTTATATAGTTATGTAAATTTTCAATACATAAAATTTATATATTCAGAAACATGATTCAATTTTATCTTTTTTACTCAATTGAATATATCTTGTGTAAGTATCTCAAAAAATCCAAGTAAGTTGAGGGATGCCTGATTTTTCAGCTTTCTATTGCATCTAATGCACCAAAAGTGACCCTCATTAGCTTGCACTCACCCACCTTTTAAGAAAGACTGATAACAATGTCCCCTTCACCCAATCCGATCAACGGGAGGGGACATTAACCAACTACGGGCTTCTAAATTTATCCCCATAACCATATTATGATTTCATCATATGTTTAAAACATGTATGCAGATGTATAATAGAAATATACAATGGAAACATAATTGATCCACACACATACTACTGTAAAAAAATCATAATAATCACATGCATTAATTAAAAACATTGCATATTAAAATAGAAGAGAGTACTTATATTTAAAAAACATAGATGTAAGAAACTGGCTATATAAGAGAAATGTTCCACCAAACTTTAGGATCTTTGTCCATCATATACTCTTTTTGTTGAGAGGATACCCCCAACCTAGGTAATGAGGCAACCAGGGCGAAGGAAACACCTACATGCTTCTCTCTCTCATCTCACAACGCGTTCTACTCTCTATTCTTAGCCAAATGCTCATATAGAGCTCTACAGAGATCTCATTCATACATCACACCCCTGGATTCCACATAACACCCTTCTAAGCTTAGGCACCCCCTTCACCTTTCCAATATTCTGTTGGGAAATCCATCTTTCTAGGTGCTTCCAATGTGTGCATAGAAGAAATCAAATATTACATGTGTTGTTGGAGAGTCACCTGTAGCTTCAATTCATGTCTTATCAAGCACATGTGATTAGAATAGTGTTTTTGGTAAGGTTCCTAGCTTTCCAAACTTCTATGCTCACATACAACCATCTATTTTTTCCTTCAAATTTGCATCTCTATCTCTAAATTTGAATAACTGGGTTATACAAAGTCTAGTAAGGTCATGAACAACAATGTGGAGGTATGCATAGTATACATCTACATGAGAGAATGAGAGCATGAGGGTTGACTCCAAGGGATATGAGAAAATGGTGAAAAGACAATTGACATAGCTTTTGACTATAGAAAAAAGGACTCCTAAAAACTGCAGGCTGAATTATGGTAGCTGAGAGAACTGACATAAAAGTGCAGTCATCCCCATGCTTCAATAACTACATGAGGTTACTTTTCCCACCAAACTCACACATGTATTCAATGATTGGGAATATTCAAAAAGGAGTTAATTGTATTATTCAAACAACATAGATAAATTGGATGAGTTCTAAGGTTGAAACTTCGAAGCAAAGGATTTATTTTCCCATATGCCCCCTTTCGTCTTCCCCTCTGGTGGAATCATAACCCCTCTAGTGATTTTTACACAACCATATTGGACCATTTTATTATTTATGCACATAATATTTACATATATTTCGATTTAGCATGATAATCCAACCATACAATCCAAATAACAATATTTCCATCATGCATTCCTAGTCACTCACTAGTTGGGCCTTAGCATTGAGCTCCGCACTAGGAATCCATACTAGCATGTTTACATCATTTGCATAATTTGGATTAATATATTCCAAGTCAAAACTTGGGGTATTACATTGATGATATTGAAGGAGTTGTGGGAAGTGATCCACATGGGCTAGATGGCCTTTCCAAGATATTTATTGTAAATCTAATTGTCATAAAAAATATGTGGACAAATTTATTTAGAGATGGTATAAATATTGTGTTAGTGAGACTTTGAAATGTGTAGGTTTCATTGAAAAGGCCATAGGTCATCACCAAGAACTTGCAATGGCCTTAAAGAGTGTGAAAATTAGTTATTGGAATATTCACCTCCTTCACGTGAATTTGATGATAGAATAAGTAGAGATCAAGTTTGGTGAAGAAGTGAGCACCATTAAGCTCATGCAACACATCATCAATGACATAGATGTGAAACTTATCCTTGATTGTCAACTTGTTCAAGGAACAAAACTTAGGACACGTGCACTGAGTTCCTTCTTTATTAAGGACCATGACAACTAGGGAATAATAGGGACTGGGACAATGGTGGATGACACCAATATCCAGAGACTCCTGAATGATCTTTTCAATTTCATTTTTTGGGAAAATAAATGGAAGTGTGAGTGTACATTGCATGGGAGTCTACAAAGTATGATTGGTAATGGTATGGTCATGCTCACCAAAGGAAGGGGGAAGTCCTTTAAGAGTGTCAAATATGGATTTGGGATTATCTAATACTAATTTCATGTTAGAAAAAATGGGTTGAGAATGGGTCTCAAAAATTTGAATGGCATGGAATTGTGTGATAACACCCACATGGCCCTTTTTAAGAATATTTTCCATATATTGTGAACTCATAATCTTAAGAGATCATATTTTAATTCTTTTGACAGTTTATCTATTCCCTACCTATTGGAAACTTATGTATAAGGAACTCAAATTGATGGGGATAAGTCCTAATGTTTAAAACCATTTAACACCCAAGACAATATTTCAACCA
This sequence comes from Larix kaempferi, assembly GCA_027924585.1. Lineage (NCBI taxonomy): Eukaryota > Viridiplantae > Streptophyta > Pinopsida > Pinales > Pinaceae > Larix > Larix kaempferi. The sequence continues at coordinate 9,727,341 of BSBM01001642.1, forward strand.
CTCATGTCAATAAAAAAACATGTGGGTTTTGAGGGAATAATCACCCATTTGAAGCTGCACATTTTCACAATGACCCCCACATTTCATAGTTCCTCCATTTGCACTCATGATTTAGAAGTTGGTGGAACCATGCATATAGAAGTGTGTTTCTTTGGTGACATGACGATGAATAACGTTATGTGTGCCACCAAAGTCAATTAATACAATGACATTGCAATGTTTAAGGTAGCCAAATAATTTTAGCATTTTGGGGGTAGAAAGACTAGTCAAAGCATAATATATTTTTTTGTAAAGCCGCAGTAGGAAATTATATTAATAGTACAAAAATTACAGGGCTATTTTCTAGCCTTGGCAGTCTTTGGTGGTGAAACCACCAACCCAGATGCTAAAAAATGCTAGGCTTATAAGTAGCATGGAGGAATAGGCATGCCCGAAGAGGCGTTACATAAGAGGCATTATACATCCTTTCGAAAAAACATAACAGAATAGAAAGAGAGTTTGCATAGCAAAAAGACAGTTTGTAGAGCACATAACCTAAGTCCAAAACATGAAATAGGGACGAACATCTGAAGTAGTCACTTCCTAATTCAGATGTTAAAGTAGATCTTAAAACACTTAGTCAGATTGGCAAAACTGAAAACTAAAGCTAGGTCAAATAAAGGATCATGGCGGAGAGCAACTAAAAGAAAGGTCGTGACTTGGACAGAACAAAGAAGAGAATCAAATCCCTGAACTTGGAATGAGTCTTAGGTTTTTCCCTTTTCTCCCTGTTTTTCTTGACTTGTATCCAACCCCCTGAAGCTAGGGTCACTAATGCTAGTTGTAGGGAGTCATCAGATTCATGGAGGAGCTCCTTACCAAAGTCTGAAGAGGGAGACTCATGATAACATTTTTGTCCTTTTGGAAGGTCAAAATTCATAACTTCGTCTTCTTGAAGTGGCATATTCACCTCAGGCGAAGGGGGAGTGGAGCTCTGTTCCTACTTTGACGGGGGGATGTCTTCATCAAGATGGTCTTCTTGAAAGTATTCATCAGGTGGGGGCATCCAGGGTTGCTATCTCTTGGCTCTATTTTCCTTTGTTTCCCATTGTTGTTGGGGATTTCTTTGCGGACATGTGTTAAGGAGGTGGCCCATAAGGCGACAAATCTGACACCAGAAAGATGTTTTTCATAATCCAATGCTTGAATCTAGATGGAGCTTCCCATTTTCAGGTCAATCTTGTTGGGAAGACCTAAACTGATATCAATAGTGGCACATATGCATGCAAAGGTGAAAAGAACCTGTTGTGAGCGAGTGTCATCAGAATATATGAATCTACCCAGCACATTACCTATTCCTTTAAAAACCAAATGAGTCCAGAAGTGGATTGGTAAGTTTGGAAGAGAAACCCATATAGGAACCTTTGTCCCTACCATGGTTAAAGGATCAAAGTCAGGGAACCAGGGGGTTATGAAGAGCCTCGTAGATCCCCAAAACCAAGGCTCCTTGATCATAACTGATTGAATTTCTTTGCGAGAATTAAAAATCACTATAAAAAACCCTTTAGAGCATAGTAATATCTAACAACCCATGGGCCAATTTGAGCTAGTCCACTGGAGGAGATTGTTTGTTTTTTTCCACGGTCCATTGAATCTACAAATTAAAGCCCGCTCCTTGTGCTGGAGAAGATTCGGATTAACTTTTGGTTGAATAACCTCCACTATGGGAACCTCCTTGTATTTTTCCACTATGAAGACAGGGCTTGGGATCGGGACCAAAATAATAGAAGGAGAGATCCCATCTTGCGTTGCATCCTTAAAATATTGAATATGAGAAGAGGAGGGCCTGTTGTTTCCTCCCAATAAGTTGGCCACCAAGGAAATGCACGCATCCTTCGAGATCCCAAGGCTGTCAAGTGGTCGGTGGTCTGAGAGCTACCGTCTGGAAAAGATAAGCCCCTGCAGGCTTGAAGGGATTCCTTATATTTGTTGAATCATGGATTTCAGCTCTAGTACAGAGGTTTTATGGGTCACTTGAAAAAAAAGAGAGACTCCCTTCAAAGGCCTTACAAAAATCAAAAAATATTTAGGATCACGAGTGGTCCTAGTGGCTTCGGCATGTCTAGATCTTGCAGGATCCGTTGGAGTAGCCAAATCAGAGTGAGTGGGGTCGATGAATGTCTTCTGGGTGTGGAGAGGGAGCAAGGGCAGTGTCTAGGGCTGTTCACCGAGAAGGATAAAGCCACCTTCAAGGGACCCGATGAGGCAATAGTAGGCACGACCTGCACCTGTGAAACAACCGTCAAAGGGGAGACCATAAGGAGAGAAGATGAGCCGAGGTTGGATCCTTCAGCTGGAAGTGCCCTCTTCTGTCATTGTAAGTCCGAGAGGAAAGCACCCCAAGTTGTAACCGTGCAAACCCTAGCCTTCATTCTTCTTTTTCCACTCCAACTCAATGATGAATATCGTGTGATGCCTTGAAGGTTACAGTTTGATGAGTCAAAGCAGAATATACTTAAACCCGTAAATTTAAATAAAATATAGGAAACAACAAGTGATAATAGATAAAATATATAGTTATTTTCACCTTCCTCTTCAAGGGGGAAACCCCCAAGAGAAAATCTCAAATACAATGACAATTCTTGACTTAACATTACATATATTACAACTCTATAGATAGTTCTTCAATAACTAATGTCGATACTATTTATGGTCTCGCTACTAATGAGGATCAATCAAATATGGGCATTTATTTAAAAAAGAGGTGCCTTTTACATTGAATCACTATCCACTAAGTATGTAATGGGCCTTATGGCCTTGTGCATTGATAAAGTAGGGGGTTACCCTTAGGACCATAACACAAGGCACACAAATATATTTGGAGTACTTCCTTGGTAGATTAGGATAGGGAATGCCTTCCATAGTTGTATGAGGTAATTCATCTGTGCTAGTGTCAATGTCCTCTAAAATGTCCATAAAGATTTTTTTATCCTTAAATTTATGTCCAGGAGAATATTTTTCATCATAATTGTAGCAAATACCTTTGAGTTGGTGCTCTACCATTTCATCTTAGTTTAACTTTTGGATCTGTAGAGGTGGGGAGGAAAAGTAAGTATTAGTGGAAGGGAAGGTGAATGGAAATTGATATGGAATAAATGGAATAATTTTTATTTGAACATTTATCACCTTTATGTATTTTCTAGGTATTTGAATGGAAGGTGAATGGAATTTTCCCTCTCCATAGAGGTGTTTTCACATTTACTCCTCGTGGTTCATGTGGGAGATACTCTAGTGTAACCTACATAGAACTTGAAACATTTTATGTTTGTGGAAAAACATTGCTTTAAGTTTTATTGTAAAGTTTTATATTATTGACCAAGGAGGGTCAAGGATGACTATAATTGAATAATATTATTATTTAATTAATTAAAATAGGAGACACTCATCCAAATTAGAGGATTGTTGAAGAGTGTTCACTGACCCACTAGGGGGAATGAAACTGTTGTAGAAGGAAAATGACAAGTGGCTGCATCTGCCCTCACTTACTAGTTGTTGCAGGAGGCAAGCTCCCTAAAATTGTGGTCATGTTCCCCAAGGAAAGTGGAACTGAGAAGGTGGCTCATTAAATGATTTTTAACTGACCCAAATACCTAGGCAAACTATACCCATCGAATTGGGGCAGGAGGCTCAACACTTTTTACTTGTGGCTTGTTGGAAACTGTAATGTTGAGCACACAAGAATTCGATGAGGGTATGCTAGAATGAGTTGCAGAGTAAGACTGTCATAGGAGTGATTGGTATGCAAGTCTTCATGATTGTTGAGATACTAAGTGATTGTCTTAAGCTTCTACACAGTATCTTCGTCCTGGTGGTTTAGTGAATAGGATCGGGGGTCCTAAAGCAAGTGATCTTGGTTTCTTTTTGGAGATGGTTGGGAGGAACGGTCTTCTTTGGGTGTTTGTCCACTTCTATAGTTATCAGGTTTTTCATTGCTTCAGTTATTTAATTCTAGATTGCTAATCTACTTCTGAATGTTGCATTTTACTTAACTATTAGATTAGAATTACTGAATTGATAGTTTTTTCTGTATAAATGGATAAATGATTGAAACTGAAGATTAAATGAATGAATAAATATCTCTTTGTATTTTTCCACTCTCCAAAGAGATGTACTCTAGTACAGAGAGAATTTGTTTAAGTAGGATGATTGATAGATAAGTTTAACTAGAATATCAGATTCTTTCTGTTTTTTTTATGTATATAAATTGCTTATTGAAAATCTAGAAATATCAGATGTAATGAAAATGAGTTCATGATTGTACATCAACAGAATAAACATATATAATAATAAATCCATCTATATACTGTAATAGTAGATAGTTAGAAATAGGAAGAATCTAGGAGACAAAAGTAAGTCTTAGATCTTAAATTTAAACCCAAGAAGTAAACTGGAAATTCTATTAAGATTAATACTGTAAATAAATAAACAAGTATAGGCTAGTATAAATTGGAGTAAGTTTATATTAATAAAAATAATTATATAAACACAGTATTGTTGAACTGTAGACAAAATCGTATCTTCATTACTCATTACAAAAACCATATATTTTACTATCTACCAAGTCTAGTTATCATAGAAACTCAACACAGGTATTTTATACATTTAGGTAAAATTCTTTTCAAACTTCACAGTATGGTCGTATATACTTAAACCAAAAGTATTGGCATTTACCAAACAGAGCATAAATGCTCAGGGTAACCTCATTTAACCCTACAATAAACAAATAATTTATCTACTGCAAACAACCTGTATAACATCATACATCACGCATTCTTTTATTTAATCCTACTACATCTAGGTTATGGCTAGGGTCTTCACCAGCCCAAAACTGTCAAACCACGGAGTTGTGAAATCTGGGTTTATGCCCAAAACAACTAAAATCACTACATTTCAAAATTATTTAAACATCAAGCTTCCAAGCTAAGGGCTTAGCCCTATTTCCATTATCAAAAACCGAATCGAAAATGGAGCATGAGCCACGGACAACGTGACATTTCCAAGCTTGGGGCTTAACCAGAATAACTGATAAAACACAATTTAACAACCTATTGAAAGGAGTCAAAGGCATGACTAAGGTTATGCCCAGAACTCACACAACAAATCAATACATTTCATATACAACAACAAAGTAAACACAAGCTCACAAGCTTAGGGATTATTCCATTTTTTAATATCAAAACAATGTTGAATCAAAATAAAAACAAGACGCATTCAATTTGAATAGCACAAAGTTTCTGTGTGGGCTAGCATTACGCCCAAAACCAAAGAGACAACACTTACAACTGTCGCAGGGTTCAAAACCCTGAACACATCAAATTCCCACATCACGAATGTAAGCAAACATAGTACCGTTTTATTTAAATTATAAACCAAAAAAAAAGAGTACATGAGCCATGGCTCTAGGGTTTCAAACCCTATGTGATTTTACAAGTTGGCATATGGATTACATTTTAAACAACAGAAACAAAGAAATCTTAAGCATGCTAGTATCTTCCATCGCGTTGGGACTACACAAAATTGGCATCAATGCCATACACCACCACGTATACACAGAATAGCACAAAATTTGGTTGTAGACGTTCCAAGGAATGCCCGAGGCTTACTAGGGCATACGACTAACACTTCAAAGGTACAGACGCCCACCTTCTGCAGTTGCAAGCATGGCCGAGAAGCAACCCTGGCACTCAAAGCATTGCAACAACCTAGGGGTTAGAATTAATTCAAAATATATATATTACGAATCAAACCAACTATTTTATAAGCAATCATATAAGCTTACCTGTTGTGTTTGGAACCAAACTAGAAGCCGAAACGACAAGATCCACCATCAAAACCTTGGAAGACGCAATGGCATTCAAAACCACGAATAGGTCGATAGCCTGTCGGCTCCTCCAAACAAACAATGTAAAATGAAATGAGTTAAACGATGGTAGGATGGTCATTCAATGCATGGATAGGGTTTTACCAAAACCCTATGTCCATCGTGTGAACCCTACTAGTAGTGCATTCCACTAGGAATTAAATATTTATGCTTTTGCCTATAGTCGAGAGTCTTGTCGGATACCAAAACCATTATCACCACACAAAAGTTCTATAATCAAAGTTTTTAGTCTATAGTTTGAACACATTTTTGGTTAAGCATTTAAATACCACCACATAATTGTTAAAGAAATTCAACATGGAATGTATACATGTAGTTGGAGCTCGATTATAATATAAACACACTACTAAATAAGTGTTACAAGATATATATTATGATATAGTATTTGAACCATTTACAAATGCAAGTATATCGCATGCCTACTCTAATACAAGGAGAGGACATTAATGTTTTTAACCCTAAGTAATATCCATTATATAGACCAAAGTTATAACATAACACTATCGTAAATAAAATCATGGCTAGGGTATGTTTTACCCTAAGCTTTAAGCCAATCTTTCATGTGCATACCGAGGACATAGAATCTAACATAAGAAAAATAAGACAGAATGACGTACACCATATCGATCTTCGATCATCAAACTCTTAAAAACCTAGACAGCACAATTCCTACCTGTAGATCTATACAAGAATAGTAAGTGTGTTAGCTATATAATAGCTAAGTAAGCCTCGGGGTAGTATAAATGATCATAAATATAGGGTTGTAAGAGACAGAATAAATGTCGAACTATGCTTTTATTAAATAACGATAAAACAGATTGCATAAATACTCAGACAAATGCATTCATTGAAAAGTTGATTACGACATAAATAAAGTAATTACAACATTATGACATTATGACAGATTTAAACAACTAACGACTATTTGTGAATAAGTTTGTGTCGTCATTTGAACATAACTGACTTGTTATTAAAAATATTAAATTGTCATTAACATACTTTCCGCATAATAAGAATTAGCATTAAATACTGCACAGAAAAATTTTATTTTTTTCTGAAATTTTGGGAATGTTACATCTTGCTAGCGACATTCCAAGACAATGTTGTTAGGGTCAGCTCAACGAGTTCATACCTTGCTTAACTCTCCCTTCTCTCCACTCATATATAATACAACTCTCTTTTCTTCTCCATCTTGGGGAATAGGAAACACTCTATATCCACCCCCTGGTGGGAATACCCCCTCGTCATCTCCTTCTACTAGTGAAAGGATCCCCCTGTCTTTTCCATATTTAGGAGAAAGAAAATCGCCATTTATGGCACTCTTATCTCCAAGAGGGGGAAATACACATAACACTATGGTGGGACCAACCCCTAACATGAATCTTCCCTTGATGGAAATATTGAATATCCCTGAATTGGATAAACTAATTAACGAACCCATTTGTCATGATCCAACTTGGACAGATATTCCCCCAAAGCTTCCCTTAGATATCCTAAAATTTGAAGGGAAATAGGGAGATGACCCAACAAATCATGTCATGTCTTTTCACCTTTAGTGCCCATCTAATAGAATAATTGATGACCCACTTCATCTTCATCTCTTCTAAAGAACGCTTATAGGAACAATAACCAAATGCTATGTCCTCCTAACATCTACGACTTATACTACCTTTGAGTTGATCACCATTATTTTCGTCTTGTATTTTCAGTTACCCATATGTAACGAACTAGGGCTTAAAATCCTCACGAAATTTTGTCAAAACACTTCCACCCATATCTTGAATCACATCCATGAATAGCGTAGATGTCAGACTTTATGCAAAATAGACATTCATCCCACAATTTCTATTGGATTGACTCCTAAAATCACTCCAACCTATGATTTAAAAGGCTGTGAAAACCTCATTTCCCAAAATGGAAGAAGAGACCATCTTCAAGGCCCAACATTTTCTTCAAGGCCCAACATTTTGATTTGATTTTGCACAATATTGGTATTTTTATACCATCCTACTTGATTCCCCTCAGCATTGCTCTCTAAACCCTACACCCTTGGGAACATATCACTCATCTGATGGGATTATTAGGACTATCTCTTAGCAAGGAAATGATACCGAACCACAAACTACTATTCCATACATGAGGGCACAAGAATACCAACTAGAACCACTTTTATCAGTGGCACCTACAATTGCACCAACTCTTCCATTTGGTCAGTTATCGTATAGACCCTACATCCCTAAATACTCGAATTCTATCCAGGAACCTTTGGTACTACCACTTCCAATGGCACGAACTACTCCTAACTCCACATTGTATGGAGCACAAGGCTCATTTTTCCCAGCACCGAGGTAGAATTTGTACTTCCCATTCTTTGGACCTCATGGTCCTACCCCCATTCCTGAAATTGGGGTAAGTCTCATACAACATTTTCCTGCACAACAAACATATATATTTGAGCTATTCAATGCAATTAACCCTTGAACCATCAGGATCATGGGAAGAAGAAAGGATAGAGTAGGAAAAAACAAGAGTGGGGATAGGGAGAAATCCCCCTCCTCAATAAAACTAGAATACGGGGAACCAAAATGAGGGGGTAAATAATCCCACTAAATAAGGAAAGAACCACAAGCTTAGGAAAAAAATTCCTTGCTCCATGTGTGGAGAATATGGCCACTACACGCACAATTTCCCATTGACACCTAAGTGTCAACAAATGCTTGGAGCAAAGTAGAAGGCTGCAACCAATCCTCCTCAATAACCTAATGCACCACATCCCAACAAGTTGTGTTGCAAAAACCCTTTTCCATCAAAGGGTGGTTACCAAATAGTCAAATCCTTGCCCCTTAGGTAATGGCACCTTTAAAAATATTTACATGAGCACAATGAAGGTCAATCTCCAGACTCCTGCTAAGTGGTATGGCATGCCTAAATCCCCACAAGGGGAAGACATATCCACCACATCTGATGGGACTTTTTAGATACCTCACCCAAACTGTGATCATATCCTGTGGATCCTAAAATAACCACTTAGATTAACTACCCATAACTCTCACATGAAATATTCCCACAACTATATCAGCGTTGATGATTTGGCTCAAATCCCCTGCCACCATGTCGACATTTGAATTTCTTCAATCTTTCATGTCCCAAAAGAAGGAACTACTTACTGCATTAGGGATCATTAATCCTTCTGATTCGCACCTCATGACCTTTGACCTTGATAAAGGTTAACCATGACTCCCCTCATCAATCACTTTTCGAATTCCCATAAGAATAAATAACATTATCATTCATCGATGCATTGTCAAGGAAGGAGCATTGAATTATTTTATGTCCAATAATGTCTAGAATCATTTGGGTTTCCCAGACTTGGAAACCTTGCCTATTGATCTCCATGCTTATGATGAGAGGCCATCTAAAACATTGGTTCTATATAAAAATATGCCCATTGAGCTAGTGGGAAAAATGACACTATTGGATATTGAGGTAGTTTCTATGTAGCTCGGCGACAAAATTTTGTTGGGATGTAGTTATATGTTTTCCATGAAGGAGGTAGCCTCATCAGTTTTATGCATCATTATGTTTCCACACAATGGGAATATTGTGATACTTGACCAACTAAACTACTATGACCCACATACCAACACAAACCTAGATAGCATCCAACCCACCATAGGATTAGTAATTTTCCCTGAGTATGTCCAAGCATTTACAAATATTTTGACTTGCTTGGGGCATACTCGAGACCTCCACCTAAAATCCATGCATTTACATACAGTCTCATGTGCACTATCTTCACCTCCAAATATAAGTCGTAATCCCCCTCAACATCAACCTTGACCATCCCTATTAGCCATGGCACTAATTAGCTCTTAAACCCACTGGTGCCACCCGTATTTCAAATCCCTTTCTTATATCCCCCATGGGTGTATAAGGAATTCCAATAATGGCTCAATTCACATTTCCCGGGATCACTTCGGGAATACTTGTGTGGTATCTAACACTACCTTACTCAAATTTAGCTTCTAAACCATTATCCCATTACAAGTTCATCCCGGTATCACCTGCAAGAACGCCATCAACACCTCCTAGTAAGGAAATATGACCAGTGACTCAACCACCATCAATTGTCACTAATACGAATACCGGGGGACTGAAGTAATCCATGTTTAAATCCGCAGTAGTACCAAGTACTACTCCCACACATAGATTCATCCCAACATGTGCTTTATGTAGGAAATAAGGACATGCTATGAACCGGTGCCCCACCTTGTTGGAACTTAGGAATTTTCTTAATACCCCTATTAGTGTGAATCATGCCACAAACATTTTAAAAAGGAACACACCAAGTCTGTCATCCACCCCCAATAGTAAGACCAAGACTAAGAAATTCCACACTAACCATGCATGCACCATTTGTTCTCAGTTTGGAAATTATACACACCAATGTCCTGAACTACCTCTATTTAGAGATGCATTAGGGATTTTCCATCTCACACATCCCATGCTCAAAAGAACCTCACCTTATTTTCAGGAAACATCCTCCAGTGACGTGGTCACTACATCAGCGCCAATTCTAGGGGCACCACCACAAGAAGTACCAAGGTCCAACACCACTTGCACCATCGCCAATAGTGCAAGACCACAAGTGTTCATCATGTGGGAATCATATCCATATGTTCTCAAATAGAATCAACACCATCATACCTCATTATCCCACACGACCAGTGATCTCTTCACATGAGCTTAACCACGTTTGAGTCAGTCATCCATGTAGATCATGTGGAAAATTAACACATTACTCATTTCAATGCCCCATCTTGTGCGAAGAACAAGCTTTCTTCCTAGAACAAATGTGGCTTGAATACCACCCTAATACCCATAGGGAAGACCCACCAGTAGTGTCCGAGGTGGAATAAATACCCCTACTGAATCCTACCGACCTTGTCAACATAACCAAAATGTCATTGTTATCATTTTTACTCACCAATGATGACACATCGTCATCCTTATCAGAGGAAGGTCACGCTTATCTTCCAATATCACCCTCTATTTTGGAGGATAACCATGATCCCTTAAATAAACCTTAGACACCAAGAGATCTATGTCATGTGTTGGGTATCCTCTGGAGATATAAACCATGTTGTATTCAATAAAACTCTCCCTCGCAAACTTGACCAACTTGGGATGTCGCACAAACGTGCAAACAGTATTTCATCTAGATAAGTTGCATTGATTTCCAATTCTAGAAATATCTATAAGAAAACCAATGGTTTCCACCAGACCATCGTGCATTGGGTGACACCCCCTTTCACACCCTACAACCATCCCCTTAGGTGCACTATGTTTCTTGTCAATTATTCTACATTGTGAATCCTATCGTCATAATCTATATTACACTTGGGTATTTGTGTCATGTGCGCAGGATTATTATTGAGAAACAACCTTTACTTTTCAACAATGGGGCATTGACTTCAATGGAAGGAATATCATCACCACCTAGCATATATGAAATGTTCTCCCTCTGTTTACATTGCATTTACCCAGTATTCTGGCTGATAAAATAGGATCCTAATTCTTTCTTATGGCATGCCATCAATTCCATCATCAAGTATAACATGTTCCCCCATGGGTGTACACACCATTACAACTGAATTCATACTTTGGCACCCTCAATGTTAAACCCCCACAAGCCTGAGGAATTTGATCACTCACCCATTTTGTCAATTTCAAGCCACATACTATTGTCTTGCATTTTTCTCATCTCAGCCTTCAAATTCCCCAAAACATGTTATTAATATGATTCACAGACAACCTCTCATACCGCCATGAGTAATATACCATCTATGTTCGTTTTCATATCATTAACCACCTAGAAGACAACGATGGGATCCCCACCCCCTATAGACACCAATTCCACTCAGTTATTCCCACAGGATCATTCTACACAGCATTGATTCACAGGGCACCCATCTTCTCGTTTGAACCAAACCATTACATCATCATCAAATATATTCCCCAACTCACTCAAAATTGTGGGAATCCCACCAATATTAGTTGGTTCCCCAACCCACTCAAAACCATGGGAACCGCACCAATAATTCTTGATGTACAAATGGTCCCCTGATCAACACAAAACCTTGGGAACCCCGTAACATTATTATTTTATGGAAACCGCCATTGGTCACCCTTGGTCGATGTATTTGATTCCATATAACACCATCATATCATGTTTTTCATTACCTTACAATATTAATATTATGTCTCCAATAGAGCCCTTCATCTACAATCTGTCTCCCTCTGTTACACCTAGTATCATCATTCGAATAATGATGCCATTAGCCACTCACCTAGTCTACATCGATCAATAAAATTCATGATCCCCATGCTTGTCGTCCAGTCTTGTGTCAAGTCTGTCAGCTTCTTATTTGGTTACAAAATGGTCTTGGTTCTCAAGATAAGAACCTTGTCTTATCATATGCTTCATCTCTCACTGACATCAAATCATCGTATTCTAAGAGTTGTAGTAGTTGATGTATTGTGGGGTCCCTTATCATCAATACAAGAGATCATCTCAAACTAAGTAGGGAGAATCACTATTTTTGTCTAACTTAGTGGTCTTCCTTATGATCGATGTTAGAAAATCCATCACATCCGGGGGGAGTTTTGGGTAACTTTTAATGGTAGAATTATTCACATTTATGACATGGTAGTACCACATCTAGTATAGTGAAGTTATCCATCCAACATCATCACCGGTATTTAAGTCCCCCACCCCAATGGGATATTCATGAACATCAGCATTTCCACTTCTTCGACACTAGAAACATCATTCCTAAGTTCATTTACTTATACATGAATTTAATTTTCCTTCATCCTTTTAACAATAATATCAAGAGTTGATCCCTTGGTCCCATTTATTGTAATCTATTTCTGAAAGATTTTGTTAAATTTTCTGAATTTACTTCAATCTGATCTAGGATCTTAACTGAGAGAACAACCTGTACAGCAAATCTACAGCATATCAATCATGGACACAATAATGCAAGCACACAAGAGACACAGAGTTTACTTGGGGAAAACCATAAAGGTGAAAACCCCCAATAACTTCCTCAGAGATAGATAGAGCAATGATACAACCAGAATACAAGAGATAGTCTTCTCCTAGCAACAGAGCCTCCTCCTCCACAAGTGCACCACTCTCCTAAGTGTGAGTGAGAGAATAGAATGTGTAAAATGAGAGAGACACACTCTCTATTTATACACTAACTTGACTTGACCTTTACTCAACTAGGTCGACCTCAACTTAACCACTTAACATAATGTTGACTAGGCCGAACCCCACTAGGGTGGTCTAATAACCCTTTGACCCACATGGCTAACCCCCAATAAGGTGGTCTAATAACCCTTTGACCCACATGACTTATACAGTGCCAACCCCAACAAGGTTGTCTAATAACCCATCAAGTATAAGTTACGACACTTACAATATAAATGACGACACTTCCGTATAGAGGAATAATAACATCTCTATAGGAATACAATATACATATATGTGAAATACATTCTGAAGTTACATATACATCAACACTCCCTCTTAACTAGGAAGGTATTTCTCGACACAGGTCTTCTAGCACAAGTCATCTTCTCTGGATCATCGTCACTGGATAATCGTCATCGAGTCATCATCATCGTCACTGCCGCTGCTATCTCAATCAATCTCTGAATCTACTCGTCATAGGAAGTTCTACAGAGCCAGTCCTTTTTCATACTGGATGTAGGCCCCCCACCTGTAGGCCTTCGTCATCACTGGCCATACTGTGGAAATCTCAGGACTTATTACGTGCGTCACAAAACCTTAAAAGAGTCTCTTGACTAGCAAGAACCCTAAAGAGCATCTAAGGCCTTTTTCATCCTGTCTAGATCTCCAGGACTTATTACATGTGACCCTACCACAAAACCTCGAAAGAGAATCCCAGGACTGATTACGAGCACAAGGCTCAACCTATCGGATCTCCCAGGGCACAAATTACATGTGGTCACCACAAAACCTCGAAAGAGCATCCCAGGACTGATTACGAGCACAAGGATCAACCTATCGGATCTCCTAGGGCACAAATTACATGTGGTCATGGAAAAACCTCAAAAGAGCATCCCAGGACTGATTACGAGCACACGGCTCAATCTATCGGATCTCCCAGGGCACAAATTACATGCCATAGGACAAAACCTCAAAAGAGCATCTGCCAGATATCCCAGGGCACAAATTACATGCCATAGGAAAAACCTCGAAAGACTATCTACAGATCTCCCAGGGCACAGATTATATGTCCTCCCAAGCAAAACCTCGAAAGAGAATTTTCCAGATATCCCAGGTACAAATTACATGCCATAGGAAAAACCTCGAAAGACTATCGCAAATCTCCCAGGGCACAAATTACATGCTTATCTGCACAACCTATTCCACGGCCACAGAGTATTAGCCTGATACTCACCATACATCATCCTGATGTACACATGATCATCCTGATCATCGTCACTGCAACATCCTGTTGCATGTCATTTGGAGCAACATCTTGAAGCTCGTCATCCATGATCATCCTGATCATCATAGCATCGTCCTCTTCAGATCATCTCATCATCCACGAAGCACAGCCCAGATGCACATCATCCAACACTTACACCACCGACATGGGAGAACACATCTACCATCATTAGGGGAAAGCTCCAGCCCTTACTTTTTCACCATGGGAGAACACATCTACCACCATGTGAAAAATGGCTTCAGCCCTTACATCTACACCATGGGAGAACACATCTACCACCATGTGAGAATGGCTCAGCAATTACATCATGACCATGGGAGAACACATCAACCATGTCAGAAAATCTCATGTGCATCTACATCTTCTAGACTCATCACTTCCCTTTGGAAGGAACCTCGATTTGAAGTGCACCAAGGCTCTCTCTGAAGTACTCAAAAATGCACTCTGGCCAACGGCTTGGTCAATACATCTGCAACCTGCTCATCCGTCGCAACATACTCTGCTTTGGCTATACTCAATGCTACGCAGGACTGCTTCCTGCTAAACCAAGAGATCACACCGTAGGACTGCTTCCTACTAAACCAAGAGATCACACCTGATCCCATACTGAAGCAGCACCCAGGAGTGCTCTTCTTATCTACAGCACTGCCTGCCCAATCTGAATCAACATAACCCTGCAGGTTAAACTTTTGATTTGCATCATATTTGAGCCCATAATCAACTGTACCCTTCAGGTACCTTAGAATATGCTTTACAGCAACCAAGTGAACACTCCTCGAATCTGTCAGGAATTGGCTCAATGTGTTCACCGCAAAGCAAATATCTGGCCTCATGTTCGTCAGGTACATCAAGGACCCAATCATCTGACGATACATAGTGACGTCAACCGATTCAGATGAAGCATCACACAGAAGCTTCAGGTTCGATGCCATAGCCTCACAGTCCATCATCCCAAACCTCTTCAGGATCTCTACTGCATACTTCTCTTGTCCAAGGAAGATTCCATCTGGACTCTACCACATACCTAGAAAGTGGTGCATCATACCCAAGTTCTGCACATATATGACTCCCTATCATGTGTCTCAGAACCAAGTGGTTGCTCCACATACACTTCTTCTTCAACTACACCATTCAAGAAAGCTGTCTTGAAATCCATCTGGTGTATCTTCTATTTCATCACTTTTATATTTCTCTATGCTGCCATCTGTAGCATGCTTGATCTTGATAGATCCATATGGAAGTCATAACAAACTTCCCTTCAGGTCTTGGGACTACATACCAGACATCATTCTTGATGATCGACGGATCATGGCATTCTTCCCATATCCTGGGAACTTCAATATCTTCAATAGATAATTTTGTTGCTGAACAAATGTTGTAGTTCTTCTTTTGTAGGTGATGGCATATGATCTTTCCTACACAACAAGTTAAATTGCATGATTAGAAAACATCTCATAGTTTTCAGAACAAATTCTTACACATAAAGAAATATGTCATACAGTCATGCAATTATCTTAGCCAATGCTTCAATACAACATTTATCCATATCCCGTAACTTTCTAGATGCCTTCCAATCTCTACCAGAACATTGTTAAGAGTGTGCACAACTCCCAACATGTCAACAAAGAGGTTTCATTCTAGATAAGTAGAAATGGAATGTTGTACAGTGCCATAAGCCACTTACCCATGCATATTAGTAGTATACTGTTCATCAATGCAACTATTCTAATATGCATAATACACAACCTAATTCTAGGAACATTAGTATATACATTATTGAACAGTATTATTTAATCAATAAAATATGCAAGTAATGACAATTCAAATACTTGTCTTTGTTTGTTTGTTGGGTTGACTCCCTCTCAGTATTTGCTTCTTTTCTGCAACTCCATTCTTATATGGATTGTGAGAAGTGGTCAACTCCCTTTGAATATCTGCATCCTTGCAGAAACTACTGAAGTGTGCTCCTTTAATTTCTTGCAGGAACAACTGGAGTGTGCTCTCTCTTGCTCTTTGCTTCCTAGATTACCTGTCCTTGAACTTACATCCATCCTTAATCACTATGCATGCTTATTAGTATCATCATTGTGTTATCCTTGAGGTCTCATACATAATCACACATTTATTAGTATAATCTTAATACTATCAATACACAATAATCTTAAACATGTATATTCATGATCATTCACAGATAATAAACATTAGTGTTCAAGGTTTCAGGGAAGTCTTCTTTTACTCATAGTGATTCTTATTTGATCATAGGACTCTTCTGGTTAGTTGAATCATCAATCAAGATAAGAGATATAATATGCATAAAACCCGTGATTATTCAAACCTATACATTCATGATTCTTCTGGTTAGTCATATCATCAATTATGGTAAGAAACATAATATGCATACAACCATGATTATTCAAACCTATGACTTCATGAATAATCATTATTAACAACACAACAGTAAGATCCTAACACAAGGTAGGATTCTAGCTTGATATAGGAAAAACATACCTAGATTAGCATGCTAGCTAGTTATGTCTAACATACCTGCATAATGTCTTCTGGTTCTCTTCAGTGACTTGTGCTAGTAACCTGCATGTCTCATAAGTTAACCATTGTAGAACCAAGTTATACATACCTCGAAAGTAGATCTTCTATGTGATTCGTGACAATGGATGAATCTTTGTCTTCATGTCACCATGAGCATATGTTCTTGAAGTAGAACATGATTTGACTTTCTTGGTGTACCTTTTGTGTTAGCAAACAACATAAACCTCATACAACATCACAATGCATCAGTACAATCATAAGTGTCAAAACCTTAATCAATGAATATCTTCTATTAAGGTGATACAACAAGTCCAGTAATTAATCAAGATTGTACTGTAATGATATGAAGACAAACATATAATAAACGTAACCATGAAACATACCTGTAAGCCATACCTATCAAGATTGCTTGTAATCTTCTTATGGAATGCCTTAGCCTCATCTCCCTCTGACACAGGAACTTCTTCACTTATGCAGGTGACCAATCCATCTTCTTCTAGGATTAACCCAATCCACTTGATTTACAAGAACTGGACCTGGAGCTGGATTAGGGTTTGTCAAAGAAACCCCAAAAATTCAAACTTTGAATTTCAAACTTCTGAAAGCATAGAAATATGCGCCTTGATGAGCTGATCAAGTTGGTATATTCAGAATTTGAAAACTGCAAAGTTTCACCCCTCGAAATTGCCTTTTAGATTTTTGGATTCACTAGGGAGGACCCTGAATTAGGGTTTGAGTTTCCTGGAACTTCACCCAACCAAAAGATTTGATTCAAGACTCTAAGCTTCGATTTTTCTGAGGAGCTTCCAGCCGTGGTCACAGATTTCCAAAATTCCAATTTTTGCAGAAGCCTAAATTTTCCATCTTTCTGATCAAAGTCCCGAACTGGGGTTTGATCAAGCCCGGCCTTCTGCCCAACCAAAAAATCTGATCTTCATCTCTAAATTTTGATTTTGATGAGTAGCATCCAGCCGCGGTCTTCGATTACAAAAATTCCAACTTTCTTCGAATCCCTAAATTCCGGAAGCCATGAATGAAGGTACTCAAAAATAATTTTGTTTTGACAGAAATATGTACCTGATTGTTTCTGGTGTAACTCCGAACTTTTCGATCCACAGGGTCTAAAAATTTTTCTTGAGATATCCCGATCTGTTAGCTTTCCATCCCAATAGGTCTAACCTCAATTGGATTCTCTGAGAGAGAGTTATGCCAAGTGTCGCAACGTGACCTGTTTATGGGATAATACAGGAGAGTGAACTTGTACAGCATTCCACGTGTCACTGGTTCAACTTCGGCCTCTGAAAAATTTTCTTGAGATAGTACAGTCTGTGTACTACCTATCACTTTTTACTAAATTTCATTTCGAGCTTCATAGCCCAAGTTATGACCTTTTTCCCAAGGTCATCTGATTTTGACTCAGATCTGGAAGAGGCAGAAACCCTATATTGTACAGATCATAAATCACAAAGTACAACGAATTAGAGGTTTTCCTTTGGACACAAGGTACATGGGGATCTGATATTCGACCTGTAAAAGTTTCAAATCCGAAAACTTTGCCAAAACGGATTTATAGCGAAAGTGCTACGATGACTTGTTTTTACTATATCAAGCCCTAGCATCGTAAGTGCAACAAGTGTCATACATGCCATATCATGCCTTCTTTCAGGCTAGCTCTGATACCATGTTAAATTTTATGAATTTACTTCAATCTGATCTAGGATCTTAACTGAGAGAACAACATGTACAGCAAATCTACAACATATCAATCATGGACACAATAATGCAAGCACACAAGAGACACAGAGTTTACTTGGGGAAAACCATAAAGGTGAAAAACCCCAATAACTTCCTCAGAGATAGATAGAGCAATGATACAACCAGAATACAAGAGATAGTCTTCTCCTAGTAGCAGAGCCTCCTCCTCCATAAGTGCACCACTCTCCTAAGTGTGAGTGAGAGAATAGAATGTGTAAAATGAGAGAGACACACTCTCTATTTATACACTAACTTGACTTGACCTTTACTCAACTAGGTCAGCCTCAACTTAACCACTTAACATAATGCTGACTAGGCCAACCCCCACTAGGGTGGTCTAATAACCCTTTGACCCACATGGCTAACCCCCAATAGGGTGGTCTAATAACCCTTTGACCCACATGACTTATACAGGGCCGACCCCAACAAGGTTGTCTAATAACCCATCAAGTATAAGTTACGACACTTACAATATAAATGACGACACTTCTGTATAGAGGAATAATAACATCTCTATAGGAATACAACCACTTCCGTATAGAGGAATAATAACATCTCTATAGGAATACAATATACATATATGTGAAATACATTCCGAAGTTACATATACATCAACAGATTTTCATGAGCATAGGTATGCCTATATTGTTTGTATAAAACACTATTTATTCTTTACAGCTTCAACGATCATCACCAACAACCCTTGTAAGGACCCATAGATAGGGATCCTACTTAGAACAATTTTATAAATCTTAAAAACATAGTATTACCATTACAAAGCATGATCAACAATACAATTGAATAAATTCAAGAACTAGAAAGTAAACATAGAAACGTAGAACTTGTTACTGTAGTTTGAATCTGTTGTTGGAGGAGAGGTCTCTGTCATCATTCCAATCCATCTCGTCCTTTTCCATCCACTTCTCCCATTATATCTCTCCAGTAAAATCTCGTTTAACCATAGGTGAAGCAATCATTAGCTCCACCACCCAACTGTAGGCTTATGCAATCAGTCGCATAGCCACCCCCAAGCCTCGGGGTCGTAAGAACATACCAACATTGACCTTCTGATGGGATATCCCAAAACACGGACAAGCTATCAACCAAACTCCAAGGAATCACAATCAAATGGAAACTTCCATTACGAAGTCCATACATCACTAGGGAGCAAGAGAGCCCCCCTCTCCTTCTCCTCCCCTTTATTTTATAGCCCAAATCTTGCATAACGTGTGTCCTCTCATGCAAAAATAACTTCTATGTTAATAATTCCTTATTATTTATCCTCATGCAACAAGTGTCACTCTCACATAAGTGTGCACCTAAATCCCTTAATTAACTCTTTGTTATCTCCCCAAGCAATGTTTCTAATCCGTAAATCAGTGGGTGTAGGTGGAGTGGTCTCTACATGAGTGTTATTCTAGTTTTGCTCCATGATTTATTAATTGAATATTTATTTATAATTTTAATCCCATGCATATTCATTCTGACATAATGGGTACACATCTACCCCAATTTCCCTTTTTTCTAAAATAAAATAAATAAAATGTTCTTCTATTTGATTTTCTAAAATTCTATATGCAACTTTTAACATATTTTTATAATTGTTTTAAGTGCAGAAAGTGTGAGTAATAATCTTTTTCTGTCATTTTCTGGGTACCTCTTCGATGGGTCCTTCCGATAACCTTCTTTTCCTATTGTGGGGATTATTTTGTAGCGATCAGGGAATCGTTACCGCAGTCTCTCAACTACACTTCCTTGGATACAAATGGCGATTGAGGGATAAGGTACTCCCTATCGCGTGCCCCTCAACACATCGTATGCGACCAAATCATTGTGGCCTCGCCCGTATGACACACGCTTCCTTGGGTGAGATGAAACGGATTCTGACACGTGCATGGAGTACTAATTTAGAGTAAACAGTCCCTCGTCGCACCCCTAGGTGTTTTTCCCATTCTTACGACCCCTTTCTTGTTCTATCATGAGTCAGCTGGTAAACTGCCTTACCTATCACTGTACACATACTCAGAGCACAGACATCAATAGTACTTCTCAAGAATCATCATATCATAATTCATTTCATTCATTCTCTAATCGTTAAGTAAACATAAGTAATTGTCCATTGTATTCACATCATAATCATCCTCATAATTCCATTTCTATATTTCAACATATATATGACATTCATCATAAGGGTTCACATGTGCTAATCAATAAACAATATTTCATAACACAAGTATACATAATCATCATTAAATCAATCTTCATTAGGACCATATTCGTTTATCACATACATCGCTAATCAATCAACAATTTTATTCTAAATCAACATATATGGAGTCATTTATCTTGGTTCCTTTAGTTGGATCACTTACCAATAAGTGTCATCACTATCGGTAGTCATAGAGAGTTTGAGGGGCATTACATACACTCCCTCTTATTAAAACTTTGTCTCGAAGTTAATTTTTGTTTTAATACTTTTGATAACTATTGAATGTCTATTGATGCAACGTAGCTTGTAGCTAATTTGGATGTCATAGATCTTCATAGATGACTAGGAGGTGTAGGAAATCTAAGTCGGTATTGACAATTACGAAGGTATTACTGGATTTGCATTATGCAAAATTACTATTGAGCTCCTCAGGATGTATTGGAACCATACTAGATGATCTAGAAAACTAATGATTAGAACCACTAGTGCTTATGGCAATGACAAGAAGATGAGAATAGGAAATCAAAATAAAAGGACCCCTAGACAGGGGTCCTACTTTGAACAATTTTATAAAGCTTAAAAATTTAATATTACTATTACAAAGCATGATCAACAATAAAATTGAATAAATTCGAGAACTAGCAACTAAACACATAAACGTAGAACCTGTTACTATAGGTCGAATCTGATGTTGGAGGAGAGGTCATCGTCTTCATTCCAATCCCGCTCACCATTTTTCGTCCGCGTCTCCCGTTAGATATCTGTAGTAAAATCTCATTTAACCATAGGCGAAGCAATCGTTGGCTCCGCCACCCAACTATAGGCTTATGCAATCATTTGCATAGACACCCCGACCCTCGAGATCATAAGAACATACCAACCTTGACCTTCTGATGGGATCTCCCAACCCCTGGACATGCTATCAACCAAAATCCAAGGAATCACAATCAAATGGAAAATTCTATTACGTAGTCCATCTAGCACCAGGGAGCAAGAGAGACCCCCTCTCCTTCTCCTCCCCTATCATTTATAGCCTGAATCTTGCATGACATGTGTCCTCTCATGCAAAAATAACTTTTAATTTAATAATTCATTATTATTTATCCTCATGCAACAAGTGTCACTCTCACATAAGTGTGCACCTAGATCCCTTAATTAACTCTTTGTTGTGTCCCCAGTCAAATTTTCTAATCCCTAAATCAGTGGGTGTAGGTGTAGTGGTCTCTACATGAGTGTTATTCTAGTTTTTCTCCATAATTTTTTAATTTGAATATTTATTTATAATTTTAATCTAATGCATATTCATTCTGACATAATGGGTACACATCTACCCCAATTTCCCTTTTTCTGAAATAAAATAAATAAAATGTTCTTCTATTTGATTTTCTAAAATTCTATATGCAACTTTTAACATATTTTTATATTTGTTTTAAATGAAGAAAGTGTGAGTAATAATCGTTTTCTGTCACTGTCTAGGTACCTTTTCGACAGGTCCTTCCGATAATCTGATTTTCCTCTTATGGGGAATACTGTGTAGCAATCAGGAATCATTACCGTGGTCTCTTGACTACACTTCCTTGGAGACTAATGGCAGTTGAGGGGTAAGGTCATCCCTATCGCGTGCCCTTCAACACATTGTACGTGACCAAATCATTGTGGCCTTGCTCGTACGGAACATGCTTCCCCAGGTGAGATGAAACGACTTACAACCTGTGTGTGGAGTGCTAATTCAGGGTCGATAGTTCGTCGTCGTACCCCCAGGTAATTTTCCCGTTCTTATGACCCCTTTCTTGTTCTATCATGAGTCAGCTGGTAAACTGCCTTACCTGTCACTGTACACATACTTAGAGCACACCCATCAATAGTACTGCTCAAGAATCGTCATATCATAATGTTAAGATTTAATATGCTAAGACAGAAAATAGCAGCATTACATTCCATTTCACAATAATAGCATATACAGGATCACTGAAGAAACAACAAGCACAACATAAACACAAGAGACACAGATTTATCCTGGGAAACCCTCAATATAGATGACCAGTAATATACAAAGATGCAAACCAAAGACATGATCTCCTCCTCCACCATAGCAGACCTCTCCTCCACAAGTGCACTACTCTCAAGTGAGTGAGTGTGTATAATGAGGAACACACCTCCTCTATTTATACACATCTCCGACTTGTACTTTATATTAACTAGGTCGGCCCCAACTTTACCACTGGGTTAAACACCCCACTATAACTGACTGGGCCGACCCCTCTAGGGTGGTCTAATAACCCTTTGACCCACATAACACATACAGGGCCGACCCCCACTAGGGAAGTCTAATAACCCAAGTTACCACATTCCGACGGAGGAATAAACATCTCTGGATATACAATAAGATCTTTACGGAGGAATGAAACATCTCCGGAATAATAAAGTACAAATATAATATTCTTTGAAGTTACAATATCTCAACACTCCCCCTTAACGAGAAGGATATTATAACAGCATCTGCATGAGCAAGGAGTCATCAGCATGATACATCTATAAATAATTGGAAGCTTTCTCAACATCATGAGTAACTCAAGAAGTTACTGGAACATCTTCAATACTGGAACATCAACATCTTCAGTACTGAGTCTTTATCTTCTGCAGCACTTGAACAGCTACAACAATATCATCATCTGGATCCTCATGATCATCAGCATCATCATCACATGATCATCAGCATCGTCATCTAGACCATCACGATCAGCAGCATCATCATCTAGATCATCACGATCAGCAGCATCGTCATCTAGACCATCACGATCAGCAGCATCGCCATCTAGACCATCACGATCAGTAGCATCGTCATTTAGACCATCACGATCAGCAGCGTCATCATCTAGACCATCACGGTCAACAGCATCGTCATCTAGACCATCACGATCAACAACATCGTCATCTAGACCGTCATGATCAGCAGCATCGTCATCTAGACCATCACGATCAGCAGCATCGTCATCTAGACCATCACGATCAGCAACATCGTCATCTAGACCGTCACGATCAGCAGCATCATCATCTAGACCATCACGAGTATACACACCATCAATACAAGTATCCTCATCAATATAAGTATACATATCAATACAAGTATACATCATCAATATAAGTATCCACACTGATACAAGTATACATTATCAATACAAGTATCCACATCGATACAAGTATACATCATCAATACAAGTATCCACACCGATACAAGTATACACACCAATACAAGTATACACATCATCATTACAAGTATCCACACCAATACAAGTATACACATCATCAATACAAGTATCCACACCAATACAAGTATACAGATCATCAATACAAGTATCCATACCAATACAAGTATCCACACCAATACAAGTATACAGATCATCAATACAATTATCCACACCAATACAAGTATCCTCAATAACAGCATACTCTACAAACCACATGATTCATTTAAGACACCATAACATGTCTAGGGACGATACAGTCCACTCGTCAACTTAGACAAAATTTAAGGACCACTTTCTCGGAGACATATGTCTACGGATCAATTCAGGGACCGAAGTCCGGGGATGATACAATCCCCTCTCATCCACTAGGGACCACTTCTCGGAGACATCTGTCTACGGGTCAATTCAGGGACCGTAGTCCGGGGATTATACAATCCCCACTCGTCCACTAGGGACCACTTCTCGGAGACATCTTTCTACGGGTCAATTCAGGGACCGAAGTCTGGGGATGATACAATCCCCACTCGTCCATTAGGGACCACTTCTCGGAGACATCTGTCTATGGGTCAATTCAGGGACCGAAGTCCGGGGATGATGCAATCCCCATCACGTACATTTTGAACTAGTGGTTCCGGGATGATGCAATCCCCATCATGTACATTTTGAACTAGTGGTTCCGGGATGATGCAATCCCCATCACGTACATTTTGAACTAGTTGTTCCAGGATGATGCAATCCCCATCACTTCATTCTCGAAGACCATACGTCTATGGATCAATTCAGGGACCAAGGTCCGGGGATGATACAATCCCCATCTATCCACTAAAGACTTTATTCTCGGAGACCATACGTCTACGGATCAATTCAGAGACCAAAGTCCGGGGATGATACAATCCCCATCTGTCCACTAAGGACTTTATTCTCGGAGACCATACGTCTACAGATAAATTCAAGGACCAAGGTCTGGGGATGATACAATCCCCATCTGTCCACTAAGGACTTTATTCTCGGAGACCATACGTCTACGAATCAATTCAAGGACCAAGGTCCGGGGATGATACAATCCCCATCTATCCACTAAGGACTTTATTCTCGGAGACCATACGTCTACGGATCAATTCAAGGACCAAGGTCCGGGGATGATACAATCCCTATCTGTCCACTAAGGACTTTATTCTCGGAGACCATACGTCTATGGATCAATTCAAGGACCAAGGTCCGGGGATGATACAATCCCCATCTGTCCACTAAGGAATTTATTCTCGGATACCATACGTCTACGGATCAATTCAAGGGACCGAAGTCCGGGGATGATACAATCCCCACCTGTATCCTTATCAATACAAACATCATCAAAACATGTATCCTCATCGATACATCGACAAAACATGTATCCTCATCGATACATCGACAAAACATGTATCCTCATCGATACATCAACAAAACATGTATCCTCATTGATACATAGACAAAACATGTATCCTCATCGATATATTGACAAGACATGTATCCTCATTGATACATCGAAAAAACATGTATCCTCATCGATACATCAACAAAACATGTATCCTCATTGATACATTGACAAAACATGTATCCTCATCGATACATCAACAAAACATGTATCCTCATTGATACATCGACAAAACATATATCCTCATCGATACATCAACAAAACAAAACATGTATCCTCATTGATACATCGACAAAACATGTATCCTCATCGATACATCAATCATCAAAGTAAAAGAAAGTAAAAAATATTCTAATTATAAGATTCCTAAGTCTAAATGATCTAAGTATCCAAGTGTAGTAAACAAGTATCCACATCATCGACCTTGTTGTCGATGAGGCAATCTCATCATCAGTGACCACATCACTCCCCCTTTCGAGGAGGGCACTTCCAAGCTTGTCTCGGAGATACTCAAACTTTTCTTGAGGTAGAGGTTTGGTTAGTATGTTGGTAACTTGTTCACTTGATGTAGAGGTTTGGTTAATACTTCGGTAACCTGTTACAGATTCAAACTTTATAGTTCCTTCTGCATCATATCTTATTAGATCCCTATGTTCTTTGACTTATCATGGAACACTAGATTCTTTTTCATCTTCATACAACTCTATTTGTCACATAGGATCACAATTGGTTCTATCTCTAAGTCAAACAATCCTGAAGCCAAACTTCTTCACAACTAGTAGAGCAAGCAGCCATATATTCCACTTGTGCTAAGAGCCACACTAGATTGTTTCCTGCTAAACCACGAGATCATGGCTGATCTTAGACAATAACATCCTCTCGATGTGTTCTTCCTGTCTGATACACTTTCTGCCCAATCAACATCTGAGTAGCCATTTGAAGTCATGATCTCCAAGATAGCATAGATCAAAGTCTATCGTATCCTTTAGGTGCCTCATCACATGCTTAGAAACTATCAGGTGAACACATCTAGTTTCCACTAGATACTGACTCAAAGCATATATCTAACCTAGTATATGTTAGATACATCAATGACCCAATAATTTGACTGTATAGAGTTATATCCACTAACTATGATGAGTCATCCCCTAACAGCTTCAAGTTGGAATCCATAAGAGTGGCCATTCCAACACCTCAAGTCCTTTTAATATTTCTCAGCATACTTTCCCTGGTTGAGAAAGATTCCTTTTGATCCTTTCCATACTTCCAGACCTAGGAAGTAATACATCAATATGAAATCTTTCATTTTCATTTCTGCAGCCATCTATCTGTGCCATCTCTCGTCAGATGGGTCTAATGATATAAGCCTCAACATCATTCAAACTCTGTGGTGAGTTCCTTCTTGCATCCAGTTCATCTGTGTATGGAAACCATATTCAACCTTGTAGCAAAGGTTGTGATCCACATCACCCATGATGATCATTAAGCTCATCAATTGACTATCGATCCTGGGTACCCATACAGAACCTAATTCACACTTCTTCTTTAATTATACCATTAATAGAATGGTCTTATCTAGCCACTTGGAGCAAACATCCCATCATGATTCTCTTCTTCTTTCTAAGAGAATCTTCTAGCCATGAGACTTCTATATTTTGTTTGATTTGTAAATCTTCTTGTTGAACATCCATCACTTGTTCGGTGTTCATCATTCTTCATGATCTTTCCTACAAAACAAAATTAGTACATGATTAGTAATACTTCATAATCATGAAATCATGTTGACATGATAACCTATTATGCATACAGATATCATTTACATAGTTATGCAACTATCTTGACCAATACTTTGGCACGACACTTTTCCATATCCTGTATGCAGACAGTGGCTATCTAGATGCCTTCCATCTCTACCAGAACATACTATCGAGAGTGTGCACAGCTCTCAGCATGTCAGCAAAGAGGTTTCATTCTAGAAAAGCAACAATGGAATGTTTGTCCAACTTACCAATCATATGCATATTAGTAGTATATTGTTCAATGCTCTATGAATGTTTACACTCAGCATGATATATTCTAGGAATACAAATATGCATACAAGCAATATCATTTACTATTTCAAATAACAACTCGAACACTTATCTTTTATGTTTGTGTGGTTGCCTCCGGCTTGATCTTCTATATGTCTTTTGAACTTCTATTCATTCTGTACCACTGTGCATGCTCAAGTGTGCACTAGTGTCATCCTCATGATCTCATACACAAACATACATTCATTACTATATTCTCAATATTATCAAAACATTCTAATTCTAAATAATCTTGAACATGTATAGTCATGATCATTAGTATTCAGGGTTTCAAGGAAGTCTTCTTTTACTCATGCATATTCTTGTTTGATCATAGTACTCTTCTGGTTAATTAAATCATCAAGATAAGAGACATAATATG
Organism: Larix kaempferi; assembly: GCA_027924585.1. NCBI lineage: Eukaryota > Viridiplantae > Streptophyta > Pinopsida > Pinales > Pinaceae > Larix > Larix kaempferi. The sequence goes on from BSBM01001642.1 coordinate 9,755,431, forward strand.
CATAAACCCTTTATTACTAACTTTATGAATAAGCATAACCAATCATACCAAGTATACTTATATAAGGGATCCTAACACAAGGTAAGATTCTAACTTGACATAGGAAAACATACCTGGATTAGTATACCTGCTTAGTTATGTACAACATACCTAAACAATCTCTTCAATGATTTAGAGATCCTGAGCTAGAACCTGCATGTCCCATAGGTTAAGCATAATATAACAAAGTCATACATACCTCGTAAGTAGAACAAGGATTATGGATGAGTCTTTGTCTTCATGTTGTCATGGTCATGGAACTTGATTTGTCTTTCGTGATGTACCTATATCTTGTTAGCAGACAACATCAACCTCATACAATACCATAGTGCATTAGTACAATCATATAGCCCTAAACAATGAATGTCTTCTATCATTCACATGCATTCATACTGTTACTAGGGTGATAAGACAATTCTAACATTAATTGAGATTGTACTGACCTGAATAATATGAGGACAAACATATTATGAACTTAATCAAGAATCAGATTTCAAGACATACCTGTATCTCCTTAAGTCATACCTGTCAAGACTTCTTGTAGTCTTCTTATGTAAGGCCTTAGCCTCAAATCCCCCTGAAACTTGATCTGGAGCTTGATTAGGGTTTGTTAGAGAAACCCTAAAAATTCAATCTTTGACTTTCACACTTCTGAATGGATGGAAGGATGTGTCTTGCTGAGCTGATCAAACTAGCATACTTCAATTTTGAAATCTCCAAAATTTGACCCCTCAAAATTTCTTTCGAAACTTCTGGATCTTCTGGACAGGATCCCGAACTAGGGTTTGATGAAGCCCACCCTTATGCCCAATCAAAAGGTTTGATCCAAGGCTCTAAACTCTTATTTTTCTAAGGAGCTTCCAGCCGTGGTTACAGACTTAAAAAATTCCAACTTTTGCTGAAGCCCTAATTTTCCATCTTTCCAATCAAAATCCCGAACTGGGGTTTGATCAAGCCCGGTCTTCTACCCAACCAAAAAATTCGATCTTGGTCTCTAAATTTTGATTTTCCTGAGTAGCATTCAGCCGTGGATTCCGATTCCAAAAATTCTAACTTTCTCCGAAACCCTGAATTCCGGAAGCCATGAATGAAGGTGCTCCAAAAATAATTCTGTTTTGACAAAAATATGTACCTGATTGTTTCTGCTGTAACTCTGAAATTTTCGCTCCACAGGGTCTGAAAACTTTTTTTGTGGTATCCTGACCTGTCATCTTTCCATCCCAATAGGTCTGACCTCAATTTGATTTTCTGAGAGAGATTTATGCCAAGTGTCGCAACGTGACCTGTTTATGGGATAAAACAGGAGAGTGAACTTGTACGGCGTGCGACGTGTCACTGGTTCAACTTCGGCCTCTGAAACAGTTTCCTGAGATAGTACAGTCTATGTACTACCTGTCGCTTCTCACGAAATTTCATTTGGAGCTTCCTAGCCCATGTTATGACCTTTTTTCCAAGGTCACCTGATTTTGACTGACATCTGGAAGAGGCAGAAACCCTAACTTGTACTGATCATAACTCACAAAGTACAATGAATCTGAGGGTGTCCTTTGGACACAAGGTACCTGGGGATGTTATCTACGACCTGTAAACTTTTCAGATCCTGAACCTTCCCAAAAATGGATTTATAGCGAAAGTTCCACGATGACTGGTTTTTGCTATGTAAAACCCAAACCTTCAAATTGTCGCAAGTGAAGCAAGTGTCGTAAGTGCCATACATTGCCTTCCTTCAGGTTAGCTCTGATACCATGTTAAGATTTAATATGCTAAGACAGAAAATAGCAACATTACATTCCATTTCACAATAATAGCATATACAGGATCACTGAAGAAACAACAAGCACAACATAAACACAAGAGACACAGATTTATCCAGGGAAACCCTCATGGGGTAGAAAACCCAGCAAAGCTTCCTCAATATAGATGACCAATAATATACAAAGATGCAAACCAAAGACATGATCTCCTCCTCCACCATAGCAGACCTCTTCTCCACAAGTGCGCTACTCTCAAGTGAGTGAGTGTGTATAATGAGGAACACACCTCCTCTATTTATACACATCTCCAACTTGTACTTTATATTAACTAGGTCGGCCCCAACTTTACCACTGGGTTAAACACCCCACTATAACTGACTGGTCTGACTCCTCTAGGATGTTCTAATAACCCTTTGACCCACATAACACATACAGGGCCGACCCCCACTAGGGAAGTCTAATAACCCAAGTTACCACATTCCGACGGAGGAATAAACATCTCCGGATATACAATAAGATCTTTACGGAGGAATGAAACATCTCCGGAGTAATAAAGTATAAATATAATATTCTTTGAAGTTAAAATATCTCAACACATAATTCATTTCATTCATTCGCTAATCGTTAAGTAAACATAGGTAATTGTCCATTGGATTTACATCATAATCACTCGCATAATTCCATTTCTATATTTCAGCATATATATGAAATTCATCATAAGGGTTCACATGTGTTAATCAATAAGCAATATTTCATATCATAAGTATACATAATCATCATTAAATCAATCCTTCATTAGGAACATATTCGTTTATCACATACATCGCTAATCAGTCAACAATTTTATTCTAAATCAACATATATGTAGTCATTTATCTTGGTTTCTTTAGTTGGGTCACTTACCAATAAGTGTTGTAACTATCGGTAGTCATAGCGAGTTTGAGGGGCATTACAACCATCCCCCACAGGAAGGAAGTTTCACAAACAAGTTCTTGATAACTTATTAGAAGATGGAGAGAAAGAAACGATGATGCATTATTGACCCTGCAACACCTTCCCAACCTCATACATCAGGGGGCATTTGTTAATGCTTGAATTTCGCACAGATGCAAAATTTCGGCTAATTGTACAAAAAGGCGTCATCAACATACAACATGTAGCTCAGTGAAGACATCCTCATCAGATCCAACAGATAAATTGAACCCTAAAATTCCAAACTCAATCGATATGGTCAATCACACGACTTAAAGCACTGGACACCCATGCTAGTAAGCGAAACTCAAATGTTCATTTACACATGTGTATCCACGTGGGATTTCCTATCAAACCTGCGTGACTATGAAAATAACAGGACCACTTATTGCAGCAGTGCATTCAAGGATCAGAATGGCACTCTTGGATCAAAAATTTGAATGAGACTCCTCACCTGCTTAATAGCATTTAATATCCCCTCTCATGTAGTTGGAGAACCGGTTCAAAGGCATGAGTGTTAAGATTTGGATCTATATGTTTCATGGCCTCCATTTTTTTCATAAAAGAATGCCATGGGCATGCATTCTATAGGAGAGAATCATAGCAAAGCTATGTTGTAGGAATTACATTGAGAGCTTCACTTTCAATCTACTTCCTACCTCAAGTTGGCATGCACAAAGCTGCCTTGCTCTCTTGAATATAGTTCAAAATTGAAAATTTAACTAAATCACCTAAAAATAGTATTTCATTTCATGATATATGAATTGTTCCGTTATAAAGGAAAGGGACCATGCTGTATGATATGCACCCTTTGAAAGGGACATAGCCATGGTTTATGGACTATGCCTTTTGAAATGGTTGACGCATACATAAATTTAAGTGACCACCAACTATGCTCCATAAATCAAGCACAACCTTAAACCTCTTGTGTAGCCTTCATTTACTCTAGCATGTGCCCTGTTACATAATAGGCGTGGGTTATGGGTGAATCTAACCTCCTTTCACATTTCAAATGTGTTTACATTAATTTATTTTAGTTTTGGCTTGAAGTTCATAGGAATGGTAGGCCACCGGTGTAGCCTATGTGTTCCCTTCAAAACGATGCTAGCCCTAGAGTATGGCCCACATCCTTTAAAAGTGTTATAGCCATGCATTTGAGAGGGAGTTAACCATTGAGCCCCAACCTACATTTAATCGACAATCGACCGTGAGACCTTGCATAACACATGTAAGCTCTTGAGATGGGTTTTCTATAGTCTTGTGCGATTCATTATAGGTTGCATGCTTATGTTTCATATTATCATTATTAAGCATTCCCTATGATCAAATTCATGATCAAGTATGATTGAGAAATTTCAAATTGTAATGAATAATAATTGATAAATTTCTAGTTTTAACAGTAAATATTTATAATAATTAAGATTTAAAAATCTAATAAATATTTTATTTAATTTATAATAAATGAAATTTAATAAAATCAAATCAACATCATATTTAACAAAGCATGATTTACACATAATGTTATGATTGAAGACACAATTACAAAAATAATATTGAAAAACATATTCTATCCTAATTATGACTATTGAGTACCATTATTTTAAATCAAGAATAATTGTTGCAAGAAACACAAAAGAAATCAAGAATAATTGTTGCAAGAAACACAAAAGAAGGTAAAAAATAAAGAAGCCACAATTTATGGCAATGATTTGTAGAAGAGGTGGTCCAAGAAAATAGTTTAAATTGAAACATTAAAATTCAATATCATCAAATTTTCTAGTAGTATTCCATCTGTCTCGATAAATCTCTTATGATATATAATAATCAAAGTTGATATCCTCTTATTTATATGTGAAATCTCCAACATAATGAATAATTTTGACTCTATGGACAAATGCTTCGTTTTAATATATGATGGAACATGAATGGGAGAAGAAAAAGGAATGGAACAACAAATTTTGAAAAAGGACTGAAGAAGAAAAATGAATAGAGGTGGTAATTCCTAAAAATCAATGAAAGAAGAAAAAAAAAAAAAAAAAAAAAAAATTGCTATAAAAAATGGAAGATAAAATTGCAAATGGAAGAAGAATAATGAATGAGAGAGAAAATTGCTAAGAGAAAAAGGAGAAAAGAGAAATGGAAAATGAAGCTTCTGTTCATAATAAAAAAATGAAATCAATATACTAGAATAATAGAAGAAAATGTTAAAAAATATAAGAGAAAATAGAATAGGAGACATAATTCATAAGTATGAATGAGATATGAAAATTGAATGAAAGAGTGAATTACTAAACAAGTATGGGAGAAGAAAAAATAAGAAGAGAGGACATTTCTAAAGAATATTGGGAGAGGGAAAAAAATAACGGAAAATTAAATTGTGATTAAGTGTGAAAGAAAAAATTGCCAAACAAGAATGTGAAAATAATAAGGAATAAAGGGTAAAATTTAATAAAAAACAACTGATAAATTGATAGTTTGCTAAAGGGAAATATTGTTCACAGAAAGTGTTGGCTAACCCTTCTCTAGAATCCCCCTCGACGAGAATACTATGCTTAATAAAGGGTTAGTTGAATCTTCCCCAAGCGTCTAGTCAATAAAAATTCTATGCTTAACAAATGGTTGACCAATATTTTCTTAGAATCCTCCATGATGAAAATAGTATTCTCGAGGAAGGGTCGATCAACCCTTCCTTAGGCACCCACTTCATGCAAATACTATGCTTTAGAAATGGTCGACTGATATTTCCCTAGCATTCTCGGTAATATACTAAAACTATAACTTTAGATAAAAGACAATAAAACACATGAAATAATAGATAAAACCATAGAAAGGCCTCTTATATGAAATAAATTCGAATTAGAAAGCTATGTTTACTTGCCTCTTCATGGGGAAACCTATAAGAGAAAAAATCTAAATACAATAGCAATTATTGGCAAACATTACATAGTTTTACTTCTATATATATAGTGCTTCAATGGCCAACACCCTAACTACTTGTGATATCACTATTAATGAGTGACGATCACCTACGAGCTTTTATTCAATAAAGAGGGCCATTTTACATTAAGTCACTAACCAATAACTATATAATGGGTGTTATGGCCTTGTACATTGATAAAGTAGGGGATATAGTGTAGGGCCTTAACATGCACTCCCGCTTTAAAATAAACATTGTCCTCAAGGATGGAGATGGGAAACTACTGCAAAATGGATGGAAGTTACCAAGTGGCATATTCTGGTGAGGTATCCTTCCATTAGATAAAAAAATTTAGTGATAGTGCATTGACATAGAAGATGGTCCTTGGTGTCAAAAATATCTTTTGCTTGGCCCCCAAACAAAGCTTTTTTCATCCAGTTATGGTAATTTAGTTTGAAGTCTAAAGTTTTTAGCACAACCTTTTCCAAATATGACACATGAATTACTTAGGTAGCTTGGAGTGTGCTAAGAGAACTATAAATTTGTAGGCCACCTATCCAATGCATTGAACAATTTTATATTGGTGTGAAACATTGGTGCTATCTTCTAATGGCCTTTAACTTTGAGAGAGGTCTTCTTATAAGGTAGGATCCAAAGGAACACGTAGTCGCTTTATACAAATGAATTCCCTAAGCAATGTTGTTCTGTTTGTTGCTTTCAATGTGATTTTGAGACATTGCCAAATTTTCCTGAAGTGTGCAATAATTAACATTACAATTATGAAGCATATTATCTAGTGCAGGCACTTTGGAGCTAGTACCTAGTTGATAACAAACTACCAAGGGTAGTTCTTAGCCATAAACCACTTCATATGGTGTAATTGTTGTAGCCTCACAATAAGTACTATTATACCACCATTCTTCCAAGTGTAATGACTATGATGATACATGTGTATACATCCTCATCCTACCACCACATTAAAGTTGTTAAATCCCTTGGGCTATAAGCCTTATGTAAAAAAAAAAGATTGTATGTGTTGAAGTTTTCTTTACATACACACACATGTGGTTAGGATATGTGTGTACATCCTCACCCCACCACATCTTCTTTAAATGATATATGTGTATTTTGGTTGGATCTCATAAGTGACTAGAAGATGACATAATGATAATGTTTATCATGATAATGTCAATTGTTTCTTAATTAGCATAGGTCCATCTTAACATTAGATGTACCATGTACTGAGAGGATTTGATCTCTCTCCATCATATCTATGTCGATTTATTTTATTATCATAATCCATTCCTTTTAGTTTTTTATTAGCTAAACATGGGATGATAAAACGTATACATTCAAATAAACAATGTGGATTCAATTTCATTTGTTGATCACAATGTCTTGCTATCATTAAAGAGATCAATTGTGTTTTCGTTCTTTCTATTTCTTCATCACTATCTCTTATTATCATTAAAGTCATGAATGATGTTTCCATTCTTTTTATTTGTTGATCATTATGCCTTGTTATCATTAAAGTCATTAATGATGTTTCCTTGTTATCTAGTTAACTTTTGAATGAAATTTTAAGTTGATTTTTATAAATCAATAATAAGCATAAATGTCCTTTAATAACAATATTTCAAATAATGTGGATTCAATTTTATTTATCTAATCATGGCCTTGTCATAATTAAATTCAAAAATATTATTTAAACTTTTGGTCAAAATGGTAAATTTATGAATAAAAAATATAGAAAATTAAAGTAAAAGTCTTAATTTATTTAGTTGAGTTCTATAGTAAAATTTAATTGGTTTTTTTATTATTATTATTATTTTTTAATAAAACATGTTACAATCTTTATAATACTAATTTATAAAACTTAAAACTTAATATAGATCTATTTAATTATTATATTTATGTTTTTTTGAATATATATTAAAAAAATGTTAAAATGGTTAATATTTAAAAGCCATTTATTAAACTTTATCTATTAAAAGTTTATATTAAATTATTAAATAATTTTTTTATCTAAATATAAAATTTTATATATCTTTACAAATTGCGAAGTAACATGTTGTATTATATCGCATAAAAAAAACTATAGTTTATTCAATTTAATAATCATAAAGACCTTGTTAATTCGTATCATGAAACATATTTACCCATTTAAAAGAGTTTAACCATAACGACATGAACATCACCACCTTGAGTAACCAATTAAGCCGAAGAGATCTTCAATCATATTGATTTTCCCACATTTTCAAGTAGACGATCATGAAATATGACAGTAAAGAAATTGTTCAAAGGAAAAGGTTTTTAAGTCACTTATTACACCGATGTATGTAATAAGAGAAAAATCGGTCATCACAATGAACCTTGTTAGCTTATTAAATGTTCCCCTCAAACTTCTATTAGAAAATTAAAAATTGCTAATCATGGATTTCCTCGGATTATATATATATATATATATATATATATATATATATATATCTTAAGTGGAAAAATATATAATGGAGATATATTGACAAATAACCTAATAATTACAAAGGGTTGAATCTATCTCATTTTAAATTTGAATTTGATGTATACGATTGTTTTGCAGAAATTTTCAATGGAATTTTTTACTATTGCTTTGCATTCTGTGCAATTTATGTATTGTAAATGTGTTGATATTGATTATTATGTATATGATATAATGTTTTCATTTTGGACATATTATTATGTCCATACAGATCGCAATTTTTTATTTTACAAAGTTTTTAATGTTTTGCTTATAAAATTATCCTCGTAATTTGGTGCGGGGTTTTCACCCGCCGCGTGTGGTGGTCCGTGCTATTTATTACTGCGCGATTTATTTTGGTAAACACTACATTTTATGTAGTGTAAATGTGTTGATATTGATTGTAGTGTAAATGTGTTGATATTGATTATTATGTATATGATATAATGGTTTCATTTTGGACATATTATTATGTCCATACAGATCGCAATTTTTTATTTTACAAAGTTTTTAATGTTTTGCTTATAAAATTATCCTCGTAATTTGGTGCGGGGGTTTTCACCCGCCGCGTGTGGTGGTCCGTGCTATTTATTACTGCGCGATTTATTTTGGTAAACACTACATTTTATATGGTTTTCGGCGGGTGCATTAAGCATTGTTTTAAACCTACCTTTTCATGTTTTAAATGCCCGTCCATTGTTTTAAATGTCATCCTGGGAATTTGGCGTTCTTTTATTGGCCAGTGTCTAGTGAGTCTGCATCATCTCGAGCTTTGAAGCCCATGGTGTGCGGGATTCATAGTGCAACCATTAATGTGATGCTAGACACATCATCAAAACAAATTTTGGCCATACACATCATCAAAACAAATTTTGGCCATAAATGAGATGTCCAGAATGGCGGAATGGATGTATGATGTCGACATATGCATCAACTATTAACTTAAATCTCGTTTAAATCCTCTCATCACAGAAACAAATTTCAATTAGAGAAAACGCTTACGCTTTCGTGACATTTGCAGTTAACAATGTTGCAGACAACATTCTTACGGAAATGGGGGAAGTCGCGGGGAAGGCAAATGACAATTTCGTGAGTGGAAATGGTGTCCACGAAATGAGCGGCAACAATGGAACAATAACTTCGGCACCTCAGCTCCGCAAAGGACGGTGGCGATGCTACTGGTACGAAGAAGAAGCTGACGATGATATTCGTTTGTGCTTCGCTTCGAATAGGTGAGACTACATGCCTTGTTTTAGGTAACCTCATGTGTTTTTGATGAGGGCTATAGTTAATGAAATTACAATTGAGCGAGTTGCGATTCTTACTGAATATGCGGTTGGAATCCCTGTCCACGAGCCTTGCTGTTTGTGGAATAGTGTCCCTGGGATTTGAACCTTGGCCCAGGCAAACAATGAATGCGAACTGTATTGCGTTACTCTTAAAGAACCCTTTTGATAAGATGAACTTTCCACTGAATTTGTTTCGTTGCTTTTCACCAGAAACTTCAATTCCCTGCACAATAATTTTCGAGTACGAAACAACGGACTAACTTTATCAATTTGTCGGTGAATCAGTAGTTATTTAGAAGAGAAATTAATTGTACAGAGCGTAGATCTTTGGAAAAAATTTCTGTAAATTTAATGGAGCTTTAAGATGCCTCATGGAGTCTAAATCTTAAGTGTTGCATCATTGACAGGATTTTGCATACTAGAGTTATTTGTTATCAGGAGATAGCACTCCTCGACATAAAACCTTTCAGAAAGGTATGCATAGTCAAATCGTCTTTAAATGCATCCAGGATATATGCGAATTTATGTTAAAATACTCATTTTCCTCTAGGTTCTTTCTATCAACGGCAAGTTACAGAGCGCGGAAATGGATGAGTTTATTTATCATGAATTTTTGGTGAATCCCTCTCTGGTTCACCACTCCAAGTATGTTGCTAGTCTTTAATATAAAGAATCAGTTATGTATTGTCCTTCTTGTAGCAGATAGTAACGAGAATACATCAAATGTAATTTGTGGTAGTTAATGCTGACAAAAGAAAGCCCGATATTGTGCAATAATAGTCCTAAGACCGTTTTCATAATGGGAGGCGACGAGGGATCAACTGCCAGGGAAATACCGAGGCACAATAGCATCAATGAAGTCGTTCTGTGTGACACTTATGAGGTATTAAAATATTTAATTTAACTCTAAAATGTTGAAAATCTCCTCTATCTCAGTATTCTTTTGGACGTTTAAATCTTCTTCTATAAGCGCAAGAAACGCTGACCAGTTTGTATATCTTTTTAAATTGTATCAAAGGAACTTGTCGACTTCTACAATAAACATTTGGTGGTAAATCAAGAAGCATTCGCCAGTCCGTAGCTCGATCTTATCATCAATGCTGCAAGGTTCGGCCTCCACCCCTTTTATTTTTGTAACCGCCTGTAGTATACAATAATACGGCAAGGCTGACTTGCTAATATTTTGACGTCATTATTAGAGATCTTGCGGATCATATAGAAGGGGTCCCTGCAACCAGCTTCACGAAATCCTTCTATGAACTAGTAATCAAGCCAAAACTAAGTCACAAAGGCATTTTCGTGACACAAGTTACAAAAAATAAAATCATTTTTAACAGTTTTGCACTTGATAAGGGAGAATCTATGTATTTTTGCAGAAAACTTGAATATACCGTTCACATTTCAGGTGGCTCAAATTCCGCAGAATGAATACTTGAATCCTTCAATGTTAAACATGAAATAAGGAGAGACCATAGTAGTGAACTATTCTCATGGAATGCAAGGATTACTCTCGAAGGACTCAATAGCTTCTATTTTGCACCTTATTAAGCGACTCTACCCAAAGATAGTAGTGGTTGTCGACCATGCGAACGAGAAAGATGGAAGCTCGTTTGCATAGAAGTTCCAGGAGTCCCTTTTTTTAATGCACTTCTATTTGAATCCCTTGAGGTTGTGCACATGAATCTGGACACAATTGAGATGATAGAAAAGTTTGTCATGGAACCTAGGATTTGTAATGTTCTAGAAGCAGCTTATAACAGGCAAAGGGAAGGAGAGAATCTCCCTCCTTGGAGAAATTTGTTCCAGGCTGCAGGTTTCACTCTAATGATGATGAGTAACTTCACACACAAGTGGGAAGAATCCCTTAGTAGGAGTAGGCAACAACGCTTTGGATTTTGTTTTGAAGCAGTGAAGAAGCAGCAGGAACAAATTCTCCTCCTCGGTTGGTAATGAAAAGTTCTCGTCTCAGCCTCTGCTTAGAATGTTAATAATGTTGTTTAATCATGTATTAACTATGTAAGTTTTCAGAGTCACTGACTTATGCTTCGGCTTCTACCAGTGTTGATCTAAACTAGGAGCTTGAAATCAGTTGTAGGCTGTTACTATGATTTTAAGGCAAATATTAATCCAAACTCATGTTTTGTGACAATCTTGTGTTCATGAAAGCTTGCTTTTTATTTTAAATTTTCATTAAATGGTTCCATGAATGACAATTTCACCACAAAATCTTAACAATTTCTACACATTATGAACTTCTACCATGTCTTGTATGTGTGTGAGAGATGTTTCCTACATTGCTTGAACAAATGTATATTGAAATATTTAGGAAGAAGGGTTGGTTCTGAATCTTACCTGAGCTAACTCTTCTCAAGTAAGATATTTCAATCTGCTTGGTAAGACCTTTCAGGACCTTACCACTGGTCACCACTTCACAATATTCTAGTTGTAGAATACACTCCCCACCTCAAAGGGTGGCATCTCCTAAAGGAAGGGTGATTATGAAGGAAAATGTGGATACACGTAGCACACACAAAAAGATATTTCCTAGATTAGTGCATTAAAAAATTATGTGCTACCAGCAAGCTGGAATGGTCCTAAAAGGTCCTAATTAGCTTTTAGTTCAAAATGACAAAGTTCATAAAATCATCACCATAAATATAATGTTAGACTCGCGAACCAATTACATAGTAATCTTGTTCTCACGATGCCATTGCAAGGAAAAACCACTAGAGTGGAACAAAATATATGTGCCATATTTTGTTTGAACCATGTATTTGTATCTACTTGTAAGAGCTTCCAAGTATCTTATATTATGCCATCAATTTGATTGAACGTTGAACCAATATCTTGCCGTTATGCCATTTTTTTCTTGATAAGTTTATGAATGACTAGTGAATTGACAAAATGCAGGTGCCTCATCAACTCAAGTGCTTTGATATCACCTACCCAAATTATGCATCCCAGACAAAGAACGATGACCAAGTTATGCAAACTCATCATCTAAATGGTGAAGTTGATTCAGTCATGGAACTTGTTTAACTGTTTCCGTTAATAGTTCCTGGTTGGTGCTTTTAAGTCACACTGAAATATTTTCTTGTATTTACAATAACTTGAGACATGTATTCAAACTACATATTTATGCAATTCTCATTTGCATTTCTCTACATACCCATGTATCTATACTGCAAATTAATATGGTAGACATTGCTACTTATAGCTCTGGTTACTAATGTCATATATGCTATGATGTTCGGTAAATTATATTTGACATTCTTGTTTAACACGTTTACCTCTCCACACAAAGGCATATACATTTTGTTACTAATGTCATATATGCTGTGTATGATGTTCGGTAGATTATATTTGACATTCTCGTTTAACACGTTTACCTCTCCACACAAAGGCATATACATTAAGTTATTATTTATGACTTGCATAATCCTTATATAGCGGTTACACTTCTAAGGTTCGAAGTATACAAGAGCTATGGATGTGTGTTTCATATATTATTTTTAATTGGTGCTCCTACTCTGCCCTTTTCGATTGTGGTTTTAAATCTTGTAACAACCTAAGTGTGGTATCATCCTCGATCCATGGTGTGGTCAAGTTGGGTCATTAATTATCTTCTTAATTGTTGTATGGATGTTTGCCACCCAGTGTTTGGCATTCTCCATACTACACGTATCCATTGTAATATTGCGAGGTACCTGTGTAATTACTATAGTTCAACGTGTTCATTGGATTGTTCGACAGTTGTGTAGAGGTATTGATGCCACACATTTCTTGAATCGGATTTTATGGGTTGTTTCTCTTTTGCTCTTATTGTCTGTAGTTCCTTGAATCGGATCTTGTAAGTTAATGCTCGACGATTTTGGTTCGCAAAGGAATTCTGAGTTAAGGTAAGATTGCACGAATGAATTTGCATTTGTTTCTTTGTCCACGTTTTTCAATTTCTTCATGTAATAACGAATGTATATTTACATCCTTTCGTTATTAAAGTATAAATATTATTTCTTTTGAGTGTAGTATACTTCTTGTGGTTATCCTTGTGATTGTTCTTGGACTATTCAAACTCTCGTCCACTGAGTTAAGGGTTTGATATATCAAGGGCTCTCTATGCAATTTGCTTGTTAAAGTGGGAAATAACAAGAGTTGGTCACTATTCTCTTAGGATTGTATTTTGTACTCCTATTCCCATGAGTAAATTCATACTATGTTTTATGAATTTTCGAGAAGGAAACTTGTTTAAATTATAGTTTTGAATTTAGTTGTTTTATATTCATTTCTAACTCATAAACCCTAGTTATTTACTTGGAGTTCATGTTTAGGAAAAAGGAACCTTCCTTATAATGTAACTTTTTAAGTCTTTTGTTAATCTATGAATGGATTAAGAGTTATATTAATTATACAACTTCTCTCTCTCTCTCGTGATTGTATAGATAGTTCAAATTCCTCTTGTATTATACTTTAAATTCCTTCCATATTTATAGTCTAGTAGTCTTTTTTTTGTAACTAGGGGAATCAACAACTGGGATGGGGCTGGTACTCGTGCGACATGGGATGTAGGGGTCCAATCCTATCCGCTACCATTATACCCCTAGGTGCACCCACACAACCGGCAAGCATGGGGCATGGGTAAGTTGGGGTGATTTGAACTCGTGACCTCCATTTACAACACATCCTTCATATCAAGTGAATCGTCGATTGAGCTACACCCCTGCGGGTCATAGTCTAGCAAACTATTATTTGCTACCTTATTTGTCTATTTTCCATTGAAAAAATTTCCCTTTCTTAACATAAATTATTTAGACCCTAATTAATATAATGGCAAGCAGTTAAACTATATAACATAACAACAAAGAATATTTAGGCATAACTATTTTCTTTAAGTACTCTTGGATCATCGTACAATAACAATAAATAAAACTTGAATGAATCTTTCATTCATCATAACCTAATGAATAACAAGGTTTGGGTCTTTATTTGTGATCTTGATCAATAATAAATTTTACCAATACAACATACAAAAAGATGATACAAACTTTATTATCATAGAGGTTAGGTACCTATTTGCAATGTTATTATGAATCTTCCAAACCAATGCAGGGACAGTTCTTTATCAACCTAATACACATTCTTTATGTTTTGTGATCAATCTCAAGCCAAGCCAAGATCCCACTAGGAAAAAACCCTTAGGTTTTGTTTGCAAATTTTAATTTGTAAGAAATAATGTCTGATCTTTCCAACACACTTACTATAGTCGGGTACCTTCGTGAGCACCTTTCAGGAAGTATGAGTGATCATACTTGAAATTGGTTCAAGTATCCTTTCTTTCACTAGCCTTTAAAATAATTCTTTTTAGGCAAACACCTCTTGCCAAATTGCACAACTTCTGTAGTTACTCTATGGCCATAGAGAAATTCTTGGTTCAATGAATGAGGCTGAATTTGAGAACCAAGAAATCCTTCTAGAATTTCCTTCCTTTTCACAATTATCAAATATGTTCCCTTTTGACTTATTTTTCAGTGCATTCGATTTTTGTTTCCTCTTTTCTAGAAAGTGATTACTAACCCTCTTTGTTTTGTTTTGTTTTTTTCATATTAATTCTCTCTCCATCGAATTGCTCTAAGGAGGTGAGGGTTACTATTTTAGGGGGGGGGGTTACTCCCTTGAACCTAGTGAGGAAAACTAACTCTAATCTTGAAATTATGTTATTTTAATGTTTCCACTTTTAATTAATGAGACTTAAAATAAATTAATTTTCTCTTACTTCTTCCTAAGTCATATTTCCCCTAATGGAATCTTGGCTCCTCTTTTCCCAGTGTTGTCCTTGGTTTGTAGAAAGATACAATTCTGCCTAAGGAATTACATTTAATACAAAACTTCTATACAATCCAATGTCATAAAATGTCTAACAAAATTTATCAGCAATTTACATAGTAAAAAAATTGGGGACAGATTAAGGATATTCCACTACCCAACTACTAAGGTACTAGATATTAATCTTCTCGACTAATCTTCTCAAGTGATATGGTCTGTGTCACTATAGCAAGAAGGTGGTCATTCAAACTATCTAAAGCTAGTTTTTGGTTTCCTATGGGACTTTTGATATACCTGAGAGTATGTGGAAGTGGAATTATGTATTCAAGTGTCATCTGATGCGATACTACTCAAAGGCGTACAAACAGAGGCAAATGTGACTAAGTACCAATTGTATTCTTTGTGTGTATGCTTCCCAAACCACAGGTTTACCCACTGAACGATAGATCACTATGTTATTTATAGACACTAGAACACATCTCTAGCCTCAAAAAATTTCTAAAATTTGCAGCTCAAGAAAGTTCTCTAATACAATATGTTATGTACCTTAATAGAATAATTGGAAATTTAGAGCATAAGTAACAAAATAAATAAAGATTCCAGTATGAAAAGATATACTTACCACATCAATAAACAATTGTATATAACAAATATAATGATAGAAATATCTTTATTGATGAAATCCATGTTCACTTTCCCCTTTGAGGAGGTAACCTCCAAAAGAAGTGAAGCTTACAAAATAATTCACAAGGCATCTTGTTTCATTGCTTCCACTCCTATATATAGTTTATAGTGAAGGGAATTTCTAGTAGGTAGAACCTTTTAGTAATCATTCTCAGTGAAGGAACTTTCTAGTATGTGGAACCTTCTAGTAAGTCTTCTTACAAATATTGCTTTCACACCATAGACGTTGTAATAAATTGAACATTCTAGTAAATCTTTTTACAAATATTGCTTTCACAATGTATCTGCTTTATTGGCCTTATTTAATATAAATGTCCTTAATACATAGCAACCTATCTATTAAGGGGGTTAGGGTAGGACCCTAACATTATGGCATACAATAGGTAGTAAATTATAATTAGATTTGACAATAAGTACCTATTCAGAGTTGGTGATTTTGAGTTGAGAATGGAGCTTCGAAAAGATATTCATGAATTGTTGCATTATTTTTCCAAATGTATGTTGTAGTTGTAGCTAGCGTATGAGGCCTTCGCAATTCATGATAGATTGAAGGATTACAAAAATTACAAAAGGAAATAATGAAGGCATACCAAGTGTTAGAGATTTCACCATTTAATACGACCACTACATTGAGCCCAAATAAGGGTTGTTGTTTTGTTTTAAAATTTTATATATTCTCATGCCACCCATTCAGTGAAGGGCCTTCCAAGCATTGCATAACCTTTGTCATCTTCTCAACATGATGAAGTTTGGATGGGCCTAGAAATAAATGTTAATTATATGGATATGGGTTTCTACTTTCTGATCATATATTGTGTCATTGAAATAAGAGATAGAGAGGTGAGCATTGAACTAAATAATTGGGCATGCCTATTGCTTGTTTAGGGATTATTTGCATGAAGCACGTTGCATATTCTCTAGTGATAAGAATTGATATCGAGTTTGGGAACCTTAGCATTATATATTGGAAAATGCTTTGATAAAGAGTGTGGATGTGAGGATATTGTTTGGGAAATGAGTGGAACTACCTAAAGAGAAATGTTTTTTCCCAACTTGAGTTTTGCTGCAAGGGCTTGTTGGAAGGAAAGAGATAAAGTAGCACTAGTAACCATAGGCACTTGATGACATAAAGAAGGTGATAATAAAGGATTAAATTTTATAGTAAGTATCTATTTTTCATCTAAGATGTAAAGTTTGGCTTGAATTATGGAGAATAATTCTATGTATTATTGTACTGCCTAGTCCAAACACTGTCTAAGTTGCAATTGATGGGTCTAGAATCTGTCATTATAACGGATAGATAAAATCACTCCCTAATAGTTACACAAAATGTATTTCATGTGTTTATTGGCCTCATAAATTGTCAGCTATGGAGACATCTTCATTATTGTGATGTAGAAAGAGGGTGCCTCTAGTGAGCACCCTTTAACTTGATTCCATCAATGAGAATAAAGACATTATAAATGAAATGTTTCCATGGTTATCTTTTCATGTTCAGTCATGTCATATTGAGAGGTGAAGTAGGTTGACAATACCATGATATAGAAATCTACTCACTCTCCATCAATATGCCAACAAACTTGGGGAGAATCACACATGCATCCCTACGAACACCATGGATGGAAGGGAATTGAGAGTAAGTGGTTTTTATCTTTATATCTGCTAGTGGTTCAATGATGAATCTAAAGATATAGATTTGCATATTTGTAGCTCACTTTGTGGATTGGAATTTTAAAATTATTGTTGCCAACATTATTGATAGGATCCATTATAACCTCTAGGAGATAGGGTGTGTTATTTTGTAGGGTAAAATTATGATGGCGATTATATGAGATATTGAATAAGTCCATGGCAATTGGGTGATGATCCTAACACCCTCCAAAAAAATATTATATGGAGGAAGTGGTTCCCTTTCTGCAAGACACTATGAAAACCTGTATAAGAGGAAGTGGGTACCTTTATTTCATTGTTTGTGGGAGCTAGGAGTGAAAGCAATGTTACCAAATTATATGATTAAAAAACTATAAAAATGCTCAATATTATGTAGAGAAACTCAAATAGACCCTCTCCATCATTCATCCTTCTTATAAGCAACATACAATCAAAAGGGGGATGACCATAATCAAAGTTGATTGTGTATCCAAGACATTTAAATATAATAAATGATAAAAATAATAATAATTTTTAATAATAATGATCCAAAATGGATTTGTGTAAGAGAATTGGCTTCGACACAGGCTCAATGAGTGATTTGATTTTTTTTTTAGAACTTTCTCAAACAAAAATCTTCGACGGAGGACTTTTTACTGACAATTATATGCATGTGAACATGAGCAATTATTATTGTGCATCTTTTGAAAAAAATCAACCATACGACAATGCAATAGAAATTCAAGCACATAAATGAACACCCATGTGATAATGTAGTTCACCAAACTATGTTGGCTACATCTTCGGGCTTGTGCAATCATCAAATCACTTGCATTAATTCTCCCAGAATAGGGGATGATTCTCTCATTTACAAAGGGAAACGATGCAATCTTAAGCAAGTCTACAACTTGCCATCTCTTCTTTTAAAAGGGAAACCATTCTATCTTAAGCAATCCTACAACTTTCCATCTCTCCTTTTACAAAGGGAAAATGTGCATAAAAGTTTATTACATCACCAATGGATTTCACCTGCAAGAAGTTTTTACCAACTTCTCATTGTCTGGTTTCCATAACAAGTGCCTCTAAAAAGCCACACTCTCTTGAAGGTCCTTCACCTTTGTTATTCAGACCAATAATGTCAAAGGCCAACACCTGTATCAATATGCAAATCTGTATCCACTTCTTCTTCACAACAATTTTCTCTAAAAGGACACATTCCTATTAAATTCTTTCACCTTTGTTCTTTAGGCAGAGAATGTTCAAAGACCAAAAATTGAATTAATGTACATGGTTGTAGCTGATGACCATAATATTGTAGGATCTAAGCAAGTTCATACTTACCTTATTGTCCCAAAAGAGTTGATGAAACCCAGGAACAAATTACAAAGTTGCTAAATAGACTTTTAGGCAAAACAATGCCCCTCACAAAGTGGCTTAAAACCCCATTACAACATGGAAACAATCATCTTCAAGTCACTATAGGTGTGCACTAGTGGTAGACTTCTATGGTATTTAAAACAACTACAACATATGTGCACATGGGTAGGTCAAAATGTCAAATACAAACACTTGGTGGGAGACTTCTATCGTCTTAAATCCACCATACAAAGTGCACATGCTAACTCCCAAAATACCCTTGATTTCCATCACATATGGAACCAATACCGTAGGTTTCAATAGTTTACAATAACTATAATGAAAACCCATAAAACATAATTCAAATAATGGGTTTCCCATAGTTCACAAACTATAATAAAAATAGCCATTAAAGAACTAAAAAGGAGCATATCAAAAGGAATATTTAAAATTTACTGATAGTCCTTGACACATCATCCATGGCACGCTTGGCCTTGTCGATCCTCGACATCCAAAGGTCTCTGCAATGAATCCCAACGGCTTGTTCTTGGGTTGATGAGTAAGGGCTCTTATATAGTGCCATGGTGTCCCTAACCAACCCCACTCTTCATGGAAACCAAACCCAATTTTGTTCCAAAATAAAACCATCGCCAACCAACTTGACATATTGTTATCACCATTCCAAAACAAAATGGAATCATGCCAAGGGAACTTGAAGTGTTGTTTAAATGTTCACTAAATGTGGCACCATGCCAAATACCGCTAAGCATATCATGCCTGCTGAACTTTGGTTGTCATTGATGTCAACTAATGTCAAAGAGGATGTCAATTGATTCAGTTTGATTCATTGATTTCAACTGATATCAAAGTGGAAACAATATTCCCATGCCATTTTAAAGAAGTATATGAAATCCACTTTGAAGAAGTATATGTGTAAGATGGTGAAGGATATGGATGTTGGTTTGAAGAAGTATATCTAGAATTTGCATCTAGTCTAAGGATGTATGTCTAATGATACATAATGCATGATCAGTATGAAGAAGCACCTAAGGAAGGTATATCATTCATATCAAGTTCAAATAAGTACATAAGTAATGTATCCTACTACATGTGGTACCTGTGCAAATATCAAGTCCACCAAGTTATACTCTCTCAAGGTAGCAGCCAAAGAATTGGTTGGACAAAGGTACATGTGCACAAGCAGTCAAGGAGTTGGTAAAGCAAAGGTACAGGTGTGCAATCATGTCGAGAGAAGATTTTGGAATGCGCAAGTGACCCTAAACATTGTATGGTAAAAGATCGGGAGTGCACAAGCAATAAAAAACAACTTATGGTTGAACAATCCTGAAAGCTTGCAAGTATTTCCAATCGGAATATGCTTTCAGTTAGTGGAGCACACACAAGTTCCAACAAGGGCGCATTGGTTTAAGTTAGTTTATGCGCAAATTCCACAGCCTACTACATAACAGGTGCGCAAGTTCCACAAGTGATGATACTGCAAAGGTCCAAGTCCCACCAAGTCAAGAACAAGGATGCACACAAACCACAAAGAAATGGTAACTCATGAGCACAAGACTACATCACTAAGGTGTAAGTCCCACTAAGTCATGGACCATGGATGCACAAGACCCAAAAAGGATGACACATTAGCAATGCAGAATATGACATGTGGAAAAATCACAATCCATGAAGTAAGGAAGAAGGGATGCCACAACCAACATGTGGACATACAATCCATGCAGTACATGTATAAATAGAGATACAAGTTGGAGTTTGAAGTAAGCTTGATGGTGAGATCATAAAGCTTCAAGTGGAAGATATAGATTTATATTCAGGGCATCAAAGGGATCGAGGATAAAATAGTGTGATCTAGTGAAGAGCCGAGTGTGCACATGCAACAGAATGAAATACTGATGGTGCGCAAAATGATGTTGTAGATATGTGACGGGTGCACAAATAGTAAAAGGAAGAAACACAGAAGTATGCGCAAGTGTGTGAGGACGGATTGACAATATCCCAGATAGCACATAGATAGTCACAGATGTTGTAAATCAGAAGCGCAGAGATAGAATCGAAGTATATCAGAAGATGCACAGAAGTTTGGTTGATGCATGAAAGTTGAAGTGAAGTGTGCAAAGTAGATAAATCCATCAAATGCGCAATGAAAGATCAGCAGTAGGATCCAGCAAGTGCATCATGATGAGGATGATCTGAGATAAGTGCGTTGAATCGAAAGGACGAATCACTTGATGCATAGTATGTCACATATTATTTAAAAGACCATGGCACTTAAAAGCACAATATTAGTTGGTGATTGAAGTTGCGTAGTAGCAGAAAGACAGAGTGAACCTTGGTATAGACTGCGGGATCAACATCACACACTACCTGAAGTAAGACATTTGCAGAAGTAAAGAATTGAGTGGAATGAGAGGTCAAGTGATGTATGCAGCATAGTGAAAGTGAATCATCTTCATACGAAGATAGTGCACAACAGAACTAATATCAGAAGATCAAAAGTGTGCACGTGTTCGAAGTTCAGTAAGACAAAATCTTATTTCTTCATTTGGGTGGTAGGATAGGGCAAGGAGCAGGGGGTTGTATCCTCCTTCCAATTGGTGTTGGAGAACATAAGGAGTTGGTGCTTCCTTCAGGTCGGTGTCTATAAAAGTAGGGGGTTGGTGCCTCCTTCTAATTGGTGTTGGTAAATACAAGAAGTCGATGCTTCCTTGAATGTAGCTTTTTCATTACAAAAGAGCATTCTGTGGTTTTCTCCCATTTGGGTTTCCACGTTAAAATCATGTGTGTTCTGTTTTCTTTGTCTTGGTGCATATATGGATGAATGATTTTATTTATATTCAATGCATAACTAAATATCAAGATTAAAATAAGGCTAATATGTTAAAGAAGGTAAAAATTGTTGATAATTGTGCTAATACTGATTCACCCCCCCTTTTAGTATTAAATTGATTCCAAGAATTGGTATCAAAGCGAGTGTCTTCAATAACAGATTAGCATCTTTAAGATAGATCGTTGCACAGATATGGACAAGGAGGAAGGCCTTTTCACCAATAGAGCACCAAGGTTTGATGGCACCAATTATACCTTCTGGAAGGTTCAAATGGAATTTTATCTACAATCACTAGGAGCATATGTTTGGCAGTCCATTATTGACGATTGCAATGTCCCAGTAGTCGTGTCGTCTAATCCAGCACAGAGGAGAATCTATGAATGCAATGCAAGGGCCAGAAACACACTGTTATGTGGTTTGACAGGTAATGATTTAATCAAGGTCATGCAATGCACTTCAACCAAGGAGGTTTGGGACAAACTCAAAGGTGTCTATGAAGGTGATGAAAAGGTAAAGAAAGCAAAGCTGCAGAACTACTCTGGGCTATTTGAATCACTGAAAATGAAAGATGAAGAGAACATTACCTCTTACTTCTGAAGAGTAGATTAGATAGTTAATGCTATCAAAAGTCTTGGGGTCACACTGGAAAGAATCTGTGGTACAGAATATTTTGCAAACTCTACCCCTAAGATTTGATGCAAAGGTGTCTGTATTGGAAGACAGAGTTAATCTTGAAGATTTGACAAAGGATGAGCTTCAGGGGATTTTGACTGCATATGCAATGAGTACTAAGAAAGAGACTCCCATTAGAAAGGAAGTTGCTTTTAAAACCACTAGAAAGGATAAGCATGATCACGACAAGGACTATTGTGATGATTCAGATGATGAGGAATCAAACTTTGTTAGAAAGCTTAAAAGAGGATGAGGTAAGTACAAGAACAAGTTTCCCTTCAAATGTGTCAAATGTGGAGGAGTAGTTCATTATGCCCCTAAGTTTGCTTACAACGAAAATGGAGACAGTGACAACAGTGAAGAATCTAGTTTGTATTATCAGAAAACTACGTGCACTCAAAACAGACCTGAAAATAAAAGGAGGATTCCAAAAAAGAAGAAAGGTTTGTACACTGAGGAAGAAAGCAATGCATCTAAAGGAAGCGACTGTGACGAAGAACTGTTAGGAACCTGTGTTAACCCTTCTCTTTACTTTGTTAGTATATTGTTGTTGGATGCATATGATTTGTAAGTCATCCCATAGTATTTGTTGATCCATAGTTTGTATTATCCCATGGTATTGATCCATAGTATTGGACGCATATGCTTTGTAAGTCGTCCCGTAGTATTATATGTCCCATGGTATTGACCCATAGTATTGGGCATAGACTTAGTATATAAGTGTGTGTTGAGGCCAATGAATGTACCGTGAAGTTATTTGTATTGAGCTTGCTCAAAGGAGGTTGCCCTCTCAAAGTTGCCTATGATCAATAAAAAGATTATGAGTTCTGTTATTTCTGCTATGTCGTGTATTTTCATTAATTAGTTATTGCAGGTTCTTCACATCTAGTATCAGAGCACTTTCTTAGGCTCGTTGGGTGAAATTTCTACCAATTTTTTTTTTCGCATCTGTTGCAGGTTCGGATCTGGGAATAATCCCTGTTCGTTTAACTATGGGAAGTACTTGGGCATAATCCCTAAAACTCATTGTGAGGAGTACCACAGGAACCCCAAAGTAGTTGTCCCATTGAGAGGACCTGACATTGAAAAGGGAAATGAACCCTACCTGATTGACTAGTTCCCACCTGTGAGGTAAACTAAGAGTTGTCATTTGTGGCAAAGCGGTTATTAGTTTTACCTGAGCTGTGGAGTGAGGGGTACAGCCGCAATACTCAAGCTGTCAGATAACATTGGTGGCTGAGTGAATCTCCTGAACCGTTAGGAAGCTGAGCATACGGGGTCCATATATATTTTGAGCTGATAAATCGTAGATTTCCTTTGTCCAGAACTGTTATCGATCACTTCAGCATCATTTCAGCTCTATCCGTTGCCGATCCTTTCCGCGTTGTTTCAGATCCATCTGTTGCCGATCCCTTCCACGTCATTGCATATCCATTTGTTCTGATCCCTTCCGCGTCGTTGTAGATCCATTTCTAAAAAAAAAAAATTCGCCATATCTCCCTTGTTTTAACTATGTTCCCCTTGAAACTTCCCTGACACCCCTACAATCCCATTTTGCATATTTCATTCTTGAGGACCACATCCCAAATTCCACTTCCCAAAGCCATAAATCCGACATTTGTCTATTTTTAGGGTTTCTCATAACTTCTTCAATTTTCACCCACTCGCCTTCAAATTTTACCAGAGTGTTCATTTCCTATTTCTGCTTCTTTGTCCCTCTCTACCAATTTTTCTCATTCTTTCACCTTGCTTCTGAAATCCCTATTTTTTGCTTCCTTGTCCATTAGAAAGTGTCCAAAACCTAGTCAAACCCAAATTAACCATATGAGTTTTTCTCAAATCCAAATTTTCCTTTACTAAAATAGTTTCTGTTTTTGTTTATCTACCCCCTCAAAAAAAAAAAACTCCTGGTTATGGTTGTCACCCATATAGGAGCACAAATCATGGAGGAAGAACTTATAGCCCTCAAAACCAAACTCCAAGATCTGGATGAAAAATTTCTTAGCCTCCATCTTCAGCATTCAGCGATGAACAATAACCGACAACCAGAATCTTCTACAGCCACTGGGTTCTCTTCTTCCAACAATTTTCGTGGGCCGAAGCTTGAATTTCCTTGCTTCAATGGTACTGATCCAACTGGATGGATATACTGGGTAGAGCAATATTTCAGTCTGCATAATACTTTTGATGTCCACAAAGTTCCACTTGCATTCTTTCATTTGGAATAGGAATCCCTTCAATGGTACTGTTGGTACATCAGAGCTCATCACGAGCCAAACTGGACATATCTTTGCCAACTCATTTTGCAACAATTTGGTCCTAGTGATTTTGATGACTTCACAGGAGCACTCACTAAACTTCTCCAAATTGGCACTGTGAGAGAGTATAAGACAAAATTTGAGAAACTGGCCAATTGCACAGAAGGATTGTCTGATGAATTCTACAAGAGTTGTTTTATTAGTGGTCTCAAGGATGAAATCTGCTCAGAGGTTAAATGTTTTGTCCCAACACAATGATGGAAGTCCTAGAGTTGGCTAAGTTGGCAGAGGACAAGATCACAACCTAACAATGCTCCAAATGCACCTTTGTTCCCTTCATAAATATGTGTTCCCAACGAACTCCCATCACACCAGCTCCTCGACCAACTCCTATCAAACATTTGTCTGAAACAGAGATGCGAGCACGTTGAGAAAAAGGGCTTTGTTATAATTGTGATGAGAAATTCACTCGGAGACATAGATGTGTTGGGAAAAATCTCTATCTCTTGGATGTGGATCCTCCGCTTACCTCTGAACTTTGTGAAGATGCCCCAGATATAATTGATGATCATGTCGACATTCAGTAGCCTCATGTTGACCCACCATATCAGAGCAACCAGCCAGAGATATCTCTCCATGCTAAGGGGTTGCTTCAAGAAGATCCCTCTTACAATACTCATTGATTTTGGTAGCACTCATAATTTCATTGACTATTGGATCACAAAACAGGCTGATTGTTTTGTCCATCCATGCTCCAACTTTGAAGTCATGATTTCCAATGGGGGCACCTTACCTTGCAAGAGGAAGTGTCACAATGTGCATATCTATCTGGAAGATTATAACCTACGCTCTGACATGTTTTCCTTGTCCTTAGGCAGATGTGATGTGGTTTTGGGAATTCAATGGTTACGTACTCTTGGCCCCATCTTATGGGATTTTCCTGAACTTTGGATGCAGTTTTTAGTCAATGGGAAAGACCACAAATTTATGGGCTTACAACCAGGGTCTCTCCTCATCATCATTTCACATCATCTGGAAAAGATCCTTAAGAAGAATTCACATGGTGTTATCGCTTTGCTCCATTCCATTCAGATGCACCCATCAACAGTCTCCACTACTTCCTTGGATAGATATGCAAGTGTCTTTGTTGAACCAATGGGCTTTCCTCCTTCAAGAGACCTTTCCGGTAAGAATTTAGCCGCATCTACATCTCAGCAGGAAATTATGGCTATTTTGCATGCAGTACAGAAGTGGCAGCCATACCTATTAGGGAATTATTTCTGCATCAAGATGGATCTCCAGAGTCTGGAAAATTTCCTGGAGCAACAGGTCTCCTCCCAAGCACACCTGAAATGGGTTATCCAACTCATGGGTTATGCCTATGTAATCACTTATAAGAAGGGTAAGGACAATATGGTGGCAGATTCTCCTTCTCGCATATTTGATTACCCAGTTTCTCTTATAGCTATTTCTCTGCTTGTTCCAAATTGGTTGCAATCTGTTCAACATGGTTATCTATTCTATGAACTCCATGCTTCTTCATCGCCGGGGCACTCTGGGTTCCTCAAAATGTATGACTGGGAACAATGTAACTTATTTTGGCAAGGACTGAAAATGACAATTCAACAGATGGTGGCTGACTGTGATACTTGCTAGGTCAACACGGGTGAAACGACACTCCTTTCGGGACTACTCAAACCCTTGCCCACCCTACATAGATTTGGACAAATATTTCTATGGATTTCCTTGAAGCACTTCGGTGGTACAATACCACATCTAAAAGTACACCATATGAAGCAGTCTATGGATAGGCACCTCCAGTTCTTCTTCCATACACCCTCAGTAGCTCCCCAGCTCAGGGAATTGACTCGATTCTTCGAAACCACGATCAAATTCTTCTCATTCTGTAGGACAATATTCACATGGCAAGAATTCAAATGAAACAACAAGCCGATCAGCACTATTCTGAGCGCACTTTTCACACAGTTGATATGGTTCTTCTTCGTCTATAGCCTTCCAATCAATCCTCCCTGAAACTCAAAAGGCTTTAGTGGCCCGGAATGCAACCCGAGGCTGCTACAGGGGAACCACTCCTTCAGATTCTGCATCAATTTCCACATCTAAAGCTTTGAGGACAAAGCTTTTTCTAAGGGAGAGGGGATGTTAGGAACTCGTTTCAACCCTTCTCTTTACTTTGTTAGTATATTTTTGTTGGATGCATATGTTTTGTAAGTCATCCCGTAGTATTTTTTGATCCATAGTTTGTATTAGCTCATGGTATTGACCCATAGTATTGGACGCATATGCTTTGTAAGTCGTCCTATAGTATTGTATGTCCCATGGTATTGATCGATAGTATTGGGCATAGAATTAGTATATAAGTGTGTGTTGAGGCCAATGAAGGTATCGTGAAGTTATTTGTATTGAGCTTGCTCAAAGGAGGTTCCCCCTCGAAGTGGCCTGCGATCAATAAAGCAATTATGAGTTCTGTTATTTATGCTATCTCGTGTATTTTCATTAATTAATTGTTGCAGGTTCTTCACAAGAATCAAAAGAAGTACTTTTCATGGCCTTTGTGGAAGAAGAAAGTAGATATGAAAATAAGAAGAGTAGTTTGAAGAATACTCTAGTTGCGCAAAGAAAACCAGGATCTCTAGACAAATACTTTTTTCAGTGGATCATTCAAAACACCTCCAAATCCAGTTGCAGAGGTCAAGAATGATAATCAATATGAAGAAGATGAAGACACTACAGATATTGACTGAGAAGGTGAATTGATTAGTTCCCTAGATGACTTAAATA
The DNA here is from genome assembly GCA_027924585.1 of Larix kaempferi. Lineage (NCBI taxonomy): Eukaryota > Viridiplantae > Streptophyta > Pinopsida > Pinales > Pinaceae > Larix > Larix kaempferi. The sequence goes on from BSBM01001642.1 coordinate 9,782,989, forward strand.
AGTCAAGAAAGAAGAATAAACTCCTACAGGAATAGTTGTCGAAATATGAAGAACAGGACAATCCATTTCAAGAATTTGTTGATGCAAAAGTTCGTGAAAAAGTAACCAGTTATGAGGTACAACTGATTTGTGCACAAGACAAAGTTAAAGTACTTGAGGAAGAGAAATCTGCATTGAAAGCTTATTTGGAAGAATCGGTGCAGAAAATTAGGATGCTGATAGATCAACTTGAGGAGAAGGACAAAGAGATATCTCGTCTAGAAGGAAAATTGATTGAGATAAAGGGAAAGAGACAAGTACGTATTGCAAGCAACAATCCTATTTGTGCACAATCATAAAGTGACAAGATATAATCTGAAGATGAGGTGCATAATAAGTTCAAAGGAATTTCATTAATTATGAATGATCAGAGAACACATGAAGACAAATCAGGCCTTGGTTATGAAAAAGAATCAAAGAAGGTCTGCGACAGACAACATTGCCCAAATCATGATAAGTCCTTCAAGTATGATGGTTCCTTCAACTACAACTCTTTTCAATATACTAATCAAAGAAGGATCAATAAGCTGAAGTGCACAAGATGCAATCACTTTGGTCATGTTGCGAAATATTGTCAAACTGCTAGATGCTATGCATGTGATGGATTTGGACATAAGGCTGTAAACTGTCGAAGAGCAGTGAACTATTCGAATGAAGAATTATTGCGCAAAGGAAATAACATTCAAAGGGATTATAGTGAAAACTCTCTGGTGCATAATCATGACAGAAGTACGCACAAGAAATATTGGGTAAGGAAATCTCCTCAGAAGTGCACAGACGAGACATACAATCCAACTGCATCTGATGTAGCAAGCAATTGTTGTCCCTCTTGCTAATCTCAAAAGGATTAGTTAGACCCTTGAGTTCAACATGATGCATCTTAGGAATTCAGGAGGTATTTTCATTAGGAGTGTGGTTAGAAAGTGTGTCACAGTATTCATCATAGTTGCACAAGGTTATGTGTTAAGTTTGAAATGTCACAGAAAAAAAAAAAATTTCAGATACATGCACACATTAAGTTGTTTCTAAGTTAACTTGCATATGATAGAGTGAAGAACAGATTAAATGCTGAATTAAGTGTTATAAGATGAAAGGAGATTTCTTGCATATATGTGAATGAAGAAAATGTACAAAGATTGTTGAAAGACAGACATGAATCGATATAACTTTCATTATATTAAAAATCAGCATGTTTACAAAATTGCATGACTCAGGACTCCATGTCGAGGCCAAAAGGGCTTATACAAGAAAACAAGTAAAGATAAAAAAATTGAGAGGTGCTAAAGCAATCTACAACCATAGCTCAAGGTCAATTGTTGAGTCTAGATGGTGTGCAAGACGAAGCTCCAAGTCCACTTGTACCAATGTAGTACACTCTAAAGAAGGACACACAGGAAGGAGTTGCAGAGTTACAGACAATGGTGGTTCAACATGATGAGGCTGAAGAAAAGACAATTCATTCAAAATATGATGTTGTTGGTGCTCCAAATTGTTAACCCGATGAGACATATGAGTCAGTTGTTCAGAATGGCCATGATACACCTGCGACTAAGCATATTGACGACGGAACTCTATTTCCTCCCTTTGTCATTGCCAGACGCCCATGTCAACCCTCACGTGTGAGAATTCAAACTGCTGAGTATAAAATGAAAGTCGCACATTCTCAAGGGAGCTATTCATTCTTTGGTAGAAGGAGGCCATTGGAAGAAAGGTGAAGAACCAAATGACAATACAACATGGAAATGTAGAAGTGTTAATGGTGGTGAACCAGGAATTGTTCATGGAACTCTTATAGAATTGAATGGAATATGTTCGCGTACATGAAATTAATTTGATGAGATATGCATTCAATATTGCACAAGTCAAAGAAGGTGGTGGAGTCAAAAAAATTGAATGTCAGATTTAATAGGTCTTGGAAAGGTGTATGAAAAGTGGAAATCCAATCCATTGCTTCATGCGATGGAATGAAGTTGCCTCAAAAGCTCAAGTACGATGGTAACACGTAATGTTTCCCACATGAACTAAGTATCATATCTGCTTTAATGTTGAGCTCGTGGATAAACGTTCCAAATCTTTGGTTGTCATGGAAAGAGACGCGACAATAATGAATGTGACAAGGTAAGGTGACATCGCAGTAAATGCGACATGTGAAGTAGTCAGGCATAGAAAGGAAGCAAATGAAAATATAATGCAAAACCAGGAAAGTTTTGGCATTGCACAGTTGGCACGAAAAGATGTTTGCATGAATCACTGCGCAAATAATGATGAAGTGTTGTGGCAGGAACATAAGATGAAGATAAGCAATAATGTAACACCTATATCAAGAAAGCAATGAAAGATACCTATGAAAGCAATATGCATAACTGCAGACTATCAACAAAAGAATATTGAAGCATGAAGATAGGTGGAGTCATCCCTGAAAACTGTTGAGGTAGAGACCGGCGCAAGAAGAACCTACATTGCACAAGTAGTGGCACCTCTTTGCCATTGATGTCAAAGGGGGAGAAAAGCATGAAGCTGAGTGTACAATAATCATACATATGACATGAAGCTGAATGCAACTGAGAAGAACTAGCATGGAGAAAAAGCATGAGTGCAAAGCCGATTGTAGAAGAAGCATAAATCCAAGAAATAATACAAAAAATAGCATGAAGTTGTAGCAGACGTGAAAGAGTGTGAATTATATCATTGAAGAAACAATGTGAATATGCAACAGATGTGAAAGAGCGTGAAGTAGATCATTGGAGAAATGGCATGAAGATGACTATACATATGGTCTGTGCAAAAGTAACAAAAAGTAGAAGAAGTACTGATAGCAGAATGCACAAAAGTCAAAATACCAAAGAAATAAGGGGGAGCACTGACAAGTACAGATGAAGCATATAGTTCAAGAAGATTATACACAACTTCATAAGGTGTTGACATTAATGCTGAAGGGGGAGATTGTTGAACTTTAGTTTTCATTGATGTCAACTAATGTCAAAGAGAATGTCAATTGATTCAGTTTGAGTCATTGATGTCAACTGATAGCAAAGTGGAAACAACATTCCCATTCCAGTTTAAATAATTATATGAAAACCACTTTGAAGAAGTATATGTGCAAGATGGTGACGGATATGGATATCAGTTTGAAGAACTATATCTAGAAGTTGCATCTACTTTGAAGATGTATGTCCAAGGATACATCATGCATGATCAGTATGAAGAAGCATCTAAGGAAGGTACATCATGCAGATCCAATTCAAAAAAGTACATAAGTAATGTATCCTACTACATATGGTACTTGCACAGATATCAAGTCCACCGAGTCATACTCTCTCAAGGTAGCAACCAAAGAATTGGTTGGACAAAAGTACATGTGCACAAGCAACCAATGAGTTGTTCAAGCAAAGGTACGAGTGTGCAAGCATGTCGAGAGAAGATTCTGGAATGCACAAGCAACCCTAAACATTGTATGGTCAAAGATTGAGAGTGTGCAAGTAAGAAGCAAGTTATGGTTGAATAGTCTTGAAAGCACGCAAGTCTTGCGAATCAACAGATGCTTTCAGTTAGTGGAGCATGCACAAGTTCCAAGAAGGGTGTAGTGGTTGAAGTTATTTTATGCACAAATTCCACAACTAACGACACAACAGGTGCACAAGTTCCACAAGTGATGATACTGCAAGGGTCCAAGTCCCACAAAGTCAAGAAGAAGGATGCACACAAACCAAAAAGAAATGGTACATCATGAGCACAAGACTACATCACTGAGGTGTAAGTCCCACTAATTCGTGGACCATGGATGCGCACAACCCACAAAGAATGAGTCATCGAAAGTGTAGAAGATGACATGTGGAAAAAGCACAATCCGTGAAGTAAGGAAGAAGGGATGCGACAACCAACTTGTACTGGACATACAATTTGTGCAGGACATGTATAAATCAAGATACAAGTTGGATATTTGAAGTAAGCTTGATGGCGAGATCATAGAGCTTCAATTGGAAGATACATATTTATATTCGGGGCATCAAAGGGATCAAGGACAGAACAACATGATCTAGCGAAGAGCCGAGTGCGCACATGCAACAAAATGAAATACAGATGGTGCGCAAAATAATGTTGAAAATCTGTGATGGGTGCGCAAATACTAAAAGGAAAAAACACAGAAGTATGCACAAGTGCATGAGAATTGATTGATAGTATCTCATATAACACGCAGATAGTCACAACTGTTGTAAGTCAGAAGCGCGAAGACAAAACCGAAGTATATTAGAAGATGCGCAGAAGTTTGGTTGATGCACAAAAGTTGAAGTGAAGTGTGCAAAGTAGATAAATCCATCAGATGCGTAACGACATATCAACAGCATGATCCAGCAAGTGCGTCATGATGAGCATGATCTGAGACAAGTGCGTTGAATCGAAAGGAAGAATCACTTAATGCACAGAATGTCGCAGATTGTCTAAAATGATCGACTATGTTACTTAAACAAAACAAAAACATCAAGTAAGTGCGTAGTTCCATCTATTACTGGTGCATAATCTCATAACATCAAGCTATCAATTGAGAGCATAATATCAGTTGGTGAGTGCAGTTGCACAGTAGCAGAAAGATAGAGTGAACCTTGGTGCAGACTATAAGATCAACAACACACAGTACATGAAGTAAGACATCTGCAAAAGTAAAGAATTGAGTGGAATGAGAAGTCAAGTGATGTATGTAACATAGTGACAGTGAATCATCTGCACACGAAGGTAGAACACAACCGAAATAATATCAGAAGTTTAGAAGTGTGCGTGTGTCTGAAGTTTACTAAGACAACATCTTATTTGTTCATCTGGGCGGCAGGACGAGGCAAGGAGTAGGGGGTTGTAGCCTCCTTCCAGTTGTTGCTGGAGAACACAAAGAGTTGGTGCTTCCTTCAGGTCATTTCCTATAAAAGTAGGGGGTTGGTGCCTCCTTCTAGTTGGTTCTGGTAAATAAAGGAATTCGGTGCTTCCTTGGATGTATTATTTTCATTACAAAAGAGCATTCTGTGGTTTTCTCTCGTTTGGGTTTCCACATTAAAATCCTGTGTGTTATGTGTTCTTTGTCTTGGTTCATCTATGGATGAATGATTTTATTTATATTAGATGCATAACTAAAGATCAAGATTAAAATAAGGCTAATATTTTAAAGAAGGTAAAAACTACTAATAACTGCGCTAATATTGATTCAACCCCCCCTCTCAATATTAAATCGATTCCAAAAATCCCAGCTACTTGGTGTACCGGTATCCAATGTTGAAACTTCCCACATAGAATATGAGGTGGTATATCTATTTTTTTTAAAGAAAAACCTTTCTTCAATCATATGACATTCGTGGCATAGGCCACATGTTCTTCTTTGGCCATAAAATCCACCATAATATGTTTATTATAATATGGTACCCGATGGATATAATATCCATATAATTTAATCAAATAGGGGATTGAGGGATAAGCCCTTGGCACCTTTTTTCCTCCAAATGGAACTTCAACAAATTTTAAATAAAATCTTTGAACGTAGTGTTAAGAACCATTATCATGGCGTATTAGCAAGGCCTTTGGCTCATACATGTGAGGTCTTTGGTTCAAGCCTCCACAACAAGTTTTTTGGTAGAGTAACACAACCTTCATGTTACCAAGTGGAATTCCATGTGTCATATTATGGTTGGTCCATGTGTCTTCCACCTGGACGTCCAACTACCACTCAAAACCTGCCACACCATCATCTGTCTGCCACATCATCTAACATGTGTTCTCTCTGGAAGCTACTAATTGTGCATCGCACTACCACAGGGAAGATGGTAGTGTTGTCGCGTCATCAAGTTATATTGTTCATACTTCCACATGGAAGCATGTGGGAGTGCCAAGTGGTACTTCTGCCCAAATTTTTGCCTATTGAGGGAAAAAAATCATAACTACATAACTTTTGCATATTAAGCCCAAATGAGAAAATCCAAACGTCGTCGGAAATGTGTCATCGAGCTCTATGTGATGTAACTTCCATCAACATCTGAGACAATACAATTTTCTTCCTTTCAAAGATCCACCTAGATCAATGAGGATCAACATCAAGCATTAGGTAATGAGAGGCTTGTGGAGATTACATGTTGACATGAAGGGATCCTTGCCAACATGAATGTGTCTCCACCATGTTTCTAAGTTTAAAAAAAAGCCAAATAGGAAAACATAAGAAAAATCAGCCAAGCATGAATTATATTAAAAAATCAGTAAAGCATGTATAAAAAAAAATGAGACTATGATCTCATTTCTCTAATGTAAAATAAAGACAAGTAAGTTCAACGAGCTTCAGATAAGTTGAGGGGTTGAGGACGCTTGGCTTTCCAACTATCTCAAGCTCATCCATTTCTATAAAATCGTTCCCCACAATAGAGAGGGGTTCTTTGGAGGAGACTAAAAGAAACGATGCCCAAATGCTGATGAGAAGCTCTACAAAAGCACTAGAGACCCTGTAACTTGCACATTTCCAAAAAATAAAAAATAAAAGAGCTTGGCTAAAGCCAATTGAATGTTGGTTTTCCCATTTGGGTTTCTAGGGTAAATAATGTCTTCCTATGTATGATTTGGCTCTTTTTCTTGTTGTTGGTTTGTGATTTTGGTTTGTGAATGCTTGAAAATGATCTATTTGAGTTTCAATGGCTACCATCAATGACTAAATAGCTCAAACAAATGGAAACTGCCACCCATGAGAAGTAATGGTTGTAGAAAAGTTTTTTTTTTCCTCTCATTATGAATTTTCTCACTCTCAAAACCCTCCAACAGCTCTATAAATATCACCATTGATAGTTTGGGGTGAATGAGAGATCAATGGTTCTCCTAAACTAATTGTTGCTATCCTGTAGGAGTTGCCAAATTGAGTTTTTGACTAGTTTTTCTCATTGTGGAGAGAGACAAACGTTTTTTTGTGCATTAGAAGACTTCATTCTTTTTTCACTGAGACGTGTCTGGAAGAGATTGGCATTCCATCACATTATTGAATAGATTGTGGGGAAAATTGATAGTTTATTTGGCAAATTGAGGGGTTGTGCAGTCCATTTGCAGACTTAGGGAGGTCGTACACATGCTGTACGATTGTTCCTCCTTCCTCCTCTTTCAAACAAAAGTTTAAACCATGGTTTATTTCAGCAAATGCTTTAGAGGGTGGCTCAAACTTCATGGGGTTTTGCCATTTTATGCATGGTTTGTTTTAATTGGTCATTTCATGGAGAATTTTACCTCATTTAATGAGATTTTATAACTAACTAACCATTTATATTTCTTAGAGAGAGAATGATATATTGGGTAAGGGGGAACGAATAATGATATAGCATTGGCATCATATAGAACTCATGAATGGACATAGGATGAATTCATGGTAAATATCTGTTATAATTTGCAAGGAATTGTCAATTTCTCTTCTAATTTTTTCTTATAAGTAAGAAGGAACATTATATTATATTAGAAACAGTACATAGCAGTGAGGAGGTAATTGGATAAGTCCTCCCAAGCCAAAAACATGAACATGGATATTGACTACAAGAGTGAAGTGTTGTATAGACCACCGACCTGACTGAGGACATATAACATAGTAGAATGAAAACTAGCCACATGACAGATACATGCAAAAAATACCAAACAAACTTTACAAAACGAGAAACATGACCAAAAAAACCCAGACCTTGCCTACCCAACCTGTAGACCCGAGTGACTGGAGATATCCTCATGCTGCGCATCTAGGGGAGGATGAACAAGCATGCCCAACAAGACTGCATCTCGAGGAGAAACAAAACACAGAGTGTTGACCATATCCAGAGTAGTCATTTCAACAATAATTACGTTTAACCGATTGTTGAATTGGTCCATCTTGAATTCCAAGTTCTGGATTGATTGCTGAGTATCAAATATCATGTTCCATTGCTCGTCCGTGAAGCCATTGTTAGGCTCCCAATGATAAGCTATTTCCCCTTAAGGAGGTTGCACCTGCGTCATGTCATTCACTACCAGTTGATGAGCCTGCTTATTATCCTCATCATTGGAATCATGGGCTTGAGATGGTGGAGTTGTGGGTCAAAATCCTATGGAATTATTGTTCCCATCGAACCATTCCACTTTGCAACTCCATCGATTGGAGCCAAAATAATCAACCATCGAATCCTTGGAGCCAGAGGCTAGGAATGAAGAAGAGGATGATGAATCCATTGAAGAAGAGGAATAAATACCTTGAATTCGAGTGCCAATCTAAACAAGACGAGACCTGCGGCATAACGAGAGCGCCCATGAGCAACCAGACGAGTCATTAGGAGGAGGCATACAATCGGAATGGCATCCACATTCAATCGACATGATATATAGATATTAGAAATCTCTAGATGGGTGATAGCGTAAATTTTGCACGTGAGAGGATTCTGCCATCATATGAAATAACTTTCCCACCATCCCCTCTCACCATTACCATCTTGTTGCATCCTCTTCAATGTGCAGAACAGAATCAGATTCGATTGGTCGAGGAACATACTTTCCCATACCTAGAGCATGAGAGGGCGCATAAACTTAAAGGAGCTAATAACTGCTTGCACGGTCTAGAAAGGGACAGTTAATTGCATTGTCTTCCACCTGCACATCTAGTGCATTCGTACATGTTCCACGTGTATCTACATCTGTCACCCTATCTGGGGTGGATTTCACTTCTATTATTTTCTAAGAAAACACTACATATATTACAGAGATATCAATTATTATTCAAGTTAAAATATATCCATGTTGGTGAGCTTAGTGGGCTATGAAATTGCAAATCATAATAAGAGGTTCATCACAGTCATAATTAATAAGGTTATATTAAAAAACTTGGTATTTATTTACTAAATCACTGTCCATGAGTGCTCATAAATGCATAATGGCTTGGATCCTATATTATATAGCAGGGGAGGCCACTCTTTAAACTATGTTTAATATTAAAAGCATTATCACCACTTAATTTAAAGACAAACTATGGTGCATTGAATAAATAGAAAATTAGAGAAAGCTAATGCACTATAAAGATATCAACCCCAAGTTAAAATATCAAATTATGTCTTTATTTTAGATAACTTAAAGAATAAAATGAACATTGGTAAAATTAAAAAAAATCTCTCGCGAGCTTCATAGTGAAATTGAGCAGTGGACAAACCTAAAATGCCATAGGAAGAAAGAATATGTAATCTTGGTGACACTAAGAAGGTGGAGGGTTTAAAACACCTTTTTGTTGAGTGCCCTATATATATGCACATTAGGTCCCAATTTCACATTTATTTCTAATATTGTTTCTTTTCATAACTTGTTAACTCGTGAAAAGAAAAAAATACAAAGAAAAAATTTTCTCTTTTTTTTCCAAGGAAAAAATCCCATATATTTTATATTTCATTAAGAAATCAAAATACACATTTAAGAGGCCAATTGGCATATCTCAAGAAAACATGGCCATTCAATCATCTGGATTTCAAAAGACCTTATGTTTCTCCCCTCTTTTCCCTATCGTGATTTAGAAATACTATTCATTTCTGTACAACTCCTATTAATCAAACATAAGAGTTTTTCCAAAATTCACTGTTGAAATAAAAAACTACTGAAAGTTCCCAGGCATTCTATATGATAACTATTTTCAATAAACAATAATTCACCCCACAAAAACAAAGTAAAAATTGATAAATCCAACAGAGAACCATGCCCTGTAGGATTAAACCTAAGAATTTCTAGATCTGCATGTTCCTTCCTCCATAAAGAGAGCTTCCTTTGATGATTTGTCCTCCTTTTGATTGAAATCTTGGTATATATGCAGATAAGATATATCTGGAAAGGAACTTTTAAGCTCATCAATTATATTCATGATGGGACAAAGCTTCATCAAGTTGATCTAGGGTCTTCAATTTAACCATTCAATAATGAGTTTAGAGTCTCCCATCACTTGCAACCTTTCAATATTATGGTCACGTGTGACTTTAAACAAAATCCAAAGTGCATACAACTCTTCCCTATTTTTGTTTTCTGTCCTTGATCCAAATTCAAAAGTAAAATAGTGAGAAGATTCCAAATAAAGAAGATCCCTAGCTCCACAAAAACTAGGTGACCCCTAATAAGCACCATTGAAAACCCTAAGGCTACTCAAAATCAATCTATGGCGAGATAAAATATCTCAACATTGACACCTCAATACCTTAGAGACTTCCTCAAAAGTCAAACAAATGTGTTACGAAATCCAACTGACAACAAGCTCATTACCTTCAAAGATCCTACTATTCCTAATCAACTAAATTCCCCAAGCCACATAGGACAATAAGGTTTTAAAGGTTGAGAGCGATCTAGCAAGCAACAAAGATTCAAAAAAATATGATAAAGTGGGTTTCTTTCAATGGAAATTAGTCTTATAAGAACGCTATAATGCCTTCCACACCACCTGTGTGAATGAGCGACCCACCAAGAGATGGTCAATGATTCACCTATTGTTTCACTAGGAGCACCAACTCAGGTTGACCCAGCATCACTTCTGACTATTATTGCAAGTGAGAGTCTTATTGGTTGAGGTGAGCCACATAAAAAAAATTGATCTTTAAAGGATTATTTATTTTTCACACTACCCACCACCACCACTATCACTCCACTTCCCACACTTCAATAATTTTGGCTTTAATCCAAGTTTAGCTTTTAGCATTCTAAATGCTTTATTATGTGACCATCTCAGCACATCCTTCTGTGATTAAGAATCCTTATGTGATGGGATCACTCCTCTACTAAATCCTTAAACAAATCCAAGACTCAAGATGATTTCTACCCTTGCAAACCCAAACCTATAATCATAGTACTAACAACATCTGCCAAGCTAAAAATACCTTTGTCATGAAGTAGATTCCGCAAATGAATAGAGAGGTTATAATTCCCACTACAATCAATCCAGATATCCTTGCTGATAAGAACCTTGTTTTTGTTCAATCTCCCAAGCATCCCAGCGATGCAGGATATTAAAATATTTAATAAGAACCATCCAAAAATTAGAGGCCCAAGTAAATGATTTCCAACCTCGTCTAACCCAATCACAAGGCTCCAAGTTCTCCATATACTTAACTTGCATAACTTTGCTCCACAATTCCTCATTGAATATAAGTTTCCGGAGACTTTTTGTTGTGATGGATTGACCAAAAACAAATAAGTTCTTTATTCCCCAATGCTCTGATTCCTTTGGGCTTGTGATCCATGTCCGCTTAACTAAATCAAAACCGTCCTCAAAGTTAGAGCCAATCCACAGAAAACGAAAGAATTTCCTTCGATTTTTTCCCAACAAGCCTTCAAGGATATGCATGATTCACAACCAATAAATCAGAATACTTTATAGTATTGATTTCACCAACATAAGTCACCTCTCCCAGATAGGCACCTGCGGCACTAGCAATTGATTTAGTCATCAATTTTCTTAATGAGTCATAACCAATCCGTTTTATTGTAAATGTTTGGATTCAGAAAGAAACCCGAATATTTAACACCATGACCCATCAATGAGATTCTCATATTGAATAATTAGTGCACCCTCAGTTGCATATGCTCATTCAATTCATTCACCAAGATGCTAGACTTCAATAGATGTATTTCCATGGCTGTAGCAAAGATTTTGGATTATATTGTAAAGAAAATGTTAATTTATTTGTTATCAATCTTCTTAAGGTGAGATAAAATACACTTCCCCTCAATGGTGTGTAAGCATCACTATCAACATCAAACATCTTCTTACAAAAAATAAATAACTATTTTAAACATAATTTAACATCTTATTAAAACCTCCACTTTAAACATGATTTAACATCTTATTAAAATGGTTAAATCCATATATTTTATAAATTAAAAAAAAACAACATATTACTATTTATAAAATAATTATTTAAAATATAAAATAAATACTATGTTTTTTTTAACAAATGTGGGGTAAAGTTTATATTAAAAAATTGATGAAAACAACCAAAATGGGTACAAATATTTTCAAAATACAAACCAACACAATGTTCCACGGAGGTATACCCTGCAACCTATAATCAACTTGCAATCTTGAGACTTCTACATCATTTACAAAAATTGCCATACTACTGTAAACATTGACATCGTGGTGGCCAAGCAAGAAGATGCAAAAACATATCATAATAAAAAAACTAGCGAGTTAAAACCACATGGAATACCCTAAGCATCTCCAATATCCTTGGACTGTTTAGGGGAAATCAAAATTTCAACAATGGAAGTGGCTGACTTATGCATTGATTTCTTATCAATGGAGTTGGAGCCAACATTTTGGGTATGCCTAGATTGACTACCAGCCAACATTTCATGATGTAAATCCACATTGATGGTCAGTTTTTCCATTTGAGCACCCTGTACACAAACTTGGTCCTCCAAATCGTCAAACCGATGATATAGTAGAGAAACATGGGTGGTTACCTCATGGATAGAAGACATAACATTGTCCAATTGAGAATTTGTCTTGCACAAGGGAGATTGTAAGTCCCATGTGTCTTTTTTCACGTCCCATAGACCCACCACCAATTTTTCCAACTCAACCGCAACCAACTTAGCCGCAACCACCTCCTCTGCCTTTATCCTAACTATAGACACATACTTCCAAACCCAAAACCACACCGAGACACAACTACACCCCTACAAGAAGTCTACAGGGAGAGGCCCAAAACCAAGCAAAGCTAGTTACACATCCTGCCTAGAATCAACCTCCGATGGAAAAGCTCTAGAAAACTTGGCATAAAATCACCAAACCACTAGGAGAGAATCCCCATGACCTTTGGGCTAGGGAAAGAGCGGCAGTGAAATACAAAAAGCATTAGAGGGAAAGACCCGACCCATCATAAAATGAGAGAAGAGAATAACCAACACTGGAACAAAGCCTCACTAGAATAATGAATCGTTAATGACCAAGCTTCATAGTTTGAAGCACCGATTGGTGGTATCCATACAAGGAGGGGAGCAACTAAACCATAGATTATAAATCATAATTAAATCCTTAGGGAGCCATTGATTAAGAAGTTGGTCCCCATTTTGGACAAGACCTGCCTTTGCCTAAGTTAGTAGCTTGGTTGACAAGCCGATCAACTACTAAGTTGTTATGTCTTCATATATGCACTAGGTTAGCTTCTTTTATTTCCCACATGAGATCAACAATACATAATTCGAGCCTCCCAATAATGAGATCACCCAAGTGTGTAAACAAAAGTTGGGTGCCAAATACCTTTGTTTTGAGGATGAAGACTAACTCTTCATTATTTTTATAATTCAAAATGAATCATTTATAAAATAAAATTACAATTAAAAAATAAAATGGATACAAAAATATAATAATGATATTTTTATGATTAAAACTTAAAAACTGACACTTTAGAAAAGATTAATAAAAATATTTCATAAAATAAAAAATTCAGGTGGCAAACGAATTCAATATTTGAAAACAAAACATTCAAAAAATAACGTAAGGTGCGAGTTGGAAGAATCAGACTTCAAAACTTAAGAAATCTAATAGAATGTATATGGAATTTGTGTGACCATGTACTGATTACAGCTAGGAGAGCAAGTTCATTCCTTCATTCCTTTGGACGAGAGGAGAGGAGAGGAGAGGAGAGGAGGGAGTTGCTAGTAGAGTGGAGGTTTTGTGTTTTTTTGGTCAGTGTGTTGTTTTTGGTTTGTTGCTTGGTTGGTTTGTTTGTTTGTTTTTAATTTTTGTTTGGCTCTGTGCTTTCTGATAAGCACGTCAATGCTTTGCCTCCATTTCTATTTTGATTTGTGTTTTTTCTTCTTCTATGGCATGTCTTCGTTTTAGGCTTTGTGTTTTTCTTTTCAGGTTCTTCATTCATGCTCTACTTGGTTCATTTATTGGAATGAAGATTAATAAATGAGGAGGGAAGGTTCAATCAATGGAGGGCGATGAGGAGGGAGGGTTCAATAATTGAAGTGGCCATCTTATGCATTGATTCCTCATCCACAGAGATGGAGCCAACATTCTGCGTAATATGCCTAGATTGACTACTAGCCAACATTTCATGATGTAAATCCATAATGATGGTCAATTTTCCATCTGAGCACCCTATACATGAACTTGGTCCTCCAAATCATCAAGTCGATGATCTAATAGATAAATATGGGTGGTTACCTTGTGGATAGCAGAAAAAACACCGTCCAACTGAGAATTAGTCTTGCATAGGGGGTTTTGTATGTCCACTTTCATGTCCCGTAGGACCCACCACCAGCTCCGGCAACTCGGCCACAATCATCTCCTCTACCTTCATCTTGATTATAGACACAGAGCACTAAACCCCAAACTACACCAAGACATAGCTCCACCCATACAAGAGGTCAGTAGGGGGAGGCCCAAAACCAGCCAAAGCAAACACAACTTGCCCATAATCGGCCTCGAACGGAAAACCTCCAGAACCCACAAATTTCCAAACCACAAGGAGAGAACCCCCACGACCTTCGGGCTAGGGCAAGAGTGCCAACAAAATACCAAAAGCATTGGAGGCAAAGACCTGACCCACCATAAAATGAGAATAGAGAACAACCAACACAGAAACAAAGCCTGGTGAGTCTTCTCCCATGTGCGAGGTTAATGAATCTTTAATGACTGAAGCTTTGTAGTTTGAAATGTCAATGGGTAGCGTCCATGCAAGGAGGGGAGCAATTAAACCATAGATTCAAATTCATAACTAAATCTTTAAGGGAGCCACTGATTAAGAAGTTGGCCCCCATTTTGGACAAGGACCGCCTTTGCCTAAGTTGCTAGCTTGATTGGCAAGCCGATCAGCTACCAAGTTGTTATGTCTTCAGACATACACTGGGTTAGCTTCTTTTATTCCCCGCGGAAGAACAACAATACGGAATTGGAGCCTCCCAACAATCATATCATCCCATGGAATCTGGATACATGCTTATATGTTCATTTTGATGTAGATCTAGATGATAAGACCTGTTTTGGTCTTTGTAAAATGTGGGTTATTATTTTTTTTTCAGTGAAAAAACCGTACTTACTTTTGTTATTTCGGAGAAATAAAAAAGTACATATACTTAACCAAAAAGGTTAACCCAGACTAAACTGGACCAAACGCAATTACAACACTGTTCCATTTTTAGATACAATAACTTATGACAAAAACTAGAGACACGTCGTCCCAATACAACCAAAACATGTGGCATCTCAAGAGAGAGAGAAGAAAGCTACACATAAAACCAGAAAGCGTAAGCACCTTTTCAACCCATTCTTCAATATGAGTTGAAAAATATGGTTATTTCAATATAATAGAATGCGCAGTTTGATATTTATATGATTAAAACTTAAAAACGGACACTTTAAAAAAATTAATAAAATAAAAAATTCAGGTGGCAAACGAGTATTCAAAATATGAAAACGATCATTGAAAAGCGTGTAATAACGGTAAAATGCCAGCTGGAAGAATCGAACTTCAAAATGATATTTATATGATTAAAACTTAAAAACGGACACTTTAAAAAAATTAATAAAATAAAAAATTGAGGTGGCAAACGAGTATTCAAAATATGAAAACGATCATTGAAAAGCGTGTAATAACGGTAAAATGCCAGCTGGAAGAATCGAACTTCAAAAAGGTGCCAGCTAGAGGGAAAGAGGTACTTCATTCCTTCGTTTGGTTGGGAGAGCTTGTTCAATCCTTCATTTGGCTGGGAGAAGAGGAGAGCGAGTTCATTCCTTCATTTCATTTGGGAGGATGGGAGGAGAGGAGAGGAGAGGAGAGCGTAGCTAGCAGAGTGGACGTTTTTTATTTTATGTTTTGTTTGGCTCTGTGTTTTTTTTCTGTGTGTTGTTTTTTATAAGCATGGCCATGCTTTACCTGCGTTTTTCTTTTGATTTGTGTTTTTTCTTCTTCCATGTCGTTGTTTCTTCGTTTTAGGCCCTGTATTTTTCTTTATATGCTCTGGTTTTTTTCTTCGTATTAGGCTCTTTGTTTTTCTTTCATGCTTTGCTTGGTCTGTTTACTGGATTGAGGGTTTAATCAATGAGAAGGGAGGGTTCAATCAATGGAGGGTGATGGCAGAGGAAGATGTATCTAGGGTTTTGCAAGGCGGGGCATGCAGATAAGGAGACGCAGATGCAGAGGTGAGTTCAAAGATCGAATCGAATCCTTCTCTCTTTCAAATGTTAATTTTCTCTCTTTCAAATATTAATTTGTCTGAATAGTTGACTGGCCAGGATTTTCCTAAATTAGTAGGTCTAGCCAACCATTTCCCTAGTATGCCAAAATATTTCCCTAGATTTGCAGGTGGCAACTTCTGATTAAGATATAAAGATGTATTAGCTGCTGGAGAGCGTTTGAGATGCCCGATTTCTTTTTGGATATTTCCTTGTAAGTCGTCTGATTCCATAGATAGCCTCTCCCCTGTTGGAAGCACATTTTATATGAAAAAGAAATTGCCATTTAAAACTAATGGCGCTGGAGCCTACTTTAAGGGAGTGTCAAATTAGTTAGGTTTTCAAACTGTTGAGGTTTTTATCTCCTGCCAATTCATTCCCAAGTCTATGGAGCGCATTTTTGTAGATAGCCAGTGGATAGAAAGGGGCAAAGATCCCCTGATGATTAGAGGATAGCTCTGTTGTTGGTAGGGCAGAAGAGTTAGTAAGAGCAACGAAAATGGCAAAGAATCCCTTCTGCTTGTGTGTAAGGAATCCCCACCCTGCAAGTTCATCACTCAGAGCCCGTGGCTATGGGCTTATAGGATCCCCTGCGAGTAAGCGACAAGGGTGTAGTCCCCGCCCCAGGAAACTTTCTTGTCCCAGTTTTCCGATTATTTGTTATATGGTTCTAGATTGAAATTGATACCCAGCCACTTTTCTCAGGCTGAATAATGCGACTGTTAATATGGATATTTGTTAAGAGGATAACAACCTCGCGACATTTTATTTTCCTTCTTATACTAGTTACTGTTAGTGTAGAGGTTTGGATCCATAAGAGACCAAAAGGATGCAAACCTAGCAAACATTAGGATTGACAGAAGCAGTGGGTAAGGACTCCGTTCTGCATGTTGGTAAGGAACCCGCACCCTTCAAGTTCGTCACTCAGATCCCCATGAGACTTTCCTGTCCCAGTTTCCCGATTATTTGCAATCTGGTTCCAGATTGAAATTGATACCAATATTGTTATGGATAACAATGATAGGTAGTTTCAGGATTTCGATTGGATTTGGAAAAAATAATTTCATTTGGTTGTAAATTAATATCTAGATTGTTTGCTGGTAGTAATGTAATATTATGGGTTTATATTTTACATATGTCGTGCTGTTGGTTGTCATTGTAAATAATATCTCCCATTCCCACTCTCTGAAACCCCTTTGGTAAATAGCAATTCCCATTTGGTAATTATTAAGAGCAATAGAAAAGGGTGAAGATCCAGGAAAAAAGGCAAAGATCCCTCTCTGATTAGAGATAGCAGTAAGAATCTACTCGTCTCACATTTTAACAGTTATAATTATAACTTGAGGGTTTGGATTTACTCATCCCCAAGAGGATCTACTTGTGCCCATTCTCACTCTCAGAAATTCATCCCCAAGAGGGTTTGTTAAATAGTAATTCCCAGTCTCCCTTTTATCAAGCCTTTTGTTGGCTTAAATTGACAGAACCTGAGAAACCTGGGAATGGTCGGAGCCTTTTGTTGGCTCTTGTTCGCTTAAATTGACAGAAACCTGAGAAACCTAGGAATGGTCGGAGCCTTTTGTTGGCTTAAATTGACAGAAACCTGGGAATGTTCGGGTTGCAGGATTATATACGTTTTGTCTCATATTGCAGTGCTCTCCTCTGCTTTTCTCTTTTGAATAAACTTCCATCTACTTTTTTATTCATGAAAGTGAGTTTTGACTGGTTGGTTGGTGGACTAGCATTGACACAATGTTTTGATTTCAGTTTCTTTTGTTCAGTGTGTTTTGCAGGTATATTTGCAAATCAAAATCACTAAAGTAGGTGCAAGTAGATGATGCTGAGGTATATTATCATATATGGTTTATTTTTTTCCATGTGTAAAGTAAAAAATATTATTTTTTCATCTCTGTTTTATGTTTGTTGCGTGCCAGTGAAAACTTCCTTTTAACATTTTATTATTACAATAAAATTTAACATTTAACAATTTAAGTCTTAGGATTTGTTTTTACCTTTTTGTGTAACAGGTACGCGACATTGATCTGGATCAATAAACACTTCAATTTGTTTGTTGTTCATGACAGACAATTTAACTCCATGAAAATGTGAAATCATATTTTGTTTATTGTATTATATTCTTAATTTTTTTTATATGTAAAATAAACACTGGAAAATATATGTTAAATAAAATTTTTATTTTCCTGGGAAAGGGTTAACCCTTTTCCAAAACCCTGAGGGATAGCTACGGCCGCAGCTATCTTTGAGGAGTATCATGTGTTCCTGTTTATGCTTATGAGTCTCCTATGTGTGAATCCTGTGAATGCTTATGTGTTCTTGCTTATGCTTATGAGTCTCCTATGTGTGAATCCTGTGAATGCTTATGTGTTCGTGTTTATGCTTATGAGTTTCCTATGTGTGAATCCTTAATGTATAACAAGCACATTCTTAATTAATGCTGAACACTGTTTTACATATATTATTGGAGACAAAAATTTCAATAACTACAAAACTGTGTACAAACTTCATCAGATCAATTTCTTCTTATGAGAGTCTCTTATGTGTGAGTTTTTAACGAATAACTTAGTGAATAATATGTTAAAAAAACATAATTATTTCTCTAATGTGTGAGTTTTTAACCTATAAATGTTTTAATATGTTTTTTTAAAAAACATAATTATTTTTAATTTTTAATCAGTTAATACATATTATATAATTTTTAATCCGTTAATACATATTATCGAAGATGTGGTTTAAATTAATTGATTTATATTATATATAGTTTTTAATAATAATTTATTTTATTTTTGAAGTTGTGGTTTAAATTAATTGATTTATATTATCCATAGTTTTTAATATTAATTTATTTCTTTTTTATAATATTTATTTTCTTATTTTTACTTGTAATATAAAATAATGTAATTTAATTCATACTATGGAAGTTTTGTTTTAAATAAATTGATTTGTTACTTTTATTTTTAATAATATTTATTTTTCTTATTTTTACTTGTAATATAAAATAATGTAATCAATTAAACATAAATCAATTAAATTTTGATTGATTATAATAACTTAAATTTTGCAAATTTTAAATGAATCGATTTTTTTTAGGTAATTAAATTAAATTTATATTTCAAATAAATTAAAATGCTTTGTTTTAATTTTCCAAATTTTAATTACAATAAATTGAATTTAAGTATTTTTAAAATAAAAAAATATTTAATTTTTATTCTATAATTTAATTCATATTATGGAATTTATGTTTTAAGTAAATTGATTTTAAATAATAATTATTTATTTAAATAATAAATGTTTTTTTTTTTTTAACTTGTAAGATAAAGTAATGTAAACATAAACCCTTTTATATAATAAAAGGTAATTTTGCAAAATTTAAATTAATTGATTTGTTTAGGTAATTAAAATTAAGTCATATTTCAAATAAATTAAAATGCTTTGTTTTTGTTCGTGTTCTCATTTCTTTTATTTAAAATAGTTATAAATTAAAATTATTTTGTTTGCGTTCTCATTTTATTTATTTAAAGATTTATTAACTATTTTGTGTAATCACGTGAACAATTTAATGTCTGCGTGGATTGTTTAAATTTTATTTTAATATATAATTAATATAATTAAAGAAAAAAAATAGTGCTCTTCATTGCATTTATTTTTTTACAATAGTGAAGACTATTGTACTCTATTCACTTCGATTTTAAATAAATTGATTTTAAATAATAATTATTTATTTAAATAATAAATGTTTTTCTTTTTTTGCTTGTAAGATAAAATAATGTAAATATAAACCCTTTTATATAATAAAAAGTTGCATTTTAAATAACTTTAATTTTACAAAATTTAAATTAATTGATTTTTTTAGTAATTAAATTAAAGTCATATTTCAAATAAATAAAAATAATTTTGTTTGTGTTCTAATTTTATTTATTTAAAGATTTATCAACTATTTTTTGTAATTATATGAACAATTTATTCTATGTGGATTGTTTAAATTTTATTTTAATATATGTGATGTATTTATAATTAAAGAAAAAAGATAATGCCCTTCATTGTATTTATTTTTCGCTGTGTATTTTTTTATCTATAGAAGTGAATAGAGTACAATGGTGATGATTTTAATTAACAAAATCATCACATACAATGTAAAAAGAAAAATACTAAAAAATTTAATTAATAAAATTATGCACATATAATTAAAAAATAATATTAAAAGTAAACACAATCTATAATTTAAATGACAAATAGTAATTTTAATTTACTTACACAATTTAAAAATATAATGTATAATTTAAATGATAAATAGTAATTTTAATTTACTTATACAATTTAAAAATATTTAAATTGAGATTTAAATGATAAATAGTAATTTTAATTTATTTACTTAATCTACTTTAATTTCAGTTTTGTATACAAGTGATTAGATATTTAGTATTACAATTTTAATTAATCAAATCATTCACATACAATATAAAAGAAGAAATAATAAAACAATTTAATTAATAAAATTATTCACATATAATTTAAAAATAATAATAATACCTATACAATTTTAAAAAAAATAATAAAAATATTCATAATTTAAATGACAAATAGTAATTTTAATTTACTTACACAATTTAAAAATATAATGTATAATTTAAATGATAAATAGTAATTTTAATTTATTTACTTAATCTACTTTAATTTCAGTTTTGTATACAAGTGATTAGATATTTAGTATTACAATTTTAATTAATAAAATCATTCACATACAATATTAAAGGAGAAATAATAAAACAATTTAATTAATAAAATTATTCACATATAATTTAAAAATAATAATAATACCTATACAATTTTAAAAAAAATAATAAAAATATTCACAAACACAATATATGATTTAAATAATAAATAATAATTTTAATTTACTTACATAATTTAAAAATATTTAAATAATAAATAGTAATTTTAATTTATTTACACTATTTAAAAATATTTAAATTGAGAGATTAATAAAAAAATATTAAATATTTACAATTTAGAAACTTTGTGATAACAAGGTAGAGAATAGTTGATTTGCTTTAAAATATTATTCTTATGCTAAAAAAGCTCAAAAACATAGTCATTTCAAATCATTGATTTCAATAATTTGTTATTTGCAATTTAAAAATTAAAACATTTTATATCGAATAAAAAATTAAATAAGAAAAATTATTATAGTAAGTATAAAAATTCTTGATTAAAAACTTAAATAAGTAAAATTATCATATTAATTCTTAAAATTTAAGAATTACCATTTAACTTTTACATTTACCATTACAATTATAATTCCTTTTTTCATGTTAAATTATAATTCAATTGAATTATAATTTTAGAATTTAAGATAATTTTTTTTTCATATTAAATTATAATTCAATTAAATTAATAATTTAAGAATTACAATTCAATTACCATTTAAGAATTAAACATAGTTTTTTTTCATATTAAATTATAATTCAATTGAAGGAAACATTTTACTATATTTACAATTTAAATATTATAGACTTTGTGATAATGATAATATCTATATTCAACTTTAATAGAAATGACAAAAGTAAAGAATAGTTGATTTGCTTTAAAATATTATTTTTAAAAAGGTTAAAACATTGCATTTCAAATCATTTCAATAATTTTTTATTTATATTTTAGAAATTAAAACATAAAAATTAAAACATTGTATATCAATTAAACAAAATTAAATAAGCAAAATGATCATATTAGATTGTAAAATTAAAAAATTACCATTTAACTTTTATAGTTACAATTTAAGATTTAAAGCAAAGAAAAAAAGTTAAAATTTAAAACATTTTTTAAAAATAAACAAAATTATTAGCTATTTAAAATTTAAAGCAAAGCAAAAAGTTAAAATTTAAAACATTTAAAAAAAAAAATATTATCATTTACTGACATTGCATTTCAAATAATTTATTATTTAAAACATTTTATTTTAAATAAACAAAACAATCATTTAAATTTGTTTGTAAATTTAAAAATTGAAACATAATTTAAATAATTTATTATTTTAAGTTGATTTGCTATTTAAAAGTTGAAATTTTATTTCAAATAAATAAAATAAACAAAACTATTATTTATATTTAAAAATTACCATTTACTTTTATATTTTACATTTATAATTTAATAATTTAAAAATTGAAACATAATTTAAATAATTTATTCTTTTAAGATTCTTTGCTACTTAAAATTCAAAATTTATTTTATATTTTACATTTAAAAAATTGTAACAATTTGAAAATTAAAATATAATTTAAATAATTTATTATTTTAAGATTATTTGTTACTTAAGTTGAAATTTTATTTCAAAATAAACAAAATAAACAAAACTATTATTTATATTTAAAAATTATTGTTTATTTTTTATATTTACAATTTAAAAACTAAAGCAATGTACCATTTTGAAACATTATATTTGAAACAAATAATTATCATTTACTAATATTGCATTTCAAATAATTTCAATAATTTATTTTAAAAATTGAAACATTGTATATCAAATAAACAAAATGATCAATTACAACCTTTCAAATCAAAACATTTTATATTAATTAAACAAAATTATCAATTACTAATTATGCATTGAGATCATTTGATCATTTGAATAAATTTTCAATTATTAATATATATTTCAAAATCAAGTTATTCAAAACATAATTTTAGATTTTCAATATTTCTTTTTAAACTTTGTATATAAATAAACAAAATTATCAAATAGTACATTCCAAATCAAAACATTTTATTTCAACTAAACAAAATTATCAAGTTATTTAAAAAATGAAACATCGTATATCAAATAAACAAAATTATCAATTAGTGCCTTTCAAATCAAAACATTTTATCTCACATAAACAAAATTATCAAGTTATTTAAAAATTGAAACATTGTATATCAAATAATTTTTTTTATCAATTACTGCTTTTCAAATCAAAACATTTTATACAAATTAAACAAAATTATCAATTACTAATTATGCATTGAGATCATTTGAATAAATTTTAAATTATTAATATATATTTCAAAATCAAGTTATTCAAAACATAATTTTTAGATTTTTAATATTTATTTTGAAATTTTATATATCAAATAAACAAAATTATCAAATAGTGCTGCATTTCAAATCCAAACCATTTCAATTCAATTACTATATTTCAAATCAAAACATTTTATCTCAAATAAACAAATTACTAAATTATACATACATTTGAGATCATTTCAATAATTTTTAAATTATTACTATATAATTTTAAAATCAAATTATTCAAAACATAATTTTTAGATTTTTAACCTTTCTTTTCAAAAATGATCAAATACTACATTTCAAATCAAAACATTTTATCTCAAATAAACAAAATTATCAATTACTAATTATACATGCATTTAAGATCATTTCAATCATTTTTAAATTGTTGATATATATTTTAGAATCAAATTATTAGATTTTTAATATTTCTTTTCAAACTTTGAATATCAAATAAACAAAATTATCAAATGCTGCATTTTAAATCAAAATATTTTATCTCAAATAAACGAAATTATCAATTACTAATTATACATGCATTTGATTTGACATTTGAGATCATTTCAATAATTTTTATATTGTTGATATATATTTTAGAATCAAATTATTGAAAACATAATTTTTAGATTTTTAATATTTCTTTTAAGACTTTGTATATAAAATAAACAAAATTATCAAATACTGAATTTCATATCCAAACATTTTATCTCAAATAAACAAAACCATCAATTACTAATTATAAATGGACCATTTCAATAATTTTGAAATTGTTAATATATATTTTAGAATCAAATTATTAGATATTTAATATTTCTTTTAAGATTTTGTATATCAAATAAACAAAATTATCAATTACTAATTATACATGCATTTTATATGAATCAAATTATTAGATTTTTAATATTTCTTTTCAAACTTGTATATCAAATAAACAAAATTATCAAATGTTGCATTTCAAATCAAAATATTTGATCTCAAATAAACAAAATTATCAATTACTAATTATACATGCATTTGAGATCATTTCAATAATTTTTAAATTGTTTTTTTTAACAAGAACGGATAAATGTATTAAAATAATAAAAATAGAAAAAAAGAAAAGAAAAAGGTTAATGGGGAACTGTGGCCGAGCCAATTCGGTTCAATATAGAGCTCAAATTCGTCATCGGTTTTTAGATTACACTTATGCTTAATCAAGCTGCGAAGATGGGATTGCAGATGCTTCATGTTTTCAATTCTCCATGAGCTGCGTCCATAACGATGCAGGGTGGCGACTAGTGCCAATTGGTGATCAACAAGGTCAAAGTAGCATGTAATATTGCCGATCTTGCTCTCGGTCTACTCATGATTAGTCATTCTTACCATCTTAAGGGATGTAATGATAACCTATCCTCGTTCGAGAGTTTGAATTTCCCATTTTCGAGACTTGTACTGGCTTTTGCCTCTTTGTCAACTTCATAGTTCAAATCTCTCATTATATGGAATGCTTTGAATTGGATAAAGGAAGTCGCGATTTTCTGAATGCGGTGGATGATCTATTTTATTACCAGATCCTTGAAGTCCATGTACATGTTGAAGGCTTTGATGATTATAATGGAGTCTCCAAATACATCTAAATTCTCTATTTTTCAATTTTTGGCAATCTGACAGGCTTTTAGGAGAGGCAAGGATTCTACTAGATTGTTGGAACTGTTAGGTTTTACACGAGCATACATAAAATAACACGCGAGAAGAAAATTAACAATAAGCAAGCAACCACAATAGAGACACACAATATACCCTGGAAACCCCATATGAGAAAACCAACACCCAATGAAGATCTTCATTACATGGCCAAACCGACCATCCAGGCCAAGTGAGCTCACCTGCTCATCTCCAGGCCACTTTACAATGGATCCTCTCCAAGCCTTATAAAGGCTTCTTTGCATGTAATACCTTCGGCCAATACCATGGGCTACAACAAACCATGTGCCCAAAACCATGTGCTAGACCTAACCAACATTGACTCAATCCCGAGTCAAGGTTAACCCTAACAATCCCCCCTTTAAACTTTACTTGGAGTAATCACCAACCCCCCTCAAAGTTTTAACTGAGGAATCTCACATACACCCCCCTATCACCTAGGTCTTTCTCTTGACTTTACCGGTGAGTTACCAGGGTATGCATGCCTTACTAGGAATTACATCCATATGCCCTTTTACATGCAAACTGCTCCATTAGTTTATTTATTTATTTATTTAATTTTTTTTTATGTGCCTTCATGGTGACTACACCATCACCATCCATTGTTTCATCTTCTCGCTTTTCCATGCTCACTTTCTACAATGCTCGACATTCACCATGATTCATAAATCCATGAACCATCACATATGCAAAGAAAGTGGTAAGGCAACTATGAATCATGCCATTTTTCATGCATATTGTTGTTGTTTGCTGTTCTCTGGATGGCCATATTTTCTGATCACTTGCTGGTCAATACTGTGGATCTTTTGACATCCATGGGAATGATGGATCTTACATGAAACCTCCACGCACAAAAAAAACACACATCCAACATATTTTAAATGCAGAGTAGATGTCTCCAGCAGCAATATGCTTTGCAGCAATCTCATGGCCTTTCTTCAATCAACAACAACTCAATTCATTCATCATGGCAACAATTAGACCATGCAAACAACAATTGTGGCGCCACGATTTTCTACTACATGTACAACCTTCCTCCAGGCGGACCTTTTCTCTCACAGCTATCTCACAGCTACAGGGCGGTGACTCCACTTTCAATAAACCTCAACCAGATCTCCTTACATAGAGTCTTACCACGATTTTCTCCTCATGTGGGAAACACTTCTATGATACGAATGATCCATCATCAGAACCACCATGGATCTTTTAATATATGGTAGCTCTTCTTCTCAAACAAGGACAGCTTTCCTCATTATCCCCAACTTCCATGATGTCTCATTGCAGACCTACATATCGGTCCTTTTGACAAATGGGAGCTCGATTTCTCAACAATTCGTGGCCCATCATTTTTCCTTCACTGAGGTTTGCTTGCAACGACATCACTTCTTCTTCTACATGAGGTTCTCTTCACACAAATATGCTTGAACTCACACGAATGTAAGCTTCTTCCAGCTCACTCATCAACTATTTAATGAGGCATCCTCTAAGCGTGCAATAATTTGGCCACTCTTTCTCATGGATCTACACACCCCACCATAGATTCGCGGCTCCTACAGGTGGCTCCATGGGGTCTCTGATGAGATCGACCACGGAGGAGGAGGGAAAAGCTCGGCCCTCTAGACCATGGGCTCCCAACTGTGGCCTCTTCCTCTGCATAGCTTTCCTAGCAGCGCCCACCAGCTCTTTCTTGGAAACACAATGACCATAGTAGCTCCCTGAAACAACTCCTCTTTTCCAGAGGTTCTCCAGGTTGGTGGATTCACCTTCGGCCCCAACGGCTGGGTGGCTCTACGCGGACAGTACTATCCGGTGGTATCCTCTCTCTGGATTGCGGGTTCCCTAATGGCCGGGGTTTTTCTCTGTGGCTGCTTCCTTTTAGCTTCTCATTGCCTAGATTTAAAAAAAATGGGCCAAAATTTTTTCTTGGGGGATCCCGCTCCCGAACCCCAATGAAACTTCAGGCTAGGGGACTCCACGAGGCCCCTGGACCCCCCTTATGTTCGCCGGATGGGATTTCAAACACCATGGCTCTAATACCACTTGTTAGGTTTTACAGGAGCATACATAAATAACATGCGAGAAGAAAATTAACAATAAGCAAGAAACCACAATAGAGACACACAATATGCCCTTGAAACCCCATACAGGAAAAACAACACTCAATCAAGATCTTCATTACATGGCCAAACCAGCCATCCAGGCCAACTGAGCTCACCTTCTCACCTCCAGGCCACTTTACAATGGAGCCTCTCCAAGCCTTATAAAGGCTTCTTTGCATGCAATACCTTGGTCCAATACCATGGGATACAACAAACCATGTGCCCAAAACAATGTGATAGACCTAACCAACTTTGACTTAATCCCGAGTCAAGGTTAACCCTAATAGGAACAAGTTCCTAGTCCCCACCTATATCTGATTTCCATCGTTCCTTCTGTAGAGAATAAGACCCCTCCCGCTCCAGCCGGTCTAGGATTTCTTTTGGAATCAAATGATTGAAAACATAATTTTTAGATTTTTAATCTCTTTGAAGACTTTGTATATCAAATAAACAAAATTATCAAATACTGCATTTCAAATCAAAACATTTTATCTCAAGTAAACAAAATTATCAATTACTAATTATAAATGGATCATTTCAATAATTTTAAATTGTTAATATATATTTTAGAATCAAATTATTAGATTTTTAATATTTATTTTCAAACTTTGTATATCAAATAAACAAAATTATCAAACACTACATTTCAATTCAATTTTTGCATTTCAAATCAAAACATTTTATCTCAAATAAACAAAATTATCAATTACTAATTATGCATTTGAGATTACTAATTATGCATTTGAGATCATTTCAATAATTTTTAAATTGTTTTTTTTTAACAGAAATGGTTCAAGAGCTTTGTATTATATAAAAAAGAGATTACAAAAAATTTAGGAAGGATTGTTCCCAAAGTAGAACAACATCCACCACACCTTGTTCATCCTTCGCTATCCTATAGCTATCATGGAACTTTCCTAGTCTATGGAGGCTATAGCTCCTTACAAACTAGCCAAGAAGTAGAGTGCAGAAACAAACATAACTATAAGGGGTTTCTATCTTTCTATCTGAAAGTGTATCAGCAAGTAGAATCTTTCAACATATCCATCTACAAAAGGCGTTGTTCTAAACATTCCTAAAAATTGGACCTCTATCCATAAGACAATGCTAAAAGGGACTTTCAAAATTTGCAAAAAAGAAAACACCATAACAAGAAAACGTAGACAGCAATCGTTGACCCGAGAACTAAAGGAGTGCACCATTCGGGGGTTCTGCATTCCCATCCTTCGCAGAGCTTTGCTATTGAGAAGACCCAATTTGACCAGCTCATTTTTTAGCTTGTCCATTTTCCTGCCCACTTCTGAAGATTTTGCTATTGATAGGCACCATTTTTGTTTCCTTGATTTCCTCGTGGGGATGAGCTATGCCCATGGCTTCCTCGAAATTTAGAGCCCTCTCATCTAGCTTGTTGTTTAGAGTGCTTGACTTCTACATGCATTGCTTGGGCAAGAGAAAAAAGGCGAGTTAAAGCCCTTTTCATCTCTAGGTTCTCATTTCTTATCAAGCGAATTTGCTCCTCCGTGTCCTTCATGTGGCTCTTGACCTCACCAGAGATTGAGTTACTGCCAATCCTCTAAGCATGGCCTAGTTTAACAAAATCACCCTTCTCTACGGTGATATCCAACCGTTCTTCCATACCCATGAAATCATAACAGAGGCCATGCATAGGAGAGCTTCTTCTTCATGCGCAATGACACAGACGCATCCCCGCACCGGATAGTTGTGAGCTCCTCCATGAAGTCGGATAGGTTTCCTGCAATGCTGGTAGCTAGAATAAGCCATGCCACCTCCCAAGTTTGAGGGACCGAGAATAGAATTATCCATACCACTGTATGGTAGTCTCAAATTATTCAAAACATAATTTTTAGATTTTTAATATTTATTTTGAAACTTTGAATATTAAATAAACAAAATTACCAAATACTGCATTTCAAATCAAAACATATTATCTCAAATAAACAAAATTATTAATTACTCATTATGCATGCATTTGAGTCATTTCAATAATTTTTAAATTGTTAATATATATTTTTAAATCAAATTATTCAAAACATGATTTTTAGATTTTTAATATTTATTTTGAAACTTTGTATATCAAATAAACAAAATTATCAAATACTACATTTCAATTCAATTATCAATTACTAATTATACATGCATTTGAGATCATTTCAAAAATTTTTAAATTGTTAATATATATTTTAAAATCAAATTATTCAAAACATAATTTTTAGATTTTCAATATTTCTTTTGAAACTTTTATATCAAATAAACAAAATCATTTCGATTCAAAACATTTTATTTCAAATAAACAAAATTATCAATTACTAATAGTGCATTACAAACCATTTCAATACTTTTTAAATTGTTAATATGTTTTTAAAATAAAATTATTCAAATCATAATTTTTAGATTTTTAATATTTCTTTGGAATAAAACATTGTTAACATTTTTTTTCATTCTAATTGTTTTTTTCACTAAAACGATTAAAATTATATTTAATATGGAGGTCGCAACCATAGCCTAAAATGACCTAGTTACAATTTTCCAATTAATTCTAAATCAATTTTGGTCTTCTTATACTATTTTTCCATGTGCAACAACAATATTTTGGTATTTTGTCCATTTTCCGCCAGATTTTTGAGATTAGAGTCCTCAGATTCCGAATTATCCGATCTCTGTCAATCTTTGATTGTCTTTGCCTCCAAATCTCCTTCTTCTTTTTTCTGGTTTGTATCGATCTCATTCATCATTAATGATATATCTTTGTGCTTCTCTTCTAAAGATATTAATGAGGTATCTTTGTGCTTCAGTTCTCCTCTCTTGACAATTCTAGCATGCCTTGAAACCTACAATTCTCCGCTATCGTCGACTCACATAGCCTTTGGATCCTGCAGTTTCTACGATCCTTCTGAGACTATGCCAGCACTGGTTCTAGCTGATGAGCTTGCATCTAGCTAATTCATGTATTATGGGATTGTATGTAGACTTGTGGAGCCTTTGTTTGTTACTAAATGTTCCTGGGCTAGCTTGCACCTTAAATTTTCCCACCTTTCCACTGCCTTATTTGATCCACGCAGGATATGAAATATTTGATGCTTGCAAAATTGATGAAGAGTGTTTCGGATCCTTTCAAGGATCATGTTTAACTTGACATTGCCAGATTCTTTTTTTGTGTTCAAATTATTGAACAAAATTTGTGATCACCAAAGATTTGAACTTTAGTATATTCTTCACTCACTGCCAGCTGACATCCTTTTAAAATAGCAAGTGCTTTTGCTTGATTGTTGAAAGATTTTCCTAGTCCCCAGCTGTAATTAACTTCTTGTTTTCCTCCAGGGGAAAATATCACCCCCCTAGATCCTGCGACTCTAGGGTTACCTTTAGATGCTCCATCGAAAAAAATAATGGCTTTATCTTGTATTTTCCACCATTCCTGAAATTCCATATCCGGTAATCTGAGTATCTAGGATGATGTGGTAGATGGTCTTTTTCCTATGTTCTCCCTTTTATTGAAGGTTGTATGTTCAATCCAATTTCTCTCTAATGTAGTAAGAGAAAAGTCCAACTCTTTTACGTGGTTTCTAATTGCTTCCAGGAGGTAAGCCTTTGCTTTGGCAGCCACTTGTTCCGGTGTTTGCACTTGAGTATTGAAGATTCTGCTATTCCGAGCCAACCAAAGTTTCTAGAAAATGAATTTAGGCAATGATCACCAAATATTTTTCCATACAGGATTATTTGAAAGAGTAGAAGGATAACGTTTTTTCCAGGAGGAGAAAAGAGTTGTAATTGAGATCTGTGAGGGTGGCGGAATTTCCAAATTCCAAAGAGAGAGAGTCCATACAAAAATCGCAAAAGGGAGCTCCACAAAAATATGGTCTATATTTTCCGAGCTTTTGCAGCAGAGTGGGCATCTATGCGGTCCTATAAATACATGTTTTGCTAGATTTTCGCATGTTAGAATTTTCTTATGCATTAAAAGCCAAAGGAAAAAATTGATTTTTGGAAGGCCATAGGGATTCCAGACTAGCTTCCAGAGTGAAGGTGTGTATAGGGGGTTCTGATTTGCTTGTATCTCTTTGAATCCTTGTGTAGCTGAATAAAATCCCGATTCCCCCCATCCCCACTTGTCTTTTGTATGCATATGGAGAGGGGCCAACCTAGTAAGTTTGTGGAGGAGCGTTGTCTTCTGTAGTGATATTCATTCTGGAACTACTAGCAAGGCCCACTACAGCCAGTTTCCATTTTTATCCCAGTGGGAGATATCTGCCAATGTATATAGACCTTTTTGTGTGAACCAATCCTGAATATCCGAGAGAGAATCTACGGTTCCAAGTGGGGGTTTTCCCATTATTCTGCCTGTTCAAAGATGATTTTTTGCCCCATTTCCTGGGATGCAATATAACTGATTTTGGAAATATTTAATTCCTGCTCTGCATAAATTACATATAGATGTGCCTTTGGGTATGTGGTCAATGTGCAGGTTGCTAATAGATCCCCCTTTATGGTATTTTTTCCACACTAATTTGCTAACCAGATGAGCATGATTTGAGAAAAATTTCGAGAGGATTTTCCCACCCAGAGACAAATTAACTAAGTGGGAATCTCTTACCTGAACTTCACCTTCCAACATAGGTCTTTTATAAATATATTTTAACAATATCCCAGCTGACTAGATGGAATTTGTTTTGATTTCCTTTTCCTCCTTTCCAAAGAAACTCTTTTATTAGGCGAGATATTTGGTCCATTATTGACTTAGGCACCATGAGAATAGAAGATTGATAGATAGGGAGAGAAGAAAGCACTGATTTTATAAGGATCAATTTTCCTGCATAATTAAGCCATTGACCCCCCAGGCATGAATTTTTTCCTTAATCTTACTTGTGACTTTTGTCCATAGAGAGTTTTTGGTTGTTCCCAGGGTTAAGGGAGGTCTAGGGTATTTGATTTTTCCCATGTAGAAGACCCAAGAAGCCCAAGAGGTGTGCCATTCTATGGATTGTATGTTGCTCTGCACTCCATCCATATACTGCACTTTTTATGTTATTAACTAGTGCTCTCGTTACCTGGAAGTAGTTCTGAATTATCTCTTTCAAGGCGCTAACAATCTTTAATGATGCTCCTCCCAGAAAGAGAGATTCGTCAACAAATAGGGCATGATTTAAGGAAGGAAGGCCTTATAGCCAATCTTATTCCTAGAATTTTACTTGCTTCTCCTGCTGCCTCCAGCTTCCTACTCATAGAGTTTTCCATCAATATATAAAGAAAAGGGGATAGAGGGAACCCTTGTCGAATTCCACGCATATCCGAGAATAATTTTGTAGGTCTTCCATTTATTAGAGGGGAAATCCAAGGCTTGTCAATGCAAGCTTTCACTAGGTCTATAAAACTTTTGCTGAATCCAAAGGACGACAAGACTTTGTAAATAAACGAGAGTTTAACTCGGTCAAAGGCATTTTCCATGTCGAGTTTTATAATCATTCCTTTTTTTTTTATGAGGTTGCTGGAGTGCATTGATTCCTGCACTAGGATCACGTTATCCAAGATTTTGCTTCCTTTTATGGGGAGAAATCAGCTTGCTGAGCAGTGGTTTGATCCTACTAGCTAGAAGTTTAGAAATTATTTTATAAGAGGCATTACAGAGTGAAATAGGTCTATATCTGTCAAAGGAACTAGGATTCACTTATTTGGGAATCAGAGCAAGAAAGGTGGAGTTAGTATTACCTCCAATCTATATTTTTTATTGAAGCATATGATCATACAGATAAGATCAGATTTGATAGTGGGCCAACATGCTCTGTAAAAACGTATTGTAAAACCATCTGGTCCTTGGGATTTATCCGGTTCCATATTCCATATCACATTGACGATCTCTTTTTCTGTAAAAGGTTTCAGTAGATTTTGATTTTCAGCAGAATTGATTATATCAGGGATATGAGCAAGGAAATCCGTCATTGTCTCCTCGTCATGATGACTATCCTCTGTGTACAAGGCATGGAATTGTGTTTATGGAGCCTTTTTAATCTTTTCAAAAGCTTTGATAGTTTCTCCTCCTGCTAGGGTGATCTCAGAGATATGATTTCGTAATTTTATGGATTTAGCTTGTCGATGGAAGAAATAAGTATTGCGGTCACCTTCCTGTAGCCACAAGCTGCACAATTTCAATCTCTAGTGTTCTTCCTCTTGGAGGACTGTTCCGAAGACATTGGCTTGGACCTGTTTTTCCTTTATCAAATCCAAGGGAGAGATGTCCTATTCTTCTATCTCCATCTGGAGAGAAGATAGCTCCAGAACTACTTCCTTTCTATATGCAGAGGGGCCCTTGATCGCTTTCTTGATCCAATTTTTTAAAGCGTGTTTTGCATTCTTGAGTTTATGCTCCCATACAAAGCTCGGAGACCCTATAATAGGAATGTCCTAGGATTTGGACACTTCTTTTGTAAAACCTTCTTACTTGATCCAGAGTGCACTAAACCTGAAGGGGATTGGTCCTAGATCTTCCCCGTCATTCAAGTGAAGGAGAATTGGCTTATGATCAGAGGCTAAATTGCGCATTATTTTTTAGAAAATTATTTTCTTTTCAAGGAGAAGAGAGCTCTGTATTAAGAATCGATCAAGGCGCGTTGCAATGTGTTGAGATTCTGTTCAATTGTTTGTCCATGTGTATTTTCCCCTCTTGGGATTTATATCGACCAGATCCAATTGTTGTATCAGATCTTTGACTAGGTGAATCATGGGATCTCTTCCATTGTTTCCCCCTTTTTTTTTCTTCTGTGATCATAACTATATTAAAATCCCCCGCTAGAATAATATTCAAAGGTGTGTAGATGTCCAGAAAATCTGTTAGAGTTTTCCAACAGTCTTTTTTCTCTACATATTGGATAGGGAAATATAAATTGAATAACATGATGGTTAACTTGCTTTGATTGCACTAGATTTCAGTATAGATCCAATGCTGTGTTGTGAAGGAGTTTTCCAATTTGAACTTCTCTTCGGAACATAAAGTTGCAAGCCCGCTAGAGGATCCTCTTGCGCTTAATTCCTTTCCTGCATTCTTCTTCCATTTGGATATGATTATAGATAGAAGAGTTTCCTCTTCTATTTTTGTCTCTTGGAGCATAAGGATATTTGATGTATCAATTTTGAGGAGATCTTTAGCTACATCAGATTTCGAAGGATTCCCCAGTCCTCTGCAATTCCAAGAGACCGAATTCATTACTTACTGGTTGATGGAGGTGGACCACCTTTAGGGGTCCTGTATCTGGAATTTCTTCCATAGGACATGTCCATGATTCCTTGGATTCCTTCCATCTTATGTCTTTTAGCTTCCTCTTCTTATTTCTTTGTTAGATTTCCTCCCTAATTTCTTCGAGGATTTCTCCGAGAAGTCTTCCTCTGAAGAGGAAACCACTTCCATAGGCTTTCTTTTTTCATTTCAACTTATGAAGGTGAAGAGTTTACCTCTTTCTTTGGAGTGGGTTGTTTTTCCTCAACTTCTACTTGTTCCTCTCCCTCTTCCTTTTCTTCGGGAGCAGCCTATTTGTCCAAAGTGCTTAAGGTTTCAAATTGGTTTCGTGAAGATTCTACTCTAGGGTGAGCATTTTCCAATTGGCCTTTCTCTGTTGAGGGATTCATAATCCCAGAAGGATTTCCTTTTCCTTTTATCTTGGAAGTAGGTTTTATCGTTGCTTGTTTCTGAACTTGTTTCCACTGATCTCCTTTTTGTTTTTTTGTTTCTTCCTTTGTTTTTTTTTTGCAACGATAAGAAAAATGGTCGTATTCATGAAAGTGTTTGCATTTAAAAGGAATCTATTCGTAGTTTAGCTCCTGGATGTGGGACCAATCTATTATGGTCAGGTTTATTGCTTTTGGCAGTCCTACTTCGAGATCCACTTCCACACATATTCGTACGTAGGTGTATTGATCCTTTTTGTTTCTGCCTTGTCTATAAATCGTCCCAAAGTATTCCCTATGGCCTCTAATAATTCTGGATTCCAGCAGTGTAGTGTAAGATGGGGTAGGCTAACCCAAAAAGGGATCGCCGAAGGAATATCCTGGGTAAGGTCAAAATACGGGGTCCATTTGTTCAAATACAGGACTTGTGGTCCCATGAAATAGGGTCCATTTCAGAAGATAAGATCCTGATCCACTATGCTTTCGAAGACGAACACAAAATATCCCTTTCTACTAGGTAAATTTTGATGTCTTAAGAGATAAGGGGTGTTCAGTTTTGCTACACCCATGATTCTATGGGTTTTGGAGATGGCTATAATCCCGTGAATTGGCCAATGAGGCCTCTCTCTGAAAAGATTCATAGCTATTCTGCAGGGCCACTCAGCTGGAAGAGCCACGGTAGGAATCCCTATGAGTTTTTTAACAAATTTCTGCTGAATTGAGTGCGGCTGGTCACTTTCCTTGAGTTGCAATTAGTCTCTTGAAAGTAGAGATCTATGAAGGAGTCGGTGAGGGAGGAGGATCCGGTCATCCCCCTAGAGCCATGACAGTGGAGGCCCTAATCTATACGCTGCCTCAATCGCTGGTCCGCTGCATCCATCAAGAAAATATCACTCATTCTAATTTTAAATAAATCAAATTCGTGTTATTACTTTAAATATGATGAATTTGTAATTTTAAATTTCAAATTGTTTATTAATTTTTGTTTTATTTCAATATATTATCAATAAATTTATCAATATTATTTCAAATATAATGAAGTTATAATTTAATTTTTTAAATGTTTATTAATTGATGTTTATGTGGTATATATAATTTTATATTCGTAATAAATTTAAGAATTATTATTTATGATAATGATGATGAGATGGTTAATGTTCAAAACCAAATTTTATTTCTATGCTCAAAAGCTTAAAGAGAAGTGTTGATAACTTACTATACTTTTAAGAAGTTAACATGTTAGAAAGGTAAGTGTTGTATCTACTATATCAGAGTGTTGTATCTTGTATATAAGACCTTTTTTTTTGTAAGCTCCATCGAAAATTTATATTAGTACACAAACAAAGCTACATGCACAAGATGTCTGAGAGTCTCTCTGTACTACTCACTGAGAAAAAATACATAAATCAGGGCCATAGCCAAAGTTGCAGACCAAACTCTATCTAGATGCTTACAATACTGAAGCAGTTATACAATTAGTACATAGTATTTCAAACAACTAAAATAAAAAGTACTACTAGGATAATCTGAAGGGATTCCTATCATGTAGACCAGTTGACAGGTGTCTAAAATCATGCAAATGATAAGTGAAAAAAAGAGGAAGGAAAAAGCTTCTGAATTGCTTGGACTTGCTGGTTGCATTTGCATTATTTAGAGGCTCTTCAATGATGGGGCAACAATAATCCTGAGAGATGGAAGTGATTTCTGGAGCAAGTTTGGTAGGAAAAGGTATATTTTTTCAAAAAATGGAGAGTTCCATGTGCTTACCATCCAAATTCTTGTGTTTGTGTCCGCTGGTTGAGGCCACATTCATTTTATCCACCGGTTGCATATTTTCCTTTCCATGGTCAGGACTATGTTGTTGCTGCACTGACCTTGATACATGACATGTCATCAAAGAGGAAGAGGAATTCAAATTCAGACCAGGGGAAGGAGAGGGGGTGCGAGAATTTCTCAGCGAGAATTTCTGAGATTGCATGAGGAGCTAGGAAATTAAATTTTTGATGAGCGAGTAATGGCTTCGCCTTATTCTGGCCTGTTGACTAACGAGTTGTTGTAAGACCGTTTCTTCCTCCCAGTCATCCAGAATGGTTTTGAGGTGACGACGAATAGAATTATCATAACTATTGTTTGCTATGCCCCCACAACCATTTCTACCCTGATGTCCAATACCTTTATTAGCTTAGCAGGGGATGCCTCGAATATGACGAGTTATGGTATTCCCCCCAAGCGAAGGTCTATGAACTAGATAAGTCTTGAGATGAGTCTGAGCGACCCACCAGCCAAGAGAAACCTCGCTCGAACAAACTCCTACATGGGTTGAAATGAACCAAAAAGATGAAAAACCACTGTAACTGCTCAAAGAGGTGAGACAAACAAGACTACCAAAATGAAATGCCTGTAGCCAGATAAACAATCTACTAAAAAACAGAATGTTGGCTACTTGAGGGGCCATTAATTCCCATAAATTCACCATAAGTGTCCAGGTACACCAGACAACTTCTTGCAGATCCAACAGGTTAGGTTGCATTAATTCTGAGTTCGTTGGATGGGGGGATCTTTAATTTGCATGGTGTGTCGTTCGAGAGGTTTTTGTGTGGGAGGCTTCTAAGGATGCTTCGCTGGCCAGCTCATGCACTTGTGTAGCTCCTTGTACACCTGCATCCGGGACTGGTATATAAGACCTTAAGAGAAAAACAAATAAATGAATTATTTGGTTTGCTTTAAAATTTTATACCTATTCTCAAAAAGCTTAAAGAGAAGCATTCCTAACTTACCATAACTTTGAAACCGAGACCTGATGTGGGTGTACATAGAACATTCGAAGGGAAAGTAATTTTAATCTTCAATGCTCATAGTCTCGTATAGATGACAAATCCTTTCAATCCACGGAGTTTTCCAATGCCTAGTTTCACTATGGAGCTAATGAGAGGGTGACTACCTTAATTCATTGGGGTTGAGTTTTTTTTTATTGGGCCATATAAGCCTCACCCAACATGGTTGGGTTCCACATGTAAAATCAAGAAGTGAATGTGGGACCTTCAATGCCAAAGGAGACCAAGGGGCCTTAATAAGTTAGTTGATTGGTTGGCAATAGTAATTTTCTTCTTTGAACTAGCTAAAAAAAGGAGGTAAATTTTTACTTCTAGATTAGGGTGACATCCTTATAGTATCTCAATTTTCTTTTAACCTCTAAATCGTTCTTGCACCACACTTTCTCGTTAAACTTAGATGTAATAATATTTTTGACCAGCAATCCCCAAATGGTTTAACCATGCCATGGCGTCTTTATGCAAGCTCACTTGAGACGCAATAGGTGTTGGTTGGAATTAAAAGCAATTTTAGGAAGTCTATGGTCTTCCATGTTGTTTATCTTGTGCTTGTACATTAGGTACCTAGTCATAACCATGGTGTCTTTATGCCAAGCTCACTTAAGACAAAATATGTTTTGGTTGGAATTTAAAGCAATTTTAGGAAGTCTATGGTCTCCCATGTTGTTTATCTTGTGCTAGTACTTGTACATTAGATAACTAGTCACCGCCATGCTCACAATGGGGTAGAGCCTCACTTATTGAGGAGAATATGATAGGGTGTATTGCTTTTAATTTTAAGGTTATAGGTTATAAAATATGATTTTGGATTTGCTCAAATTTTCTCCCAGATTCTCTGGATATTCTACAACCACAAACTTCACAGCCGTATAAGATAACGGGGTGACGAGAGTTTCAAAAAGGAACTTTTTTTATCCCAACTCATAAGGTTTTTCGATTTACAATTGTTTCCAAGACCAAAGTAAGATTTCCACTCTCTATTAATCATATTCTGAATGCTATAGTTCCAATTAAGCTTGTGATGAATATCAATATCAATATATTTATAAGAAGTCACTTCCACCAAGTTTTTGTTGTCATATTCAAATTAACATTGCATCTTTTTAAAATATTTATATTTAAAATTATTTCACATTTTGTTTTATTTACATGCAAACATAATAAAAACTTTAATGCACAAGTTGAAGCAAATTCCATTTTAAATACAATTTCATTTAAACAATTTTAATTCAAAAAATTAATCAAATCTTTACCACATAAAAAATTAATAAAAACTTTTAACACACAAGTTGAAGCAAATTGCATTTTAAACACACTTTCATTTAAACAATTTAAAAATTAACATTTATCATCTCCACTTCGCATAATTACATAGTTTAAAAATTAGAATGGGCATTTATTACATAATTTAATAGTTTAAAGTTTGGAATTGGCATTTTTACAAGTTGAGAAAAACAAATGAAAACATTCACATACAAACGAATTTGCATCTTTAAAATGTTTATTTATACAATTTAAAAATTACTTTATAATTTAAAAGTTGAAACATTGTATTTCAAATTAATAAAAGTCATCATGTACTAACCTTGCATCTCAAACCATTTCAATAATTTCTAATTTTAAAAAAAAATTAGAATTATCATTTTTACAAGTTGTTGGGGTCTTTCACACAACTTATATATATATAATTTAATATTTTACAAAAACTAACAGATCTAAAAGTAGATAGCACTTGTATCACACAGTTTCTCATTAGTTTGCAAAATAGTTCATTTCTAATTTTATAAATAAACATAAAAAGAAAATACCTGGTTCTTTCATTCAAAAGGTTGTAATATCCTTCACTCTTAATCCCTAATGTTGTAATCTATAAGTAATGTGAGTATGTATATGTACTAGTTTATGTAATGTAAATGTATTGATATTGATTATAATACTAGAGACATTTAGTAAAGTACACAATAGAGACACCTTTTACAAATTCAAAGTACTTAATCATTTTATTGAAATTATGAAATATGTAATTTTTCTTCTTTAAATTATGTCAAAGAAACATTCATATATATAATTCAACATTATATATATAATTCAAAATTATATATATATATATATATATATATATAATTCAAAATTATATATGTATAATGGAGGAATTATACAAAGCACTTAATTTTATGTATCACATATTTAGATATGATTATTTCTATTATATATGAATTTTTTCATTATATAAACATTTTAAAATATGTTACAGTAAGGATTGCCATTAGAGAATAAATAAATAAATAATTTTGTGTTTATTAAGGATTGAATATTATCTATGGAAAATAAAGTTTATTTTAGGTTAGCTACTTAATAAACGTACACAACACAATAGCTTTGTTTTAATCTTTATCACGATTTTAAAGACATTAGTGAAACACAAAATAAATAAAAAATCAATATAAGGTTGAACTTTGAAACCTTTTTCATTAAGTTCAAACTTCGAAGTACTTAACGAAATTATGAAATATATGATTCTTCTTTAAATCATGTGAAGGAAATGAATCTAACAAATAAAAAATAAAAAATAAAACTTATATATCTATATATAGTTTTCTTTCGAAGTTTCAAAATTAAGTTGAAGAAATATTTTGATGAATGACCAATAAAGAAGGAAGTACAAGAGGCGCTTAATTATAGGTATCCCTTATTTTACATATGATTAATGGAATTTTTTCATTATATAGACATTCTAAAATACGCTCTATGAAACATTATATGGGGAAATTAATAATTGTAAGTTATGAAAGAAAATATATTCTAAAATACGCTCTATGAAACATTATATGGGAAAATAAATAATTGTATGTTAGGAAAGAGAATATATAAATAAATAATTGTGTTTTATGAAATAGTATTTGGAGAAATAAATAATTGTGTTATTATTGTGAAATAAGAAGGGGTCAATATTATGTATTCACATTAAGCTTAAGCTTTAGGGTAGTTAGTTAATAAATGTGCACAACAAAACGTTGTAGGTTTTTTTAAACTTAATATTTGTGAAGGAGATATTACATCTTTTTAGGAAGTACTTGAGAAGTCTCATTTATTCAATTTCCACAAGATATCGCAGGCTTAGTTGTGAAGCCCTTCTCTCCCATTGTTAAAGACCACGAGGCCAACGTGGCTAGTGAATTTTATGTATGTCGGTTATTGGTTTTCAAGTCATCGGTTATGTTGGGAGTTTTATACGACCAAACTTGGGTAAAAGATATTTGTGAAGCATGGGAGGGCGTGATTTGGATTTGTATACATTGTGAGTTTACGTGTTAATAATATGAGCACAAAACTGATTAGCAATTGTCCCCAAAAGGTGCAATAAAACGTTGAAGGAAAAAAATCGAAGTAAAGTAGATTTGATGAAATGAAAAAGAGAACAATATTTCAAGACCTCTAAAATACTTTTAAGCACAATCCAATCAATAAAGCAACAAAAACTTGAGATAATTGTCCATAGCATAATATGCAGTAATGGACAACAATGTAAAGCCTTTTAATATATCCATGAAAAATGACAATATGAATTTGACAACACAATGCACAAGCAAAGGAAAAAGTTAAAGAAAACAAATGCATCTATTGTTAAAATCAATATACATGCCCTTTAAAAATTTACCATTAATAAAGCATTACACATAACTTGAAAATCATATAGTTTAGGACATTGTTGCACAGTAAGACACAACATTTCATAGTATGTATTATATGCAAGCTTTCTCAAATCTAAAACCGCATAGGATTCAAATGTGTCATAGACCAAAAAAAAAATAGCAAAAGTGAACCTAAATGAAAGAAACCAAATTTTTTATGCATAAGATATAAAATTTTCCAAGTCTGTTATATTAGATTTAAAGTTTCAAGCATCTAAATAGCCACTAAAAAGTATAGGCATACAAATTCCTTAAAGCATGGATGTTAAGATATTTATCCCCATTCGAATTTGAGAGAGGCAGTTTCCACATTTAAATTAAACTAACATTTACCATAGTTTAAAGCTTAGATTAGCTACCTAATCACAATACATCTAAACAACACTTCTTACATAATATGCGTCTCTACTGGTCAAAATCTAATTCATCTTATTTGCATTAGATGAGCAAAACATTAAAACACCACAAATATGCATAGTATTCAACATATAACATTGATACCCGATGCTCCAACATAATTGCCAGTTACCCATCCAAAAAGAAAACACTCCAAGTGTCCATCAAAACTCATACCATTCATCCAAAATCACAAAATGCTAACCCATATTTGCCTATTACTTTAAATTAAGTTTATAATAAAATGTCATTTTTCTATCATGGTACTTCTAAAAAGTCAATAAATATTTGTAGCTTAACAAACACCAAACAAATTACTCCGAGTAAGAACCAAGTCCCCATGTTTGATGGAAAGTGGAGTTATAGATGACATCTCTTCAACATCCGTGTTTGTATCATTATTGAACATGGTAGTCAAACCATCGCTAACAAATGAGTATTCCTTCTCCCTTTCATGAATATGATTATTCCAATCTATATTTGACAATATATATGTTCATGTAAAACTAAATATTAAAGAAATATTTTCATCTCCACAATTATTAGTAGAAATATATAATATTTTTAAAAAAATGTAACATTTTAAAATTAAAAGAATTTTTTTTTTTACATATGGATTTATGTTTTGGAAAATAGTAAAGTTTTGTTTTTAACAAACATATGTGAAATACATATTTTTATTTTAGTTTTTATTTTAATATTGTAACGATATATTTTACAAAGTTTTCTTTATAAGTAAATTTTAATTTTAACATAAAATTAATATTTTAGAAAGCATTTAAAACTTTAAAATAAATAAAAACTAGAGTCATAATTAGGCAAATAATAAAATAATAAAATAGCTATGTTAAATTTTATTATTAATTTTTATATAAATAAAGTTTAAAAAAAGATGCACATTCAAGTAGTAACAAATAAGGAATACCTTAATGTACAGAGATACACAGAACATGAATGTGTTCTTGGAGTGAGTTAGGGTTTTTGGTGATTTTTGAAGGAGGGAAGATTGACAGCGTCTATGGCTAGAATTGCGGGGGGTGCGTCCCAACCTATTAACAATCAAATTAACACCCCTAGTCATGTGACAAAATAAACACATTTTTACTATGCACTCGCAACATGAAGACAGAACATAAGTACATTCAGAGACAAATCATCTCTAAGCTAATCACTTCTGCCATAAATGGAAGGATTAGGTGAAGAAAGTAAGAACGTAAGGAGACCAAGTTCGGTCATCGAACCGCTCATTAAAGGTCCAAACTTAAGCTACACCAATCAAAAAGTGAAGAGAAATGCATTAATTGTACTTAAAGTATGCTAAGTTGTGCAAAAAGCCTA
The DNA here is from genome assembly GCA_027924585.1 of Larix kaempferi. Taxonomy (NCBI): domain Eukaryota; kingdom Viridiplantae; phylum Streptophyta; class Pinopsida; order Pinales; family Pinaceae; genus Larix; species Larix kaempferi. The sequence continues at coordinate 9,825,972 of BSBM01001642.1, forward strand.
AAAACTATGGAAAAGTGGGTTTTCAGTTTAAAATAATCTAAAATGAGGAAAATGAGTAATCCCACATTTAGAAGAAAAGCTTAAGGCTCATTTCCCAATGCTATATAAGAAAGGCATGGGAGGCATTGTAAGGTACACTAAGGAAGAACAAAGGCATGCTGAAAAGATTCTCAAGGAGGAGAAGCTCAATTTCTTCAAAAGCGAGGGTGGAGAAAAGAAAGCTTATGAAAATGGAGGAGAGATTCACACCAAGATCCATGGTAGGATTGTATCTCTTCATTTTTTTAATATGAAATGATTCAAGTTTGTCCCATTTGAATGTTTGAATGTTGCTTATCTTGCATGATTCAGATGTTTAAAGTGGCATTAGATCTTAGCTTTGCTTATCTTAATTGATGAATGAATGTAGATCTGATTAATGACTTGTGATAATAATTTTAATATGATGACATAGAAGCTCACCACTTCTTAGTAAAATAGTTAAAATAGTGTAAACACAACCCTACACTAATTGTTGTTATCAGAATGGCGACCATACTGCTTGTTGAAATTTCTTGAATTTTCTTCATTTTTTTGGGTGTTGTTCCTTCAGATCTTCTCCTTTGTGGCTTGAATATCCATTAAAGAACTTAATATCCAGCTAGGGAAGCCCAAAACTGGCATAGCCATGCCTTTAATCCATCAAACCACCTTAAAATCCAATCAGATCTGAGTTTCTTGATTTTTGAGCTGGTAACTCTGCCTAGATGTTCATAGCTCTGTGTGAAAGCTTTAAAATATGCATGAAAGATTTTGAAACCCTGCATGTTAAACCCCTTTAATTTCTGCGTGATTCTTTGCAATTTTAATGCCTGCAGGCTAGTTTAAACTCTGCATAGGATGTATTCAGGATCTAATTTGTAGCGTTAAACTTCCTTTGGCGTTTCCAGAAAATTTGGGTGAATGTTATTTACCATTTTAAAACAAAAAACACCCAAAATATCAGCGTTGAATGCTGGTTTATCTGCCACAAAAAGCGTCGACAGATCTGAGTTGAATGCTGGAATAGTCTCTGCCTGGATCGTTGAAGCTCTCGAAGCTCATCGTTGAAGGCCATCGCACTCTGCCTTGAAACTCTACCTGGAATTTTCGGGTTTACACTATGTTTCGATTTTAAATCTTTTCAAACTTCTTTCAAATCTACGTTGAAATGGATGCAAATCTTATGCGTTGAAGTTGGCATTGATGCGTTAAAACTCAAAGTCTTGAAAATTTCTTGAAAGTCTTGAAGTCTTGGAAGATCTTTCCAACCCTGCGTGTTCATAAACTTTGCAAACTGCAGAACAATTTTAAAATATTAAATACACAGAGAAATTAAAGAATGAATTTCAAAATCGCACAAGCATTTTAGATATTGGTTTTCAAAATCTGCAACGATTGGCAAGTATGAAGCGTTGAAGATTTCCTAACATCTCTGAGTTTCTAGATCCCTGCGCAAAGTTTAAACTGTGAAGATTTCTTTACATAAATCTTTAACACTTAGCGTGAAAGCTTTCAAATCCCTGAATGAATTTCGATCTTTGCATTTGATTTCAGTTTCTAGGCAATCTAAACTTTGATGAGATTCATAAACTGGTGAAGGCGTTTCGAGGCATTGGCGAATACGTTTTCATGTCCATGATTGAAGGCGTATTTTTTGCCAAATCATGTGCTATATTGGTGGATGTGTGAAAGCTTTTGAAGCTTTTCCATTCATGCTCTGCGTAAACCTTCAATCTCTGCTTTAAACCCTGTGTGGATCTTAAAACCATCACTCTGCGATTTCAAGAAAATAGTAGGCCAGGCTTTGGATATCTTGCTTCCGAAATAAACCCAATCATTCCACCTAGATCCATTAATAGATCATGAGTTGTTTCAATTTCAACCTTGGCGAGCATATGTATCTAGTTGAGCATTACAGGGTAATTTTTAGGGGCGAAATTTCGTCAATTGGCTATTTTTGGGGATTTTTTTCAAAAAATAAATTCTGTATTTGGTCATTTTTAGACTCTAATATCGCCTATATTTACATAAAATATGTTTTTTATCATAATATTCACCAAAATTTACACGTTTCAGTAGTAAATTGTACGTTTCATATTTAATATTCTCCTACCTATCTATATACATGTTTTTATTAATCCAAAATAATCGCCTAAGATACTATACTTGAGTATAATATTAGAATCGTTAAGAAATACCCCGTTGAGCAGCATCTGGACCATTCTACCATCCTTGACATTGGGCATATCCATTTTATGGTTTCCATCGATCTCGTTGTGGCTTAGTTCCTTTCTCATATTGGTAATTGTTTGCCTTTTGATTTAATCTTGAGATGCATATGGCGAAATTGGCCTTTGGATTAAAAAGAATTCAAACAGTTTGCTTGATTGATTTAAGGTTGAGATGAACTAAACGAAATTTTTGCATTTGAAATTTGTTTAAAAATTCTTTTTCAATATCAATTTTTGATTCCTTTTGAAAAAATAGAATTCAAAAGTTTTAAAAAGATTAAAAAGAATTCAAGCATCTTGCAAAAGTTTTGCATAGTGGAGTTACAAGTCTTTTCCATTGGATTAAAAAGAATTAAAAGGTTTGGAATAGTTTTGCATGGTTCAAGTTCAATTTTTTTTTTTTGATTAAAAAGCATTCAAGAAACTTTGCAAATTTTTTTTGCATTGTTTGAGTTACAATCTTTTCATTTTGGTTTAAAAAGAATTAGTCAACTTTTCCATTTTAGAATTTTTTTGAAAATCTTTGCTTAAATTGGATTAAATGTTTTTCATGAACTTTTAAAAGTAATCCAAGTTGCATTTTCTTTTTAAATTTTTCTTTAAATGTGTAATTGATCTTTTTTATTAAGACCCTATGCACATGCTTCTTGGAAACTTTAAACCAATCAAAACCATATTGAAAAGGTCATTTAACCACATTTGAAAGAACCTTCAACACATATTTGCATTTGAAAAGCACACTTTGAACAACACATGTTGAGATAATTGGAGAGTAATTTCTTGCCAAAAAACAGAAATAAACTTTAATTAGTTACGTTTTATTTTGGAGTTAGAATATTTTCATGATTTTCATGTACAATTAGAGATAGTTGCACCTTTAGAATTCAGTTTCCTTGAGATATATTGTGTATGAGGCACCATATCCTCTTCACTCGCATCTTATGATGATCTTGTGAATAAGAAAGTGTATCTCACTTGTAATAGTTTAGGAGTTGATTTTTTCAAAGCATCTTATATCGAGCCACTGTATCCTCTTCTCTCGAACTTTATGGCGACCTTGTTAATGAGAAAGTGGATCTCACTTGTAACAAAGTAGATTTAATTTTTTCATACAGTTTTTTGAGCCACTGTATCCTCTTCACTTGGGCCTTATGGCGATCTTGTGAATGAGAAAGTGGATCTCACGTAAAACAGTTTAGAATTTAATTCATAAACATTCTAAAGGACTCTATGTATCCTCTTCACTAGGGCCTTATGGCGATCTTGTGAATGAAAAACAGGGATCCCTCATGTAATAGAATTAGATTCATGTTTACTTGAGATATCTGTTTGGGTTACATTGGTCTTTAAACATCAATTATTATCTATATTTAAAAAAAAACGGTGGATGAACATACAAAATCTACCAGAAATTTTGTATATCTGAAAGAAACTCATGAATCTCTAACTCTTCCTTAATTTAGAATATTCATTGAATTGAAAGGTAGAGTAGTGAGCATTTTGCATTGTTCGGTTCATTTTCCTGTTTCTAAGTCAAAACACCACCAGTTTAACTTCCACTCCTGAAACTAAGCAAACTACCCTTAAAATTGGCGCTTAATCTAAAATTGACAAACTTTTGTTTTTCATATCACCAACAAGTTTAGGTTAGTGCCCTGGGTTAGGTTTGGAGAGTTAACACTCCTGGGATGGAAAACTTTGAAACTAGCATTGATTAAAGAGAGTAAATCCATTAGTAGCAAAAAACGCTTGTTGAGAAAGCACTTCTGAAACATGCGTCAAGCACGAGGTCAATCTGAATAAGTAAAGGGTGGTTCCTCCCTTTTTCTTATTTAGTGGGACATGAGCTTAACGAGGGGATTCTATGTTCAGTGACAAGTCCTTGGGGTGACATCACTGTTTCTAGAGTTTTTGGTTATGAGAGTTGTCCTCGACTTACAACTGTTTCACTCGACCGTCGATTGTGAAGTGGTAACTTTAGTGGCTATTCCTAGGATATCACATAGGCTATTGTGAGTGGAACACACTTGCAATACCTGAGACAAACTTTGAAACTTTTAATCCTTGGGAGGGTGATTGGTCAGGAACCAACGCTTGCACCCCTGGAGATTAAAGTTTATTGTAACTGTTTCTCACACCTTCGCTTCTAGCAATTGTATGAGGACATGAAATCTCTCAGCAACTACTAGTTTTAGAAGGCCCTACAATCCGTCTTTTCACTGAGCTTCGGTTCTTTGGAAGAGTAAGTTTGCTTGCTTGAAATTTCTAGGGAATTTTTACTGTGTGGACACTTTTTGTTTTTTGAGTCTAGACTGCCTTAGGATTGTTTGATTCAAACTATAATTTTAAAAACATCCTTTTATCAACTTCTTAGAAGTGGCTACTCTCCCGATCTGCTAATCACGGAGGCAGCGATGTGAGTCACCAGAAATTGAAGGCCCTGCTACATTACAGATACAGACACAAAAACCACATCCTAATGACTTGGAAACAGAGTTGATTTTAGACTCAATTAATATTAATCGAGAAGAACAACATCAAACAAACCCTGAACATTCATTATCACATCACGAACTGAATATAGACATAGTTGATGGTCTTACTCTAGTTGAAATTGAAACATTGAAAAATCACACAAATGCTCATGTAATTTCACCTTTGACGAGTCTTTCAGAACCAGTTGCACTTACTATCTATGAGTCACCTGGTGATATCAAACCTCTTTTTGAACGTTTGAATGACATGTAAAATTCAACAAGTGATGCTATGGCTTCACCAGGAGCACAAGGTACTACATCGTCGCAACATCAAATAGTTGTTGGAGGTAGCAATACTTCCAATTTGGCCTTTATATCAATCCCCACAGTTAGTATACCTGTTAGTAGCACAAGTTCAACCAACACATCAGTCCCAGTTGGTATAGTTTTAGGTTTCAATCCCGGAAGTACATCCACTTCGTTTGCAAGAATCCCTACTGAAGGGTATGCCTTACCAAACATTGGTTTTCCATATGGTTTAGCTAATCAAGGTCAAAAAGCACAAGAAGTAAACCAAAATCCTCATGGTATACAAAATACTTGTCCAGATTCTACTTATGGGGGAAACCCTTCACCATGGAATGGTACTATTCCTGGCGGAAGTAATGAACCATGGAACATTTATGCCAATTGGGGCCATGCTCCTCAGATTAATGGAAATGCCCTGGGGGTTTATCCTCCGACTTATCCTAGAACAATGCATAGAAGCAATCCACTTATCAACCCCATTCCGCCATGGAGTGGGGAGGTTTCAGGAAGTATCCAACCTTCTTGGGGCCCACCTTCACAAGGAGGAAATCAACCTTGGATCGCTTATCTAAACCAAGGAAACAATCAATGGTGTGGTCCGATTCCAACAAGTAACCACTCTAATTGGGGCCCAGCCCCGCAAGGGGGAAATCCACCCATGAATCCAAACCAACAATGGAGTGGTAATGTTCCACCAAGTAACCAATCTCAATCGAACATACCTCCGCAAGGGGGAAATCCATACATGCAGCCTAGCTCACAATGGACTGGGAAACATTTAGGAAGTAACCAATCTTTTTGGATGCCACCTCCACAAGGAGGAAGTCAACCTTGGAATGATTTTCAATGCCAATTTCAACCACCATGGTATGGCTGGGATCTAGGAAATAACCAATCTTCTTGGACCCCACTTCCGCAAGGAGGCAATCCACCCAATGGTAATGTTTGAAGAAGTAGCCAAACTTATTGGGGTCAGTCTCTGTAAAGGGGAAACCCACCTTGGAATTCTTATCACACCCAAGGACCACATCAATGGTTTGGTTAGATTCCGGAAAGTAACCAATGTTTTTTGGGCCTAACCCCGCAAGGGGGCAATCTAACCATTAACCCCATTCCACAATGGAGTGGTCAGGTTCTAGGAAGTAACCAATCTTTTTGGAACCAACCTGCAAGACCTATGTTTGATCCAGCTAGGTTGCCACATGGACCTCATGTCAATGGTATGATGGATTCCGTCAACCATCTTGAATAGATTAACCCACATCCGGGACAAGTTTCTATTCAGAATTTGCAACCCACAACTGGCTAGGCAATGCAGCAACTTGCTAATCCTTCTAACACTTTTTACATCCTCATAGTCTCATCCATAGACCTGAGAGGAAAGAAGAAGAAGTATAAGGGTAAGCAAAGTACTAATACTTCCCAGAATTCTGAAATCCTTATAGTCGAGTCCAAAGACCTTAGGGACAAGAAGAAAAAGTACAAGAGTAAGCAAAATGTTAACTTTGGGAAAAGAGATTCACCAACTTTGCTTCAATGCGGTGCGCAACAACAACCCACTATTTTGACACCGGTACCCATGCAAGGGGGCAATGATCTTAATTCCCATGTCTTCATGTGTAATCATGAGATGAACATTCAAAGAAGACTTGATTCTTATGATGTCTCTCCTAGTGCATCGGATCAATGGGAATAATATCCAAGTGGTTTTCTCTACATTGAGAAACCATCCATAGACTTAGTACCACACCCTTCCAAAGGTGTTCTACGTAGAACAAACCATAATCCTAACATGCGAGCTTCTTAGAACAGTAATGTTCTTGAGGGCCTAGCTCAAGTACCATGTGCCATGTCAGACTTGGAGGCATTGCAATGTCATTCTATGCAAAGAAAGGAACTATTGCTTACAATTGGCACTGCTGACCCATCCGATGAGACTTTGATCACAACAAACATGGACCATTCAATATGTAACATCCTTTTCGAAGTTGCTTTTCAGATTAAAGTAACGACTCATGCTAAAAACATCTGTCTAACCATAGTGGATGAAGGGACCTCAGCTCGTGTAATGTCATTTAAATGTTGGAAAGCATTTGGATCACTCCTATCTGTCGTAGAAGTTTCAAGCCAAGCTACTCAAATAAATTCGGCAGATTTGAATCAAAATCTTCCCTTGATGGAGGAATATGATTCGGTTACCCGGCCCATTTGGGTTGTGTGATCTCCCAGCTCACATGACTTTTTGGATTACATTTTATCATCAAATGAAGATATCCCTGAAGTTTTAAACATTTGGTTTCACCCACCTAAGGCAGCTTTTGTTGGGCCACTGGGATCATAATTGGATTAAATCTATCCAAGTATAGGAGCATGATCTGCATGTTCCTCGATCTGATTTGGTATATTTGTAAGCTTGCATATACATTTATGCCATCCCTTTGTGAAGATGCATTTGAACCTTTTGCAACCCAAACTTGCCATAGGGCCGAACCTGTTGGAAATTGGTGGGTCAGCCCTTCATATCTGTATTTTCCACCATTCCGACAGCAGAACCTACCAAACATGGGACACCCTAGTCAGCACCCATGATTAGCTTAGATATGATTTGTCTTTGAATGTACTTATGTTTTGTCTTCATGTTGTGGGCGCATAGTAAAAATGTGCTTCTTCTGTCACATTACTAGGGGTGTTAATTTGATTGTTAACACAACCCCCCAAAGCTCATCTCATGCAGAATTTTGGATCAGTGGGATCCTGATCTCATTAGATGGGATGGGTGGTGTGGGAAAAAATTCACAAGAGGCGAGATCTGCAAATCGCTCGGCGAGAAGGGAGCTAGTTCAGTGCATACCTAAAGTGGCCTCAATTCCATCAATGACAATAAGATCCAGTACGTTGAGAGATAAGATTCAGTATATGCAACACTGTGCACTCATTGGAAAGTTTGATGGGGTGTTACCCTCTGAAAAATCCCTACTATGGTGGATTAATTCAACCTGGAAACCCAAAGTTCATTATGATTTATAATTAGGGTCCAAGGGCTTCTTTACGGTTTCCTTCCTGAATCTGGATGACAGAAACAGAGTTCTTGATGGAGGCCCTTATTTTTTCTATTCAGCTGGCCTCTTTCTGAGGCTGTGGAAAGAGAAGTTTTGCCCCGAAAAGGAAGACATGAAGATTGCTCCAGTTTGGATCAAACTCTATTCTCTTCCGAGTGAATATTGGGAGGTAGAAATCTTGGAGGACACTGGGAACATCTGGGTACCTTTGTTAAGATATATGAACAGACGAAAGATCAACATTACATGGCTTATGCATGGATCTATGTCTACATGGATCTCATGCGGGAGCTTCCTGAAGTGATCAAGATGGTGTGGAAAGACGAGGAATGGATCCAACCCTTGGACTATGAAAAAATTCTATTCCGATGTCAAAAATTCCATTCCGATGTCAAAGATGCCATGAGCATGGTCACTTATACAGAGACTGCCCAATGAATAACCCAAAACCCTCCCCTAAGAGTGCGGATGAGAACACAGATCCAGGGTTCAGCAGGGTGCCGACTCGTAAGCATGGAGGGAGAAAGCAGGAAGTCACGAAAGGAGCAAAGAAGATCATGAATTCTAATCCTTTTGATGCTCTCAAGGAGAAAGAGGAGGATAATGATTCTATCCCACCCCAGGGAAAGTCTGATATAAAAAATTAGGAGCAATCGATTGAACCTCCTCGGTCTCTGTCGTCGAGGATGGAAGAAACCCTATTCAAGGGTATCGTGGGGGATGCTGGAGAAGAGACCGAAGACATGGATATTAGGGATATAGATCTAGATGGAATCGAACAGGCTTGTGAGGACTTCGCAAAAGGCTATGTGCCTCAAGAGCAAGTGACCCTTCTGAAAGAAGCCATACTAAAAGTTAGGGAATCCAAATGCTTGGGTATTAGCCCCAGATCTCAGAAAGACCATAAGAGGAAACACGAATAAAATACCAAGAATCTAAGTTGGAAATCTAATTGACAACGAATAGTAGCAACATGATTGAAGTTGGTTGAATTAGGTCAGTACCCTACCATCGGGGCTGCCTTAGGGGTGCAATCTTTTATTTTCTTAATGAAGATTGTTTCCTGGAATATAAGGGGGATTAACGGCCAACAAAAGATTAAAATCCTTAGGAAGAAGATAAAGAAAACGAATCATTCCATCTTGTTTCTTCAAGAGACAAAATGTTCGACGATTCAATTGTAGGAGAAATGAAAAAGATATGGAAAAATTGCGAAGTCATGGGCATAGATGCCAAGGGTTTTGCTAGAGGGATTGGTATAATTTGGGACATAGGAAAAGTCAGTATCTCAGGTTTCCATGGGAATCATTGTTTTCTTTTTTTCGAGTTTCAAGTAATTGGCTTCCGGGTTTCTGGCCTCCTTACCAATGTCTATGGTCTTCATACTCCCAGGGAGAAAGTCTCCTTCTTAGACTCCCTGAGACGGCTGGGAGAGATGGCTATGGGTAATCATTGGATTGTGGGTGGGGATTTCAACCTTATTTATTTCTTAGAGGAGAAGAAAGGAGGAAGACATCGCCTTGAGGATGAGTGTGTCTGCTTCAGGAATACTATTGAGGACTTGAAGCTTGTTGATGTGATCCCAGGGGAAGGTCAATTTACTCGGAATAACAAGAGGAATAACAAGAGGAAGGGGGATCGCCACATTGCATCTCGTTTGGATTGTTTCCTTGTCTCTGAATCGATGATGGAGTCAGGAAGTGAAATCGCTACCTCCATTCTCCCTACTCCAAGCTCGGACCACTAGCCAATCGAACTTTGGTGGAGCGGGATGGGATCTCAATTTAAGAATCCTTTTCGCTTTGAGAAGTTCTAGTTAGGTCATCCAGATTTTAAAGGAAAGGTAACTCAATGGTGGGAGGAGTTGGACTCTGGAGAGGGCCAGAGTATGTACAAATTTCAGCAAAAACTAAAAGCGCTTAAAGAAAAAATTAAGAAATGGAATAAAGAGGAATTTGGAAACATTTTCGAGGACAAACAAGCCCTTGAATCTCGGCTAGAGGAAATCCAAGAAAGAGGCATGCACTCAGGATATACATCGGAGCTACAGAGTGAGGAAACTACAGTGTACAATAAGATTTTAGAGAGGGAGAAGCAAGAGGAAATTCCGTGGCACCAAAAGGTGACAGTTATCTGGATTCATGATGGTGAAAGGAACACCAAATTCTTCCACCACTCAGTAATCCAGAACCGTATGCAAAACCAGATCCTCAAGATAAAAAACAGGGAGGGGGAAATGCTTGAAACTCGGGAAGATATTGAAGGTGAATTTTTTTTTTTTTGGATATAATGACTGAAAATGCTATGGATAGAAGAAGACATATTGAGTTAATCACTCAAAGCATCCCATCCTTGGTATCGCAGGAGCAAAACTATCTCCTAATGAGACCAATAACCTTGATTGAAGTGGAGGAAGCTGCTCAACAAATGGCAGATGGGAAAGCCCCTGGTCCTGATGGCTTCACCACCAATTTATTCCATTAATTTTGGGATCTTGTGAAGACAGAGGTTTGGAAAATTGTGGAATCCTCAATATGTTCTAGGAAAATCCTCCCAGCTTTTAATGTGACCTTGCTTGCCCTCATTCCCAAGCACAAGGGAGCGAATTCCCCTGCCAAGTTTAGACCGATAGCCCTTTGCAATGTGATTTATAAGATTGTTACAAAAGTTATTGCTAACCGGCTAAGCCTATTCTTCCCTTCATTATCTCCCCTGAGCAGTCTGGGTTTGTGGAAGGTAGGCAGATCATGGATGGTATTATCCTGGTCCATGAGGTTCTCCATTCTCTTAAAAAGGAAAAAATTCAGGGAATGATGTTGAAGCTTGACATAGCCAAGGATTATAATAAATTGAATTGGAAATTCATGAAGGAAATGCTGCAGGATTTCAGTTTTTTCGAAAATGTGGATTAGATGGATTATGAATCTGATTTCTCCGTCCTTATCCTCTATATTGCTTAATGGTGTCCCCACTAGTTTCCTCAAACCTTCTAGAGGGATTCGTAAAGGGGATCCTATCTCCCCTTTCCTCTTCATCATCATGGCTGAAGGATTAAGGAGAACAATTAAATCCTTGCAGGGAAACCACGAATTGTAGGGACTTATTATTGATCCCAGAGCGGATTGTCAGACCCATCATTAATTTGTCGATGACACCATGCTTATGGGGCACCCGTTTTTCCAAGAAGCAAGGGCTATTCATCTTTGTCTTGATAACTTTGGTAAAGCCTCTGGTCTTGAGGTTAACGGACATAAATCGCATGTTTTTTTCTTCAATACTCCCAAGATTACTAGGAGAAATATCTGTAGGAACTTGGGTTTCCTAGAAAGCTCCCTTCCATCCAAATACTTGGGTGCCCCTTTGGTTGATTCCACTGTTTGTCATGGGTCTTGGCAGGAGATGCTTGATAGAATGAGGAAGAAACTATCTAACTGGACCCTTCGACCCCTGAATTTTTCCAGTCACTTGGTTCTTGTCAAAGTTGTTTTTGTAGGCGATGCCTACCTATTTGTTTTCGGCAATGATGGCTCCCAAATCCATCCTTGGGGAGATCAGGAATCTTCAGAGAAATTTTTATGGAGCAGTCCAGGGGACCACCGGAAATGGGCACTGGTTAAGTGGGGTGAGATTTTCTCTCCCAAAGATCAGGGTGGTCTTAATCTTCAGGACCCGACATAGGTAAATTTTGTCTTTGGAGCTAAAACATGGTGGAGATGGGTTACTCAAAGCGGTGAGGCCATGGCTAAGCTATGGAACTCCAAATATACGGGAGAGTGGGAAAAATAAAATATGATCCATTTTTCTGAAATAATCCTAGGATCCCAGATATGGAATTCAGCTTCTCAAGGGAAAATCTTGGTGTAGGAGAATAGCTTTTGGGAAGTAAAAAATGGGCGAGGGGATAAGGCTTGGGAGGATTGATGGCAACAACTACCTCCCATTGCTAATTTAGTTGAGGCCCCACTTGTCATTCAGGGATGTATTAACAACAACAAAGTCCTAGTCCATGACCTTTGGGATATGTCCTCTCAAGATCAGGATTTTAGGGTTTGGCAGGCTCATGAGTGGTGGGCACCTTTCAAACCGTCAGAAGATATAAATAGAGTTGAGGTGACTATGAGAAATCGAAGAATCAAAATTCAAATTGTTGAAGATCGGATTTGGTGGGGATATAAGCCACAGGGTAAATTATCGATCAAGGAGGCCTACGACATCTGGATGGGTTACAATCATCTGGATCCAGTTCACAAATGAAAAAGGATTTGGGCAGCAAATATTTTTCCTAAAGTCTCGATTTTTATTTGGCAAGTTCTAAAAAAAAAAAGCATTTTTGACTGGAGAAAATTTACAAAAGAGGGGCCTGAGAGGCCCTTACTAGTGTGTCATGTGTAGAGCGGCTAAGGAAACCATGCAACATCTCTTAGATTCGTGCCTTTTTTCTTCTAGATTATGGGATCGAGGAGCGATGATCTTCAGGAGATCCGACAGAAAATGCAATGACCTCGTTCTTTCCATTTGTGACTGGTCCAAGGATCCGTTCCAGAATCAGGTGGTGAATCATCTATGGTAGATTCTCGCATATTTTCTCTCTTGGGAAATCTGGACAGAATGCAATTCCAGAATCTTTAGAGACAAAACAAAATCCTTTGACAGAGTTTGGACATCTATCCAGAACGAAATGTTGGAAACTATTAAAATTCAGACCTGGGAGAGCAAGGATTGGGTGTAACATCCCCAAAAATACCAAAATATATATATATTTTTTATAATAGCAATAATTATCAAAGTTGTTGATGCAGAACATATAAATTAACTTGATTTCTTAACTAAGATGATTAGTAACGATGACATGTCGTACTTCTCCACTAATCATGATTTAATTGTATTTACTACTTCAGAATTATGCGGATGTTAATCTCTTGAATGAAAGATCCTTTATGATTATGTATACTAATACGGTTTACAAATTTGTTTAAGTTCTTGGTTATTATTTCATGCTGTTACAGTTTGTACTATTATGAAATTCTTTATGGGGTGCTGACAGTTTGTTTGTATGTTGACGAAGGGGTCCTACGAGGCACCCTAGAGCTTACTTAGCTACGTTTAGCTAAGGCATTTAAATCTTGTTTCCATGTGTAGACCGCAGGTAAGAAATCCTATAAGACAACATAAATTAAGAGTACTTGTTTCTTTCAATTCATCGTCAATGTAAAATGCTAAGTACTTCCTTACGACACCAGTGACTGGAGGTATGGATACATGATTCTGATCCTAGTTTAAGTACTATCTTACGAAGCTCTTCAATGTTATCATTCCATGTCGTCCAAAAGTTCTATTATGATGCTATATTTATTGTCATAAGACTACTGTCATTAATATTAAAACAACGATACTACTATCTATTAAGTATGCTAATATGAAGCTTGTATAAAATTACACCTTCGAACTATCATTATATTTGGCGTCTACAAGTCTTAGATGACTCTATGTCATGTATTTACCATTTCAATATGCATACAAACTATAGAAAGGAAATAGATATATCTTATAGTTACTATTTATTTACATATTGCATGGACGTGTTATTCAATTATTTCGATACCAAATTTAAACTTTGAAATTATATAAAATATACACTACATATTACCATGTAATATGATATGGTTTTTACTATACAAAGATATGATAAACAATAGAAATGTTATGCTTTTCGATATGAAATCCTAGTTATACTTTTAGCACTATAGGATATTATCCTATGCAGACCATGAATATGATCTAAACAACCTTAGAAATATTGTGGCTTAAGTAGTAGTTTGAACTATGATATATGTATTAGCTCTTATCCTAAGTGTTATTAGCATATGTTGTTGTATCCACCCAAGTCTCGATATTGAAGTGATGAATTGATGGGTAATAATTTTCTAGCTGCAGGTTGACAGAGTTACGGTCATCTATTAAATGTTCTGCCCGAACTTCCTTAGTGGAAAGTGTAGCTGTCGTACCACGTAATCCCTCCACATGAACTTTGATTGTTAATGTAACTGGGAGTTCTAGCTGGCATGGTTTCTATGTCGCCTCTCCTCCACGTTGTACACAGTAACATTCCTTGGCATGCAGGGTTGGCACATCCGTGGTTGTTGTAATTAATGCGATATAAAGGCAATGTTGCTCCGATTTCAACGTAGCACTGTTGGCTCTTTCCTGTGCGTTGATTTCACCAAATCTTGATCATTGATTGTGGAACCCTAACCTCGTTGTATGTAGTAGTAGAAAGTTTCTCTGTCTTTCATTGTTACGTTGAATTGAGGCCGACAGGATGCCAAATTTTAGGGTTGGAGGGGGTTCTCTTCCAGGGGTTTCGACCCTGCGACCTGTGAGAGGTACTTTTTAATAGTTGCAGGCTTGGCTTCGTGCCATAGAGCCATGATGCAGTAATATGAAGTGTAGTTATCTGTCAGCTATTGAGAGTAGTTTTGTAGTTTGTCTTTTGGCTCTTTCAAATGGTGGTATCGTCTTCTGGATTTTCTGCGTGTATACGGGTTGCAACTGACCTCTGGTTTTGTTGTTAATGTTTGGAATAAAAATTCTACAGGGTAAGTAAGTAAATGAAGAAATGTGATACTGTGAACTTTGTATTTTATTTGTGTTAATAGGATTTTAACCAATCGCATTTGTGCTTTGGCAGGTGCCCTCTTCATTGGAAGGTTTCTATGCAACAGTTTTGGGAAAAGGAAAGCTACTACTACTTCCTGGTAAGCTCCAGTGGTTCTTGCAAAACCTCGTAGGTGCCTTTGATGTGTTTTTCTGTGTGCCGAGAGTTGGAAATATTCGACTTGTATCAATGATGGCTGAAAGCTTGTAATTTTTTGATATTATTCTGTAAGAGGTTGGTCCTCAGTCTTATATTTAATGTTCGGCTCAGTGGTGTTTTGCTGAAATTTTGGAACCGACTTCGAGTTGGTCTTTGCACCATGAGTTGTTAAGTTCGGGGTAAAACCCTGTGTAGTTTCATGTTTTCACGGTCTCGGCTTAATGCTAAAATGTCAAGGGTAACTCTTGTAATTCTCTGTCATATGTTTGGAATGGAAATTCAAAACCGAGGGTTCTTTTTACTATTGTAAACTATGGTTCGTTTTTCTTTGTAATAAAACGATATATTTTTTAATAACAGTTGAGAATGATGTGTAATAATATATGTTGTGTTTTTGCCGAACCACAAGGGTTGTTTCTGGCCTAGGGTGTTAAGTTTGCATAACTATATAAAAGAAATGTATGCCTATAATCCGTGCTCGTTAATGTTAATCTTGTTTTGGAAAATAAATGAAATATTTTTATAGTTAAAATGTTTTTCAAAAGGGTTATGCCTCCATGTTCTAGTTTTGTTTTACGATGGATACCCTACCTGTAACTTCCAAATGCTATCGGGCTTGTGCTGGGCTTTGTACCCAAGACTTAATCGTTGTAATGATAATTTCAATAATCTGTATGTTTTAATGCTAGGGATTGTGAGCTAATGTTTAGATATGAAATCGTGCTTTCGACTATCTGCTAGATAATCTTTAGCTAGTAAACTTACCATATATAAAAAAAATAGTATGGTTTTTAGAAAGCGATGACTAGGGTTTAGTAAGTTATAAAAGTTATCATTCTCTGGAATAATGTCTATAGTTTGTCATAGAAGACTTGAGAAAGAAGTTATGAGATGTGTAAACATAATTATGGTTTGTAGTATATTAGGGTGTGATACGACTGTAATAGATATTCGAAAATTGATATCAGAGAAGGATATTAGTGAAGAAATACAATATGTATAAAGACAAGAAATCTATACAGTGATTAGTTCTTACAACTGCTATAATTCTTGAAAATACAATTACTTCAAAAAAACACGAAATGTTTAATTTTGATTGTATTTGCTTGCTATCTGAAATGAATAGGGTTAAGAGAAAATATATGACTATACATAAATTAGGCTATGTTTTCTTTCATGTATTAGCAAAAGAGATTCTATATTACTGTTGATGTTATATAGTAATTTTTACTATGTGTAAATATAGGACAGAATTGTAAACAAAACACTTACTGCAATTATTTATCCAATCAATGGCAATCTGCCTATCTCTCATCTATGATTTAATTTGCTTCTCTATACTAGAGTACTATGCAGAGAACAACATGGGGAAAAATATAGATATGGTTATCTAAACACTAATTCACAGACTTTATCATTCAGAATCAAACATAGATCAGAAAATAAAATAAATTCTTTCACATAATAGAGTTTGAATAAGTAGAAGCATTAAACTATAAACAAAGTAGGAATAGTGAAACTTGGTTAACTGTAGGGAAACAAATAGCCCAAGGAGCTTGTTCCACCCAACCAATTCCTGAAGACAGCTAAGTTACTTGCTTTAGGACCCCTGAGCTTGTTCACTGAACCACCAGGAGGAAGAAATTTAGAAGCTTAAGACCTCCAGTTGCAGTAGCAATAGTTATCTAGTCTTAAAGACTTAGTAGTCAAAGGGACCTGCATCAGCACCTCTAGTTTTCCTTCTTAGAATAATTTGCAGACTTGCAGTTGCACTCTCACATAGCCTCCCTATTCGAATCTCTCAGTGATCACCTGATGCACTTGAGGAATATTTATGCAGAAAAATACTGTAGAGCTGCCTGCTCAATTCAAATTTGCCTTATGTAGGCTGCCTAGGCCTTTTAGTGGTTAACTGGTCATTTAATGAGCTACCTTCTCACTCCCACCACCTGGGGAATAATGCCACATTTTTAGGGGTAGTTGTCCCATAACCAATAGCTAGAGGTGAAGTGCAATTGCTGCCATCTATCCTATGCCTTCTAACAGCTTCCATTCCTCCTAGTGGGTCAGTGAACACTCATTTAACAGTTCCCTTGGGTGTTTGTCTCCTACTTTAATTTATTAAATAATAATAATTAGTAGTTACATTCATCCTTGACCAAACTTGGTCATAATTACAAAACTTTGTAATTAAAATTTAACATAAAGTATTTTTCCAATAAAATAATATTTTCAGAATTTGGGTAGGTGACATACACCTCACCTTAAGCCTCAACATCGTCCTTGATGTTGGTTAATCACTCTCTGTGTGTTCCTAAAACAGAGTTGGGTATGCTGCCTGCATACTACTCTCCAACTCTCAGGTTGCCTCTTCTAGGCTAAGGTGCTTCCATTGCACCTTCACTTACCCAATGGTGCAATTCTGGAGCAGAGTTTCCCTCCTTTCAAGGTTATAGTCCAGTTCCACCTGAAAATCGTCGTCTTGTCCCACCTGTACATCATTTCAATTTACAACATGAGTAGCATCGTGTATATACTTATTTAAAAATGATATATGAAAAACATTATGTATCTTTATATTTGGTGGCAAAGCCAATTGGTATGCCACTGGTCCAACCCTTGATAATATTTTGAAAGGACCACAATACCTGGGTGCCAACTTGGCACAACTTCCCAATTTCAATGAAATCTTTTTCGGTCTTACCTTGAGGAACACATGTTCACCAACCTAGAACTATTTATGAGTCCTTTTTAGATCTGCTTGACTCTTTTGCTGATCTTGGGCAGCTTTTAGATTTCTTTGTACCTGTTTCACAATTAGTTCTAACTCCTGCAACAATTCAGGTCCTAAACAACTCTATTTACTGGGTCATTCCAAGAAACAGGTGTATCACATTTCCTACCATAAATAATTTCAAATGGGCTAAGTCTGGCTAATGCATGATAATGGTTATTATATGCAAATTATGCTAAATGCAAGTAGTCTTGCCACTTACCAAGCTGATCCTTAACATACATTCTCAGTAAGTCTCCCAAAACTTGATTCACCCTTTCTGTCTGTCCATCTGTTTGTGGATGAAATACTGTGCTAAAATTTAAGGTTGTATTCAACCCTTTAAACAAAGACCTCCAAAAGTTTCCAGTAAACTTAGAGTCATGATCTCAAATTATCACTTTCGGTATACCATGTAGTCGAAAAATCTGTTTCATGAAGATTTCTGCAATGTCTGGAGCCTTATGAGTAGTCTTCACAGGTATAAAGTGTGCTGCTTTGCTCAGTTTGTCTACTACCACCATGATAGAGTCATTTTGTTTTTGATTTTTGGGTAGTCCAGTAATAAAGTCCATGCTTATCACTTCCGATTTCCATCTCGGTATAGGCAATGACTCCAACAATCCAGCTGGATGTTGGTGTTCAGCTTTCACTTTTTGACAATCCAAACATTTAGTTATGTACTCTGCTACTTCATCTTTCATTCTGGGCCAATAGTATTCTTTCCTTAGCATAGTAATGGTCTTCTAATAACCCGGATGGTCAGTGTAATGGCTTTTGTGCATCTCATTTAAAATTAGAATTTTTACTTCTGGTATGTTAGGTACATACAATCTATTTTTGTATAACAATAGTCTATTTTCCTTCACACTGTAATCTGCCATAGATTTTTCAGAACCGTTATTTGCTGTCTTTTCCTTTAATTTTTTGTATTCTTCATCAGTTTCACTCCTTTCAAGGATCTGATTTTCTAAATCTGTTTAGTAAGTGCTGATGGCTGAAATAAAATTCAGTTTTGCTTTACAACTCAATGCATATGCAACCTTGTTCTCTCTCCCTTTAATATGCTGAATTTTGAAATCATACTCACTTAGGAAAGTTAACTATTTAGATTGTCTAGCGTTCAGATTTGTCTGATCTAATAAATATTTCAGACCCATGTTGTTTGTCAATAAGGTAAATTTTCTTCCAATAAGGTGGTGACGCCACATTTTTAAAGCATGAATTACTGCTAATAACTCTAAATCATAAGTAGAGTAGTTCTTCTCATGTATTTTCAGCTTTCTAGATTCGTATGCCACAGCATGTCCTTTTTGTGTTAGGACTCCACCGAGTCCATCATTACAAGCTCTGTGCAAACTATAAAATCCTTATTAGAATCCGCTATCCTCATAATAGGTGTTGTAGTCAATAATTCCTTTAACTTCTTAAAACTATCTGAACACTTATGATCCCACACGAATTTCTTCCCTTTCTTCTGCAAGGAGGTTATTGGGTTTGCAATCTTTGAAAAACCCTCTATAAATTTTCTGTAATATCTAGTAATACCCATAAATGATCTTACATCTGACACGTCCTTTGGAACTGGCCAATCAATAATGGCTTTTATCTTGTCGGGGTCAACCCAGATTCCTTCTTTAGAAATTATGTGTCCTAAATACTGAATGTTGTCCTTGTGGAAGTCACACTTACTAAACTTAGTGTATAGTTGATGATCTCTCAGTACTTGTAAGATAATCCGTAGATGTTCGTTATGCTCTTCTTTGCTTTTAGAATACACTAAAATGTCATCTATAAACACAACATCAAACTTATCTAAGTATTTGTGTAGAATACTGTTCATCAAACACATAAATACAGCCGGGGCATTAGTCAAGCCAAATGGCATGACTATGAACTCATAATGTCCATATCGAGTTCTGAAAGCTGTTTTGAAAATATCCTCATCCTTAACCCGCACTTGATGATATCCTAAACTTAGATCAATTTTTGAAAATATTGTTGCTCCACATAGCTGATCAAATAGATCGTCTATGCGAGGCAACGGATATCGATTCTTGATTGTCATCTTATTAAGCTGGCGATAATCTATACACAGTCTTAGGGTTCCATCTTTCTTCTTAACAAATATAACAGGTGCTCCCCAAGGAGACACGCTGGGTCTTATATAATTCTTATAAATCAGTTCCTTCAATTGTGATTTCAACTCATTTAATTCCAGTATATTCATCATATATGGAGCTTTAGAATTTGGTACTGCTTCTGGTATTAGCTCAATGGTAAAATCTAAATCTCTTTTAGGAGGTAATCCTGGAATCTCCTCAGGAAAAACATCTTTGAAATCCTTTAGGACAGGTATGTCTTCTAGTTTCAGTTTGTCCTCTTTATAAATAAGTTCATCATTTACTACATTTACTGCAAACAACTGACATCCTTTCCTAACTGTCCTCTTAACTTGCATGGCTGAAATCTGTCTAAGGGTTGTCTTTCTTGGAATACCTTTTACTTCTACAGTTTCTCCTTCATCATTTAAACATGTAAAACTTTTCTTATAACAGTTCAGAATGACATGATGGGCTTCTAACCAGTCCATTCTAATTATGATATCATAAGATCCTAAAGGTAAAATATTCAACTTGATTTGTGTCTTTAACTGGTTCATGGATAAAGCACAACTTTCAATAAAATCTGATACTTCTCTCTTTGTTCCTGTTGCTAGTCTAACTAACCAAGATTTACTGAACTTTTCTGTTTTCAATTTAAAACTTTCCACAATATCTGGTGATATATAACTTAAGCTAGCACCTGGATCAATCAAAATAGTAACAAGATGATTTTGTAGCATACCTTCAATCTCTACCATAGAAATTTGATGATCTACTTGTTTATTGTCAAGTGCTGCATTGATTCTGGGCATCTCCCTCGCGAAATCTCCAATAGTGGGTTCATTCTGAATAAAGTGAATGTTGTTAGCTGTCTGCTTCCTCTTGGGGCATTCTGATGCATAATGAGTACCTTGACACTCAAAACATTTGATAGGTTCCTTTTGATCATTAGTCCTGGTAGTATTGAGAGTGTTTCTAGGAGCTGTAAAATTCTGAGCTAACTATTTCTGGAATTGTTTCCTTGAAAATTTCGATTCTGAAATTTTTTCTTTTGGAAACCAGAATTCCCACTAAATCTGAAATTTTTATTTTTCAGCTCAAAATTGTTAGGTTTATGATTTTTCCAGTTTGACATTCATTCTCTTTTCCAGTTAGTGTCATAACAAAAAGTTGCTTTCCTCATGGCCTCCTCTAAGGTTTTTGGACTGTCATACTCGATTCTGTCCTTGATATTGAAAGGTAGATAGCTCAAGTATCTTTGGATCTTCGGTTTTTCTTCCACAAGGTATGGCACATATCTCAATAAGTTTAGAAATTTACTATTCATTTCCTTCATGTTCATACTTCCCAACTTTAAGTCATATAACCCCTTTGATTTTTCTTCATTGTATTGTTTTGATAAGAACTTCTTTTTGAAATATCATTTGAAGGTACTCTAGTTGACGTCCTTGTCTTTGATGCCCTTCACTCTCTTGATGTCCTGCCACCAAATATCCGCCTTGTCGATCAAGTTGTAGATTGCCATCTTTGCCTTCAAAGATTTAGAATAATCATATATTTGGAAATACATTTTCATGTCAGACAGCCAAGCTTCTGCTGTCTCTCCTTTCTCAGTTTCACCATTGAAGGTTGGGGGTTTGATTTTCTTGAACTCCCCAGAAATTTGCTCATACTGTTTGTGACTTTTCCTTTTCGGTTTGTAGTCCCCCTCGCTGCTGTCACTTGAATAATTTCTTTTCTTTTTCCATTTTTCATGGGCAGCTTCTGATGATATCAAAATGCTATTTGCATCATCAGTTTTCATCTTTTTACTTCTGTCTGGATGAGGTAAATCTTCAACCTTGGAAGTATTCTCAATTTTTGTATTATGTTCATCAGTTGGGCATTGTTCGAACAGTACTTGATTTAACTCTTCTTGCGCCTTCAAGATTCTCTCATTGTCTTGTTTTACAGATATGATTTCTGCCTTTAATTCTTGAAATACTCATAATAATTCTAACGAATTGTTGTTTACTTCGCCATGAAATTCTTCTCCTTCAAAATGTCTTCCCATTTTATGACTGTTGGGTTGAAATCTGTCTTCTAAATGTTCAGCTGAGTTTTCCATACCTGTAACTCAAAATAATTTTTGTATAACACAATAGTTTAAATTTTTGAATCAGTAAAAGTTCTGCTGTAAATAAATTTTTCTCTGCTGCATGTTCTTGGACCTTTTTCAGGCCTAGAGTTCGAACATGAGCTCTGATACCACATGTAACATCCCGAAAAATACCAGAAAAAATAAATATATATATAATAGCAATAATTATCAAAGTCGTTAATGCAGAACATATAAATTAACTTGATTTCTTAACTAAGATAATTAGTAACGATGACATGTCATACTTCTCCACTAATCATGATTTAATTGTATTTGCTACTTTGGAATTATGCAGATGTTAATCTCTTGAACGAAAGATCCTTTGTGATTATGTATACTAATACGGTTTACAAATTTGTTTAAGTTCTTGGTTATTATTTCATGTTGTTATAGTTTGTACTGTTATGAAATTCTTGATGGAGTGCTGACAGTTTGTTTGTGTGTTGACGAAGGGGTCCTACGAGGCACCCGGGATCTTACTTAGCTACGTTTAGCTAAGGCATTTGAATCTTGTTTCCATGTGCAGACCGCAGGTAAGAAATCCTATAAGACAGCATAAATTAAAAGTACTTGTTTCTTTCAATTCATTGTCAATTAAAAATGCTAAGTACTTCCTTACGACACCAGTGACTGGAGGTATGGATACATGATTCTGATCCTAGTTTAAGTACTGTCTTATGAAACTCTTCAATGTTATCATTCCATGTCGTCCAAAAGTTTTATTATGATGCTATATTTATTGTCATAAGACTACTGTCATTAATATTAAAACAAGGATACTACTATCTATTAAGTATGCTAATATGAATCTTGTAGAAAATTACACCTTCGAACTATCATTATATTTGGCGTCTACAAGTCTTAGACTACTCTATGTCATGTATTTATCATTTCAATACACATACAAACTATAGAAATGAAATAGATATGTCTTATAGTTACTATTTATTTACATATTGCATGGACATGTTATTAATTATTTCGATACCAAATTTAAACTTCGAAATTATATAAAATATACACTACATATTACCATGTAATATGATATGGTTTTTACTACACAAAGATATGATAAACAATAGCAATGTTATGCTTTTCGATATGAAATCCTAGCTATACTTTTAGCACTATACGATATTATCCTATGCAGACCATGAATACGATCTAAACAACCTTAGAAAGATTGTGGCTTAAGTAGTAGTTTGAACTATGCTATATGTATTAGCTCTTATCCTAAGTGTTATTAGCATATGTTGTTGTATCCACCCAAGTCTCGATATTGAAGTGATGAATTGACGGGTAATAGTTTTCCAGCTACAAGTTGACATAGTTACGGTCATGTATTAAATGTTCTGCCCGAAATTCCTTGGTGGAAAGTGTGGTTGTCATACCACGTAATCCATCCACGTGAACTTTGATTGTTAATGTAACTGGGAGTTCTAGCTGGCATGGTTGCTATGTCGCCTCTCCTCCATGTTGTACAGAGTAACGTTCCTTGGCATGCAGGGTTGGCAACTTCGTGGTTGTTTTAATTAATGCGATATAAATGCAATGTTACTTAGCTTTCACCATAGCACTGTTGGCTCTTTCCTTTGCGTTGATTTCACCAAATCTTGATCGTTGATTATGGAACCCTAACCTCGTTGTATGTAGTGGTAGCAAGTTTCTCGGTCCTTCATTGTTACATTGAATTGAGGCTCACAAGTTGCCAAATTTTAGGGTTGGAGGGGGTTCTCTTCCAGGGGTTTCGACCCTGTGACCTGTGAGAGGTAGTTTTTAATAGTTGCAGGCTTGGTTTCGTGCCATAAAGCCGTGATGCAGTAATATGATGTGTAGTTATCTGTCAGCTGTTGAGAGTACTTTTGCAGTTTGTCTTTTGGCTCTTTCAAATGGTGGTATCATCTTCTAGATTTTCTGCATGTATAAGGGTTGCAACTAACCTCCGGTTTCGTCGTTAATGTTTGGAATAAAACTTCTACAAGGTAAGTAAGTAAATGAAGAAATGTGAAACCATGAAATTTGTATTTTATTTGTGTTAACAGGATTTTAACCAATCACATTTGTGCTTTGGCAGGTGCCCTCTTCATTGGAAGGTTTCTATGCAACAGTTTTGGGAAAAGGAAAGCTACTACTGCTTCATGGAAAGCTTCGGTGGTTCTTGCAAAACTTCGTAAGTGCCTTTGATGTGTTTTTTTGTGTACCGAGAGTTGGAAATCTTCGACTTGTATCAGCGATGGCTGAAAGCTTGTATTGTTTTGATATTATTTTGTAAGAGGTTGGTCCTCAGTCTTGTATTTAATGTTCGGCTCAGTGGTGTTTTGCTGAAACTTTGGAACTGACTTCGAGTTGGTCTTTGCACCGTGAGTTGTTAAGTTCGGGGTAAAACCCTGTGTAGTTTCATGTTTTCACGGTCTCGGCTTAATGTTAAAATGTCAAGGGTAACTCTTGTAATTCTCTGCCATATGTTTGGAATGGAAATTCAGAACCGAGGGTTCTTTTTACACTTGTAAACTATGGTTTGTTTTTCTTTGTAATAAAAAGATATATTTTTGAATAACATGATGTGTAATAATATATGTTGCGTTTTTACCGAACCACAAGGGTTGTTTCTTGCCTAGGGTGTTAAGTTTGCATAACTGTATAAAAGAAATGTATGCCTATAATCTGTGCTTGTTAATGTTAATCTTGTTTTGGAAAATAGATGAAATAGTTTTACTGTTAAAATGTTTTTCGAAAGGGTTATGCCTCCATGTTCTAGTTTCGTTTTACGATGGATACCCTACGTGTAACTTCCAAATGCTATCGGGCTTGTGCTGGGCTTTGTACCCAAGACTTAATCGTTGTAATGATAATTTCGATAATGTGTATGTTTTAATGCTAGGGATTGTGAGCTAATGTTTAGATATGAAATCATGCTTTCGACTATCTGCTAGATAATATTTAGATAGTAAACTTACCATATATAAAAAAAAATAGTATGGTTTTTAGAAAGCGATGACTAGGGTTTAGTAAGTTATAAAAGTTATCATTCTTTGAAATAATGTCTACAGTTTGTCATAGAAGACTTGAGAAAGAAGTTATGAGATGTGTAAACAGAATTATGGTTTGTAGTATATTAGGGTTTGATACGATTGTAATAGATATTCGAAAATTGATATCATAGAAGGATATTAGTGAAGAAATAAAATATGTATAAAGACAAGAAATCTATATAGTGATTAGTTCTTACAGCTGCTATAATTCTTGAAAATACAATTACTTAAAAAAAACATGAAATGTTTAATTTTGATTGTATTTGCTTGCTATCTGAAATGAATAGGGTTAAGAGAAAAATATATGACTATACATAAATTAGGCTATGTTTTCTTTCATGTATTAACAAAAGAGATTCTATATTACTGTTGATGTTATATAGTAATTTTTACTATGTGTAAATATAGGACAGAATTGTAAAGATAACACTTACTGCAATTATTTATCCAATCAATGGCAATCTGCCTATCTCTCATCTATCATTTAATTTGCTTCTCTATACTAGAGTACTATGCAGAGAACAACATGGGGAAAAATATAGAGATGGTTATCTAAACAATAATTCACAGACTTTATCATTCATAATCAAACATAGATAAGAAAATAAAATAAATTCTTTCACATAACAGAGTTTGAATAAGTAGAAGCATTAAACTATAAACAAAGTAGGAAGAGTGAAACTTGGTTAAATGCAGGGAAACAAACAGCCCAAGGAACCTGTTCCACCCAACCAATTCCTGAAGACAGCCAAGTTACTTGCCTTAGGACCCTCGAGCCTATTCATTGAACCACCAGGAGGAAGAAACTTAGAAGCTTAGGAGCTCCACTTGCAGTAGCAATAGTTATCTAATCTTAAAGACTTAGCAGTCAAAGGGACCTGCACCAGCACCTCTGGTTTTCCTTCTCAGAATAATTTGTAGACTTGCAGTTGCACTCTCACATAGCCTCCCTATTTGAATCTCTCAGTGATCACATGATGCACTTGAGGAATATTTCTGAAGAAAAATATTGTAGAGCTTCCTGCTCAATTTGAATTTGCCTTATGTAGGCTGCCTAGGCCTTTTAGTGGTTAACTGGCCATTTAATGAGCTTTCTCCTCACTCCCACCACCTAGGGAATAATGCCACATTTTTAGGGGTAGTTGTCCCATAACCAACAGCTAGTGGTGAAGTGCAATTACTGCTATCTTTCCCATGCCTTATAACAGCTTCCATTCTTCCTAGTGGGTCAATGCACACTCATTTAACAGTTCCCTTAGGCTTTTGTCTCCTCCTTTAATTTATTAAACAATAATAATTAGTAATTACATTCATCCTTGACCAAACTTGGTCGTAATTACAAAACCTTGTAATTAAAATTTAACATGAAGTATTTTTCCAATAAAATAATATTTTCAGAATTTGGGTAGGTGACATTGGGATGCAAACGAGATTGAGACACAAATTCTTCGTGACTGGGGCATTCTGGGTGCGCTTCCCTGTAGCAGAAAACTCAATCGCTCTCTCTTGATCGGGGCTATCCCTGAGATTTGGTCACCTCCCCTGCCGATATTCTTCAAACTTAATTTTGATGGTGTGTCCAAGGGTAATCCTGGCCCGGCTCGGTATGGTTGTGTCTTCAGAAATAATGAGGAGGAGTTGCTCGGCTTCAAATTGGGTTTTTTTGGGATTGATTCAAACAATGTTGCTGAGCTGGAGGGCCTCCTGCAAGGCATCCTTATGGCTCGTATTAAGAACTGGACTCCTCTTATCGTGGAGGGAAACTCAATGATCATCCTCCATATGGCGTCCGAGCTTCACCGTGGAAGGCCTAGCTCCAAGGTGGCATCGTCATGGAGGTTAGAAAGTAAATTGGAGACTCTATCTTCGCTGTTTACTTAGGATCTTGCTCTAAATTTCTCTCATGTCAAACAAAATGGAAATAAATTGGCAGATATGCTTTCCAACAATGGGAGGAGAGATCACATGGTCATCTGTGCCTGCTTGTGGGAAGGATTGACAGATATGGTGGTCCGGGACAGCTGTAGGGCTATTTAGGACCAGGATATGATGAATTTTCATACTGGTCATGCGCGGAGATGTCAAGAGGAAGCTAATAGGGACACATAATTCCTGTCTCGACCTTTTGAGTGCACCCTCCTTTAAGGGAAAGGAAAGGGAAAGTCTTCTCATTCTCCTCTATGAGATATTGTCAATCTTGTTTGAGTTAAGTGTAAGTACGATGGTTGGGAAAATGATGAAGATAAGTTTTAACGGCGTAGGTGGGAATCGGTGTAAGCGTCATCCGAATTACTCCTTACAGTTAATGGGGAGTACTTGGCTCATCATTGATGGGGGTGGCGAATTTGTTTATATGGTGCAGTAGGGTGGCATCCAGGAACATATTCTCTAGTCGATCATATGCATGCAAGTGCTTGCTCTCTGGTTTCTAATGGAGAGGAGTAATAGTAAGAGGATGGAAGACTTTGGAGATAACAATTATCGAGAAAAGTGCAAGGCTACTGCTAGACATAACCGGAAGAGGGGTCATGGTGACTCTTTAGAGGATCTGAGCGGTGGCCTGTCCCATGCTCAACAGAGAGCTAGAAGGGAGGAGAAGGTATTCGAACTCAATATCCCTTCGGATATCCAACAGGAAATTCATGGTGTCGAACAGTATTGGTGGCAACAACTAAATAAAGAAACTTTCGTGGGGGAGCGCAAACATATGGAAAACTGGATCATTGACCCAGGAAACACGGCTGGGTGAGTTAGTCTGTATGAGCACTCTGTTTCTCTCTATTGGATGATGAAGAATTTGGTTGGTTATGCAATCCGAGACAGACAAGAGCTCAGGAATGACATCGCGCATTCGATTATGGGGCAATGCATCTTGGACGATTCTCGTGCTATGAACTAGAATATGGACTATCTCCTCCAAGTGATGGAGCTTTGGCCTCCTCCTTTTCCGTCTTCTTCCTCTAGCTATCCCCCCCTGGGATGCTCTTCAGATGCTCCTTTCATTATATGGTAGTGTTATGGCAGGCGACCATAATCCTTTTTTGTTTGTGTTTGCGTTCTGCAAATTGGTCTGGTCTTTAGTATTGATCTCCGGCTCTACCCTGAAGATAGTAATCATGTTTCTTGTGCAAGGTAGCAACCGAAATGATATGTTGATAATTTTTTATTCTGGACTGCAAGCTTGTTTAGAATCTAGATTTCCTTGTCTTCTGGTTAAGGGTTGTTGGTTAGTTGTAAGGGTTTGTATCTCTAAGGTTTACGATGTAAGGTCTGGAATGAAGAACTGAAGGAATTCCTATGTTTTGTGGTCATGGTCTGCAGGATAGCTGTAAGGGCCTGCGTCTATAAGGTTTTTTTTGTGTGGTCTAGTTTGATGAACAAGTTATGGGCTTTGGCCAGCTTGCTCCTTTTTGTAATTCCCCCTTTTTCACTATAATACAACATCTTCTTACTTTAAAAAAAAAGTTTAAAAAATATATAAATATTAGTTTTTTAACTAGTAGTAAATTTACTGTATAATTATCATTTAATATAAGAAATATTTAGATAAAATCATGTATATTTATTATCTGTGTACATTTTTTTATATCAAGTTTATTATGCAAACATTTATAAAAAATTACATTAAACAACATAAGTTGTATGAAGGTTATATAACAATAAAGAATAAGAGTCATAACAATACTCAAGTTACTCAGTGGTATCTCCATATAAAATTTATTCTAAAATTTGTGTTTTATTGTTTTGTCAAAATGATAAAGCAAATAAAACCTTTATCACCATTTGGTGGGAAAAACAAATTATAAATCCAAGTACCAATAATGATTTTACATATCAAAGATAACCACAAGGAAATTGGTTATATGAACTTAAGTGAATTACAATATGTCAAGTGACATTAATGAATTTGTTAAAACTTATTTAGTGATTCTTAATCAATTACAAGAGAGTGATGTGTCTCCACATAATAGAGTGTATGCCCTATTGTGTTGTTAATGGATGTTGTAATGTTGACTTTTGAGCAAATTGATAATGTTATATCAACTCTTACAATTCCAAAAAAATTGTTACCTCTTGCATCAATAAAGTCAAATTTATTTTAGGCTAAAATTGCTGAGGAGAAAATTTCATGTTCTACATAAAGAAAGAATAGGGAAATAGCTTACTAGTAAACATGACATAATTTCAGATTCCTTTTAGGTTTTCTCATAAAACGTTGTGTCATTTTGTGGCTTGTAGATGACATTTGTATATTGTTGTTTAGTGCTCATATCATAAAGTCAGTGTAAAGAGGATAAATGTATGGGTTTAACTTAGAGGAAATTGCAACCTTGCAATATATATATTTTGTTGTTTAGAAGGATTGGAGTTTATTTATAAAGATGCTTGTACATATATAATGCAATTACAAGTTGAGATTTTCCTCATTATAGAATGAAGTTATTATCCTTGCTACACAACCACATGTGCCATCATATATTTTCTTCTAGGTTTATGAATTAATTAGCCATGGAACTTATAGTCTTTATACATAAGCTATAATATCTATTTTTTTATATCTAAAATAGTTTTGTACATTGCAAATAACAGTTTTATTCTCGACTTGGAAGTACGACCTTCTTATTTGTTAGTAGTCTCTATGATGCAAATGATTATAACTAGTGACTTGCATCTACTTCCTAAAAAACTGAATATGTCAAATTTAAGTTCCACATGCCAATGTAAATGTCAACATTTAATACATATATATACATGGTTTTGAATATTCTTTAAGTTTTACATTTAGGTTTATGTTTTTTAAATATATATATATATATATGATTTGAGAAAATTTAAACTCTTTTTGAGAAAAAAAACAACGTAATACAAGACATCGTTTAATATCATAACATCTACCCCATGATGTACTCATCATGTTCTTTTGCGGATAGCCTAAGGTTGGGAAAATAAAAAGAATATAGAAAGTGTTTAAATTCTTGGGGAATTATGCGCTTCTCCGAATAGGTATCTAAGTATCTAGTCCTGAACTATAGATATCTCTAGGTTGTAGTATGGGATTCTCAGGATAGGTATATTTAATTGTTAGCGTACCCTAGAATTAGCTTGGGACAATTATAGGACATAAGCATTTGTCTAAGTCACCATAATTAATACCTAGGATTTGTGTTATTTAAGGTCTACGGATAGTAATGTGATTGAAAACATCCGCTATGTCTATAATGACCATATAGTCATAGCCCCATCACATAATAATCCTCCGGACACCTCGAAATTTGAGCTGTGACCAGGGACCGTAACACCAAACCACATACAAACTGCACTCAAAAGTTGCAAAGAAAACAACAAATAAGTAAACAAAATGTGAACAAACATAATTTTTCTTTCTAATGCAAATATCTCAAGAGAAGCTCTTTATACTCAATTTATCATATCAACCTTTTTAAGTTCTTGACATCAATCGAAAGGAAAATTCTTTGTATTTTCTATTATTAAAACTCTTTCTATTCTTTATATTTTATGTTATTAACACTAAAAAAATGTTCCTGATGTGTGTTCCATTTACAGTTGCCTGGTTTCAACGAATGAGATCTAAAACTGGAATAGCTTTAATGTTTCGCGATTATGATATACATAATATTTTCATCTTTTGTCCAAGTCTGAAAAGATTGGTCTTTAGAGGTTTAATGAATTCCCTACATAGAAATGGACATGCTACTTTCGTATGATTAATTCACTGTTTTAGTAGTATTCCTTAGTCTATATGCCATATAACCAATCTTGGAAGTGCTTCCAAAATAAAACTTGATCTACAACATATCAATAAATATCGATGCAAATAAAATGCACACCATTAGAATCTGACGTTGTAAGAGTCATTTCAATTCAAAAACAATAAAATTCCATTGGTTGCTATTACCATTTATTGTTTGTATTTGTGTTCCTATTAAATAATAATCCGTTCTCGACTTGCTACAAACAAATTGGGTCCAAATAAAAAACAGCCTACTCAACTTATATTTGGACATCTGAACATTTAACGTGCTAAAATTCAAAATCAATAATAAAGATGTAAAGATGTCAACTGTTGGATATTATTATAATCATTGTGTAATTTTAGCTATACCATAAGTGCCGAATGTCTATAGGCATACTTTGCCTGAAATTAAAACTCTCCTTGCATGGTTAATAATAAACACAATAACATTGGAATATGGAAATTTTGCCATGTATCTGTCATGGATTATCATGATTTATTTCGTACTATACACAGGCTTAAAAATAAGTACTCATACCTCAGCTTGATTATTAGATAGATTGGTGTACTGAGAGCCAGTAACGTAAAGGTTTCTACCATACACATCTATCTAATGCGGTTTTAACTTCGTTTCTATATTGAGCATCAATAAGATGAGATGACATGAGCTTGAGAATCCAAGCAGCAAGCTTGCAAATCAAGATTTCCTTAACCTACACATCTTGATAAAAAATCACCTCTAAGAAGATTTTTGAATTTTACAAACTTGCAACACACAGACGATATGTCAAAAGGGATCAGTTGTATGCACAAGGCAGAACCATCAATACTTGCATCAGAAAAATTCAGCACATTGGTGCTGCATGATACTGAGCGGCCATAACAAATATAAGCAATATATAGATTCTTATCCCACTTTTCCTGCAAGCGTAAAATATCTCAGGTGTCTTGTAAGTTGCAAAATGAAAAAAAAACTAAAGTTATTGTCAATAAATAAACTTTGCTTTACCTTAACATGAGTACTCAGAAATGCATATGTACGAAGAGTCTCCTGGGTTTCATCTATAGGCTTTTGTCTAGGAACACTCAGAACAAAAGCTGCATGATCCCATGTTGCTGCAGTTGTAGTGATGCGATACCCATGAGTCCACTCCCTTCTTGCAATTGCAATAGCAATGGCTTTTCCAAGTATTAAAAAATTGTTGATATTTTCAGAGCAATGAGCAGAACAAGGGAGTGCTCAGTAGTGAATAGAGAAACGATAGTGAACTGGGGAAATGTAACACTCGAGAAGCATGGAAATAGAAACTCCATAGTTTGAACCCTAAAAGAAAAGTAAAAAATTATTTACCAGAAGAAGGAAGCAACGAGCTGCTTCTAGAGAAGAGAAATATCAATTTTATGGCGTCTCTTGCGCTCTGGTTCCTCAGTGTATGCTGTTCTGCTACTGCTCTTAATATAATCAAAGGGTTTGAGCTCAAATGTCCTTTAGAAGCTTCACATGCCGAGCAGGTCCCAAGATCAAGTCAAATGGCCTCAAAGTCTTTCTCAGCCATGATCGTGCCCAAGTCCTTCTTCCTCTTTGTGTCTTCTTCGCTGGAGGTTTGCAATCATTGAAGACCAACTCAGAAAAAGCCCAGGCAACCATCCTATGAAGGGATGATGGGACAATCGTCCTTTAATACCTTAGCAAAAACAGAGCACACGCCTTCTTGAATTATCTTCCTGACGCGTTCAGGATCCTTACCGAGTTTCCCGATAGCTTTTGTTGCAGATTCCTGCCCTTCGATAGTGCCTCCCTTGATAAGATTGAGCAAGCAGAGCACGCTGACCTTATGTTAACTGACAGGTAAATGTGAACAAGATGGACACAATGAACAACCAGTGGGATACCGTGAAAACCACTGGACGATGGACAGCAACGAAAGATGACACGCTGCAAAAAATAATTAGGGCCCGGGATGACAAAATGGTACAATACTTATTTATATTCATAGATGTTTATATTTTAGAATGTGGGTGGATTAATACCTACGCTTTTTTTAAATTGTAGGAGGATGAGACAAGTGTATTGTCCAGATTGATTTTATGGTCATCGTAAATAAAAAATAAATGATAGTTGATGCATGAAATACATGGATAACTTGGTAATTTGCTTAACTAGAAGAATGTACTTGATAACAGGTAGCTGAAGCATAAACAATGGGGGATTGCAACAACTCATAAAGAAAAAGTAACAAATAAACTCTTTGTGACACTTAACTTGTGACCTATTGATGTTCATTGACCACAAATTAGGTGCCTGTACTCATCTTAAATATTTTACTACATCTTCAATGAAATCTGTCTTATTTTCCCAAATAGAACCCACCTGAATTATTCTTAATAGGTTTTCTTGGTGAAAGGGAGTTTTATTGTTTTCTACATAGAGAATTATAGATTAAATAATGAGATAAGGGAAAGATATTGTAATTTTTTTTTAAACATAAAGTGCTTTGCTTTTATTTAGTTGTAAGATTATTTTATTTTATTTTTATTTTCTCCGCATCATGATTAATCTTTTCAAGAGATTTGTATAGGTTAACAACAAAACAACCCTAGTTCATACCAAATTATTAATATTTGGAAAGAATATTTTCAAAAGATTTGTATGGATTAACAGCAAAAACAACCCTAGTTCATACCAAATTATTAGTCTTTAGAAAGGGTGTTTTAAATGAGACTATTTCATATCATGTTAAATATGTTTATCTATAATGTGGAACATCACCATTAACATTTTCCATAACCTGTTTTGCTTTCTCTATTGTTCTCAAATATAATATAGTTTTTATAAATGTTTTGCTTTCTCTATTGCTCTCAAATATAATATAGTTATATATATATATATATTTCTTAAAAACTTTAAATGCATAACATAACCTAATATGTTATGAAAGTACAAAAGCATATTGTGTTTTTCTAATGACGAGTAAGGGATGTAGATGCCACTCAAGAAACATGGGAATGATTATAAACCTAAAACCTCCTTTTAATTCAAGTTTAAGTCCATCATAAAAGGATAAGGAATCGGCCATTTGAGAATGAGATCTTACTTAAGTTATGACTTTATGTCCATCCTACACCCAAAACTAGCATCGGCAAGGGACTAGTTTATGATGGGACTTTAATGATCACCACAAAATCTACTTATAGTGATAGTTTAAAGGATCATAGCCATAAGTAGATTAAGTGGATTCATAAGTGGATTAAGTGGATTCATAAGTGGATTTAGTGATGGTCATCAAGTATCATTTTCTCATTTTCAGAAGTGGAATTGGCAACTAAAATAGGATGAGTTATTTATGGGATGAAAATTTTAGGTGCGAAATTTATCCCATGGAATAACTTTTTATGTTTTTTTTTAAACTATTTGTTAATTTTCATTTTTTCTAAAATGATTTGCCTAAATTTTGCAAGATAAAAATACTTTACTCTAGTAAACATCGCCAAAATTGTCTAGAAACTATATAAAATCCTTACAAATTTTAATACCACAAAGTTTCTACATTGTAAAAAAATTATGGGTCCTTAAACTTTTCCCTACCTTAATTAGGACTATCCAAAATTCATGTTTTGGTGCATTAGCATCTAAAACAAGGATGGGCCTTTTAGTACCATCCACAATTCATGTTTTGGAAACTAAAATAAAAATGTACTTTCTAAGCTTATTACTGCTTCAAGGACTCGTAACTTGAGGATGATCCCCTAATGTCCATTTCCAACAACTCCCTAAAAATAATGGAAACAAGTTGATTTGGAAACACTTAGTAAAGTATCATCACCATATGTGTCTTTAGTAACTATAATAGTGATATTGGGCCTTTTAGGATCATCCCCAATTCATATTTCAAGAACCAAATTAAAGATGAAAGTTATAGTTCCAAACAATTGATGATAACTTTGACCATGGAACTTTTCCCTTCTAGTTTTATCCCAATTGAAGAAGACCCAAATCGTTGGAAATTCAAAAAAATCATTGAATCAGGGTGGAACTTTACCTCGGGAAAAAAAACTTATTGGGAAGGTTGAGTTTGTGCACTTTTTAAACTCACTTCATAATTGTTAACATTTAGCCTCTTTGATTGCCAAAACAATTCTCATTGGCCATCACATTCCAATACTCTTAGAGCTCTCAATTGTTACTCTTATAGCCACCAATTCATTATGACGAAAAAGTGACCTATGATTATCATAATACATGTGTTTCAAGTATAGCAGAGGTCATCCACATGATCATAATTCCTATCCAATCTACATCTATTCGGTTGGTCGATGGTCATCAAGTTGTTCCTTTTCTCTATTAAGATCACATCACCTTTTCAAAATCCCTACTTTGAGAGGTGGAACATTGTCTATCATTTGATGTGTTGTAAGATAGCATTAACATGATCAATCTACAAACATGAATCAATCCAATGCGTGTCCAATGCAGTTCAAATTGTCTACTTATTAAAGAACTTCGTCATAAATTTAAGTGCATCACCATCAATATCATTAATGATGAATTTATTGTTATTATCATCATTATTAATGATTAAGGATGAATTTATTATTATTATTATTATCATCATCATCAATGATTAGGAGGAAGATCAATTGTTACAACAATGTAGAAACTATGGGAGAGTAAAATGAGTTTGTGAAGGGACCTATTTTCAAAGTTTTGATCCTTGACATGTAAATTCTTAGACCTGTTAAATATTTTTTGACCTATGCTTAATTGGAATGAATTTGAATGGAGACTATTTTAATTTTATATTAGTAGGCTATTATGCATATAGATCAATGAGAAATAATCCTTTGAGTGTGGTCCAACAAGGAATCATTGATTAAAATTGACATCTTAATGCCGCATGGGCATCTGCAAGCAATCCTCTGTTTGAAATTGAGTTCAACCACTTTTGATTTAGAAAACATCCTTTGAGAATGGAGCCAGTAACACTGGACTAGAGTACATAATGGTTGTTTTGAATCATATATGGCTACCTTCGATTTGAACAAATAAGTTGTTGATCTAGGATAATTGGGATTTTCTTCATTATGAGACACACTAGAGGGAATACCTCTACATTCCCATTTCATGCTAGGAATCCTTACCTATTCGATGCCAAGGTGTGGATTGCTACTCTTGATAGGCTTCTCCATCCAATCTACTAGAGTTTTTCATGATGGGTACTCCTAAAATATTTATTTGGATCTCTATAATGTATTTCAACCATAGTTGGACCCTTACCATATTATGAAGTTTGTGGGAAATGGGATCCCTTCTTATTTAATCCCCATATTGGTTTAAATATCTATGGAATTCTCAACCTATTCGCCATCAGCACTAAGAAATTTGACTCCATTCAATTCTTTTATTGAAGATCTCCCACAAAATCCATTATGTCTAACATCCCCATTAGCATCCCATATAGGAGAAGCCTCCTTGCCACAAATCTATATGTTTGTGGCAACCCCCAAGGGGGCATGTAACACCCATCAAGGGTGGTTACTTCTTATTCACATAGTATGAATTAACATAATAAATCAGGTCACTATAGGAGGATATAAGAAACATATAAGCATGTACAACAACCTATAAGAATTTTGAAACAATATATAAGTAATTTAAAATCACAAGAAGAATACCTCGAAATAAGAATGGTGGGGAAGTCCAAATTGAAGCAAGCCTCCATATCCTCCTCAAGTTGCTTCCTTTTTCATTACCCAAAGTGGGACCATGGTTTTACCTATATCCAACTAGGGGCCTAGTCGACTCCCTATCCCAAGAAGCCATCCAAATGGCTTCACAGGCCTCCGTGCCCGAGACCTCTAAAGAACAAAACAATGATGCACTAGTATGCTATGTATAATATCTTCCAAGAGTTCTCAAACTCTCCCAACTCTTCAAAACATCTCCTCCCAAAACACCCTCCAAGAAAAAGAACCTCCTCCTTTCCAATCTCAAGTCCCCTATTTATATCAATTTAGTCCTCCTTCTCCTCCTTGTCATCCAACGTTTTTTTAGATTAAATTCCAATAGAATAATATTCAACAAACAATAAATTTATTTTCTCCAAGAATAGCAATTTGATTTAAATAAATAAATAAATAATATCATGGTTGCAAAGTATCACTTTTCATGCTACCATATTAAATGTAACTATCAAAACTCTTTTCTAAAAATTTGTGCAACCCTATCTATTATGTCTAACATCCATTATGTCTAATATCCCCATTAGCATCCCTTATAGGAGAAGCCTCCTTGTCACAAATCTGTATGTTTGTGACAACCCTCGAGGGGGCATGTAACACCCATCAAGGGTGGTTACTTCTTATTCACATATTATGAATTAACATAATAAATGAGGTCATTGTAGGAGGATATAAGAAACATATAAGAATTTACAACAACATATAAGAAGTTTGCAACAATATATAAGTAATTTAAAATCACAAGAAAAATACCTCGAAATGAGAATGGTGAGGAAGTCCAAACTGAAGCAAGCATCCATCTCCGCCTCAAGTTGCTTCCTTGTTCATTATGCAAAGTGGGACCATGGTTTTACCTACAACCAGCTATGGGCCTAACCGACTCCCTATCCCCAGGAAGCCATCCAAATGGCTTCCTAGCCCTCTGTTCCTAAGACCCCCAGAGAATAGAACAATGATGCACTAGCATGCTATGCATACTATCTTCCAAGAGTTTTCAAACTCTCCCAACTCTTCAAAACATATCCTCCCAAAAAACCCTCCAATAAAAAGAACCTTCTCCTTTCCAATCTCAAGTCCCCTATTTATATCAAAATTCCTCCTCCTCCTCCTCATCCAAATTTTTTTTAGATTAAATTCCAATAGAATAATATTCAAGAAACAATAAATTTATTTTCTCCAAAAATAACAATTTGATTTAAATAAATAAACAAATAATATCATGGTTGCAAAGTCTCACTTTTCATGCTACCATATTAAATGTAACTATCACAACTATTTTCTAAAAATTTATGCAACCCTATCTATCCACTTATTTATGTTAAATCCTCCACCCACAAGGTCAATGGATATATCATATCATATTATGTACACACACACACACACACATATAAACAATTCATTTTAATCTTAAATATATTCAACAATCAGCGAAATAATAATACATATGCAACACTTATATACCTACTATGTAATGCTTCATTAATCTATTTAATGTACATATGTTACTTCAATAATAGTTTAAATTTCAACATGTGGTTCATAGTTCAACAATTCGAGAACCAACTCATTATACTAATGTACTCATACTAATGTATTCATCAATCAACCAATCCTAGTAATGTACTCATGAAATGGCGTATATGTGGCCAACACACATGTCTTAAGTATGGGTACTAATAATCACTTTTAATTCTCCTAATGTATCATTATTATATGATTGCAAACAACATACATAAGAACAAATTAAAGAATGCATCATTCATCGGTAATTCATACAAAAACAATAAAACATAATTAGGTATTTATATAATGAAGCAATCAAGCATATAATCATAATAGTTTATAACAATGAAGAAAACCATCCAATCTGTTGTTGGTCCCATGCATCCCGATTAGTACTGCAACCACCTAATCACCACTACTTCCATCACTTGACCTTACCATCCCGTCCTTTGCGGCAACATATTGTGGTGCCGACGATACAAACCTAACAACACATACAACCGGTAAGAAAAAGTGTTGACTGCATCAACCAAGCTTCCCCAATAGGAACCCACTAGTCGTCATCACACATATATGGGAGCGTTATTAGAACAACTTTCCCATGACTCTAGGTTTTGAAGGATAAACATTGGGAAATGCCTCCAGCCCCCTGATAGCACTAGGTTCAACACCCTACATCATTTATACTACGCCATAATTGTTCTAAGGGGTCTCGTCATCAAACAACCACTTTGGGCATGATCAGAGTTCTTGTCAAAACTCACAAGCCTCACCCACAAATCATAGAAATACTGGAATTCACAATTAAATAACATGAAAATGATATAACATCATTATCCTCTTGATGTCCAAGAAATCTCATGCCCCTTGGCATTGTAGGAATCCGACTATCTCGTAGCCAATCAACATGTAGGTGGGCTCATCATTAACATAAAACTCATTTATAAACATATGTGACTCTTTGAAGTGATAATCTATATCACTAAAATAACATTTAAATAATCATGTAATTTCATTTGTAGCATACATTATACCCGATCTATATCAAGATACAAGATAAATTGGAATCCACCTATCGATATCTCGCATTCAATTTGCTTGTTCAAAATGAAGTAACGTATTCCACACCATTAATGAAGTAAAATGATAAATTCCATTACTATTCATACATAGAGAGTTGATATGCTCAGGTAACAACAATTTTCAAAAATCTATCTGAGTCCAATCAAATAAAACAAATTTAAAATGTCGAACTAATTAATATTAGAATTTTAATTACATAAAGGTCAATTATGTGTCATTACATACATCCACCATTTCCTTCTTTCAACCATTTGTACGGAGGTTAATCCCACAAAACCTTAATCGCCTTCATACATAAATTTATAGGATGATATCTTCTTTTTATTAAAAGCAAAGGCGATTACATAATTCTTTACAAACCTTACTTGGTTTGATTCTTGCATGGACAATTGCATAAAACTATGTATGATATAATATTATTACCATACACAACCCTTCTACGCATAATTTGATAGCGATTATTTTCAATTTAATTGATTTAATATTCAATTAATACTAATATGTACCTTTGTTTATTAACCAATAAAAGGGATTCCTTACATAGAGTAGTTGCATCAGCAAGTACTTTCCCTTGCCATAATTAATTGGTGTCTCCATGTCATGTCCCAAAATTTTGCATTGGGTCACAATCGCCTAAGCCCCTTGGCCATACTCATGATAGTTTTTCATATGGATGCTAAGGGTCAAATAAATGCCAAGAATGAAGTCCAAGTTAGTAATAATGTGAAATTATATCCAAATGGACAAGGTGGTTCACATTAAGAGAAATTCCCAATTCAAAGTTGTAATATCCATCCAAATGAACTGCCATGAAGGAAAATTACTAGTTCCCTAGGTTGGGGGGTGGAAGCTTTGGGATTTGAAATAAGGGGGATAATAAATGATGTTTGAACATTAGAATGGCACAAATATTTAATAAATTATCTAAATAAATAAATACAAGGGAAAATCAAAGTGGCAATTGATCATGAAGACACATGGAGGATGTGGGACCCACACAAGCTAGATTTTCTATGCCACATGGCATCCTCCTCTTTTCATTTCGAATCCATAAGAAGCCCAAGGTTCTTTGGATGATTTGGAAGGTCAATAGAATTGTCATGAATCAGTTAAGGTCGAATTGGAGTGGAAGAGTAACTCCCATGGAAGAGGAAGAGACATTTTGAAGCTAATGAGACACTTGGACTAGATTCCCTAGCTCTATGACAACAATGATGAAGATGCTATGAAACCTATGACAAAAATCAGACCTGAAGGATGAAATCTGACATATATGACATGTCAAGGCTAAACATAGCCTCCAAGAGGGTGCTCAAGTGAGTTAGGGCAGCCAAAGAGACACCAATTCGAATTTGGAGAAGGAGAGGGCTATAATTGGAAGGACAAGTGGCATCCTTGGAAATATCTTCCCAACTTGAGTTGGAATGAAGCTCTTGGGAGGAATTTGACCCATGGAGGACCTTAGAAGTTTATAAAAGACAAAAAAAAGGAAGGATGGTAGCTTTTGATCATTTTATAATTTTCATTTTGCACTTGGGAGAGGAGAGCTAGTGGAGTGCTACTCTACTTGCCTTAGCACCAATTTCGAGGGTGAAATATTCCCACCCTAGTTGGTAATTGGAAAGTCCATTCAGAACTTTCATTTGGATATTTAATGGAGTCTTTTGTTACAAGCTGAAGCTACAGGGAATCTCCTGGTCACATCTCTTTCAACTTGCTTCGACAACCATTCTTCTATTTCTTAGCATATTCTTGCTCCTTAAGGAGAGGCGCACTTGTTGAGGTGATGAAATATTTGGGATAGATATCGAGGCCCCATATCTTTGTAATATGATATATATACTTTTTTTTTACTTCTCATGAGACTCTTAGGTCGAAATACTAAGTGGAGTTATGTAAAAATACCAAACAATGCATAAATGATGCCATTTCCCTTAGATCTTGTTGTTGTAGTTTGAAGAGACACTATTTCGAGTTATATAAGTTATTATATGTGATTTTGTTGATGTATGGAGTGTTATTAAAGTTATGAAGAAGCTTCATTAACATAGCATAATCCCTTTTCACCTAAAATTCGAATTTCATAAGTCATGATGGAAATAACTAGCTTTTACCCCTATGTGAAATATTGCATATAAACATATCGTTTTAAGGAGTTGCAGAAGGCCATAAGAACTAATTAAGGATTCATTGGGAATCTAATTGAAGATACTTATCAGTACCATATCTCTTTTCAAAAATTTGGAAAGGTTTAACAACATTTGGGAAGCCATCTTTGTCCACTACCCTTAGGGGATTTGAAGCTCGGAATTACTAGTAATCTTCCCTAATTTGTCTTGATTGTAAATGAATGTTGCAAAAGTTTTTTAAGGGTTTTTAAGCATCCATAAGACTCTGTTATATGTCTTAATAACTATCAAATACATTCATACCCATTATAAAATAATTTGGAGTCATTTGGAGACCAAGAGACCAATACTAGTCAAAGAGAAATTGGTAGTCAAACTCCCTACTATGGACATAACTTAAAGGAGAGTTGAAGAAGGATATTGAAGAATCTAAAGCATCCCTGAACCTCATAATTATGTCCTAATATCATCCATACACCTTCTGTAATAATTTGGGAGCATTTGGAGACCAAGAGACCAATACTAGTCAAAGGTCGAACTAGTGGAAAAAATTGAAAATTTCATCATTTTAATAAATTTCAAAAACAAGACATTATAGTGGTATTAGACCATGATAGTGGAACCTGATTTGGTCTGATATCCATGAGGACAAGAATTCAGGGACCGACATTAGATATTGAAATCAAAATTTCTTTTGTTGAAGAGGAAAAAGTAGGAAAATAAGAGCAATTGTTTTGAGGAAACTATGACTAGGGATGAAAAGGTATCCTCAGATGATGGTGAGAAACTCAGGAAACTCATGAAACCAATATTTGAAGACATGACCAAGAAGATGATGAAATAATTCCAATTATTGGCTAGCCAACTTGGGAGAGTTTTTGGGATTTATTCAAAAAGAGATTTCGAATATATTGATCTTAAGGAAACCAAAGGGAAAAATGCATCAACTTGCTTGAAGGAGCAAAAGGAGGAGACCCATGAACCACCTTGTTATGAAAAATATGAAGAGACATCACATGAGCATGAATAAGTTTCTATTGAAATTATTGAAGATCATTTCGAGACACATTCCACCTTGAAAATGAAACAAAGAGCATCTACTGATGGATGCTTGAACTATCAAGGAGTACCTACTGATGGGTGCTCACACCTCTATGTTGGTGACATAGAGATCACTTTTGAAAGTGTTGATGTAATCCCAAGTTCCATTGAGCATGAGAATGAAGACCTTGTAGTAGTTTAAGAAGAACTAAGATCAAATTCCCCATCACCACTTGAGCTTCATGAAGTTGGTCCAAGCAACAAGGAAGAAGATGGGGAGGTTCATTTGCAAGAGCCTCATTTTCTTGAAGCGTCTTTGAATATGAATATAAAGAAGATCCAAAGAGCAATGTGAAAAATCAAAGGTAATTTCATGTCTTTTCCTTTTGATAGAAACAATTGGGTTGAGTTTAATGAATTATTACATGATGCATACTTGAAGAATATTGAGGATATTCATAGACTCAAAATTCAAAATGAGCAACTTCTTGAAAGGTTGCAATATACTTGTTCTTCCTCCTATGTTTCAAATTGTCATATGGTAGATTGCATGGAGGATTATCATGACATGGTAGATCATGAGAAACATGGAAATTTTCATGTGCTCGATGTGTTTGAAGATGAGCTTGATGAGATACAAGCACTTGATGTGGTGGAAGAGGAACTTGAGTTTCCTCTTGGAAATGGTAACACAATTTTTGAAGAAGTGTATTATTCCACTACCTTGGAACCAACCTATGAGGAAATTTTTGCAATTTTGAGGGAGGTGCATGATCCTACCATTATGGAGCATTCACATGAGGACACTTCTGCACTTTCTGATCATTTGGGTGAGTTGGTTCATTCTCCTACATCCTACACTTCCATATTTTGTAGCATTCATCCTAATGAAGTATGGGTGAAAGGTTTATTTTTGATGGTGCCACATGAGGAGCATGAAACTCCTATCTCTCCTTTATATGATGAAATTATTAGAGCCATGTCTTATTTACATTTGCAGCAGCATCCCTTGTTACCTTATGGTGAGACACATCCACATGGATGCACTTATGATGTTGACTTGAGTCACTTGAAGACTCATGATTTTCCTTGCTCCTTGCTTAGTTCAATTGATATTGGAGGAAATTCATTCACTACTTGGGTGAATATATATATGATTGGAGTAAATTATTATTGGCAGCAACATCCTTTATTATTTCTTGATGATACACATTTTCATAGATGCACAAATTCTACTTATGTGAGTCCCTTGAAGGCTCATTGTTTTCTTTGTTCCCTACTTGGTTCAGATTTTAATGGAGGTTCTTCATTCACTTCCTGGATGAAAGAACACATGGCTGATTATTTTGATGCATCTTATATCCTTTTGGATAAGCATTATAGGACATGGGATCCTCACCTATGTCATTGGAGCAGATTTGATTGGTCACTTGAAGCTTGTATGCACTTGGAGAATGGTGGTCTATTTACTTGGAGGTATAAGCACTTTCATGGTTCTTTGAGGGGACACCTCCTTGATGTACATTTTTATTATGTTGTTATGTACTTTGATGATATATATTTTGTAATCATGATGTTTGGAAGAATGCATACAAGAAAATGGGATCCAAGAATTATCTTTCTTGATGGTATGGGTTGGAGAGCACTCTTAATTGTTGGAGTGTAGTACAAGCAATGGGATCCTGGGATAATTTTTAGTCCCATTGGTTTCAATTTTTTTGGGAAACAAGTAGTATGGGGGATGGATTACCCACTTAATAAAGTGATTTTGATCAAAGTAGTGCAGCAGCAAGCATGGTGGTTCCTCTCTAAAATATTCATGGGATCTCGAAGACTGAAAGTTGGGAAACTCAGTGGCAACTTAAGGAATTACAATGG
The DNA here is from genome assembly GCA_027924585.1 of Larix kaempferi. Classification (NCBI taxonomy): domain Eukaryota; kingdom Viridiplantae; phylum Streptophyta; class Pinopsida; order Pinales; family Pinaceae; genus Larix; species Larix kaempferi. The sequence continues at coordinate 9,870,061 of BSBM01001642.1, forward strand.
TATCATAAGGAGTTTACAAAATATGAAAGAGGTAAAGAGTAATTGTCCAAACATGGTTTTGATGGATTAATTAACATTTTGGTGTTTAGTGGTGATGTTGTAGGGGATATCAAAATGAAAAATAAAATCCAAATTTCCTTGATTTTGGAAACACACAATTGTAGTGCATGGGTGGCTCTACTCAAGGTTCCAATATAGACATTTTGGGAAGCTAAATTTTGGAAAGAAAGTAGGATCTTCCACATACATGTATTGAAATTGCTTGAGGACAAGCAATATTGGGAAGGGAGGATTTTTCATGTCCCAAAAGTTTTCACTAGGTCACAATGGCCTAAGCCCCTTGGCCATACTCATGATAGTTTGTTAGATGGATGCTAAGGGTCAAATTAAATGCCAAGAATGAAGTCCAAGTTAGTAATAATGTGAAATTAGATCCAAATGGACAAGGTGGGTCACATTAAGAGAAATTCCCAATTCAAAGTTGTAATATACCCATCCAAATGAGCTGCCATGGAGGAAAATTACTATCTCCCTAGGTTGGGGGGTGGAAGCTTTGGGATTTGAAATAAGGGGGATAATAAATGATGTTTGAACATTAGAATGGAATAGTTATTTTATAAAGTATATAAATAAATAAATACAAGGGAAAATAAAAGTGGCAATTGATCATGAAGACACATGGAGGATGTGGACCCACACAAGCTAGATTTTCTATGCCACATGGCATCCTCCTCTTGTCATTTTGAATCCATAAGAGGACAGTTCTTGGGATGAGTTGGAAGGTCATTATACTTGGAATGAATCAATTAAGGTCGAATTGTATTGGAAGAGTAACTCCCATGGAAGAGGAAGAGGCATTTTGGAGCTAGTGAGACACTTGGACTATATTCCCTAGCTCTATGACAACAATGATTAAGATGCTATGAAACCTATGACAAAAATCAGACCTGAAGGATGATATATGACATATATGACATGGCAGGGCTAAAAATAGCCTTCAAGCGCTCAAGTGAGTTAGGGAATCCAAAGAGACACCAATTCGAATTTGGAGAAGGAGAGGGCTAGAATTGGAAGGACAAGTGGCATACTTGGGAATCTCTTCCCAACTTGAGATGGCATGAAGCTCTTGGGAGGAATTAGACCCATGGAGGACCTTAGAATTTTATAAAATACAATAAAAAAGAAGGATGGTAGCTTTTTATTACTTTAGAATTTGCATTTTGCATTTGGGAGAGGGGAGCTAGCAGAGTGCTACTCTACTTGCCTTAGCACCAATTTCGAAGGGTGAAAGAGTCCCATCCTAGTTGGTAATTGGAAAGGCCATCGAGACCTTTCATTTGGAGATTTAATGGAGTATTTTTTATAGCTTGAAGATATAGGGAAGCTCATGGTAACATCTCTTTCATCTTTCTTCTACAACCATTCTTCTATTTCTTGGAATATTCTTGCTCCTTGAGGATATGCGCACTTGTTGAGGTGATTAACTCTTTGGGATAGAACTTGAGGCCCCATATATTTGTAATCTGATATATATACTCTGTTTTTACTGCTCATGAGACTCTCAGGTCGAAATACTAAGTGGATTTATGTAAAAATACCAAACAATGCATAAATGATGCCATTTCCCCTAGATCTTGTTGTTGGAGTTTGAAGAGACACTATTTCGAGTTATGTAAGTTATTATCTGTGATTTTGTTGATGTATGGAGTTTTATTGAAGTTTTGAAGAAGCTTCATTAACACAGCATAAGCCCTTTTCACCTAAAATTTGAATTTCATAAGTCATGATGAAAATAACTAGCTTTTACCCCTATGTGAAATCTTGCATATAAACATATGGTTTTAAGGAGTTGCAGAAGGCCATAAGAACTAATTAAGGATTCATTGGGAATATCATTAAAGCCACTTATCAATACCATACCTCTGTTCATAAATTTGGAAGGGTTTAATAGCATTTGGGAAGACATCTTTGTCCACTACCCTTGGGGGATTTGAAACTCGAAATTACTAGTAATCTTCCCTAATTTGTCTTGATTGTAAATGAATGTTGCAGAAGTGTTTTAAGGGTTTTTAAGAATCCATAAGCCTCTTTTATATGTCTTAATACCTAACAAATACATTCAAACCCATTATATAACAATTTGGAGTCATTTGGAGACCAAAGAGAAATACTAGTCAAAGAGAAATTGCTAGTCAAACTCCCTACTTTGGCCAGAACTTAAATGAGAGTTGCAGAAGAATATTGAAGAATATAAAGCATCCATGAACCTCATAATTATGTCCTAATATCATCCATACACCTTTTGTAATAATTTGGGAGCATTTGGAGTCATTTGGAGACCAAGAGACCAATACTAGTCAAAGGTCGAACTAGTGGAAAAAGTTGAAAATTTCACCATTGTAATAAATTTCAAAAAAGAGACACTGCAGTGGTGTTAGACAATGATCTTGGCACCGGATGTGGTCTGATATTCATGAGGACAAGAATTCATGGACCAACATTAGATATTGACATCAAAAGTTCTTTTGTTGAAGAGGAAAAGGTAGGAAATAAGAGCATTTTTTTTAGGAAACTATGATTTTTGAGGAAACTATGATTAGGAATGAAAAGCTATCCTTAGATGATGGTGAGAAGCTTACGAAAATCATGAAACCAATATTTGAATACATGACCAAGCAGATGATGAAAGAATTCCCATTTTTGACTAGCCAACTTGGGATAGTTTTTGGGATTTATTAAAAAAGAGATTTCAAATATATTGATCTTAAGGAAACCAAAGGGAAAAATGCATCAGCTTGCTTGAAGGAGCAAAAGGAGGAGACCCATGAACCACCTTGTTATGAAAAAGATGAAGAGACATCACATGAGCATGAAGAATTTTCTATTGAAAGTATTGAAGATCATTTTGAGACACATTCCACCTTGAAAATGAAACAAAGAGCATCTACTGATGGATGCTTGAACTATCAAGGAGTACCTACTGATGGGTGCTCACACCTCTATGTTGGTAACATAGAGATCACTTTTGAAAGTGTTGTTGCAAGCCCAAGTTCCATTAAGCATGAGAATGAAGACCTTGTAGCAGTTTAAGAAGAACCAAGATCATCTTCCCCATCACCACTTGAGCTTAATGAAGTTGGTCCAAGCAACAAGGAAGAAGATGAGGAGGTTCATTTGCAAGAGCCTCATTTTCTTGAAGGGTCTTTGAATATGAATGAAAAGAAGATCCAAAGAGCAATGTGCAAAATCAAAGGTAATTTCATGTCTTTTCCTTTTGATAGAAACAATTGGGTTGAGTTTAACGAATTATTACATGATGCATACTTGAAGAATACTGAGGACATTCATATACTCAAAATTCAAAATGAGCAACTTATTGAAAGGTTGCAATATACTTGTTCTTCCTCCTATGTTTCAAATTGTCATATGGTAGATTGCATGGAGGATTATCATGACATGGTAGATCATGAGAAACATGGATACTTCATGTGCTTGATATGTTTGAAGATGAGCTTGATGATATCCAAGCACTTGATGTGGTGGAAGAGGAACTTGAGTTTCCTCTTGGAAATGGTAACACAATTTTTGAAGAAGTGTATTATTCCACTACCTTGGAACCAACCTATGAGGAAAGTTTTGCAATTTTGAGGGAGGTGCACGATTCTACCATTATGGAGCATTCACATGAGGACACTTCTGCACTTTCTGATCATTTGGGTGAGTTGGTTCATTCTCCTACATCCTACACTTCCATATTTTGCAGCATTCATCCTAATGAAGTATGGGTGAAAGGTTTATTTTTGATGGTGCCACATGAGGAGCATGAAACTCCTATCTCTCCTTTATATGATGAAATTATTATAGCCATGTATTATTTACATTTGCAGTAGCATCCCTTGTTACCCTATGGTGAGACACATCCACATGGATGCACTTATGATGTTCACTTGAGTCACTTGAAGACTCATGATTTTCCTTGCTCCTTGCTTAGTTCAATTGATATTGGAGGAAATTCATCATATACTTGGGTGAAGAGATATATGATTGGAGCAAATTATTATTGGCAGCAGCATCCTTTGTTATTTCGTGATGATACACATGTTCATAGATGCACAAATTCTACTTATGTGAGCCCCTTGAAGGCTCGTTGTTTTCTTTGTTCCCTACTTGGTTCATATTTTAGTGGAGGCTCTTCATTCACTTCCTAGATGAAAGAACACATGGATGATTATTTTGATGATCCTTTTGGAGAATAATTATAGGACATGGGATCCTCACCTATGTCATTGGAGTAGATTTGATTGGTCCTTTGAAGCTTGTATGCACTTGGCGAATGGTGGTCTACTTACTTGGAGGTATAAGCACTTTCATGGTTCTTTGATGAGACACCTCCTTGATGTACATTTTTATTATGTTGTTATGTACTTTGATTATATATATTTTGTAATCATGATGTTTGGAAGAATTCATATAAGAAAATGGGATCCAGGAATTCTCTTTCCTGAAGGTATGGGTTGGAGAGCACTCTTAATTGTTGGAGTGCAATACAAGCAATCGGAGCCTGGGATAATTTTTAGTCCCATTGATTTCAAATTTTTTGGGAAACAAGTAGTATGGGGAATGGATTACCCACTTAATAAAGTGATTTTGATCAGAGTATTGCAGCATCAAGCATGGTGGTTTCTCTCTAAAATATTCATGGGATCTCGAAGACTGAAAGTTGGGCAACTCAGTGGCAACTTAAGAAATTACAATGGTATCATAAGGGGTTCCCAAAATATGAAAGAGGTAAAGAGTAATTATGCAAACATGGTTTTGATGAATTTAATTAACATTTTGGTGTTTAGTGGTGATATTACAGGGGATATAAAAATGAAAAAGAAAATCCACATCTCCTCACTTTTGGAAACACACAATTGTAGTGCATGGGTGGCTCTACTCAAGGTTCCAAAAGAGAAGTTTTGGGAAGCAAGATTTTGGAAAGAAAGCAGGTTCTTCCACATACATGTATTGAAATTTCTTGAGGACAAGCAATATTGGGAAGGGAGGATTTTTCATGTCCCAAAATTTTGCGTTGGGTCACAGTGGCCTAAGCCCCTTGGCCACACTCATAATAGTTTGTCAGATGGATGCTAAGGGTCAAATAAATGCCAAGAATGAAGTCCAAGTTAGTAATAATGTGAAATTCAGTCCAAATGGACAAGGTGGGTCACATTAAGATAAATTCCCAATTCAAAGTTGTAATATACCCATCCAAATGAGCTGCCATGGAGTTAAATTACTAGTTCCCTAGGTTGGGGGCTGGCACAGGGGGTTCTCTTAGTGAACTTGTTACATAGCACGATCATTCACATTATATTAAAGAATATCCCTAATTCTACTAAATATTGGAAAATTCCTCCTAAAATTTTATTGTTGAACCCCCTTCCCAATATGCCTTTCCAATTAAGAAAACCCCTAGTTTCACCAAATATTGTATGTATCCATTTTTATCAACCCATTTTTAATACCCCATTTATATCATATTATCAAGTTGTAACAAATAGGATCCCTAACACAGCTTAATATTAGAAAACATGATGCTAACTAAAATAATAGTATAATGCTAATAATGATCCAACCAGGATTGCAGGGGTGACTGATCAATTTGTAGCGTCGAATAGTGGAAGACCCAACAAAATAGTATTGGGAAGGAAAATGAGTAAAAGGAAACCCAGTCAAGAGATCAACATAGCAAAGAATGTAAATCGTTGATAGTCCAATAGTTAATGCAATGCTTAGAAAAGAGCAGAATTGCAAATGTTTCACACCACAGTTTTCCAATCTACCAATTTGATATCATGTAAATATAAGTATAGACATAAAGAGCTCATGTTTTCTATAATCTTAATAAATTAAAATCCATAAAAATTCAAAATTGAAACCCTTTTGTGGATGGACTCCCCTACCTTCCTATCAAAACAAACATCATTGATGTTTGAACCCAAATGAACATAGCAAAATTCCTTTGACTTTCCAATAACACCATATGATCATGTGCATAGCTTGGATTTGGATCATTCACAAGATGCAATGAATTTCCTCCACTTCCTCTACATTTATTCTTGCCATCAAGGAAATTAACAACATTTAGTTAATACCTCTTCTTGGGTTATATCTAGTCTTTTGTTTTTTTTATAGGAGAGGGAAAAATCTCTATTGTTAGGTTTCAAGCATGCAATAGTTATAAAGATACATAGATGGAGAAACTTATATGATACCATTTCATGGTAACGATAACACATAGGGTATGTAAATAAGGATTTATATTTTCACCTATGTTCATGTTAGTTCCAATACAATATTAAGATGGATTTCTTGCATATTATAAGAATTGAAATTGCAACTATGAATGTTCCAAATATAACTCAATCTAACAACTATTTCTACGTGGAAATGTGAAAATGTTAAAGAAGAATACAAAAAGTTGAAAGAAATAATTGGTCAAGAAAGATTGATCTAAATTTTCTTGGTTCGAGTGTGCCAAGACAGATTGATCTCACTTTTCTTGGTTTTCATGGAGCAAGGTTTGATTGAATCTCAATACCCACCTAAACCCCAACCTAAAAAATGAAGAGTTATATCTTTTACTTGAATTCCTACCAAAAATAAAATACAATTGTTCAACTCTGAAACTCCCAATTAGCTACATCTCTTAACTTAAAGATGGAAAACAATAGAATATATCAATTCAAACCAATCCTAAATAAGCTATTAAATGAGTATGGATCAAGGCCAGTAATCCGAAGAGACTTCCATCGATATTATCATTGGTACAATATTATCAGATTTATGCAAAACGTAGGATCATAAGCAATATCAAATTAAAATGGAGGGTCCTTAAGTTTTAGGTGGGTATGAATTGAGTGCATGATTTGGAGGTATGAATCCATCCCACGATTTTGAGATAATTACTTAGCCAACCCAAATAAAATAACCCCCAATATTTATATTACTATGTCAAATTAAAAACCCCCCTTGACCCCTTAATACGGGGCAATATATTTTTGAGGTTTTTAAGAGTATTCAAACCCCCAATATGAATGGATGTGATATTATATTTCCTCACTAGTGAACCCCCTGTGGGGGCTGGAAGCTTTGGGATTTGAAATAAGGGGGCTAATAAATGATGTTTGAACATTATATTGGAATAAATATTTAATAAAGGAGCTAAATAAATAAATACAAGGGAAAATCAAACTGGAAATTGATCATGAAGACACATGGAGGATGTGGGACCCACATAAGATAGATTTTCTATGCCACATGGCATCCTCCTCTTGTCATTTTGAACCCATAAGAAGCCAGGTTATTGAGATGAGTTGGAAGGTCAATATACTTGGAATGACTCAATGAAGGTCGAATTGGAGTGGAAGAGTAACTCCCATGGAAGAGGAAGAGGCATTTTGGAGCTAGTGAGACACTTGGACTAGATTCCCTAGCTCTATGACAACAATGATTAAGATGCTATGAAACCTATGACAAAAATTAGAACTGAAGGATGAAATATGACATATATGACGTGACAAGGCTAAAACTAGCCTCCAATAGCACACTCAAGTGAGTTAGGGCAGCCAAAGAGACACCAATTCGAATTTGGAGAAGGAGAGGGCTAGAATGGGAAGGACAAGTGGCATACTTGGGATTATCTTCCCAACTTGATTTGGCATGAAGCTCTTGGGAGGAATTCGACCCATGGAGGACCTTAGAAGTTTATAAAAGAAAATAAAAAATAAGGATGGTAGCTTTTGATCATTTTAGAATTTTCATTTTGCATTTGGTTGAGGAGAGCTAGCGGAGTGCTACTCTACTTACCTTAGCACCAATTTCGAGGGTGAAAGATTCTCATCCTAGTTGGTAATTGGAAAGGTCATTCAGAGATTTCATTTGGATATTTAATGGAGTCTTCTGTTATAGCTTGAATATATAGGGAATCTCATGGTCACATCTCTTTGATCTTGCTTCTACAACCATTCTTCTATTTCTTGGCATATTCTTGCTCATTGAGGAGAGGTGCACTTGTTGAGGTGATTAACTCTTTGGGATAGATATTGAGGCCCAATATATTTGTAATATGATATATATACACTGTTTTTACTGGTCATGAGACTGTCAGGTCGAAATACTAAGTGGATTTATGTAAAAATACCAAACAATGCATAAATGATGCCATTTCCCCTAGATCTTGTTGTCTGAGTTTGAAGAGACACTATTTCGAGTTATATATGTTATTATATATGATTTTGTTGATTTATGGAGTGTTATTAAATTTTTGAAGAAGTTTCATTAACAGAGCATAAGCCCTTTGCACCTAAAATTCGAATTTCATAAGTCATGGTGAAAATAACTAGCTTTTGCCCCTATGTGAAATCTTACATATAAACATATGATTTTAAGGAGTTGCAGAAGGTCATAAGAACTAATTAAGGACACATTGGGGAGATCATTAGAGCCACTTATCAGTACCATACCTTTGTTCAGAAATTTGGAAGGTTTTAACAGCATTTGGGAAGCCATCTTTGTCCACTACCCTTGGGGGATTTGAAGCTCAAAATTACTAATAATCGTCCCTACTTTGTCCAGATTGTAAATGAATGTTGAAGAAGTGTTTTAAGTGTTTTTAAGAATCCATAATCCTATTTTATATGTCTTAATACCTCTCAAATACCTTCAGATACATTATACAAGCATTTGCAACCATTTGGAGACCAAGAGACCAATACTAGTCAAAGAGAAATTGCTAGTCAAACTCCCTACTTTGGCCAGAACTTAAAGGAGAGTTGCAGAAGCCTATTGAAGAATATAAATCATCCCTGAACCTCATAATTATTTACTAATATAATCCATACACCTTTTGTAACAATTTGGGAGCATTTGGAGACCAAGAGACCAATACTAGTCAAAGGTTGAACTAATGGAAAAAGTTGAAAATTTCACCATTTTAATAAATTTCAAAAAAGGGACATTACACTCCAATAAATATATATATTAGTTTATGTATCATATAGTCATTGGGCACTCCATACTAAGTTTGTTTTTCAAACATCAAATTTTGGAATCAAAATAAGGTATAGAAGATTGATTTGATGCTTCCAAAGCTAGTAGAAAGAGAGATTAAGGAAAGGGCACTGCTATAGGAATGTGTGGAGTTCGTAGCTAGAGTGGTTTCATTAGCGGTCAACATTTAATATTTCTTTTCTTTTCTATTATGAAATTGGTATCATGACCACCGTTATGTTGGATTTCTCAATCGATTAAAAAACTCACTTTGGTATTTGAGACATTTGTTATAATATACAGTGGTGATGCTTGTGTGTATGGCTGCTTTTTTGTTTATTCGAGTATCCGTTCATTGAAATTACAATCAGGTGGAGGAGCACAGTCGGAGGACACATTTGATTCAATTGAAAGCATAGAGATGACACATCAATGTCATGGTGTGGTCTCTAGGGTGACAACATATGCACAAGGATGACTGACAAAACACATTCAACTTCAGAAAGCAAGGAGTTAGGAGAAGATTACAATAGTTGTTGTTTCTCATGTAATTTGCTTCTCATTGGATGAATACTAAATAGAATGAGTGATATATAATGCAGGATGCGACATTGTTTTAGAAGATCCATGTTTATGCTTGGATGCTTTGGGGTTCATCACTGTAAATTTTTAGAAATATGTCCTACAGATCGTACATACATGATCTCTCATGTAAATAACTTTATGTTATTCTATTTTATAACTATGGTTTACTCTCAGGCTGCACAGTTGGAGGATTTTGAATCCTTAGAGGAAGAGCACACATCGGCATTAATAGAATCTATGGAATGCTTCGATGCAACAATTGTTACAGTTCCTCTTGTTGAAGGACCCATTTTATCCATCAGTAATTACATCGATAGATATTTATATTTTACAATTTCGGGTCTATTAGGAAGGGTCCTCTTCCTATATTGCAAGAATTGCAAGAAGATGAAGTGTACTTTCAAGATTTTTTATCATCTTCCTTTCAAATTAAAAATATATATATCATAAATATCGCATGTAATAACTCGTAGCTAAACATTGAAAAATTCTATCAAATTCAAAATATATATATCATAAATAGTACATGTAATAACTGGTAGCTAAATGTTGAAAAATGATAATCATGATCTGTGTCTTTGCAGGAAGATGTATGCTCTATGAAACAAGGCCTGGACTTTATCGTAGATTCCATTTATGGAATACAAGCAGTAGCGAGCCGGTTCTTTCCCCAACTATGTAGCTGGAAATGAACAAAGGGAAGCAACAACAACTTACTAATATTAGTTCTGACCATAGTCATTGGGAATTCCATACAAATTTTATTTTTCAAACATGAAATTTTGCAATGAAAACTAGGTAGAGAAGATTGATTTGATACAGGAAAGGGCACTACTACAGGAATGTGTGGATTTGGTAGCTAGAGTAGCTTCATTAATGGTGGACATTTCATCATACTTTTATTTTATGAATTATTAATTTGGGATCATGACCACCACTATGTTAGATTTCTCAATCAATTAAAAAGCTCAGTTTGGTAATTGAGGCATTTGTTATAATATACAGTGGTAATATTTGCGTGTATGGATGGTTCTTTTTTTATTTGAGAATCCATTCCTTCTACTCCATTAAAATGGAGATAAAATTTTCATTGCAATTACTCACAGGTGGAGTGTAGTGCCCCTAGACTACCGCAGACCTTAAGGGCACCTATTGAGTGACCCGACTAAATGAAACCTTAATAAAATGAACCCTAGATGTTATATTGAGTATATTCATGACTACGACTAATTGTGAATCAATAAAATAATGATATATGTGTATCTGGATAGTTGATGTAAATGAATGATTACATGTTGTTTAACGATTAACTTTGATTATGAAAAATGTACATGTGAATGATGCTTAACGACTAGCTGTATGATTGATTATGTGATGAGAACAAAGAAAGTAAATATTGATGAGATACATTTTTTATTTGATGAATGAGTAATGTTATGAGTATACAATAAATGATTAATGAAATAGTAGATTTAGGAATCATATTATGATGATTGAGGACAATGCTACTAATATATGTTTGTGAGAAATGTGTGTAGCGGCAGGTGAAATGATTCACAGACGGACACACAAGGAAATTGAAGGGTCGTAGAGTACGGATAAATCACATATGGGGAGAGTGACGATGATGTCGACTTCCGATGGAATACCATGCATGAGAAGATAAGCACTGATCTGCTTGCTCAAGAGGAAAGTGTGAGGGCGTACGAGGTGGGCCACGATGGAGCTGGTCACGTACAAGTTGGGGGGCGCGCAGTGAGAACGGACTCACTCCTTAGCGCCATTAGTCCCTAATAGCGTGTAGATGGAGGATAGAAGGTAACGACTCCTGAAATCCCTAAATGAAGTTCTCGCAAGTCAAAACGAAAGGATGGCGACAGAAGGGCCCAATGATGCGGTACCCTGCCGAGAATGGAAAGAGTGGATGCAAGTACCCAATGATGTGGTACCTTGCCGAGAAATGGAAACGATTGATGTCTGGACCCAAAAGAGTGGTGCCATGTTGGGGAAATGAATTAAGGAACGGGGAGGCCCAACGGCGTGGCACCGGGATCCTAGTAAAAACGATTGTTAACTTAATGGCCTAAAAACGTATAAATTGCACCTAGAGCATTTACTTAGGAAAATGAATTTTTAGTACTTTTAACATTAGAAATTGTTATTTATGCATTTGCACATAAAAAAATATTTTGGCATTTAAAATATTAGAAATGGTTCTTTATGCATTTGCACATGAAAGAATATTTTTGAGTATTTCAAAATATTATAAATATTTATTTAGGAGCAAAATGGAATCCTAGGCATGTACACCTAGTCAAATCCACCTACACCACAAATATAGCTGTTAAGTGAAATATCTTGGGGACAAGCATGAGCAAACTTAGGAATGTTGGTTCATCTCCTAGAGAAACTGACACATGGATGGGTGAGTATTATTAAATTAGAAATTTAATAAAATATATATTTATGCATGAAGCGACATGTGTCGCATGGAATTTTCCTTTAACAGGAAGGCATTGGGAATGGGTAAAGGAACCAGATCCTGGATGGCTATTGTAATCTTGGATTAGTTTATGACTTGCTGCTATTAATGGTTTGGCTGGAAATTTTGGTGGGGGGGAATCCCAAGCTGAGTTTCTTGATTATTGCATATGAGCTCTACGACCCAAAGCTCGGGGGAGGCCATGCGACTAAAAGCATGAGCCTATGGTTGGGTGGAGAAGCTAATGATTGCTTCACCTATGGTTAAACGAGCTTTGCTGGAGGGATCCTACGGAAGATGCGGACGGAAGTGGACAAGATGGATCAGTTGACAGGTTATGGTTTTGTTTTAATTTTCTAAGTTATTCATTTATTTATTTTAATTATCTAGTAATTATGCTTTCTAATCTCTTTTGTATCAAGTGGTTGAGTTTTAGGTTAAGCAGGAAGGACCCTACAAGAGGGGCCCTACATTTGGTATGAGTCTCTGCGACTTGGGAGGACACAACTGAGATGAGTCATAGCTTTCCGCATTTATTTTGAACTTCAGGACGAAGTTCTAAATAAGTAGGAGTGTATGTAGTGCCCCTAGACTACCGTAGACCTTAAGGGCACCTATTGAGTGACCTGACTGATTGAAACCTTAATAAAACAAACCCTTGATGTTATATTGAGTATATTCATGACTACGACTGATTGTGAATCAATAAAATAATGATATATGTGTATCTGGATAGTTGATGTAAATGAATGATTACATGTATTTTAACGATTAACTTTGATTATGAAAAATGTACATGTGAATGATGCTTAACGACTAGCTGTATGATTGATTATGTGATGATTGATTAGATGAATGAGTAATGTTATGAGTAAATAATAAATGCTTAACGAAATAATAGATTTAGGAATCATATTATGATGATTGAGGACAATACTACTAATGTATGTTTGTGAGAAATGTGTGTAGCGGCAGGTGAAACAGTTCACAGACAGACACACAAGGAAATTGAAGGGTCGTAGAGTACGGATAAATCAGACACGGGGAGAGCGACTATGATGTCAACTTCTGACGGAATAGCACGCATGAGTAGATAAGCACTAATCTGCTTGCTCAAGAGGAAAGTGTGAGGGCGTACGAGGTGGGCCACGACGGAGCTGGTCACATACGAGTTGGGGGGCACGCAATGAGAACGGAATCACTCCTCAGCGCCATTAGTCCCTAATAGCGTGTAGATGGAGGATAGAGGGTAACGACTCCTAAAATACCTACATGAAGCTCCAACAATTCAAATGAAAGGATGGCGGCAGAAGGGCCTGACGTTGCGTTACCCTGCTGAGAACGGAAAGAGTGGAGGCAAGGACCTGACGATGTGGTACCTTCCCAAGAAATGGAAATGATTGATAACTGGACCCAACGAAGTGGTTCCATGTCAGGGAAATGAATTAAGGAACTTGGAGGCCCAACGGAATGACATTGGGATCCTAGTAAAAATGATTGTTAACTTAATGGCCTAAAAACGTATAAATTGCACCTAGAGCATTTACTTAGGAAAATGCATTTTTAGTACTTTTAACATTAGAAATTGTTATTTATGCATTTGCACATAAAATAATATTTTGGCATTTAAAATATTAGAAATGGTTATTTATGCATTTGCACATGAAAGAATATTTTTGAGTATTTAATGATATTAAAATATTTATTTAGGAGCAAAATGGAATCCTAGGCATGGACACCTAGTCAACTCCACCTACACCACAAATATAGGAGTTAAGTGAAATATCTTGGGGACAAACATGAGCAAACTTAGGAATGTTGGTGCATCTCCTAGAGAAACTGACACATGGATGGGTGAGTATTATTAAATTAGAAATTTAATAAAATATATATTTATGCATTAAGTGACATGTGTCAAATGGAATTTTACTTTAAAAGGAAGGAATTGGGAATCGGTAAAGGACCCAGATCTTGGATGGTTATTGTAATCTTCGATTAGTTTATGACTTGCTACTATTGAGGGTTTGGCTGGAAATTTGGGGGGGGGGGGCGGAATCCCAAGCTGAGTTTCTAGATTATTGCATGTGAGCTCTATGATCCAAAGCTCAGGGAAGGCCATGCGACTAAAAGCATGAGCCTATGGTTGGGTGGCGAAGCTAACGATTGCTTCACCTATGGTTAAACGAGCTTTGCTGGAGGTATCCTATGGAAGACGCGTACGCCAGTGGACAAGATGGATCGGTTGACAGGTTATGGTTTTGTTTTAATTTGCTAAGTTATCCATTTATTTATTTTAATTATCTAGTAATTATGGTTTCTAATCTCTTTTGTATCAAGTGGTTGAGTTTCAGGTTAAGCAGGAAGGACCCTACAGGAGGGGCCCTACATGAAGGAGCACAATATGAGGACACATTTGATCCAATTGGAAGCACATGAATGACACAGGGATGCCATGTCATCGTCGTTAGGGTGACAACATGTGCACAAGTATGATTGTGTTTTGTCATGATGTGAAGTAGTTAGGGTGGAAATGTGCAATTTGGCCCTTTAAAATAAAATCAATTCCTAACGTTTTTTGCATAATAACTGGACTCGAAAATTATATGACACTGATTAAACCACACATAAAATATGTGTAGATAAGCATGAAAATGTTGGAGAGGGACATTTGAACGAAAAAACCAGATTCCCCTTTAATGGTTCTTCATCTCCATTTCCTCCTACAACACCCATCATAGTACTTTTTTGTGCCATCTATGGATGCTACTCATATTATTCAAATGTCCCTCTCCAACATTAGTCATCTTTTTTAGTCAAACCCCAAGTTAGATTGTTTTAAAGATACATGAGTCTCTTGTTTTTGTTATTCATCTTGAATAAGTCTTTGGTTTTCGTTCTCATAAGAATGCATAAGATCATCATTAGGATCCAAGTTGATTGGCATCATTGTACCTTGTTTACTATTCTTGCTTTCATGTTGGTTAGCTTATCCTCTACCCTATCATGAGATATGTCATCTCTCCTCCTATTTTCGTTTTGTAGGCATGTGTATCCTCTTCGCTCAAGAGAGTGAATGCCCCTTTTTTCCATCTACCTTACTTAAGGCAAGTGACAAGCCATGAATCACTTCATCTTGTCCTACCCTAAACGAATCTATAAAATCTACGTTGTCTTCTTGGAACCCATAAATTTTGGGTAATATTTCTTGAAAAGTGAAAAACTTAACCATTGAAGTGGCTGTGAGACTCCTGGCTTGTAGAAGGTGATAAAAAACAATTTTTTCTCACTTGTCCCGCAAGCTAATAAATTCTCAGAACTCTATTTGTTCTATATATTTTGATGGAAGGTTAATAGAAGAGGGATGTAGAACAAATTTCCTTCAATATCACATAATCAGTGAAGAAGAGTTCGAGTTGTCTGCTTTGAATAAGGATCCCGAGTTGACAAGATGGGTTGACTCCCGAATTTCGCACTTACACGGACTTATGTGGTGAACGTCAGGTCGTTGATGTTTGTTGTGATTTCATAGTCTCATGTGGAAGCCAATGTCCAATGGTGTATATGAATGTTGTGCCTTTTGTTTGATAGCATGCACAAGATCCCCCTTAGCACTTATTGCATGTTTGAGAGATGACTAAGTTACTTCACCCTATCTACCCTATGACTTATACATGTAATTATAAGTATTGTGCCCTTTACTTCTTCACATCTAATTCACAATTTGTGAATAGGAAACATTTCCTTGATTAAAAGCCTCTATGGATCACAAGCATTTAGTATGATTGGTAATTTAAGAGTTTTAGTGGAAGAGTTCACCATCAAATAAGGGGTTTCTCTAATTAGAGCGTGCAATGTTTTCAAAGTCAAATCGACCAAGTTTCTAAAGTATGACAAAATGAAAGATCAAAAGATTTGACATCTAGAGACCACACTTATATATCATATAGATACTCTTTGTGATAATGTGTTAAGGTTTTTAGGAGTTTTTTATATGTGTTATGTTACAGTTGGAATCATAGTGTGTTAATGTTTGTAAGAGTTTGTGATATTATTTTGGTGTGAAATTTGATTCTATTTAAGGGTTCTAGCTCAATGGAAGATCACCTACATTATAGGTAGAAGGTTGGTGGTTCGATTCCCCCGTTCCCTATCTACATAAATCAATGAGTAATTAAATGACCAGTTAACAGTAATTGATGACTAAATAAATGACCAGTTAACGACAATTGATGACTAAATAAATGACCACTTAATAGCAATCAATGACTAAATAAATGACGAGTTAAGGACAATCAATGACTAAATAAATGACCAATTAATAGGAATCAATGACTAAATAAATGACCAGTTAACAACAATCAATGCCTAAATAAATGACCAGTTAACAACAATCAATGCCTAAATAAATGACCAGTTAGCAACAATCAATGACTAAATGTACTACCGAACAACAATAACTAATGACTAAATAAATTACCAAATAGAGACAATTAATGACCACATAACTGACTAAATAGCGACAATTAATGACCAACTAAATAACTAAATATATGACCAACACATGAAGCAATTCAAACAAATTATGACCAAGTGATAAATGACCAATTTGGGTGGGTGATAAGTAACTCCTAATTTATGACCAGCGGTCATGTGACCAAATTTGGTCATTTATCACCCATTTTTAGTCATTTTTTAAGTCACTTATCACCAATTTTTTACTAGTGAAGTGTGATATTGTTGGTTTTGGAGCTTGATTATATTCCCAATTCAGAGGTCTTGTTTCAGCTTCCTTTGGATCCCAATTACTAATGGAGGGGTGTGGGGTGACTTGTATGTTGTATCCCCGCTGGAGTCTCTAATGGATCGAAGGGAGTAGTGACAATTTTTGGAGCCCTCTCGGTAGGGGTTCAGTGGCAATGCCCCCAGATAATTTTTCAAAAAACTGCCTTGTAAAATATTGTAATTTCATAGTCAATTTGGACCATTCATAATTTGGTCACAGATCCGATGGCATGATATATGTTGGTTCCTTTATTTCCCTAGAAGGAAACCGTCATTTTAATGAGGGCATTTTATTACGACTATGTATAGTGAAATACCGTCATTAATAAGAGATGAGACTATGAGAGAGTGAAGAGGAGGTTGCAGTGTATGTGTTGTAGGTTTTATCCCTTCATTTTGTTGGATGGAATAAATGAAGGACTAATTGTTTTTCCATGGACATAGCCCATATCGAATGAACCATGTATATCAATGTATTTTTTGTATTGTATTCTTGTATGTTTTATTTCCACATTCATTTTATTTTTGTATTGGTTTGCAATCTTATTCCGATCAAGAGACACTTTTGATCTTCTAAATTAGGGTTGATCACCTCCTTACAATATCATAATTTTCTCTTATTTTCTAGTTATTTACTATACAACAATTTCTCCTTGAATTAAGATGTAATAATATTGTTAATGTTACTATTATTATGCAAAGAGTGTGCTTCATTGATTCCTCAATGATTGAGCTAAGACTTTACATCTTTATGCCAACCCTGTTTGAGCCAAATGTGGTTTTCATTAGAGTTTGAAGCTATTTTATGAAGCCTATTGTCTTCCATGTTACATTTATCTTGCTCTTATGCATTTGATACCTAGTCATATCCATGCTCTCAATAAGGGAAAGAGTCGCTTCTATGATGAGGATATGATAATGTGTATTTAAGGTTTAATTTTGAGATTATATGTTATAAAATGCTATTGGATTTGTTCTACATTTTTCTTCAACTCTTTAGAGATGTTGCAACCCAAAACATGACAACCATATAAGATAGTAGGAGCAAAAACAAGTCTCAAGGGGAGTTTCTTCTTATCCCAGAGCCAAATGTCCATTGATTTACAACTATTTTCAAGTCCCTAATAAGCTTTCCACCCTATGTTTATTCTTTTATCAATGTTATATTTCCAATTAAGCTTGTGATGAAGATCGATTATGAGATATTTGTATGAAGTCACTTCCTCTAAGCTACTATTGTCATGCAGAAAATTGGCATACACAATCTTTTTTGGATTGATTATCATATCTTTTGTTTAGTCACTTATAACCAGGGATAATTTTAAGGACCCATACTTGTTTAAAAGTATATAAACCTTGGCGAATTTTACCAATTCTTAAAATGTCAACTATAAAATATTTGGCAATATTTTTCTAAAATTATTTCAATTTCTAAGGATTTTATATGGTTTATATTATAATTTGGTGATTTTTAGAGTGAAAAAGTTTACCCCATCAAAATTGGGCGAAATGGGGCTTCAAAAAATGCAAATTGGCGAATATTTTTTTGGAAAAAAACATGAAAAAATAGCTCATAGGCTAAATTTCGTCCCTAAAATTATCCTTGTTTATAACAATTATACCTATACTAGAATAAAAATCTTTGAAAAATTTTAGTTGCTTATTGAGGTCAAATAGACTCCCATAAGATCAAGAATGATGATGACGATAAATACATATAAGAGTTGGTTTAAATGACATACATATATAAGAAAAAACAATAGGTAAATAAGTATGAACAAATTTCAACATTATTTAGAGGGATTTTTATTAAGATAAAACATTGTGTCATTGATTTTGGATTTTCATTGTGTTGTAGTTGTGAAACCAACGTTTCGAGCAGACACTCTACCCATCTTCAAGGAATCACAACGAAGACTCCATCCATTTTTAAAAAATCACAACAAAGATGTTGGAACATTGTTTCAATTGAATGTTAGGTATTAAGGGCTTTTAGTTTGGGTGTATGGCACCATTGAATGTTGAAATCAGTTCAATTGAATGTGAGGTTCTAAGAGCTTTCCATTTTAATTTTAATATATGGCATGTTTAGATTCCAAAAGCTTTCCATTTGAATATATGACAAATTTATCATTAAATGGGAAGGACCTACCTATTCTGACTCATTTTTATTACATTTAAATTAAAAGTCTTACTAAATAGGAAAACCTTAATCACTACACACAATTCTCGCACATCCAAAAGCACTTGCTCACACATACAAGAAAACAATGTCAAACATAAGAATAGCCTTATTAAATATGGCCCATACAATCATACTGCACATATTTCTATATAATTTCTTAGAACTTAAGGAAGAGTTTGTTTGTTTGTTTGTTTGTTTTTTAAATAGCCCTTCTCCAAGGAATCCTATGGACTCCCTACATACATGATATGATAACCATATCTCTCATGCTTGTCAAACATAAGAATAACCTTATTAAATATTGTCCATACAATCATAATGCACATATTTCTATATAATTTCTTAGAACTTGAGGAAGAGTTTGTTTTTTGTGTTGTTTTTTAAATAGCCCTCTCCATGGAATCCTATGGACTCCGTACATACATGATATGATAACCATATCTCTCATGCTTCCCACCTTTTGCACTTATCCAAATGGAGAGGCCCAAAATCGATAAGATGTAATACCATTAAAGTATCGGTAGGGTTTATGTCGCTATTATGTAACAATGTAGAAAGCAGGATGACTAGACTTGTGCAGTAAATTTGTTGGACATAGAATAAAACAATCCTGGATGATGTCAACATAATACGGAAAGAAGTGAGGTGTAGCAGCTTTGTTGGGCACAGAATAAACAAAGTAGCTGGTGTCAACATAATCTTAAAAAAAAATCATGTATTTCAGTACATGAAAGCTGTTTTTGTCTCTTCAGTGCAAATGGATTTATCCAGAATCACATTAAAAAATTCAGTCATTTAGCTCTGTCATTGCTTTTGGGTAGATTAATGTCGTGCGCCCGAAGCAAAAGACCGATTGGTCTTATTTTTATATTCGCACGCCACAAAAGTATTTCTGAGAATCAGTTGCAAACCCACAATACATATATGTCTGCATAGCTTAGTCCGGAATATGTAAGCCAAAATCCAATCGAAGGATTAAGCAGGTTGCGAGGGCACAAAGCTATGACAAATATTACGGCACCAACAACTTTTGATGCGAGGACTCTTTCAATATGGAAGACACCAGCTCCATATGTGCTGAGCGGAGCTGCTTTCATTATTGGTTTGATTGCTTTTTCTATCATCTTTCTGGCGTGCTCCTGTAGGAACGAAACTTACAGTCGTCAGTCAGGAGAAAACATGGGAGCAGTGCAGGGTAAGGACTCAAATATTTGTTCAACTGATAAGGACCAAAAATTAATTGTTATTATGGCTGGTGATGCCATGCCTTCTTATATAGCTACGGCATCTTCTCTATCAGCCAAATGAGAGCGCAAGCACATTGTGCATACAGAACTCTTTGATTCTACATAGTATGTAATGCTCTGAAACATTTCTTTTGTTATTTATATAAAGTTTTGTTATTTACATAAAGTTGGATATTTTTGGTTAATCTGTATTTTCATTTTATTTCAGTATTTTTTTTATCCATTTACTTGTTTTAATAATAATAATAATAATCTATTTTTAAGGTCATCGCCAAAGTTTATAAAATGTAAATATCTTACATCTCAAATCAAATCAAATAGAAACACATATTCTTAACAGTTAAACCCACTTAATCAATATCTCATTAATTATTGATATAATAACCTAAAACTGCTTTTAAATGGTTAATAACCAAGCCTTTTATGTAAGGAAATTAATAAACAGCACTATAACTTTCACCTTTTCAGATTACTTTGTTTTCCTTCAATAACCATAATTTCATCAATAACAAATTTGTTATTTTCCAAAATATTTATGTTAATAAAAATGCTAAGATAAACTGTACAAAATACAGCAATAACGGTAATCACTAAATTCCATTAAAAATTATCAAAAAATAATGATTATTCTCTCACAACTAAGTCTAAGTTTTGATAAGTTTCACCACTTTAAAAAACAAAACTCATATAACATATCAAAAGAAGTACAAATAAGATAAAAAAAAAAATGCCATACAAATAAGATAAAAAAAAAATGCCACTTATTCACAATTAGTACATTTTTTTTATTTTTTTATAAATATGATAAAAAAATGCCACTTATCCACTATGGGCACATTTTTTTTTTATAAATAAGATAACAACAAAAATAAATATATATATATTTAAAATATATAAAATTTATTTTTAATTATATTTTTTTCTTCATATTTAAAACATAGAAATACTTTAAATAATTTAGTCCTTTCTTAAAGTTATGCCGGACACCTTTTTCTTTCTAGTCTCTACCCAATACCATTTCGATCTTTTTTTCCTCCCCATGAAATGTGATATTTTTTTTTCAGCTGAAAAAAAGCATACCATTATTATTTATGTACGATACAAAGATATCGACAATACAAGAAAGTACTCCAACATTTCAAAATTTTGATCATCAAAAGTCTTCTAATCATATCCTAAATAAACCTAGTCCAAAAAGTATAATGAACCCTGTTCCTCCTTTCTTAAAGCTATTTTGACATCTTTTTCTTTCTCGTCTCTACCCCAACATCACCTCGATCTTTTTTCCCTCCCCAATGAAATGTGATATTTTTTTTTCAATGGAAAAAAAGCATACCATTGTTATTCATATTATTGAATCAAACTATACAAAGATAGTTTTGCCATATATATAATTTTATGGTTCATTTTGTGTCATATCTCGACATTACAAGAAAGTACTCCAACATTTCAAAATTCTGATCATCAAAAGTCATCTAATCATATCCTAAACAAACATACTCCAAAAAGTATACAAACATACTCCAAAAAGTATAATGAACCATGTTCCTGGACATAGTTGTCTAAATGTTCCTCCCATAATAAGTAGCCACCTTCTCCTTCTAGCGCCATCTTTAATTATGCTACACCATTTGCTACACCAACTTGTCAAGTTACCTCTCCCTATTGTCTTGAACAAAAGATACAATAAGATATGAAAATACAAACGTGTAAATTTATATATTTATATAGAAATATATTAACTAATTTATATTTTACATAATATAAAAATAATGTGTTGTTAATATTGTAACGTATATGATTAGTTAAATGCCAATATCTATATATTTTGTATGTTTTTGGTTCAACACTCAGTTCACAAATATGTAAGAATATCCGAAAATTTTTAATAATTAAATAAATGGAAAAAATTAAATCAATTTTTTTTAAAACAATTTAAAATGAATTAAATTTTAGTTTAAATGAGTAAAGTAATTGGTTATGATTAAACAAGATGAGAAGTTGTGAATAGAATGTCATAAATTCAAATCCTCAAAGATACTAGTTTAAGAAAATGAATTAAATTTTTAAATAAATTTAACAATAATGAAAAGTTGGTTGTTATGGAGTATTTTAATATTTTCTTAAAATTTAAAAAAGAAAAAACACTCCCTTTTTTTATTAAAAAATTTGTAAAATTATTATAAAAATATTTAATAAGTTTTTAAAAATTAATGAAATAAATAATTACAAAATATTAATTAAATTAAAAAATATTATTTCACATAGAGTAGTAAGGTAGAGTAATTGGTTATGAGTAAAAGAGATGAGAAATTGTAAATGGAAGATTACAAGTTCAAATCCCTATGAATACTAGCTTAAAAAAAATGAATTAAATTTCTAGGGCCTAAATGTTAAAAGCATGTGTTTCCTCCTAGAAGATCACACATTTAAATATACCATAACATTCATTTTGTACATTACATAGAATATAGTTTAAGAATAATCAAATGGCATATCTTTTAGATTTCATTACTGTTAATGAGATTTAGTTTAATATATATTTCTTATTCTAATAAAGACCTTTACCACCTCTTAATTTATTCTTTACATAGACATTGTGTAAAAAAAATTCGAAATAACCCCACCCCATTTATGTAGTGTCCTTAAATAAAAAGGATAAATCAATCTTTAAATAAGTAACTACCTAAGCATCTAACGTACATGCTGGTCACACCATGTCCATGAACTTTGCAATCCATATCAATAATGCTTTTCATTTAAAAATAATATTCTTTTCGTATACCTTTTGTCCGTCCCTCCGTTAAAGATCTGTTTAGAGGATATACGGTTGTCCTCAACTTTCCATATATAAAATTGCTGAGTATTTTAACAAAGTCATTTTGATGGTACTCCTCTTAATTTTAACCAATCCATAGATCTACACTCTCATAATGATCTACACTCTCATAATGGGCCTACCACCAAATATGAGCATGTCCTCTCAATTATAAGTTGAAAAATAAAATTTTCTTATCAAACAAAATTGTAATTTAAATTACTTAAATCAATTATTAATATTTTCAACATTAATTATATCATGATATCGTTCTTGATCCAAAATGGATTAATATATAATTTGTCATTTATTTTGGTGATTTTTGTTGGAAAGATTGGATGAATTGTTTTGTAGGGCCCATTTTAGATGCAAGTCTTACTTTACGGTTTGAGGTCTACAAACTTCCAAGGTCCATTTGAGGGTTTAAGGATTTTTTTTGGATCAGAGGTTTGTGATAATATATCCAACCCACTCAACACTATTCTACACCCCAAGACCTTTCCAAGGGTGTAAGAATCGCCTCAATTAGAGTCCATATGAAGAATTTATTCCTCTCTCAAGTTGATCTATCTAGTTAACCACCATGGTACTAACTGGATTCTATGTCAAACTCTCATTTCCCACACATGTAGAGCTAGTCATGTGTGGAAATTTTAGAACATTCTATAGGGTCCAAAACCCTAACCCTAATTAGGAATTGAGGCATGTAAAAACCATAAAACTAACCCTAGACTACTATGAGTGTATGTTAAATACCAGGTCATTAGTAGGAGAAGGGGTTCCATTCTTATGATGTTATTGAATTGTTCCATAACTAAGCGGTAGAAAGGGAGTGGATATTAGAACATAACAGAGGAAGTAGGAAATCCCACAGTAGTCATGTAGGCCATAGTGTTAGAGATAACTCCATAGAGAGTACCACTTTCTTTGTATTTACACTGCATATTGGAGATATAATGAGCAAGGAAGAGTCCTCACTTCTGGCTTGGTTTTTCGTTATAGTGGGTTTTCTTAGGGTATATCTTATACTATCTATGTGGACGTGTTATTTTTCTCTTGTTATTTTCCTTTCAATTCCAATTTCTTTAGAATTTTGTAAAATTAAGCTATCATAATGAATTATGTTTTAAGATACATTGTGACAAAATGTTACAGTGGAATATCCACCATAGTTTACTAATCATATTGGTATTAGAGGCATTTTCTTTGGTCTTTTGCGGGAAGTTGCAAGATTAAGTGGCAGAATAAAGGAGAAGTCTTCAAACCCTATCCATAGAAAATGGGTTTAGTGAAGAATCAACAAGAAAATATGAAGAGTGATTTGCAAAGGTAGAAATACAAGTCATTGACATCTCGGGTAATATGTCAATCTACATGGTAGATTTAGAGGGAATTTTTTGCACCTTTAAATGATTTTGGAGGCTTTAACTGAGAGGTTGGGTTAGAGGAAAAATTAGGAGATAAAGGAAAACCTAGAAAAGGAGTTAGGGAAAGAGCACGAGAAAGAGAAACCAAGTTCTAATGCCATTACCCCTTCCCAATTGTTATTTAAGATGGAAGCGAAAGTGGATATCAAGGCCTACCAAGGTGATATCGATGCTTTAAAGTTGAATCATTTGTTGCAACAATTAGAGGTCTATTTTTGTATCCACAACAATAATGAAGAGCATAAGATTTCATTTGCTTGACTAAAATTAGAGGGCCATGTATTAACCTCGTGGGAAAGCCACATGGAGGCACTTAGGCTTGAGGGTAATCTACTAGTAACTAAATGGAAGATTTCAAAACCCTCATTAATTCTTAATTCTACCCTATTAAGTATGTAAAGGACCAATGCATCCGTTCGCATTACTTGAGGTAAAGGAAAGGGAAGAATGTGGAAGAGTACACCATTGAATTCAGGAAGATGGCTATTATCATGGGTATCTCATTCAAGAATCCATATGTACTCCTCAAGTATCTGGGGGGTATACACAGTCATCTGTCTAATATGCAGGGTATCTCACATAGGAATCTAGATGTACTCAAGTATATGGGGGTATACACAATCATTTATGAAAGCAATCGATTCTCTTTGAGCCCAAGAGAATTGACTAGGCCTATTGCAAGCACAATACTTGCAAAATATAGAACACAAGAAAGGACAACCAAATGGTTCCAAATAGAAAGAGAACTAAGAGGATTCTAAGGAGGGAAGAAGAGGTGGAAACAGAAAGACAAGAAGATAACAAACCCTACACAGTAATTTAAGGATCTAAGAAAGCATTGTAACCATTGTAATACCAATGTCCACACTGAAGAAAAGAGTTGGAAAATATATCTAGAGATGAACCCTAAGAATCGTAAGAATGATCTACTAAGAAGTAGACCCTTCTAGCCATGGATTCAATAAAATAGGTAGAGAATTTGATATGGATGAGAATATTATTTGCAGTTCAGTGCAAAAATAGGTGAATCTGACTAGCCTTCATCATAAGGAAGAGAATTTGATGACAAAACTCTTGCATATAAATATTTAGATCAAGAATACAAAGGTAGATGCTCTATTTGATTATGATTCACAAGACAATCTCATAGCATCCAATATGGTCATCAAGCTTCGGTTGGTCATTCATGATCATACTATCCCTTATCCATTGGGATGGGTAAATAAGGATATAGAGATCAAGGTGATGAAATAGTGATAGATCAAATGGTTGTATGTGTATATTTTATTGGTGAAGTGGAGTTAAATGTAGTAATCATTGATTTGTGTGGTTTAGTGTTTGGAATCCTCTACATCTATATGAGGGATGTGGTCTTCATGGGGAGAGAAAACTAATACCACTTGATCAAGGATGGGTAATCATTCATCATCAATACACACAAAGGTAAATCAAAGATAGCATGGGTAAGTTCCAACCAAGGAAAAAAGTTGATTAGTGCAAGTAAGAAATATGTTTTTATTTTCTTACAAGAGAATTAGTTGGACGATGAATCAGTAAGAGTAAAGGTATCCTTTTAGGGATGTAGTTGAGATAAAAAAAAATTAGTTGGAGGAGTTTCTATGAGCGTATAGATGAGTGTTCCAAGATCCTAAAGGGATACTGCCTAAGAGGGAAGCAGAGCATGAGATATAGTTGTTTCTTGACTCCCAATTACAAACTACTAGTTTGTATATACAATATATTATGGAAGAAGATGAAGTGATGAAGAAATTATAGTAGTTACTAGAGCAAGGAGTGATTTGACTAAGCACCTCACCTTCTGGCTCATCTATCATCATCGTACCCAAGAAGGACAGGACTTGGAAAATGTGTATCAGCTACAAATATTTGAACAAGATTACACTTAAGAATCAACTCCCTTTGCCTACACTACAACAAAACCATGTCATTAGCATCCCTTTTTGCTTCTTTTTTTGTGCCTAGACCCCCTTATAATGTATTTTTCTTCATTTCCTTGGTCAAGTCAGTGCAATTTCATGAGTCGGCATAATTTTAGGCATTTTTTGCATCCTTTTTGTAAATTTGGCACTAAACCCGGTGCAAATTGTGTCGTTTTAACACCAAATTTAGTGTTAGATTTGGTGTCGGTTTTAGTACTGGGTTTTGGATAAGGTTTTGCATTGGATTTTAAGCCTAGTTTTTGCATCTACTCTTGTTATGCCCCCTTTTGCATTCATGTTTGCCTCCAATTTTGTACCCACATTTGCATCCACTTTTGCATCCTCTTTTGCTTCTTTTTTTGTGTCCCTTTTTGAATCCTTTGTTGCACTGAGTTTCACATCTAGGTTTATGCCCCATTTTGCATCTAGTTTTGCATTTACTTTTGTTGCATTCAATTTTTCATCCACTTTTCTATCTAATTTGCACTCACGTTTGCATCATGTTTTAAATCCATGTTTGCGTCCTTTTTTGCATCTACTATTGCATCCACTTGTGCATCCACTTTTTTTGTGCCCCAATTTGTACCCATTTTTGCACCTACTTTTGCACCCTCTTTTGCTTCCACTTTCGCATCCATGTTTGCATACCATTTTGTGTCCAAGTTTGCATTGACTATTTCATCCCTTTGTGCATCCATTTTTGCATCCACTTTTGTGTCAGGTGTTGCATCCAGTTTTGCATCTACTTTTTACATCTACTTTTGTTGCATCCACTTTTGCACCCAAATTTGCATCCACTTTTGCACCCATGGTTTTGTCCACTTTTACATCCATTTTTACATCATGTTTTGCATCCGTGGTTACATCCTTTTTTGCACCATTTTGTTGTGCCCCATTCTACACCCACATGAAACTCTCCAAAAATTGATGAAGCAGAAATAAGATGATTGGAGAAAATGT
This sequence comes from Larix kaempferi, assembly GCA_027924585.1. Taxonomy (NCBI): domain Eukaryota; kingdom Viridiplantae; phylum Streptophyta; class Pinopsida; order Pinales; family Pinaceae; genus Larix; species Larix kaempferi. The sequence continues at coordinate 9,897,523 of BSBM01001642.1, forward strand.
GCAAAGGGCCAAAATTGGTAACAAAAAAACAATAATATTGTTAGCAATCAGTTAACAAATAAAAAAGAGAAAGGATAAATATATTTTTCTGTAATAGATTAAATAGGTTGATATGAATCCTCAAACAAGTGATCAAATTAGACCTCACACTCATTAATTAAACCGCAAAATTATCCCTATAGTCATTATTGATCCATGATTACACCTTTGTTTCTTCTTCTCCAAAGATTGATATGAAGAATTGTTGGCATATGAATATCAATACTTGTATGTAGAGTATGAATTCTTTCAATCATGCAAATTATGGTGCTTACACAATTGATATGTGGTTACAAAAGAATATAGATTTATTTGATCAATAAGTGTAGGATGTGTGTCTTATGAATAACTATCAGATTCTAGTGCTAAAATAGATCAAATATAAATTAATGAGTCAAATGGTGGCATAGGATAGAAAACCTAGAAAATAATAACAACCAAAGTAGGATTTGATTCATATAAAAAAAATAATGTAGAGGATCATCGTGAATTTCATTTGGTGATGAAGTAAAAAATTATCCAAGGCCTACTCAACCTAGTCTCATCTCGAGCTCAATAGAAATTTCAATCCCTTATCCATTCTTCCAATTCCACCACTACTATAAACCATCTAGCATAGAAATCCTAAACCATAACCTTTAGTTTTTTTCTCAAAATTAGGAGAAGGTTTCTCATCAGTAGCCAATAATGAATTAGAACAAGATCATGCAAATGTAAAAGAAGATGCAAAAGAGGATTCCCCAATAAGTAGGGAATCTAGCACCTTTTCATCAATCAAGGGTTGTTCTTCAAGAGGGTTGTTGGTACTTGAAATTGAAAAGTTACCATTTGATTTCAATTATATTCAATTTAGGTCTTTCGATGATAATTTTATACATCAAATCTCATGCTAACCTCTAAGTTGTGATTTATAATGATTACTTTCAGCTGTATTTATTGGAGAAGTCATCGGTTAAACCACTATCTGCATCAGAGTATACCAAACTAACTTTAGTATTGACTTTCTCCTATTTTTTGCTATTTCTGTGTTCTTTTAGAAGTTTCAAGCGTTATATCAATTATCTTTGGTGCTAACTTAGTTATAGGAGCTTCTTTTGTACTCCCAGTTTTATATTTTCTCTTGGATCAATATTTATCCTTTAGCTAGATGCTTAATTATTTTTTTATTCTTTCAGTATTGATCTAGGAGTTTCTTTTACACTCCCACATTGTATTTTCATTGGATGTACCTTTTTGGTCCCATTGACCTACTTTTGTGCTCAGTTGTTGGACTTCATTAAAATTTCTCTTATCTTATCTTACACAGATTGTAATGATTTAGATCCACTGACCAACATTTTGTGGTCATCAGTTGGACATTAATAAAATTATATTTTCTTTTCTTATCTATTTCCACAACAATAAGGATGATCGATTCTATTTTACACTCAAATGTACTTTGGGTTAGGGTCTTTTTTCATCTTTTAAAATTATGCTCTTCAAACCTGATTTACAAGTGATGCTTTTCAGTTCATTTAAGTTCATGGTGTATGGGATGTAAATGCTCTCATATTTGTTACTTTTTTCCTTGGCAAAGGTATCTATAGGTACAGTATGTCCTTTCAGAGTAAATAGAGAAGTTCATCTTTGTCTCTTTTGATCTTGGCAAAGGTATTTGCAGGTATACTAGTCATAGAAAAAGAATTTTTGGCTATGATACATGCTATAAATAAATTTAGGCACTACACCATTGGGTACCTTGTATTAGTCCATATTGATCATTCTGCAATCAGGTACCTCATGAATAAACCCAATACTAGTGCTAGAATGATTAGATGGTTACTCCTCTTGCAAGAATTTGATATAACAATACTGGACAAGCCAGGCAAGCATAATGTAGTGGCCGATTTTCTGTCTAGACTAACCCATGGACAGGACAATGAGTTGGTCAATGATAGTTTCCCCCGATGAAAACCTATTTGCAATCTCCATTCTTGTTTGTATTCTCAATCAAATCATTCTCCCTGCACAAAATATCATTTCTTAGCTGAGGTCAGATTTCAAGTAAGTCTGGCGACACGGTTTAAGAGTATCCCTATTATATAATGATGACTAACCAAGAAGTAGCCTTACTGGGTCATGATGGCTTACCACATCCAAGTTAGGGAAATTACGACCTCCATATTCCACATCCATATCCTTTGATAATCAACCACCAACAAGAGTTTGTGCAATGATGAGAGTGAAAGCATAAGTTAAGAAAATAAGACAGAGAGGGATAAGTAAGAAGACCTAGTGGGAGACACGAGTTCTCTCAGAAAGGAGGGATATAGAAGGAAGGACTCAATATTCATCCAATAGACCAGTGATTGACTCCAAGCAAGAAAGTAAGTCATTTTCTCCAAGCTTTGTGGTGTGATAATACTCGACAATTACAAAAATGACAAAAGGATTTAATAAAAGTGAGCTAGAGGACCACACACCCATATATGAAAAACCTCAGATATTGACCATCCTCCACACAATAGGATGGATTCCATTTATTACTGGCCTGAGAGGTTATGATACGGAAATAGCCTTAGATTTCACCCAAAACCTGAAACATATCAAAGAGGATAAATACGTTACTCAGGTAAGGGGATTGCACATCAGATTATATGAGGAGGAAACTGCAAAACACACAGGCTTTCCAATAGGGCTACATTAGGGAAGGGATGACAGAGAAGCCAACCTGAGGGAAAAATCAACTTTCTTTGGATAGGGTGAGAGCTATGAAGAGGACACAAATGGTGTTAAAAGAGACACTATGCCTAGACCTTGGGATGAGGTTGCTACCATCATCTTGAAATATATCACATGCACGGGAAGGCTTAGCTATATTCCAACTTTTCACTTCATAATTTTGGACCTTCTAAGGAATAGGGTCCACATCAAGTCGAACAACAACATTAGCATCCCTTTCTACCTTCTGCATTTCCTCTGGGAGATGAGTAGGAAGGTGGTCCAAGGAAAGGACAACGCATTGGCCCATCACGGTCTAATAAAGTTGATCATTTGTGAAGAATTGAAGGTTCAAACCCCAGATCTCTCATGGGAATATTTTGTCCTATTCTCACCTGAAGATGTCCAAGGGATGAAAGGCACGATGAAGGAAGGCATAACCCTTGCCTCAGGACCAAAGGAGGAAAAGTATGCCACTATGTCAGGTGCCAAAAAAAAAAATCCATGTAGACAGTGACAATGATAATGAGGTTATGGCTGAAACTGTTATAAATATAATGCACTCCTGGGATACCTCCCACCAGAAAACCCCAGGAACCCCTCCCAGCAAGTCAAGGTTGAAGCGGCAGAGCGGGAGGTTGGCACAACATGCCAAAGCTAAGAAGATGAAAAGGAAAGGAAAAGAAACAATCCCCATGGTGCAGGACCTGTTGGACTCCGGGGATAACGTGGAAGAACATGATGATCCTTCCACACCTATTGAGGAAGAAACCTTCCAGGAAGACTTTGGGGATGAGGAGATGAACACTAGAAAGAATGAGAAACCGACTGAAGCATTGAACGAGTTGGCAAAGGTCGAACAAGCTAGCAAAGGTCAAAGAGGAGATGACTGCTTTAAAAATTGAAGCACGACTCCATAGAAGCAAGCCCGTTTCACCGACATCACCACCAATTATGCATGAGAAGACCCAAATATTAAAAATGCAGCACGCAGGTGAACTAAAGTTGATGGAGCAACAAAATTCAGCACTAAAAGAAAAATTGGGCCAAGCCCAGGAAGAATTGGCCGAGAGAGACCAGAAAATCATATAGTTGGAAGACACTTTAGCCATCACTGCAAAAATTTATGAAGAAATACTGGGGTTTAGACCACCATCTACTGTCTACACAGTCTACCTAAAAGAAAAATGGGGTCGGTTCCAATTGCAGAGGCTGAAGTAGGGTTTACCTTTGAAATTAACCACTCTTAAGTAGTTTGTAGACACCTCCCTAGCTTGCACTGAGCTAGAAAAAGATTAGTCATGTGAATTCTTCCTGCATAATTTTGTGGCACCAAACTCACCCAATTGGTCATGAAACCCCTACATGGGTGAATTCCAACTAAGAGCATTGTGCTCTTAGATGAATCATGAAATAGAAAGAGCCTAGGATGTTCACCTCTACCATGCAGAAGAATGGCAGAACCCATTGTGGATTAGGGCTGAAGCTACACATCCTGAGAAGGTAATTAAGGACCATTTGGCTATAACCTCCGATGAAGATATAATTCCCATACTTCTCGACAAGTAGCGGGAAGTAATCTCATATTTTGACAACACCACCAAAATCACCTACAATGAAGTTCAGGAAGATATCTGTGAGAGGTGGAGAAAAATCATAAAGGACTTGAAAAAATGGGAGCCTCACTCCCCCCTTAGGGTGGAAGTTGCACTTACCAGAGCAAGATTGTACAGGGAATCCTTAATAAAGATCCAACTCAGATGGATAAGAATGAAATTAATCCCACCTTTCTTTCTTCCTGGTTATTACAAAACATATTGATGAAGATGAGGAAAAGAGAGCATGGGCCAAAGAAGAACTAAGCCAAGGCTACTATAGACAGGTAGGGGCTCCTAGAGTTGTTTCCTGAGATATCATAGAGGCTGTCATGGAGTAGGATATGTCACCCAAGGATGGGTGACATCTTCAAGTCTGGGGGATATGATGAGCTTAGAATATAGGTACTCCATGGATGCCTTTTATGCCACACATAAGCAAAGAAAGGATAAGAAAGCACCTCTTTTTGTATGGGAGAATGCATTTTGGTTGATTATTAAACAAAGTAATTTAGATCAACTTTTCTTATGTTTTAGAGTTTCTAATTACTAATCATATGAATAAAGACATGTGTGATAGGGCACAGGTGACATGGAAGAATAACGAGTGACCAAGCTCCAAACTGAAGATCGCAGGAGACACAACGATCCCATTTCCTCTTGATTTGTAGGAAAGAATCTTGTTAAATAGGATCGTTATTTTCCATGTAGAGCTAGGTTAGAAGCAATGATAAATAGCGACCTCTTTGGTAGCAGGGGGTCTGGAGACATTTTCTGAAAAACAATCTTCAACATTTTTGCAGTTAAGACATTTTCATTTTACCTATTCTGTAACATGGATTTATGAATTAATAATGAAATACCAACGTTCTATTAATATCGTGAGTTCATAAGTTTCTTTCCATCTTGAAATATGTGTTGGGGAGGGACCCCTCAATATGTAGATCAGGAGTTTTGTGTTTCATTTCAGGCATTTTCCATGCATTCTACTTAATATTTCTACTGTCATTATGCGTGAATTAGCTTCAACATTCATTTAAATATAAGATCTTGATATCAGCATAAGCACTCTTCTTCTGTAGTCTGATAATGCCGTGCCCGTAGTTTTGTAATACACGGTCTGTAGTCCTGTGCATGCCATTCGCACAGGCGATTTCATATCCAAATTTCCACGTTTTTATGGCATTTCCAGAAAGATACCAGATCTATGGTTTCGCACTTCTAATATAATAAATGAGGATTGCTGATAGGACGAATCTCTACCTGTTTAGATTAGATTCAAGCTTTTTAAACTAGAAGTTATGCATGCTTTCCTTTCTTGACTTGACAGAATAGATTTAGCAGTTTTCAGCACTCAATTCAATAGAATAGGATTTGATTATTTTTAGCATTTCAATTTGATAAGATAGAATTTAGTCGCTTTCAGCATTTCAATTTGATATGATATTATTTATCATTTTTCAACACTCAATTCAATAGAACAAGATTTAATTGTTCTTCAACATTCAATTTGATAATATAGGATTTATATGCTTTTTTGTGTTGCATAAACATAATCTAATTTCTAAAGCTTTCTTTGAGCATTTATGTATTTTCCTATTTTCATAGATCAATACTTCAAACTATCTTAGGGTAGTCTTTAGGACACTTAGAAACAATGAAAGATCCTCTCATAGTGCACATACAGTGCTGAGTAGCTCTCAAGTTTGTACGCTCCCTGGTTGATAATTAAAAGTATACTTCTGGTATAGCTACCCTAAATAGGTACCCATTCCTGGAGTCCACCAATCATATCCAACATGAGGTTCTCCTTTGGGAACCTAAGTCCTTGGAGCATGCATTTAGTGTGGCATAAAAAGTTGAAAACAAAATTATGGCAACAAGTCTACCACTTACAACTATAAATAAGGAAGTGTGGTCTCTAGTATAAGGTTAACACCACAACAACTATAGTAAAAAAGACAAAAAGGGATCTGTTACAGTTGTGATAGAAAATACAATAAGGGCCATAAGTGCGCTAAGAATAAACTATTTTACATAGATTGTGAAGCAGAGGAAGAAAATCAACAAGAAGCACCAAAAGAATAGGAACCGTCTCGAGATGAAGATATATAAGATACTACTTTTGAAGATATTACTACAACCATATCTTGTCATGCATTGGATGGAATTAGCACTCTTCAAACTCTCAATATCAAAGGATTTATCAAAAAGAAAAAGGTAACAATGTTGATTGATTATGGTAGTACTCATAATTTCATTCACTATAACTTACCAAAAGATCTCAATTGATTTGTATATCTAGCACCAAAGTTTCAAGTAATGATTGCATATGGAAGAACTATCAACTACTCAGGGAAATTCCATAATATAAATCTTACTATGTGGGAATAGGTATTGAATAGTCCAATGATTTCTATTACAATGGGTGGTGCTGATGTTATCTTAGGAGTTCAATGGTTACAATCCTTAGGAACCATGGCTTTCAATTTTCAGGATCTTTTCATGAAATGTTTATGGGAAGGAAAGTAATATGAATTACAGGGTATCACAGTGAAACCAAGTAACGTTATAAGCTCTAATGGTATGACAAAATTGATGAAAAAGGGATAAAAAAGTGTAATTGCAAAATTATGCTCATTAGATGTCCAAACATCTAAGCCTCCTATTACCCCATATCTCCAAAGTATCATTAATAAGCATTCGAAGGTATTTGAATATATTTTGAAAGGTATTCCATCTGTTCGATATTTTGATCATGCTATTGACTTAATTCCAAGAAGTGTTCCTCCTAACATCATACCTTATAGATATCCCTATGGATAGAAGAGTGAAATTGAGTGTATGGCTGAAGAATTGTTAGAGGATGGCATAATTAGGCCTAGCCAAAGTCCTTACCCTGCACCAATGTTAATGGTACACATGAAGGATGGATCATGGTGTATGTGTCCATATTATAGAGATCTCACCAAGATCAACATTAAATATAAGTTTCCCATTCATGTCATTGATGAATTCCTAGATGAATTACATGGAGCAATTTTATTCATAAAGTTGGATATTCGTTCTAGGTATCATCAAATTAGAATGAAAGATGAAGACATCCAAAAAACAACATTCATAACTCATGCAATTCATTATGAATTTCTAGTCATGCCATTTGGTCTCACGAATGCACCTTCCACCTTTCAAGGTTTGATGAATTCCATTTTCAATCCTTTTCTTAGAAAATTTGTGCTAGTATTCTTTGATGATATACTAATCTATAGAATGTCTTGGGAAGAACATGTTCACCATGTTGACAAGGTTCTACAATGACTACATGAGCAACAACTATATGCAAAAACTTCCAAATGTCTCTTTGGGGTGAAGGACGTAGACTATTTGGGTCATATTGTATCTCATGAAGGTGTCAATGTAGAACCTAACAAAATTAAAGCCATGATAGATTGGCCAATTCCAAAAAACCTGAGGAATCTTCGATTCCCAAAAACCTGGGGAATATTTCACAAGTCATCCAATCAAGGGAATTAACTTACAAAATCCCATTTATGAGAAGGAAATGTTGGAAATACTGCACGCTCTTAATAAATGGCATCCTTACCTAATAGGTAGGGACTTCAAGGTCAAAACAGATCATGATAGTCTTAAATACTTCTTGGAACATAGACTGTCTTCAGAAGAGCAACAAAAGTGGGTAATCAAGATGTTGGGATATGACTTTGAAATCATCTATAGAAAGGGGAAACATACTGTGGTGGCGTATGCACTCTGTAGAAAAGATGAATATGTTGGGGCATTACTTTGTTCCATTTACATTCTACAACCATATTGGGTAGTAGAAGAAAGGGAAGAATGGAAAAAATACGTATCCATATCGACGCTCATTCAAAAGCTACAAAATGATACCAGTGTATCAGATCCTTTTGTGTGGAAAAATGATTCACTATGGTATAAGTATTGCTTATATTTTTGCAAAAAATCCCAACTCAAGAAGAAGGTCCTTTCAGAATTACATGCCTCTCCTATAGTTGGGCACTCAGGATTCCTGAAAACTTACCACAGGGTCAAGAAGGAATTTTTTTGGGGCAGTCTTAAATCCGATGTTCAAAGGTTTGTGGTTGAATGCTTGGTTTTTCAACAGAATAAGGCTGAAATAGTTAAGACCCCAGGACTTCTACAACCATTGGACATACCTTTCTAGCGTTGGGAGGAAGTCTCCATGGATTTTATCACAGGTCTATCCAAGTCCAAAGGAAAGAATTTTATTATGGTGGTTGTTGATAGAATCATGAAGTATGCACACTTTTGTGCACTCTCTCACCCTTTTAATGCGAGTACAGTAGCTCAATCCTTTATGGAAACTGTTCAGAAGTGACATGGAAATCCGAAGATTATTGTAAGTGATAGATATCCAATTTTCACTAGAAAATTTTGGACTAAATTATTTTTTTGTTTGGGTACTCAATTGTATCGCGGTTCATCTTATCACCCTTAGTTTGATGGGAAAACTGAGATAGTGAACAAGTTTTTGGAAGGCTATCTTCGTTGCTTTCCATCTGATAAACAAACAAAGTGGGTGAAATGGTTGTCTTTGGCAGAATGGTGGTACAATACTTCCTTCCATACATCATAAAAAATGTATCCATTTATGGAACTTTATGGGTACCATGCTCCATCTATCACATCTACCTTAAAAGGAAAATCTAAGGTTCAAGCCGTGGAAGATCACATAGAACACCAACAAGAAGTTCTCCAAATACTTAAGTACAACCTGACTATGTCAAAAAACATGATGAAACAACAAGCTGATCAACATCGTAGTGAAAGGAGATTTGAAGAAAGGGATTGGGTATTTCTCACACTAAAAACTTACAAGCAGATGTCTCTCAAGAAACTAAATAAGGAAAATAAATTAGCACCTAAGTATTATGGTCCTTATAAAGTGTTGCAAAATATTGGTAATATGGATTACTAATTGGAGCTCCCTTCATCTTCAAGAGTACATCCAGTTTTCCATGTTTATTGCTTAAAGAAGATAATAGGAGACAAGATCCCAATTCAAACATTCTTGCCGAAGCTTGATGAAGAAGTAAAAGTCATATTGGAACCTGAACAAATAATTGAAACAAGGAATAAATATTACTGAAATCGGGCTATTACTGAGTACCTCATCAAGTGGAAGAACTTACCAGTGGAAGATTCGACATGGGAATATGATTCCTTCATACAGAGGCATCCACAACTAATCATGCGTTGAGGACAACACTTGTATGAAGGGGAGGGGCATGTTAATCCCTCAATATGGGTACATTTCCCCCTATATTGTGGTTCACTACATTAGTTTTGATGTCATATTTGGTCCATTGGTGGTAATTTTTATTAGTATGGTTATATTATTTATGTCGACTTGGGTCAATTAGTTGGGATTATATCCCTTAGTCTCCCATATATAGGAAGGAGACCTTTCATTTGGAGTGTATTGTCTTGTATTTTCTTGTGTACTTATTACATTGTATAAGGAGGTTTACCCCTCGAAGAGGCTTGTTATTAATCTATTTTCTTCAATCAAGTCGTGGAGTACTCTTTCTGATCTATTTCTACTCTTTTCATACTCTTTTTTGAAAATATGTTGCATAACACTCTTTTTATATAAGAATTGATTTTAAGTGTCTTTTTCATATTATAAAGCCTAAAAAAATAAAATAATGCTATAATACATTGAAGAAGATGAGTGTCGCATGGTGTGCAACTATGTTCCAAGTGCATAGAACATACTTATGCAAAAAATGGAAAAACAAAGAGTGTAGGATGTGGACTCTCTTGAAGCATGTCTTCTCTGGTAAGGGTAGAAACACGTGATTGCAATAAGTAGAAAAGGAGAGTGGTATTTAGAGAATGCATTGGAGGTGAGAGGAAAATGGTAAACTATAACAATAATTAGACTCAAAAGTGCAAGTAGTTATATGCAAATGAAATAGCCCAATATGCAAAAGTTTGACAGTCCCCTCAGTGTTGGCCATAATAAGAGTTAAAGAGGGTCATGAGGCTTCATCTTGGTGAAATGGAGGGGCTAACTAGAGACCCTTGATCCTAACAAAAACTTCAACATGGGAACCAAAATACTATAGGGGTTCTAATGAGGGTAAACATGAGGTTGTAACCTCTAACATGAGAATTATATTTTTTTTTTCAGGATAACTAGCTATTGTCTCAATTTCATGTGTTTTGATCCTAAGGTGTGAAAATAATGGAAGGGTTCATGGAAATAAAGAATTATAGAGATGGCATTCACTATATCCTGCATTAGGACATACAACATTTTTGAATTTAATCACCAATTGGTAAAAATTATCCTTTGTTCTCATTTTCCTATCGAAATTAGTCGAACTAGGAAAAAATGGAATTAGTATTTGTATTTTTTGAAATATTTAATACTCAAGAGAAAGTAAAAGAAACCTAATATACTTACAATAGAATGAGTACCAACAAAATATTCCCAAACACAAGGGTCTAGATATAATACCTCTTTATATAGATCCCATTTATAGGCCCTAGAATGTTCCTGTCGAAATATTCTATTTCACAAGCTCCCTTATTTAACACTTACTTTATGATGTAAGGACAAAGCCATATTGACTTGAATTTACAAATACCTGGATTGTAATGATGTTGGTCGTAGAAAAGCACCATGCCTCCTTCAAATAAGACATGAGGGTGGATATATTTATCATGCTTAGCCTTCACACTCTTCTTCTGTTATTCATTAGTAGTAGTTGCATCTCTTCTGTTCTCATCCAACTCTTCCAAGTATACTAAACATTCTTGTAACTAGGTGGTATATAATAAGAGCTCTATAGCTAGATTCAAATATGGTATTTAATGCTCACCATTATTGACCTTATCCTTGGTAGATGGACATAGTCAATAGTGATGCATGATTTTCCTAGGTATTTATCTCAAAGAAATAGCCTAGATGATAGACTCATATGAAGGCATGGCAATGTCTAAAGGATCATGACATGTTAAAGAACCGATGTCTCAAATGGCTATGGAATACTGATCATCTACTTCAATTTGGATAGAGTTATAATCATGGTCAACATTTCTTATAACTATGGTTTGATAAGCTATCTTGATTGTAGATAGAACTGGTATAAATCTCCTACACTCACTTCCTTGTGTTGGTTCTTGTATTATCCATGACATATGATATCGCATGTATCAAAGATGCAATGTCACCTAGGTTGGGTGAAGGAAAATTGAGTGTTCCCATTAGTGTAGGTTACATTCCCACACCAACATTTTCACATTCCTTCTTCGAATGGATTACTAGGGGGACATTGGTCTCAAAGTTGTTAGAGGAATAATTTATAAGAAATGATAATTGAACTGTTGAATTTTCAGAATTTACTTCAATCTGATCTAGGATATCAACTGAGAGAACAACATGTACAGCATATCTACAGCATATCAATCATGGAGACAATAATGCAAGCACACAAGAGACACAAAGATTTACTTGGGGAAAACCATAAAGGTGAAAAACCCCAATAACTTCCTCAGAGATAGATAGAGCAATGATACAACCAACCAAGAGAGATAGACATAACCTAGCAGCAATCCTCCTCCTCCATAAGTGCGCCTCTCCTCCTTGAGAGCATGTGTGAGAAGTGAGTGAGTAAATAGAGTGCCTCCCGCACTCTATTTATACTTGACTTGACTTGCCTTTTTACCTAACTCATGTCGGCTCGAACTTAACCACATAACATAATGCTGAGTGGGCCGACCCCCAATAGGGTGGTCTAATAACCCTTTGACCCACATGGCCGACCCCCAATAGGGTGGTCTAATAACCCTTTGACCCACATGACTTATACAGGGCCGACCCCAAACAAGGTGGTCTAATAACCCATCAAGTATAAGTTACGACACTTACAATATAAATGACGACACTTCCTTATAAAGGAATAATACCATCTCTATAGGAATATAATATACATATGTGTGAAATACATTCCGAAGTTACATATACATCAACACTCCCTCTTAACTAGGAAGGTATTTCTCAGCACAGTTCTTCTAGCACAAGTCATCTTCTCTGGATCATCGTCACTGGATAATCGTCATCGAGTCATCATCATCGTCACTGCTGCTGCTATCTCAATCAATCTCTGAATCTACTCGTCATAGGAAGTTCTACAGAGCCAGTCCTTTTTCATACTGGATGTAGGCCCACCACCTGCAGGTCTTCATCATCACTGGCCATACTGTGGAATCCTCAGGACTTTTACGTGCGTCACAAAACCTCGAAAGAGCATCCCAGGCTGTTACGAGCACACAGCTCTACCTATAGGATCTCCCAGGGCACCGAATTACATGTGACCTCACCACAAAACCTCGCAAGAGCATCTGCCAGATATCCCAGGGAACCGAATTACATGCCATAGGCAAAACCTCGAAAGACTATCTGCAGATCTCCCAGGGCAACGAATTACATGTGGTCATGGAAAAACCTCGAAAGAGCATTTGCTAGATGTCCCAGGGAACCGAATTACATGCCATAGGCAAAACCTCGAAAGACCATCTGCAAATCTCCCAGGGCACCGAATTACATGCCATAGGACAAAACCTCGAAAGAGCATCTGCCAGATATCCCAGGGAACCGAATTACATGCCATAGGCAAAACCTCGAAAGACTATCTGCAGATCTCCCAGGGCACCGAATTACATGTCCTCCCAGAGCAAAACCTCGAAAGAGCATTTGCCAGATGTCCCAGGGAACCGAATTACATGCCATAGGCAAAACCTCGAAAGACCATCTGCAAATCTCCCAGGGCACTGAATTACATGCTCATCTGCACAACCTGATCCACGGCCACAGAGTATCAACCTGATACTCACCATACATCATCCTGATGTATCCATGATCATCCTGATCATCATCACTGCAACGTCCTGCTGCATGTCATCTGGAGCAACATCCTGAAGCTCGTCATCTATGATCATCCTGATCATCACTGCAACATCCTGCTGCATATCATCTGGAGCAACATCCTGAAGCTCGTCATCTATGATCATCCTGATCATCACTGCAACATCCTGCTGCATGATCTACCTGATCATCAATGCATCTACCTGATGCATACCAAGTATCATACATGATCCTCCTGATCATCAATGTATCCTCCTGATACAAATATATGATACATATCGCCATACATGATCCACCTGATCATCAATGCATCTACCTGATTGTAATACCCCCAATTCGACCCTTAGGATGTAATGTGTACTTGGGATGTATGTTTTCCTAGCGTGGAGCTCAAGGCCAAGGCCCCGCTAGTGAAAGCCGAATTTTATTTAAAAGGCAAGTATTTGATATTTTGATACCATGTGCTCTTAAGCCATGGAAATTGTAATAGGATGTAAATAAACATCAGGCAATATAAAATGTCCAAAGCTGGCTACGGAGGCAACAAATGAGAAGGGGCCACGTGTATCCACTAGGGAGTGGTGAGGGGACTATGGGAGTGACCCATAGGTTGCCATTTGTCATTATGTGAACCCATTGACTTCCTTAGGTGACATTTATTCCTGTTGTAAGAGAGTGGTTGAGATTTCAGCCCAAGACTTTGATGGAGTATGGGCAGCCCTGAAATTCGTATGGGAAGGTATGGGCTCTTTTGACTTGTCCCACAAGTCACTCTACATCTTGGGGGTTGCTCCATCCTTATCCCCATTCCATTGTGGAAGTATGGGACATCTTTCTCCACCCAAAAACGAGCTCCCAACAGTGAGAAAACCGAAAATCGCGACTGTGAGAGAACCCCTGTTTTGGGAAGCCAAAAACGTCCCGATTTGGTATTGGACAGAAAAATCCAATGGGGGATCCATTGGTAGGAACCTTGGGGCGAATTTGGGAGCAATAGCTACCCCAAAAGCCATGGAAAAACCCAGTTTTTGCAGCTCAGAAAACGAGTGACGGATTTGGGTTATTTGCTGAACGAAGCTGTGAGAAATCCGATTGTGGATGTGTGAATAGAGGATGGGATTGCTGAGTCTAGTTTGAAGGGTATGTGGCTCTGGGTTGAGCTTAGTGGACTAGCATCCTCCTCCATCTCCTATTACATGCTTGAGAAACCCAATCGTGTGTTGGCTTAGCATGGCTGTTTGAGTGAAACCCTGACTGTGAGTGAGCCATCTAGTTCCTCCTTAGTGGATACACAGCCCAGCTCGGGGGTGATCTCTCAGCTGAAAGAATACAGGCTGGACAGAGATCTATGGTTGGGTGGAACGTTGCTCTCACGTAGCCAGTTGTTTGGGCCATTATAATTCGAGATAAGTATTCTTGATGTTAATTCTATGCCCTGCAAGCATTTTAAATAATGATTGTTGTTTATATGTTGAATGCATGATAAAACTGTGTGCATATGTATTGTTAATTCCGCTGTGTTTATATTGAATTGAATCTGTATAGAGAAGTTTTAAAATGTTAGTTATTTATGTGCAAAAATTATTGGGGCTAAATTTACAAAAGCCCGGTTTGTTGTTAATGTCTCCTTCCCTGTTGTTCTAAGGAGAAGGGGACGTTACAGTTTGGTATCAGAGCTGCGTTGCAGCATTGGGCCTCTATGGGCCAAATCTGATAGAATTTTCTTAAGTCTGTTTTGAAAAAAAAAGTTGTTTTAAGACTGTTTTTGAAATTTTTGGTTTAAGACTGTTTCGGAAGGAATTCCCGAATGCCTTCCGAAACAGCGGAAGCATTCGGCGAATCGTTCCGAAATTTCGGAAGCGTTCCGAGAATTTTTCCGAAAATTTGCGAAGGGAAGTTTTTCGGAAGGAATTCTCTTCCGAAATTGCGGAAGGAATTCTCTTCCGAAATTGCGGAAGCAATTCTCTTCCGAAATTACGGAAGGATTCCGCGAACCGCTCCGAAACAGCGGAAGAATTCAGTGAACCGCTCCGAAACAGCGGAGAAAAATTCGTTTTTGTGAAAAATTTTCTAAGTGTCGGCGTCGAACGGAAACTTTTTCGGAAGAAATTCTCTTCCGAAATCGCGGAAGGAATTCTCTTCCGAAATTTCGGAAGGATTCCGCGAATCGTTCCGCAACGCGGAAGAGTTCGGCGAGTCGTTCCGAAATTGCGGAAGACTTCGCCGAATCGTTCCGAAACGGCGGAAGACTTCGCCGAATCGTTCCGAAACGGCGGAAGACTTCGGCGAATGGTTCCGAAACGGCGGAAGGATTCCGCGAAGGGCTCCGAAATCGCGGAAGGATTCGGGAAAGTCTTCCGAAACGGCGGAAGCCTTCGCCGAATGGCTCCGCAGTTGCGGGAGCATTCGCCGAATGGCTCCGTAGTTGCGGGAGAATTCAGCGAATCGCTCCGCCATTGCGGAAGCATTCGCCGAACTGCTCCGCAATTGAGGAAGCGTTCGACGAACTGCTCCGCATTGCGGAAGCGTTCGGAGAACCGGCCCGCACGCCCGGACGCGAATGCGATGAGCAGGAGCATCGCATGCAGGAGCATCCGGACTCAGAATGCGATGATTCCTGTGGGGCTCGGAGGCCATTGACGAGGGCCATGAAAAGACCAGTAAAGACCCGTAGCCCAATACACTCCGATTTGACAGAAAATGGATAATAGTGACTTTTGAAGGACAGAGTCCCGAGGCTTGACAGAAGGCCGGTTTAAGCTGAAATTGATACGAGGCAGTCATAAAGCAGGCACAATGTTAAGTTCCGAATCTTGGAGCCAAACTCCAAAGGATATGGTGCCGGGGTGATCAAGAAGGCCAAAAAGCACTGTTCCGGGCCACTTTTTCGGGATTTTGAAAAGCTTGTGGGCAGTAAAAGTGACCCTATATGTGGGAATCAGAAATTTTACTGAACTAGACATTTCATATTCTCATTAAGACGGACAGCTTCCGTTAGACGAAGATTTTCCAGAAATGCACCGTTTGGGAGATAGCCGTTTTTGGCCCAAAATTTGGAATTTTGGGAAAATGTGAAAAATGAGAAGTAGCAAAACCCAGAAATTCATAGAAGATGAATGGTGCATCGGAATTGAAATCCGTGAATTGCAGAGTGTTCCTTGTTATATGGACTAACTTCGCCCGATAGATAAGTTTTTGTGATTCCTCATAGATTTTCTTCCACAGGTGGCTGAAGTTGGCATTCGGGACCAAAATGCAACTGTGTAAAATGTGCAAAAACTGGAGTGAAAACTTGTCATTTTTGAAGGGATGCAGTTTCCGCACCTGATGTCGGAATGGAGCATGAAGACAGGCATTGGAAAGCTTGTCCAGCAGGGAACCATGATACATGAACAGAGTTCAGATGAGGTCTGCATGTATCATAGATATTTAGTGCAGAAGAATGCCAGCGGCGGTTTTGACAAACAAATTTTGTTGTCAATATGGGCAAATTCTATAAATGCATGATATGGAAGAGAAATTCCATGATACGAGGAGGGATCGAAAAGGGAATAATTCCTTAAACCCCTGTTTGTTATCATACTTATAATTATGAAATTGTCATATGGCATAAAAATGTTAAAAATGTAAGGGATTACATAGATGTATATGCACTAGATGACATCTTAACAAACATTGCATAGTGCATATGGAAATGCTTGTGCATGAATGAGATATTGCATATTGGTAAAAGAATGAAGTCTGCACATGCAATGAACCGTTAATAGAGAATATTGTGGTTGATAGTCACTATTGATGTTGGTATTGGTTGTAGGACCAAAGATAACAAAGAGCATGGCTAAACATGTTGGGGATGTTGTTGCATGAAGCCAGCAACCTTATGCAGAAAGGATGGTGCAACAAATCTATGATCATAAAGTTGGCAAAAGGACCGAGCAGCCTTGGTAAGAGGCCAACTGATCAGGTAACATCAGGCGATGCTAATGGTAACCATGCAGGTAATGATTATTGGTTCCAAATTGCATGAATGTGGAAAGGGGATTTGGTAAGATCTCTTCAACTATGTTTGAGTTATGTTGAGATAGTTTGCATGTGATACTGGTTACCAATTGGGACTGTTAACCTACCAAGCTTGGTGAGGTGTGGGTAAGTGAAGGAAATGATCCTTACACCCTATGACTGTTTAGAAATATCAATGCATTCATATGAATTTATATAATTCCATGTGTATGTTGGTTATGTGCTTAATAACCAAGGCAAGTGAGGATGAGTGATCCTGATTATGGTAATACAAGTTATATGAGATAGTCATGTCTCGATCATAATATGCTTGAATGCATAGTACTCATGAAACAATGCAAGGTGGCATTGAGTAGATGTGCATTAAGAGATTTTATAAATCTTGTGAGGCATTGTATGAATGCATAGGGATGATGCATATGTTATTGCAAAATAAATAATGGATAAAATGATGAATTGATGATAATTCTAGGATCATTTCATGGGCTATTATGAATGCAAAATAGTAAGTGCATGAAGAGCTCAATCATGATTGATGGGCTGCTAGAATGCTCTGTGGAAGGACAGAGTTGTATGAATGATATGACTGTGGAATAATGAGTATTTACGATTTATTTAAGTTGCATGAATATGGTGACTATGTCTTGAAATTCTATTGTGATAATGACGCATATATATAGAAGTGTAAATATTTCATTGCATTTCAAATGTAACAGCTGAAGGTGTTTGAATTATTGAGTGTTATAATTCTGAGATCACTTCAGTGACTATTATGGCAATGAATGATTATGTGCATAGATACTCACAATGTGTTTGGCTGATTGGAGTTTCAGTTTCAGGTAGGAAGGTCTTACATATGGCAATGAGGATAAGTCCATAGTAGAGACCGGGATCTACCACATGTAGAAGCCAAAGGTTATGAGAAGGTTCTCATGGTTGAGAGCTCTAAGATCTGAGGACATGCTGTAAGTGGATGCTCATGTAGGGCGGCAGGCATAAGACCATAACGGGTAGAGTGGTGTCACTTACAAGATCCAAACAATATGAGGATAGCCTCATGGATAAGAAAACCAATTTCTGTAGTAGACAGAGTTGCAAATGCATACTGAATTTAATTATTAGTGCCATGGATTGGTTATGGAGCAATCGGATTTGAAATTGTATTGCTAAATGTTGCTGACTGTTTGGCTGTTTAGTAAGTGTGCCAGGAAGACACATTGCAGGAATACCATGACAGAGGTCCTGCAGAAGCCAAACTTCATGGGAAGGGATTCCATGATTTGAAAATGGGTTCCAGGTGGAATGCCATAAGACATTATTAATGTTTCATCTGCACTACATGATTGGTAAACAATATGAGTGGGATGGTGAAGAATATGTCAGTAAGACATATGAAGGTTAAGTAACATCAAAAGGAATTGGGATGGCAAACCGAGGGACTGTCAACTCAGAGAAGGAGCCTCCATTCCTCATTAAAGAAGGGAAATAACATCGGCAAAATGGATAAGTTTTCCATAAACCCTGAATGATAGATATATATGTGTCTAATTGCTAGAGTTAATATGCAGAGCATGTTTTGATTTTATTTCCATCATGAAAGACTGCTTGAAGTATGATTAGGACCTTCATAGCTCACATCAGTAAGGAGTGCACGCCTTTCTGGTGCTGAGTTATGTTAGGGATGCCAATATTGACTACGCCTTAAGGGAATGGACGCATTCCTGGTGTTTCAAGGTTGGATAGTGGATGTTATGAAATAGGTTTACAATTCTAGAGCAGCGATACTAATGAGCTCGCTATCCATTTTGTGTTGACAGATTATACATATGAAACTAAGTGTTGCACCTGAAAGAGAAAAGTGAAGAAAATAGTACTCAAGAAGACTGTATAAGCAGTGGTAACCCTTGCATAGGGTGAGTGGGTATCATGGGGCCATGATAGCCTGCAGTTAAGAAAGTTGCCTAAAGAATTCCTAAATGGAACCGCCGGCTTACATAAGAGAAGAAGTGCCACCCTTGTGTGGGTGAAGAATTGTTATGCGCATTGAGGGATTGTGATACCGTGAAAGGCTGATGCAAGCCTAAGGAAGAGTAGTGGAGCCTTGACCTGTAATGGTCGGTGGCGCAGTTACCTTCCATTGGTCGATGACCCAGACGTATGTGCTGGCTCGGCAATGGAGAGGGCCAACCAGGTATGGGACTGGTTGGGCACCACCAAATGCTTGGTAAACCCAGTCGGCGTGAAGGTGTACTGGTAGGGCATTAATTATTTGATGATTTGGAACAGCCTGCGTGCTGGCCAAACATCTTAGTCCGCAGAAGGATCCCAAGGCTTATAAAGTAAAAGCAGGACCCTGTGGACCAGAGAGGAAATGCACAGTACAGATAAGTATTCATTTTCATTCATTTCTTAATTGAAATAATGAAGGTTTCAAGCATAAAGCTTGTAACAGTGAGCTGATGCATTATTGTTTCTTTGTTGGAAACCTTGGTCAATACAGGAAGCAAGGACCCTGAAAGAAATAAAAGTTGCTTGGTAAATCCAGAAAGTGGCTGGTTGTGCGAGATGGTTGATGATTTGGAGCAGCCTGCGTGCTGGCCAGACATGCGAGATTGTTGATGATTTGGAGCAGCCTGCGTGCTGGCCAAACATACAAGGTTATTTGATGTTGTGAAGCAGCCTGCGTGCTGGAAAAACATACAATACTGTTAGATGTTGAGGGGCAGCCTGCGCGCTGGCCAAACACCCAAATCCATAGGCGATTCCAAGGCTTGTAAAGCAAAGAAGGACCCTATGGAATAAAGTGAAGACATCTAGTGCAGATAAGTATTTGGTTATCTTGTAATTTCTTGCTTATGAATATACATGTGTATATGATTTGGTTATGATTTCCTATGAAAATAAACTAAACATGCGAATTAATTCAATGTTTGAGTGTAGGTATTGTTGGAAGCAATGACTATGGAAGCATCTTAAGGATGCATGTGGGCATGTAACCACCCTAAAGAGATCAGCATGAGCAGTAATGAAAGATGGGGCTAGTGGAACTGTGTGAGTTCTAACAGCTAGGAATTAGACCAACCAAGTGGAGGAACTCCATGGTTGAGAGATCTGGAATAGACCATAGACACTACGTGTCTTAGCCAAGAAGGGCAGGTCAAGCATTCGCGTTGAAGTGAAAGAGGACAGGAGCATGGAAACCATAGTGGTGGTGTGGGCTCCAGAATGGAACAAAACCAAGAGGAGAAACTCTTACTGCTCCCTCTCTTTCCTTTTTATTGATGCATTTATAAAATTAGAAAATTGTTGAATGCATGCATGATTGAAAGTAAAAGTGGGTTTATTTAATTAGTGAATTGTGAATGCTAAGTAATGAATTGTGAATGGATGAAAATGAAGGAATTCATGTGTATGTTGGGCAAGCATAAAAAGTGTGGAAGTCTCATGAGTAAAGCATGGACTATCCATGTCAACTGGGGATAAACCATTGACTTATTTTTAAATGTTCGGGTTATGCTTGGCCTAACGAGAATTGTAATGATGAATTTCACAGGTGGAAATTGAATCGATTGGTTGCAGCCGGTGCATGCAAGTGTTGCTAGTGAGCAAAGCGTGGTCAGTTGTTTCCATTGACCATGGCAGCAGACCAAGGGCTATCAGGATTGGCTGGAAGTCTTCTTCAAACAATTGCCAAGACCCAAGAAAATCTTGGAGAGATACTCAAGATGCAAAAGCAGCAGAACGAGATGAACCACAAGGTCTTGCAGGACACTCTTCGTCTGCAGAAAGAGGTAAAAAGCATTATGAAAGCAATCAGTAAGGGAGAGAAAAGTGGATCAATGAAGAAGCATTCATCCAATCGTCCGATTAAGAGACGCTCCAGGTGGGAAGACTCAAAGGAAATCGAGCAGGTAAAGATGAAGCAACCAATGAAGTGTTGGAAATGTGGAGGGGATCATTGCCTCCGCAATTGCCCAACAAGAGAACCTCAAGAGGGTAGCAGCCATAAAGTTTTCAGACTTGTGGACGAGCTGGAAGATCCGAATCAGCAGGAGCAGCTCGTGAAAATCAAAGGACTTGGTCCTGAAAGTTTAAAGTAAAGGATAGAATGCAGGGCAAATCTGCAAAGTTTTGAAGTTTTGGATATATGTAAATTGTATATATATATGCCTAGGTCTTGGAACACCGAGGACGGTGTTGTTCTAAGGGGGAGGGGAATGTAATACCCCCAATTCGACCCTTAGGATGTAATGTGTACTTGGGATGTATGTTTTCCTAGCGTGGAGCTCAAGGCCAAGGCCCCGCTAGTGAAAGCCGAATTTTATTTAAAAGGCAAGTATTTGATATTTTGATACCATGTGCTCTTAAGCCATGGAAATTGTAATAGGATGTAAATAAACATCAGGCAATATAAAATGTCCAAAGCTGGCTACGGAGGCAACAAATGAGAAGGGGCCACGTGTATCCACTAGGGAGTGGTGAGGGGACTATGGGAGTGACCCATAGGTTTCCATTTGTCATTATGTGAACCCATTGACTTCCTTAGGTGACATTTATTCCTGTTGTAAGAGAGTGGTTGAGATTTCAGCCCAAGACTTTGATGGAGTATGGGCAGCCCTGAAATTCGTATGGGAAGGTATGGGCTCTTTTGACTTGTCCCACAAGTCACTCTACATCTTGGGGGTTGCTCCATCCTTATCCCCATTCCATTGTGGAAGTATGGGACATCTTTCTCCACCCAAAAACGAGCTCCCAACAGTGAGAAAACCGAAAATCGCGACTGTGAGAGAACCCCTGTTTTGGGAAGCCAAAAACGTCCCGATTTGGTATTGGACAGAAAAATCCAATGGGGGATCCATTGGTAGGAACCTTGGGGCGAATTTGGGAGCAATAGCTACCCCAAAAGCCATGGAAAAACCCAGTTTTTGCAGCTCAGAAAACGAGTGACGGATTTGGGTTATTTGCTGAACGAAGCTGTGAGAAATCCGATTGTGGATGTGTGAATAGAGGATGGGATTGCTGAGTCTAGTTTGAAGGGTATGTGGCTCTGGGTTGAGCTTAGTGGACTAGCATCCTCCTCCATCTCCTATTACATGCTTGAGAAACCCAATCGTGTGTTGGCTTAGCATGGTTGTTTGAGTGAAACCCTGACTGTGAGTGAGCCATCTAGTTCCTCCTTAGTGGATACACAGCCCAGCTCGGGGGTGATCTCTCAGCTGAAAGAATACAGGCTGGACAGAGATCTATGGTTGGGTGGAACGTTGCTCTCACGTAGCCAGTTGTTTGGGCCATTATAATTCGAGATAAGTATTCTTGATGTTAATTCTATGCCCTGCAAGCATTTTAAATAATGATTGTTGTTTATATGTTGAATGCATGATAAAACTGTGTGCATATGTATTGTTAATTCCGCTGTGTTTATATTGAATTGAATCTGTATAGAGAAGTTTTAAAATGTTAGTTATTTATGTGCAAAAATTATTGGGGCTAAATTTACAAAAGCCCGGTTTGTTGTTAATGTCTCCTTCCCTGTTGTTCTAAGGAGAAGGGGACGTTACACTGATGCATACCAAGTATCTTCCTGATACATATCATCATACATGATCCTCCTGATCATCAATGTATCCACCTGATACAAATACAAATACATGATACATATCGCCATACATGATCCACCTGATCATACAATGTATCCACCTGATACATATACAGATACATGGTCCAAGCATCCAACATGATGCATAAACAATACATACACATGATCCAACTGATCATATCCTGCATCCAACATGATGCGTACATACATACATAAAATGATCCAACTGATCATGTCCAGCATCCAACATGATGCGTACATACATACATAAAATGATCCAACTGATCATGTCCAGCATCCAACATGATGCGTACATACATACATAAAATGATCCAACTGATCATATCAAGCAGAAACTAGAACATCATCCTGATGCTCATCATCCAGCGCTTACATCCACAGCCATGTGAAGGATCCTCCTCCCAACATGCTTGGAATGGCTTCAGCAAATGTGTCCATCACTTCTTCCCCGAAGTGTCCTCGATCTGAGGAACGCCAAGCCTCTCTCTGAAGTACTCGAGCTTCACCCTGGCTAGTGGCTTCGTCAGCACATCTGCAATCTGCTCGTCCGTCGCAATATACAGGAGCTTCACAGCTCCTCTCTGCACCATATCCCTGATATAGTGATATTTGATATCTATGTGTTTCGACCTGTCATGAAACACTGGGTTCTCGGACAGCTTCACACAACTCTGGTTATCACAGAAGATACCAGTAGCCTCCAACGGGAGATCAAATAACTCAGACAGTAGCTTCCGTAGCCATACTGCCTCACAACTAGCTGAACAGGCTGCAACATACTCTGCCTCAGCTGTACTCAATGCTACACAGGACTGCTTCCTGCTAAACCAAGAGATCACACCTGATCCCATACTGAAGCAACACCCAGATGTGCTCTTCCTATCTGCAGCACTGCCAGCCCAATCTGAATCAACATAACCCTGCAGGTTAAACTTTTGATTCGCCTCATATCTGAGCCCATAATCTACTGTACCCTTCAGGTACCTCAGAACATGCTTTACAGCAACCAGGTGAACACTCCTCGGATCCGTCAGGAACTGGCTCAATGTGTTCACAGCAAAGCAAATATCTGGTCTCGTGTTTGTCAGGTACATCAAGGACCCAATAATCTGACGATACATAGAGACATCAACCAGCTCAGATGAAGCATCACATAGAAGCTTCATATTCGATGTCATAGGTGTGGCCATAGCCTTGTAGTCCATCATCCCGAACCTCTTCAGGATCTCTACTGCATACTTCCCTTGTCCAAGGAAGATTCCATCACTCTGCCACACCTCCATGCCAAAAACAAATAGTGCATCATTCCCAAGTTCTTCATCTCGAACTCGGTAGTAAGCTTCCGCTGCATGTCGGCAATCAATCTATCTTCACCTGTAACAAACAAGTTATCTGCATACAAAAGTAGTATCACTTTTATATTTCTCAATGCTGTCATCTGCAACATGCTTGATCTGATAGATCCATATGGAAGTCATAACAAACTTCCCTTCACATCTTGAGACTGCATCCCAAACATCATTCTTCATGATCGACGGATCATGGCATTCCATTTCTTCATCCCAGATCCTGGGAACTTCAATATCTTCAATAGATATCTTTGTTGCTGGAACAAATGTTGTAGTCCTTTTGTAGGAGATGGCATACGATCTTTCCTACACAACAAGTTAAATTGCATGATTAGAAAACATCTCATAGTTTTCAGAACAAATTCTTACACATAAAGAAATATGTCATACAGTCATGCAATTATCTTAGCCAATGCTTCAATACAACATTTATCCATATTTCGTAACTTTCTAGATGCCTTCCAATCTCTACCAGAACATTGTTAAGAGTGTGCACAACTCCCAACATGTCAGCAAAGAGGTTTCATTCTAGATAAGTAGCAATGGAATGTTGTACAGTGCCATAGGCCACTTACCCATGTATATTAGTAGTATACTGTTCATCAATGCAACTATACATATCCTAAGTCTAGGAACATGAGCATATACATCATTGAACAATTTTATTTAAACAAACACATATGCAAGAAATGATAATTAAAATACTTATCTTTCTTTGTTCGTTGGGTGGACTCCCTCTGAGTCTTTGCTTCCTTGCAGAAGCTGTTGGAGTCCTAATCTGAAGTAGCTTCTTCTACACCTTTCTATTGTGGAATGTAGAAAGATGGTCAACTCCCTCTGAATATCAACATCCTTTCATAAACTACTGAAGTGTGTTCCTTTGCTTTCTTGCAGGAACAACTGGAGTGTGCTCCCTCTTGATTTTTGCTTCTTGGATTACCTGTTCTTGAACTCATATTCATCCTTGGTTCCTATGCATGCTTATTAGTATCATGATTGTGTTATCCTTGTGAACTCATATAAAATCATACATTCATTAGTATACTATTAAAACACAATAATCTCAAGCATGTATAGTCATGATCATTTCAAACAGAAATAATAAGCATTAGCATTCAAGGTTTATGTAGTATTCTTATGGTTAGTCAAATTATAAGAAACATAACATGTCTAAACCTGTAATTACTCAAACCTATGACTCTTCAGGTTAGTTGAATCATCAATCAAGATAAGAGATATAATATGCATAAAACCATGACTATTCAAACCTATGATTTCATGATTCTTCTTGGTTAGTCAAATCATCAAACAAAGTAAAAAGCATAATATGCCTAAACCCATGATTACATAATCAATCATGCCAAGTATACTTATATAAAGGATCTTATCACAAGATGAGATTGTAACTTGATATAGGAAAAACATACCTGGATTAGCATGCTAGCTATTTATGTCTAACATACTCACATGATGTCTTCTTGTTCTTCTTCAATGACTTGTGCTAGTAACCTGTATATCTCATAGGTTAACTATTACAAAACCAAGTTATACATACCTCGTAAATGGATCTTTTATGAGATCCATGACAATGGATGAATCTTTGTTCTTGAACAAAAACATGATTTGTCCTCTTGGTGTACCTTTCATGTTAGTAGACAACATAAAACTCATACAACATCACAATGTGTTAGTACAAACATAAGTTTCATACTCCTAATAAATGAATGACTTCTATCATGCATTCATAATTTTATTAAGGTGATATGATAAGTCTAAAATCAAGATTGTACTAACCGTGATAACATGAAGACAAACATACCATAAACTTAATTATGAACAAATCTCAAAGCATACCTCGATGATTCATACTTGTCGAGATCGCTTGAAATCTTCTTATGTAAGGCCTTAGCCTCATCTCCCTCTGAAACAGGAACTTCTTTACTCATGCAGATGATCAATCCATCTTCTTCTAGGATTAACCCAATCCACTTGATTTGCAAGAACTGGACCTGGAGCTGGATATGGGTTTGTCAGAGAAACCCCAAAAATTCAAACTTTGAATTTCAAACTTTCGAAAGGATAGAAATATGCGCCTTGATGAGCTGATCAAACTGGTATATTCAGAATTTGAAAACTGCAAAGTTTCACTCCTCAATTTTGCCTTTGAAACTTTCGGATTCACTGGAAGTGACCCTGAACTGGGGTTTGATGAAGCCCACTCTTTTTCCCATCAAAATTTTTGATCCAAAGCTCTAAGCTTCTATTTTTCTGAGGAGCTTCCAGCCGTGGTTACGGATTTCAAATCCTAAAACTTCGCCAAAACGTATTTATAGCGAAAGTGCTACGATGACTGGTTTTTGCTATATCAAGCCCTAGCATCGTTAGTGCAACAAGTGTCATACATGCCATATCATGCCTTCTTTCAGGCTAGCTCTGATACCATGTTGAATTTTCAGAATTTACTTCAATCTGATCTAGGATATCAACTGAGAGAACAACATGTACAGCATATCTACAGCATATCAATCATGGAGACAATAATGCAAGCACACAAGAGACACAAAGATTTACTTGGGGAAAACCATAAAGGTGAAAAACCCCAATAACTTCCTCAGAGATAGATAGAGCAATGATACAACCAACCAAGAGAGATAGACATAACCTAGCAGCAATCCTCCTCCTCCATAAGTGCGCCTCTCCTCCTTGAGAGCATGTGTGAGAAGTGAGTGAGTAAATAGAGTGCCTCCCGCACTCTATTTATACTTGACTTGACTTGCCTTTTTACCTAACTCATGTCGGCTCGAACTTAACCACATAACATAATGCTGAGTGGGCCGACCCCCAATAGGGTGGTCTAATAACCCTTTGACCCACATGGCCGACCCCCAATAGGGTGGTCTAATAACCCTTTGACCCACATGACTTATACAGGGCCGACCCCAAACAAGGTGGTCTAATAACCCATCAAGTATAAGTTACGACACTTACAATATAAATGACGACACTTCCTTATAGAGGAATAATACCATCTCTATAGGAATATAATATACATATGTGTGAAATACATTCCGAAGTTACATATACATCAACATGAACAATGGTGGCTATATTTACTTCGTGAAGAAATTTAATCACCCAAAATATCGAATATACCACAACCATTATGGAATGAGTCCAACTTCTACCTAGTAACAGATTGTAATCAAGTGGAGCATCAACAACTTCCACTTCTACGCTAACTTTCCTCCCCCTAACTCTATTTGGACAACCATGATGATTTCATGGGGTTGGAATAGGTGACCATCAAATGCTTTTAACATGGTTATTGGGGGAACAACATTAGGTGAGCCAATGGTTTTCCAATGTGATAAGGACATTGCACATGTGGATGATCCTTCATCTACAACAGTTCAATTGATGTTTTTCCTTCCAGTCGAAACTTGTATTTGAAAATTTGCATGATGAGGTAGGTGAGGCTTCCAATTGTCCAACTTGAATGTCAACAACTGACTATCCAAAAGATCCATGCCCCCTATAGCCAAAATTAGGGCCTTCCATTGAGTATGAAAATTTTGGAGGACTTTAAGGGTGGACATTGCACAAGGAGCTTGAGCTAGCTCTTCCATTATGCTATAGTTTTGAGAAGCATGTGCATTTGGATTGCTCATAGAATTTTTTAGAATACCTTTCATTATTATGGGAATAGTATCTTTCACCAGTTTATCTATGAGTAATGGTTGAGTTGTTTTGGACTCATGATCCTAGTTTCCTTTAGATCCATATGTAGTTGAACCATTGTTTATATTCATTGTATGGAGGTTTGTTTCCCTGTGACACACGAACACTTCACTTTGGCTTGGATTGCAACCTTTCAAAGAGGCACCCCGATTGTCTCATTATGGGATTGCAGGGTTTGAGTTATCAATAGCAATCATTTGTTACTGTCATGGATGAAACATATTAGTTATCATGGATGGTGGATTGGAATCTTATTTTTGTGCCTAGAAATGTTTAGAAACTTATAGTTTGGGGAGTAGGTAGGTCAAGTGATCATCCATCAATAGGTTGCATGGGAACTTGGCCTTCTTTTTCTCTCCCCCCCATCAATGTTATTGATTTTATTGTCATTGTTATTTACATTATTTTTTCCCTTATTCCCATTCATCTTATTCTTATTCTTATTCCTCTTCCCTCAGGGATATTAGATCCCATAGCATTGGCCATCTATACTACCAAAACGTTTGTAGGAGGGTTGGGTTTGGTGTTTTTCTGTTTTTATTCTTAGTTGTAGGTGCATTCTAGTTGACACCTTGATAAGCTATGGTTCTCTCAACCAAACCAATCACACCATCAACATTAGTTCCATTTGTGGGTTTATTTGGATCAATATCATCTCTAGGAACAATTGGCAGGAGCTCATACAACATTCTTGACTAGGAATACACCAAGTTGAGTTGTTGAGCCTTGATAATGGATTGCTCTTCTGTTTTCACTCCAAAGAGGGCCACATCGTTCATAATGAATGAATATAATGACTTAATGAACCAATATGTTAAGAAATCATCATGAATTTTATCCTATATTAAGCTTCCTCTCCTCCTCCATTCATGAATGCGATCGAAGATGTGCATGGACTTATCCTTCTTGAATGAAGACATGAGTTATGTTCTATTCTTGTAATGGACTAGTATTTGATTTTTTTTTAGGAAAGTCATTGCAATCAGATTGAATTTCTTAAAGGAATCTCGTGGAAAATAAATGTACCACTTCATTCCTACAAATGTTAAGTTCCTTTGGAAGAGCTGAAACCTAATGGAATCATTCATCAATGAGATCCAATAACAAAAAATATGGAATTCCATCACATGGTTAGTCATATATTATTTAGGATTTCCTTCAAACTTAGGGATGTTTGAAGGAATTTTGGTAGGGATAAGAGGCCATCTAGGGTTGTGCAACATTGGATCATTGGTTAAATTTCTCATATCTGGAAAATTCAAAATACCCAAGAATGGTAACTTTGTCTCTTCCATATAATTCAAATTTCTAGGAGCATTTCATTCCCATTAGTTTACACTGATAACTAATTTCCCAGGTATATAAGGATCCGAGGAGTTGTCAAAGGTTGATCATTCTATCCAAATTTTTCAGTTTTACAAAACAAAGTTTGTATAAAAGGAAAGATATTGATTCTAGGTATGCACCGAATTCCCATGAACGGTTGGATGCCTTGTGAAGTATTAAAATTTGAAGGATTAACCATGTTTATACCCCTTTCCACAGATGAAGGAATGTTTCCTTAGTGCATATTGTTGATCCGCACGCGACCAGGAAGCACGTGGGGGACAATAGTTCGACTGAATGAGTCGGATCTATTATGGAGGAAGCATAAGAAAGATGATAAGCAAGCAGGAATACACTACACAGATAATCACATACACACAGACAATATGTAAGATAGCAAATTGATTTCTCTATTACTGAAAACGAGATAGATAAGATGTATATTACAATATTTTACATGCTTATATAGAGAGTACTGAGATGCTTGGGTGCCTGCCCGTTATGTTCAGTTACAA
This sequence comes from Larix kaempferi, assembly GCA_027924585.1. Taxonomy (NCBI): domain Eukaryota; kingdom Viridiplantae; phylum Streptophyta; class Pinopsida; order Pinales; family Pinaceae; genus Larix; species Larix kaempferi. Next base: position 9,927,357 of record BSBM01001642.1, read on the forward strand.
GAGAATTTAGAACGGTTCGACAGTTCAACTGTTACAATCAACTGGAAGATAGAGAGACAGTCTATCGAAGTTTGATAGTTTCAAGTTGCAGGTCAATGCTGCGCAAGTCGATGTCGCAAAACTGTTTGAGATCGCTGAACTTGTCAAAGGTGCAGAGTTTTCGAAGCCATGTCAAAGTTGAAATTTGTTGAAGTTGTGTCGACGTTGATGACTTGTTGCGAAACTGTTACCATTCGACTACAATGCCAACTGCGATGTGGATTAGACCTCCTTCCTTAAGAAACAATGGTCCCCATTGTTTTCTCGTGAAGGCGAGAAAACTGGTCGGTTAGTTCAGTAGCAGAGTACCATTTTCCTTGTGTTGGGATAGGTCCATATTTAGCAACTTGAAACAAGTGCATTGTGTTCGTCATTGTATGGCATACTCTTTGTCCCACAATGGTGTCATAAGGAAGAGGCTCCTGAACATATGTATGGATGTTGTCAGGTTCTTCTGTCGGTAAGTCATTTTGTTCCAATAGTGGTGCATGGTATGGTCGAAGTGGATCCACATTGAATACTGGATGCAGACCCAACATGCAGGAATGTCGAGCTGGAAATATTTTTCGCCAATCTGCTGAAGAATATTGTATGGACCATAGCACAAAGGTTTCAACTTCTTGTATGGACCAATGAAGTGCTCCTTCTTTAGATGTAACCATACCTTATCCCCAATTTGGAATGAATGAGGAATACGATGCTTATCGTGTTGGTACTTAGCTTTCGTATTTGCTCGTTGCAACATTTCTTGTGCTTATCGATAGATGCCACAAATCTGTTCTTGGAACTTCAATGCTTTTTTAGCTTCCCACTGGTTGTAGTCGGTGTCGGAGTTCGACTTTGTCGAGGACCTGATCAAGTCGATAGGCACTGAGGTTTGATATCCGTAAAAAATCTCAAATGGACTCTTTCCGATAGAGTTGTGTTGAGCACGATTGTAGTTGTGTTGTATGTATGGAAGACTATCATCCCATGTTCGTCGATGCTTGTGGTTGTACATGCGAAGCAATTGTACGACCAAGCGATTCATAGCTTCTGTTTGTCCATCGGTCTGAGGATGGAAAGTTGTCGACAATGAGAGTTGTGTGTCAAGCTACTACCAAAGAGTCTTCCGAAATATGCTGACGAATCTGGAATCTCGTTCGAAAATAATGGTTTTCAGTAAACCAAAGTGTTTCCAAACATGTGCGAAGAAGAGCTAAGCGGTTTGTTGCACTGTCATCGTCTTCTTGCATGGAATGAGAATGGCCATCTTGGAAAATCTATCCAGTACTACTAAGATCGCGTCATGTTGATGTTTGGTAGTAGGATATCCTGTCAAGTATTCCATTGAAATAGATGTCCATGGTCGACTAGGAATTGGAAAAGGTATGTACAATCCTTGTCGTCGATTAAGCAGTTTAGCAATGGCACAAACCACGCATGATGGAATGTACTTGTTGACGTCATTTTTAAGGGTATTCCAAAAGAAATACTTCTACAAAATAGCAAGGTTCTTTGCTACCCCAAAGTGCCTTGCAGTCTTGCTATAGTGAACGTCTCAAATGAGCTACTGTCGATGCTCACTTGTCGGTACACAAAGCTATCCAAGCTTGTATAGAAAGGTATCCATTAGAGGAAATTTAAATTTAAAATGGGCCTTCAAAAATAATACAAATTCCATGTCATCATGTATTAGCCAATCAAAATGCTTTAAAATTCAACAAGGGAGCACCTAAAAAAATTGGAGGGAAAAAAAAAAAAACTACTTTTTTGGATCGTATTTTCAACTTATCTGCTTTTAGGTATACTCAAATTTCAAGTGGGAGGACTCGTTGGATGCATAATTAAATTATACATCCAACGAGTACCCATGTTGCATACTTTTAACAACATCCATACCATAAAAAATCAAAAATACATTAAAAAAGCATATTTTCTCTCACTAGAAACACATTTTTTAATGTATTTTCAATTTTTCATGGTGTGGATGTTGTTAAAAGTATGCAACATGGGTACTTGTTGGATGTATAATTTAATTATACATCCAAAGAGTCCTCCCACTTGAAATTTGAGTAAACCTACAAGGAGATAAGTTGAAAATACGATCCAAAAAAGTAGTTTTTTACTCTCTCTCTACTATTATTTTATTATTTTCTTATTATTTTCCTTAGGAGGCCCACTTTTTACCCAAATTTCCTCTAATGTTTCCGGAAATAGTCAGTGGTTGACAACTTGTCAGTCTGAAGCTGTCGATAGACTGGTGAAAAGTCGATGTATTCCTGATACAACTGAGGCCAAGTAGTGGTGTCATATCCCTGCATACTCATCATTATAAAAAAGGAGAGTAATGGGTGGTCTTCTTAGACAATTGGCGGTGGCATTAGATTTACCTTTCCAATACTTAATTACCAACTGGAATTGTTGCAAGTAATTAATTCACTTGAGTTTTCGATTTGTTTGTAGTTTTGACTAGATCAGAGTGAACTGGAGAGGCTTATGGTGAGTGAGGATGACCGTTTCCATGGCAAGGATGTAATGCCTCCATTGCTTGAGAGTTTTCACAATGGCGTACAGTTATTTTTCGTACATCGAATATCTTCTAACAATGTCGTTAAAAGTTTCAGAATGAAAAGTGATTGGGTGACTAGACTAAGTGATCGTTGCACCATTTTCATAGTCCATTGAATCTATCTCAATCTCGAAGGGCTGATGCAAATCAGGTAACACAAGTTCTGGTGCAGTGCAGAGCTTGTGCTTGAGCTGTTCAAAAGCTTCTTGTTGTGTCGGTGTCCATTCAAAGACAATTTTCCCACTTCCTTTCGTCAACTGATTCAAGTGCCAGGATATGTGACTGAAGCTGAGTATGAATCATTGATAGAAATTCGCCAAACCAAGAAAAAATCTTAGTTCTTGAATATTGTGAGGAATGGGCCAATATTTCAGAATTTGTACTTTTTTGTTAAATTTTCAGAATTTACTTCAATCTAATCTAGGATCTTAACTGAGAGAACAACATGTACAACAAATCTACAACATATCAATCATGGACACAATAATGCAAGCACACAAGAGACACAGAGTTTACTTGGGGAAAACCATAAAGGTGAAAAACCCCAATAACTTCCTCAGAGATAGATAGAGCAATGATACAACTAGAATACAAGAGATAGTCTTCTCCTAGCAGCAGAGCCTCCTCCTCACAAGTGCACCACTTTCTGAATGAGAGAAGTGTGTGAATGAATGACCAAATAGAGATCTCCCGATCTCTATTTATACTTGTTTTGTCCTGCCCAATAAACTAATGAGGCCTACATATCTAGCTTAACCCGTGGTTAACTTAATTCGGGCCGACCCCACACTTGGTGGTCTAATAACCCTTTGACCCACATGGCCAACCCCTAATAGGGTGGTCTAATAACCCTTCGACCCACATGACTTATACAGGGCCGACCCCAACAAGGTGGTCTAATAACCCATCAAGTATAAGTTACGACACTTACAATATAAATGACAAACACTTCCATATAGAGGAATAATGCCATCTCTATAGGAGTACAAAATACATATATGAAATACATGGGTGAAATACATTCTGAAGTTACATATACATCAAAATTTTTCTGGGTTGAAGTAAATGGCTACAGAATCAATTACAAACCCCAAATATTTGATGTTGTTCATCGCAAAGGAACATTTGTGCATGTTCAAGTAGAGTCGATGTTGCTAGAGAGTGTTGAGGACTTGTTGATGTTGTCTGACATGTTCTTCCCATGATCGACTGAAAATCAATATGTCATCAAGATAGACAATGACCCATTTGCCAATGAAAGGTCACATAATGTTATCCATGTATCGCATGAAGGTCGCAGGTGCATTGGTTAATTTGAAAGGCATGACTAACCATTCAACCAATCCTTCATTCGTATTGAAATCAATTTTCCATACATCTAAGGGATCGATTGGAATCTGATGATATTCCGACTTGAGGTCAAGCTTAGTAAAGAACTTAGCACCTTTCAGACAGTTGATGAGCTCATCTATTCATGGCAGAGGGTACCGATTCTTCACCGATATTTTGTTGAGTACCATGTAGTCAATGCACATGCGCCAAGTTCTGTATTTCTTTGGAATGAGGACGACTGGACTTCCACAAGGGGAGGAGCTGGGTCAGATATGAACTTTGTCGATCAATCCTTGGATTTTTCTACGAATCTCTTCACTTTCTAGAATGGATGTTCCGTAGACAGATGCGTTAGGAAAAGAAGAACTGAGAGAAATTACAATAAAATGTTTTACCTGGCAATGTAGAGGTACTCCATTTGGAACTTGGAATAGGTTTTGGTACTCATCAAGAATATTTTCGATCTGCTGCTTCTGCTGGGAGCTACACTTGTCAGTGACTCGACTTGTCGCTATAGTCTTCCTAGAATTTTGCGGCTCTATCATAATCAATGCGAAGTTCTGAGCATGATTGATGAGCTTCTTTTTCTATTTAGCAGATATCATTGCAACCATTGGTGTAGGTTTTCATTCTGATATGCTGTACCATTGATTCTGAATTTCGACAATCACCTTCTGCGGTTGTGATTGGTAACTTCCATGGAGATCCCATAGGTAAGGTTTCCCAAATAGGGCGTTGAATATGGAGAGTGGGTCCATGTCGCAAAGTACTTCATCTTTAAAAGGATTTATGAAGTATTCGAGCTTGCATTGTCGAGTGCATTAGATCTTGTCGATCCTTCATCCAACTGATGTTGTAAGGTCGAGGATGCGGAGTGGTCAAAAGACCTAGTTTCTTCACAAGTTCTTCAAAAACAAAGTTCTTCCGACTTTCATTGTCCACAATCATATGCAATGGATTATTTTGAACCCATATCTATGTATGGAACATGCACTCTCATTCCTCCTCGTCGATGATAGTCGAGGCTGCTGGAGTTGTTGATTTCTATGTTAAGAGAGTCGTTGCTTCTAGATTGGATTCTACCATAGTCTTGTCAAATGCGTTGGATGTCGATACTTTTTCCAAAAAGTTCTTCTGAGATTTTCATTCAGACGTATCATGCCAAGATGAGTGATGGTAATCGAACCATTTTCCAATACGTTTCTTTCTACGTTCCCTTTCGTGAAAAGGATTTTTGCCGTGATTTGTCTTTGGCGGAGTCAGCTGAGAATATTTCGACTTGTCGAAGTCAGATGGTGCCTTCTTGTTGGGTGGTCATCCTGATGTTGGCTTTGTCGCAAAGCATGCTTTTCCCTTCTGCTTGGTTTCAAGTTTGATGGCATAGTGGAATGCATCCACAAGCGTATTGACAGTCAGAAACTCCATCTCCCACTAAATGTACTGGGATAATCCGTATATGTACTGCAAAACAAGCAATTTTTCTTCCTCTTGAATGCCAAGTCTAGCCATGATTCAATAGAATTTGTTGGTGTAACTTTGTACGGACTGGTCTTTCCATTTCCTTAGCTGCTACCACTTCTTATACTACTTCTCAAGGTAATTGGGAGGGTAAAATTCCTTTTGGATGTATTCAAAAAATTTCTCCCATGTGTTGATGGGGTCTCCGCCTTTTTCCATCGTTGTCGAGAGGTTCTCCCACCAGTAGTGTACAAATGTTGACATCTTTAAGGATGCAATGGTTATCTTTTCGACTTTTGCGAGTTGATTCACATAGTAATAGGATTCCAATTGTTGTACCCAATTGTTGACGGATTCCACGTCAATCTTTCCTTCTAGATTCGGTATGTCCAAATTCATTTGCACTTTGAAGAGGATGATTTTGTCAGAGTTAGTTCTTGTAAAAAATGCTCCTAAAGTCGAATAAAATCATGTGAGAACCTCATTGAACTGGGTGAACATCTCAGTTCATTGTCGAGCCAGCGCTTGCTCTATGAGCTGCTGTGTCTCATCGATTACAGGTCTTTTGCCTATTTCTTATGCCATTTCTTGAGGTAGTGTCTGCTTGGATTGCTGATTTTGCAAGCGTGTTTGAACCAGCATAAGTCAGGTAACTTCAATGGAAGTGTGTACGCAAAACTTAAGCATGAACAAAGCTAATGCACTCAAACGAAGCTCTGAATGAGTTCTGGATTCACTTTGATACCAATGATCCGCACGCGACCAGGAAGAACGCGGGGGACAACCATTCGAATCAATGAGTCGGCTCTGTTATGGAGGAAGCATAATACATAAGATAAGCAAGCAAGAATACACTACACAAATAATCACATACACACAGACAATATGCATGATAGCGAATTGATTTCTCTATTATTGAAAACCAGATCGATAAGATGTATATTACAATAGTTTACATTCTTATATAGAGAGTGCTGAGATGCTTGGGTGCCTTGCTATTTTGTTGAGTTACAAGAGAAGTTAGAACAGTTTGGAAGTTCAACCCTTACTTAGATCTTGTCGATCCTTCATCCAATCGATGTTGTAAGGTCGAGGATGCGGAGTGGTCAAAAGACCTAGTTTCTTCACAAGTTCTTCAGAAACAAAGTTCTTCCAGCTTCTTTGTCCACAATCATATGCAATAGATTATTTTGAACCCATATCTATGTATGGAACATGCACTCTTGTTCCTCCTCGTCGATGATAGTCGAGGCTGCTGGAGTTGTTGATTTCTATGTCAAGAGAGTTGTTGCTTCTAGATTGGATTCTACCATAGTATTGTCAAATGCGTTGGATGTCGACACTTTTTCCAAAATGTTCTTTTGAGCTTTTCATTCAGACGTATCATGCCAAGATGAGTGATGGTAATTGAACCATTTTCCAATATGTTTCTTTCTACGTTCCCTTTTGTGAAAAGGATTTTTACCGTGATTTGTCTTTGGCGGAGTCAGCTGAGAATATTTTGACTTGTCAAAGTCGGCTGGTGCCTTCTTGTTGGGTGGTCATCCTGATGTCGGATTTGTCGCAAACCACGCTTTTCCCTTCTGCTTGGTTTCACGTTTGATGGCATAGTGGAATGCATCCACAAGTATATTGACTGTCAGAAACTCCATCTCCCACTGAATGTACTGGGATAATGCATAGATGTCAGGTAACTTCAATGGAAGTGTGTACGCAAAACTTAAGCACGAACAAAGCTAATGCGCTCTAACGAAGCTCTGAATGAGCTCTAGATTCGCTTTGATACCAATGATCCACACGTAACCAGGAATAACGCAGGGGACAACCATTCGAATCAATGAGTCGGCTCTGTTATGGAGGAAGCATAAGAAATAAGATAAGAAAGCAGGAATACACTACACAAATAATCACATACACACAGACAATATGCATGATAGCGAATTGATTTCTCTATTATTGAAAACCAGATCGATAAGATGTATATTACAATAGTTTACATTCTTATATAAAGAGTGCTGAGATGCTTGGGTGCCTTCCTATTTTGTTCAGTTACAAGAGAAGTTAGAACAGTTTGGAAGTCCAACCCTTAATTAGATCTTGTCGATCCTTCATCCAACCGATGTTGTAAGGTCGAGGATGCGGAGTGGTCAAAAGACCTAGTTTCTTCACAAGTTCTTCAGAAACAAAGTTCTTCCGGCTTCTTTGTCCACAATCATATGCAATGGATTATTTTGAACCCATATCTATGTATGGAACATGCACTCTTGTTCCTCCTCGTCGATGATAGTCGAGGCTGCTGGAGTTGTTGATTTCTATGTCAAGAGAGTTGTTGCTTCTAGATTGGATTCTACCATAGTATTGTCAAATGCGTTGGATGTCGACACTTTTTCCAAAATGTTCTTTTGAGATTTTCATTCAGACGTATCATGCCAAGATGAGTGATGGTAATTGAACCATTTTCCAGTACGTTTCTTTCTACGTTCCCTTTTGTGAAAAGGATTTTTGCCGTGATTTTTCTTTGGTGGAGTCAGCTGAGAATATTTTGACTTGTCGAAGTCGGCTGGTGCCTTATTGTTGGGTGGTCATCCTGATGTCATCTTTTTCGCAAAGCACGCTTTTCCCTTCTGCTTGGTTTCACGTTTGATGGCATAGTGGAATGCATCCACAAGCGTATTGACAGTCAGAAACTCCATCTCCTACTGAATGTACTGGGATAATGCATAGATGTCAAGTAACTTCAATGGAAGTGTGTACGCAAAACTTAAGCACTAACAAAGCTAATGCGCTCTAACGAAGCTCTGAATGAGCTCTAGATTCGCTTTGATACCAATGATCCACACGTGACCAGGAATAACGCGGGGGACAACCATTCGAATCAATGAGTCGGATCTGTTATGGAGGAAGCATAAGAAATAAGATAAGAAAGCAGGAATACACTACACAAATAATCACATACACACAGACAATATGCATGATAGCGAATTGATTTCTCTATTATTGAAAACCAGATCGATAAGATGTATATTACAATAGTTTACATTCTTATATAGAGAGTGCTGAGATGCTTGGGTGCCTTCCTATTTTGTTCAGTTACAAGAGAAGTTAGAACAGTTTGAAAGTTTAACCCTTATAGTCGAGTGGAAGATAGAGACACAGTTTGTCAAAGTTCGAGAGTCACAAGTCACAGTTCAATGCTGCGCAAGTCAATGTCGCAAAATAGTTTGAGGTCGCTAAACTTGTCGAAGGTGCAGAGTTGTCGAAGCCGTGTCGAAGTCGGAACTTGTCGAATTTGTTTTGACGTCGATGACTTGTCGTGAAACTATTAGTATTTGACAACAATGTCGACTGCGATGTGGATCAATTGTGTCCCTAGGGAAATATGGAACTAGTTCCCCCTATTCCTAGATTAATTATATTTTCGTGTGGGACATTTAGTCCTACAAGAGTACTACTTTTCATAACTCCCATTCATAGGAAGGGTATGTTCATTTTAGGCTGGTTAGAGCTAGGAATGACTCCAATCAAAGTGAAAGGGGTGGGTATGGATGTATTTACACCATAGGGTGGGAATGCATGGGATGCAATAGATAGACAACTACTAGGGGCAGTAGTGTTCATTGATATGGGAGGGATATTAGCATTCACAAGTTGGAAACCTAAAAATATCATTTCAAAGGAGAGGCCTGTATATACACCCAATACTTAAAGGATGACCATTTAATAGAATAGTCCATCTAGTAGGAATCAATGAGGCCATTGGGAACCATCGAGATGCTACCATGTATGAAACATTGGGATTAACTTGTCCTACCAGATTTGAACTGACTGGAGGTGGAGTTCCTCCAGTAACAAATACCTCTCTTGATTTTTCCATACTATCCCACTTAGATATGGATTATTAACTCTAGGGATGTCTAACTTAGAGTCTCTATTATGAAAACAATTAGGACAATACATTGGGTTTAACATCCCTTCACGGTCTAAGCGATCCACTATAGAAATAAAACCTATTTTTTCCTTAGGATAATAAGATACAGCTCTAAGGGTGTTATTCAACTATCCCTTAGTGTTAGTAAGGTGTCCTTCTTTGGAAAAACTCTTAGACTCTCTAGAACTTGAATGATGTTCTTCTTCTTTGTGTTCTATTTCTAGTTCTTAGTTCTATTCCTCTACCCCCTGTGGGGGTAGATTATGTAATCTAGTCTTCTCCTTTGTGTAGGTAACCCTCTTCATTCAAGATATAGTTGTTGAATCCTTCTAGACCTACTCAAATGTTGATTAGCAATGGTGTCCTACTAAAAACATAAAGTAAGAATCTTGCAAAATAATAAATAAAACAAATATTACATGTTAAAATATTCCTAATAATATTTAAATGACTAGAAATAACCTTCCAATGATAGGTATTGGTTATTTATAACCAAATACCAATCAGTGAAGAGATGAAAATACGGGTTTTCCAAGAGTCATCTTGGGATGATTAGGTCCCAAGTCCAACAAATGAAGATTTGAAAGAGATATTTTTTATAACCTTCATGCAACAATCAATAGGGGTGAATGTACTCTCCTTCAGTGAATACCATCCCAACGAGATGAGAAAGAGGTTCTACATTTTCCTCAGGTTCAACAAGATGTTCTCCTTGCAGTCGCCTGTGAGGATCATAGAAAAGAAAACTAAGGTTACTACTTCGTTCTTGGTAGTTAAGTGGAATGGTCATTGGAAAGAGATTCTGGAAATGGGAAGGGAACATATGACACAATTCCTAGACCCGAAGAATCATTGAGCAGTGGTGTCACCCCATTGAATTTACATGCTTGAAAAACTCCCAAACTCACCAAACCCCACTAATTCAAGCAATAGGGGATAATATTCCCACTTGGACTAGTTTTACCTACCACTTAATGTTTGTGTTAGAGACGATTTCCCAAAAATTACTTCACACTACAAATGGATATAACACTTTAATTGTTCCTAGTCTCAATATTGAGTGTCCTTGGAGTATTTAAATCACAACACCTATCTCCAATGTCCTAGAACCTAGGCTCTTAGATGTGTTTATAGAAAATAAAATATCACAAATTGTTTACAATACTTTCTACTTTTCAAAAATACCAATTTCGATGACTTTTTCAAAAAAAGAAGAAATTAAGAAAAACTAAAGATATCCCAATGCAAATGCACTCATTCACACTTTTTAAAATGAAATATGAAGAACTTTTCAAAAAACGAAATCAACTCCTTTAATGTAAAATCAATCTACCAATTTTTGTTTCACAAACCAAATACAATCTTTAAGATCCAAACTTTTTACTGTTTTGATGTAAATGAAGCTTTTGCACAACAAATAAACTAATGAAAACAACAAATACTGAGAATGTTATGCCTATCGCTATAGTGGAAACAACTTCTAACACTATCCTCTTTTACCACATGAAGCCAAATCCAAGTTCAAGAAGAAACAAGTTCTTAGAATCAAACAAGTTGATAGGTCTACTACGTGACAAGGTTTTGGAAGCAAATTTTTCTTTCAAACATAGATTACTAGGAGCACCAACAACTAATTGATATGCGTTGGGTGTTCACACTCAAGGCTTACCAATCTCTCAAATAGATGAAAATAAAATGAATTACAAGACACTCCTAACACTTTTCATGATTTTTTTTTACTCAATCTCAATGCAAACAAACTCAAACACCTTCTAAAAAAATCCAAATAGGATTTAGAAAGCCTCCCTGCCACTTAGAGAATCCAAACAATATAATATATTTAGGAAAAAGAGTGTACAACTAAGAAAATTTTCAAAGCTCAACAAATTTTTGCTATCCAGAAGGTTAGGTGTGAATCATCCATGCATGTCACCACTATAAGGTGTGAATGTCCCCTACCATTTGCTACTGTAAGTAATAGAGGGTGCGAATGGCTCCCATGATGGAATAAAAAAGAAAACATTAAAATTATGGGAATTTCAAGGTATCTAGGTCACCGCTAATTCTATTAGATACTGATACACCCATAACAAATTAAAAAATCAATCAACGAGGCCCTACAGAGGCTAGTTATTCCCTAGTGGAGTTGCAAGTTATTTTGTTTTAAATTAAATCCTGTGAGTAGGGAAAGATCACCAACGTACCGATTAGGATGATACTAACTTGAATGGCTATGTTTATATGCATATTTAGACTCTTATTCACACATAATACCACACAAAAACCTAAATAAGCAAATGTAAACTAGATAAAAAATTTAGTGAGAAGAGAGGTATGTACCATTTTTGAAGGTTTCCCTTGATACTCCTTTGTCTTTCTTTGAATCCACTCTTTGATAGCCAATTTCAACCGACAAATCTAACAAAATAAACATTTCTCAATCCAATTTTACATTTAATAAATAATGTAAATTAATTGAAAACAAGAATAACATTAACTATCCAAACAATTTCAATATAAGTGACGAAACATTCTTTAGGTCAATCAATAATCACAAGAATAGTTGGTTGGGGATGTGTTGAGGCCTTTGGAGTGCAGGGTATTTGCAAGGTGCTGGAATGGGTCCAAGGCTCCCAATAGAGGGTGAAAACCTAGATTGGAAGGCTTTGAAAGACCCTATGCAAGGGCAGTTCTATCCCCAGCGTGTTTGGTGTGGAATTCTCCCACAGATATTCAGCCTCCACTGGTACTCTATTGTATTCAAGCAAATAGTAAATGCATACATAGAGATATAATCAAGACAAGAGAGATGAGTCGAATGTATCCAACTAGTTATATTCATCTTGATGGTAATATTTATACATGTTACATGTGGTTGGAGCGGTTGCACCCACTCCAACTGCTTCTTTAACTATAAGTAACTAATGACAATTAAGGATTCTTAAGGGTCCCCTCCAACATCTCCCCCACCTAAAAATCTTTCTTCGTCCCAAAGAAACATGAACAACCAAGAAGTACAATTCCTTTAGTCTTTGTCGGCAGTCGGGTAGTGGCCAACTGAGCCTTCTCACCCCTTCCTGCGGGATTCTCTTCCACGGTCCAGGAGCTTCTGGGCTTCATCATTCTGCCATTGCACCAACTCACCATTTGCATGAAAAACTTCTGAAATGACATTGAATAGATGTTTATATGTGTCAGTGCCGGGGGACTTGATCAATTTAAGTGTTCTTTTGTCATTATTAAATGTGAAGTGCTTTCTCTGTGTGGTATAGATGTCTTCTGCTTCAATACATGGTTTTCGTAGACTTATCTGTCGTGAGGCTTCCTGCAAGTTTCGAATGTGTCGCTGCTGCTTGTGGTCAATACCGACTAATATTGGTCGACTTGACTCGACTCGACATGAATTACTTGACTCGACATGATTTACATTGGTCGGCAAGAAACCAACATGATTTACAACTTTTATGAATATACATGGTTCAATAAGTTTTGAACAACCCTTTATTTGACTAATTTTCAATGACCCGACACTTTTTGCAACATCATGGCCATTTACAATATCGACCATACTTCGACCAATGTATGCAATATGTCGACCAAAAAGTAATACTTACCATATGGTCCACCATAATTTACAAAGTCGACATAAATTTACAAACTATAGCATAGGTATCAACCTTGACTATATAGTGGCCCGACTACTTTGATTTTCGACCAAACATTTATTACAATTATGTTATAACTCATTGCGAAAATATCGCAATCACTACTTTTGATGTCATCGACCAAAATTATCGACCTCATCATTTTTCAGAATAATTACCATGCCATTAAGATGACGAGAATGTGATGGATGGTATTCCTTCATTCTCCAATTGGTCATCGAGATGCTTTCATCCATGAAATATGCTTATGCAATCACCCATCTCTCACAGTGATCTTTTAAGACATCACATGCAACCAGAAAACATATTTTCTGAAAATGACAACCTCGACATGATGGCAGAAGGCTTATGATCACATATCCGTTAGCTTATAATTAATTGGTTTCACCAACATGCCATGCATTTTAACAATTTTCTCTGTCTTTTGTGTGCAGGCAAGCAGGTTTGTCTTGCACAACTGGAGCAACATCTTTTATTTATGAATTTTTCTTACTCTTGTAGGGCATATTTCCACTCGTTATCTTCCAGTAATCAACATAATTCCATGATTGATGACATTTGTTGGGAATTCAGCACTTCGGTCAGATAGTGATATAGTTGGAAGCTTCTCTGGTTGAAAACTTTCGTCGTTGCTCCTCGAACAAGTTCGACCATCGTTCCTGCGCCCGTACGTTATTCGACAAGAGTTTGCATGTGATCGGCTGGAATGATCGACTTCAATTGCACTGGAGTGGTCGGCTATTGCATATTTTATTTTGCACACGGGTAAATTCGTCGTCATTCAAAATCTTCAACAATGCATCAACATGTTTCTTTGAGTTTTTACAGGGATTCTCACAGCATCTAGAGGGAGTTAACCACCGCTACCACTGCTTTAAGCAATTTGCAGTCAACACCCGTCCATTGGTCGGCTCTATTTGGACAATGAATTACTAAAGATTGATCGCAGGTGATACAATAGCCGGTTGGTTACTTTGGTCGATGACTCTCCATCATTCTATGGCAGCATCATTCTTTAATATTTCGCATAGGGTAACCATTTCTGAGCATTTCTTGCAGGTTTCTTTCTTCTCACGGTCTCCTTCAGGTTCGAACTGCTCCTCTTTTGCTGCTGCTATCACCCAGCCAAAAGTGAAAGACAACGGTGCCAAATGTTGTATTCAAGGAGATAGTAAATGCATACACAGAGATATAATCAAGACAAGAGAGATGAGTTGAATGCATCCAACTGGTTATATTCATCTTGATGGTATTATTTATACAAGTTACATGTGGTTGGAGCAGTTGCACCCACTCCAACTGCTTCTTTAACTATAAGTAACTAATGACAATTAAGGATTCCAAAGGGTCCCCCAGGTCGGCCTGTTGAATAGGCCCTCCACCCGACCATTCTATAACATATGTCGACAAGTCACGTTGACTAGTATGGGTTGGGTCGGTTGGATAAACCAATAGACGGTTATGTTACTGTATATGCATATATATATATATATATATATATATATATATATATATCTAGGCTGGTGGGCCGATAGAGTAGTAGAGATTGCTTCTATCATTGTGTTCTGCTTTGCTGGTTAATATAAAGGCTGTTCTCTCTATTTGTCTCATCTCTTGTATTTGTATCATTGTGTATGCTTGCTTATATTATGTAATGTATCTATGATAACTATGTGAACCTTGGGACTACAACATCTGGTTCCATTTCTGGTTGATACATGAAAAATTACTAGCAGCATGACCTATGATTTCAGATTAGGAGATTAGAGACTGGTGGGAGAAGAAAATCATGAATTACTTACAGAATTATACGTGACGTAACAAGCTAACTATTAACCAAGCAAGAGATCGATTCTTCTCCGAGACCCATGAGCGATTTGTAGAATCCATGCCGACTACCTTGAAGAAACTTCTGGATGAACAGACCAGTCGATGAAGTAGAGCAGAAATTAGTATCGAAGCTAATCAATGGAGGCCGTACAAATCTATCAGAATGGTGCAAAAAGATTGCAGAAGATTTCTGTGAAGAACAGGCGATCGAAAATCGAGTATCGGTAGATGAAATAAGAATAAAGTTCTTCACCGAATTAGCCAACCAATTTCTGTGTTCTCTACCGACACTATTGTTTAAATTTTTGATTCACAAAGTTGTCGCACATATTGTTGAAACAAGACTGTTGCTGACGCCACCCCTTTCAAACTCTAACTGGGAGGAGAAAGAACATAAGTGGGAAAAATTTGTAAAGGAGCGCGAATGGGAATTTTTCTTGAACAAGTGATGGTATACACTTCCCCAATAGTCTAGAAACCGTCGGGCTGGAATTGCGGGGGTGATGAAGCATGCTCTGATGTACCTAGTTTGATGAAACTCGGCATATGACAAACGACATGACTAGCAGTGAAAAAAAAATCGACAAAGACAGACTTTTAAGTCAAAAAAGCACCCCGAATATTCAAAAAATCGAAAGAGAAAATAGGAGGTAGTGATGTGAAGAGCTGCGGGGGTAGGCAATTGCGCTCTGGAGGATGCGAGGATCAAATGTTGTGATAGATGCAGAAGGGAATCTGCCAGAATCAAGCCAAGCCCATGATCATTGGGATGTCGAAGAAGAACTGTCGCTGATGGATGAAGACTTGTGGATAGAGTGTGGTAGAGCTCTCTAGGTTCAAATACCGGAAACGGTAGCACCTCCATCTCCATTCTGTTTAACAGAGAGTGTTTGGGTGGAAGAATTTGTCGAAGAAAATCTTGGTCTCCATGCTGGTCAATCGAGAGTTTGGAGTTGTCGAAGCATAGAAGGTGATGATATCAATAGACTACTGATTCATTGACCAGAAGAAGGGAATTGGACATCTTTTCAACCCGAATTTTCAAATAGAAGTTTTCATCTAGTGTACACAGAGCATGAAGAAGCGCCCCCCTGCCAATACCAAATTTGAGCAACTCGACAAGCACATCGGAAAGCCTGAGATTTAGCAAAATCCCGTTTGAGGAAAACTTTAACTAGATTTCGACAGAAATAATTTAAGAAGGTAGATCTAGCGACATCAAAGGAGATACAGTCATTGATTCTGAAGACAGAGAACCAAGTCCAGAAAGACAGCTAATTCATACTAGCGAAGCACCAAGTATTGATTGTGGAAATAACCCACCCACACCTCCATCAAATTCTCAGAATAATACAATAGCAGACATGGCACACACTACAACACACCTTCCATTCTATGAAGGAGACAAAGACCCAAGAAGACATTGGTTTGTGTGCAAAGCAATCTGGATAGCTAATCAAATTAACAATGAAGATAGACAAATTACTCAATTTGTTGGTTCATTAAGAAAAAGAGCACTGACATGGTACATGGGGTACATAGGAAAATCACCAAGTGCAACAAAAGTACAAATCAAACAAAGCTTTTTGGCCTTCTTTATGATTGAAGATGCGACATACCTGGTGGCAGAACGACTGAAGACAACAGTCCAAAAGCCGACATAAACTATCAAGAAGTACGACAAGAGGTTTAAAGACCTCCTGAGCAAATTAGACTATGAAATTGAAGAAAAACTATTAATCAAATGGTTTATTGCTGGTCTAATCAATAAAATCAGAATAAATGTTCGTCGACAAAATGTTAATACATATGCAAATGCACTAAGAGTAGCACTAGAAATCGAAATGGATGATGAATACCCTCTAATATCCATGGATAGACATGTCGACGAATGACTTGAATGTATGGAGCAAGCTATCAGAAATATGACGTTAAAAGGACCAGAGCTATGGTGTACAACTTGTCGAACCTCAGGACATACCAAAGATTCTTGTTGAAATGATGATTGGCGACAAGATGTAAAACTCATCCAATCTAGATGTTTCTGCGATTTATGCAAAGAATATGATTTACATACCACAAATGATTTCCCATACAATCTGAAAAATAAGAGGTCAAGATGGTGTCAAATTTGTGAAGTAAATACACACACAATCGAAGAATGTCATCTGAACCTGAAAAATCGGCAAAATTACTATGCAGTGTACCAAACAAATTCTGTTGAACAGAACCAAGACAAAAATCTAGGAAACGACAGATTCGGGAGAAATGATGGAAGAAATAACCAGTACAATCAATATAGGAATGATAGATACCCAAGGTATAATGATTGACAGAACGATTGGTGATATAATGGCTACAATAGATGTGGTGGATACCAGAGTCGCGGTCGTGGTAGTGGAGTTCGAGGTTTTCGATATGGTCGACCTGGTGCATGCTTTACATGCTTCAATGAGAATCATCGACACGTAGAATGCCCTTATAAGGAAAGAACTGATCTCAAATTTTGTACAAACTACGGGGTAGGCGATCACTATTTAGAGGATTGCCCTACCATGATCAAGAAAATAAATAATAAAAAAAATGTTCATGTTTTATCTTGTGTTAAAAAAAATGATGTGCTTCGTACAAAAAACTTGCAAATTGTAACAAGGCAAGGCACTCATATTGGTCAGGATAAACCTCAGATAACTAGAATTGTCGATAAGGAGGATTATCCAAATCCTATAAAACAAAAATCTGTGTACAAAGATGCGTTTGACATATTTCATGATTTAGCAACAGATGAAGAAACTCTTAATGAATTACTCAAATCAATTTCAAATGAAGAAGATGTAGGAAAAATGATTGATTTGTTGCATAAATTAAAACACGTTGAGCAAAGACAAACTAAAAACATTTGCCGACTAAATCAAAAAGAGAAAAATGATGCCAACCCATTAGTCGTTCTCGACATAAATGGATATCATTTATGACAAGTTGTACTTGATTTTGGATCCCAAGTGAATATCATGACTCGTGATACTTGGGACCAACTCGGTCGACCTCAATTACAGGAATCAGGCATCTACCTAAAGCTCGCAGATCAAGGATTAATTGAGCCGATTGGAGTATGGAAAGGAGTCGAAACTTCCATTAAAGGTATCACGACATCAGTAGATTTTGAAATCATCATACCAAAAGATGATGCAAGCTCCTTCCCTGCTTTGGTCGGTCGACCATGGGGACGGAAGATGAAGGATTCAATTTCTTTGGACAAAAGCCTCATCAAGTTGAAAGGTAATGGCCAGAAGGTTATCATGCCAATCTTCCCATCACAGGGAGAACCATGGTCAGAACCTACAGAAGTCGATAATGATATCCAACAGCTTTACCGAATATACAATAATGAAGATTGCATTGAGCCAAACAACCAAGGAGAACTTCATCTCGGAGATCCTATCTTGCTCGAATACAATTCTGATGCAGAACTCTATGACTAGAAAATAGAGAATTATGATTTGCATGCAAAAGAATGTTGGACCATGGAAGCCATCTCGAGGAAAAAAATAAAGAAGTGTCTCTCTGTATCTTACACACCGAAGATTTTGGAACGAAAAATGCAAGCATATCCAACACTTGTTCTAGATGAAAATGTACAATATGGTAGCTCGACATTAAGATATAAAGAATGTGATTTACCTGATGTACATGTCGAATAGGTATCAAAACATGTCGGAGAGAAAGGCCATCTACAAAGTTTGGTAGAGACATTTACTGGTTAAGCTGCAAGATGGTGGGACACTCATCAGTTGAAAGTTCAAAATTGGAGTACTGCATCAACATCTATCATAGAAAGGTTTGGAGGAAGAAACTTGATAATTCAGGATGACATTCCCTTGTTTTCACAAGGACAAAACCCCGAAGCTCACATTGACTATTGCGAAAAAGAATGGAGAAAACTAGGCTATAAAGATGAAAGAAAATGGCCTCACCTCTTTCCCAGAACACTCGACGATCTACCTAATAAGTGGTACAAGATGGAAGAAGCAAGAGGAGAAACTTTCCTTTGGAAATATCTAAAAGAAAATTTTATTAAGGATTTCCAGTTTTCTCCGCAGGATAAGAGATTGGTCGAAGTAAGCAAAAGCATCAAAGAATTTTTGTAGCCAACATAAACTTTAACACTTGGAAACAAACAAGAGAGTGTGCACCCACCTAACACTTGCTACAATATAAAGACAACAAAAAAACAACACTCAACAAGACTGAGCCTAGAAACAGAGATGTAGGTAGGGAAAAGTTTTCAATGGCGAAAGAATCATCCTAGTGTGTCAAAGCCCGTAAGAACAATCTTAAGTATAGAGATCGTAGAAAAAGATGAACCTAAAAGATTATCAGAAAAAGACTTCCCACCAACTTTCACACAAATCAAAGAAGGTGAAAGACAGATAAGTAATAGTCATGCACCATAATGGATGGACCAAATATTAAAACAAATGAAGTAGATATTTCAAAGGACGATCAACTGAAAATGGCAAAAATAAGCGATTACTGGAATGAGGAACAAACAACAGAAATCTCCAGTATTCTCAAAGAATTCCAAGACGTTTTTGCTCAATACTATAAATATTTGAAAGGGATTGTAAAGGAAATGGGCAAGATGAAAATTGATATTAAACCTGATGCCAGACCCGTGAAGAAAAGACCCTACAAACTTGCTCACAAATATAAGGATATTGTCAAAAAGGAGATCAATAACATGCTTGCTGCAGGAATCATATATCCTATTGACTAGTCGGAATGGGCAAGCCCAATGGTCGTTCAGCCAAAGAAACAAGATCCGACTCAACTAAGAATCTGTGTTGACTTTCGAGAGCTGAACAAGGTAACTCTAACAGATCCCTTCCCTACACCTTTTGCAGATGAAATCATCAATGAAGTTGTAGGGCATGAGTGTTATTCTTTCATGGATGGATTCTCGGGGTACAATGAAGTACCTATAGCAAACGAAGATCAGAAAAAGACAACATTCGTGTGTGAATTTGGGTCATTCGCATATAAAGTTATGCCTTTCGGTTTGAAGAATGCACCTGTGGTCTTCTCAAGAATCGTCGTCAAAGCATTCCAAGAATATATTTACAAAACCATGGCTATATACTTTGATGATTGGACAATTTATACAATGCTGAAGGATCATTGCAAATGTCTCAGACTGATGTTGGAGAGATGTCGACAGATACAACTATCCCTGAACGTTAAAAAGTGCATCTTCGCAACACCTATCGGCATATTACTTGGCCATGTTGTGTGCAAAGAAGGAATTAAGGTTGACTATGCGAAGATCAAAATTATTCTTGACCTAAAGCCTCCAGTAAATCTGAAACAAGTATGAATCCTGTTAGGACATACCGGGTATTATAGGAAATTTATCAGACACTATTCCGATATGACTTATCCTCTGGAAGAATTGCTAAAAGAAGATCGAGTTTATAAATGGACGGATGAATGTGACACTTCATTCAACACATTGAAAAGAAAAATGGTCGAAGCATCGATTCTTCGATTTCCAGATTGGTCAAAGAAATTTCATGTACATATTGATGCATCTGGAATAGCAGTAGGAGCCATCCTAACACAACCCGGAGATGATAACATGGATTATCCTAATGCATTCAGCAGTCGGAAATTGAATAAATATGAAAGAAATTATTCTACGATCGAAAGAGAAGTATTAGGTATGGTATTTTCCCTTCAGAATTACTGCCATTATTTATTGGCTAATCCTTTTGTATTTTATACAGATCACCAAGCTTTAAAATACTTAGTCAATAAGCCATTGCATCACGAGAGATTATGTCGCTGGTTATTACTGTTTCAAGAATTTGAATTCGAAGTAATCATCCGACTTGGAAAAGTTAATGTTGGACCAGACCACCTGTCGAGAATCGACACGGGAGAAGAACCGACAGGAATTGAAGATGACTTACCGGACACACACTTGTTTCGCATTGAAGCAGTACCTTCAGAACTTATGGAAATTGCACAATTTCTGGAAAATGGGCAAGCTCCTGAGGGAATGAATGAGAAAAAGAGGAAGATATTAGCAATGAAAGAAGCCCCCTACACTTTGATCAATGGTTTCCTCTATAAACTTGGCCTAGACGATATACTTACAGAAGCCCATGCTGGACCAATGGGAGGACATTATTGTGTGGATACAACAGCCAGAAAAATCCTGCAGGCAGGACTATGGTGGGCAACAGTTCATAAAGACTATCGAGAGTTTGTATCTAAGTGTGATAAATGTCAGTGCATGGGCCGACCACTACCAAGAGCAGAAATGCCATTGTTCCCAATTAACCCTAGCCAAACATTTGAAATATGGGCTATTGATTTTATTGGACCATTTCCAGTAGTGGGAAGACAAACAGGTGCTCGATATATTATTATTGCTATCGAATACGTTACCAAGTGGGCAGAAGCAGAACCAGTTGAAACATGTTCAAGTGAAGTTGCTGCTAAATTTATTTATGAAAACATCATAACACGCTTTGGATGCCCCATAACATTGATAAGTGACCAAGGTATGCAATTTGTACGTAAAACCATTAAAGCATTGACTAAGGAATTTGTAGTTGATCATAGAATAAGAACAACATATCACCCTCAGTCGAGCGACACAGTAGAATTGTTCAATAAAACACTTACAAAAGGACTGACGAAAATTTGCAACATAGAGAAAGATGACTGGGACGATAAAATACCTGTTGTCCTTTGGGCATATAGAACATCATATAAGAAAGCGACAGGATAGACACCATTCTCACTTGTCTATGGGCAAGAGGCTGTCATTTCGTTACATTTTTGACGACAAGCACCGACCATTGCAATAGCTCTACATATCGATGTCGAAGATACTCGACACAAATGACTACTACAGCTATCGAAGCTGGATGAAAGTCAACAGTTGGCATTGGAACATTAGAGAGTGCAAAATAGCAACAGAAAGCATGGCATGATAGAAATATCAAACAAAAGAATCTGTCAATTGGAGATTTAGCATTCATATATAATAGCAGAGTAAAACGGAAACCAAAAAAATTGCATACAGAATGGATGGGACCCTATATCATCGAAGAGTGAAATCCTAATGGCTCAGTCTGACTAAAAACATTACAAGAAAATATTTTCAAGAAAGTCGTAAACGGCGCCCGACTTAAAAGGTATAAATCATGAACATAAATTTGATAATTAAAAAAAAAAACAGTTAGAAATAACCGAACGAGAGTACTATAAAGCAATCAAGCAAATATAGCAGATCGTGGCAAAAAGCAGAAATGATGAGAGAATGGCAGAGGAAGCAAGGAAACAATAGAGAAAGAAGTCCGATGCACAATCGTCGATATTACAGACACCGACAAGAACATCGACGGTTTACAGAAGAAAATCTGACACGGTAGAAGTATTGGAGCTCGGACCGTCCAAGCATAAATAAAGAAGCTCATCGATCTAACATAATGAACGAGACGTCGCAGCACCATGATGACAAAGAAATAAAGGCTAAAGATAATTGCACTGCCAAAAGTAATGCACCTGATGAAGCGCCGATATCCGTCCAGCCTAATTTAATAGCCCTATCACATCAGCCATTAATACAGGCCTCTATGTCTCGTTCGCCCGTGCCGAGTAATTCCACCATAAATACAAAACTCGAGGATTCTTGGTTACTCTTCTGCTGAGAACCTGAACTCCAAGAAACAGAATTCCCTGACTCCGCTGAAACCATTTTTACAACCTCGCACCCTGAATCTGCCATGGCTCCCCGAAAAAATTTAACCGCTAGCAGAGCCGCCGCAACATCAGTTAGAGAATTGGAGAAAGAACAGATACCACTGGAAACTAGACTCCAGTTGATTCAAAATGCAAAGGCATTAGAACCCACCTGGAAGAAAGCGTGGAGAAGTTTTGAAGATTGGGGAAAGGAGTCAAACGGTCACTGGAGAGAGGAAGCACGATGGTTGCAGACAGCCACAATCCTACACTACCTAAAGGCACCTTTACTAGATAATTTTGGAGGATTGAAGGAAGTCATTGCACAGTTCATTGTTAGTAGATAACACAACGGAAAGCTTTACCTTGATATTCTGGTCGAAATCAATGGTGAAATCATCCACAAAATTACTGGCCTTTCACATAAAGGAGATGTTGTACCAACAAGTTCAGGTGCAGACTTGATTGATGAGTTTGTTGATTCTACCGCTGGAAAGAATTCATGAGGTATAGTTGTGAGTCAGATTGTTTTTGGCAATTACAAAACTACCGCTAAGATTGTATCACATGCGCTCTCATGGACAGGTAGAGGTTTAGACCTAAAGATCGAAATGCTATAAGCTGTCAAAAATATGGCTATGAACGGCAAGGTATACAACTGGGCAGATTATCTGGCCGACATCCTCAAATATACATGCTAGAAGTGCCATGACGAGGGAGCTAGCATCCACTACCCATCTATACTCATTTGGATTGCTATGACCTATTTTCGACCAAAAGGAAACAAAGATTTTTCTGAAGTCTGACTCAGCCTTATGGAAAATTTCCACTGCTTTGCACCTGGAGCAAGCCGACATGGACCTTCAATAGTCAAGCTTTGGCTTGAAGCATGGTTTACTGACCTTAAATAAATAGCAACAAGATGGAGGGTACCACAGAATGTCTGTTGAAGCCTGCCCCCGACAACCCACATCCAACTATCTTTGGATGACATAGCAATATGGTACATGGAAGGAGTAGCAGGTCCTGGCATGCCATCAATCTAATGAAGTATTACCCATCCCGGAACAAGCCGGGAAAACCAACATCAAATATGTTGAACCTCTATCCGACATGGAATAAGAAGAAGCATATGAAAGTCACTTGTAAATGAACACTTTTAGCTATCAGTCTGAGCCAACACCTAGCACTAAGATGTTAGCACTCACCCAGACTCGACACATAGAGGCCGGAGAGCAGTCAAACAGTGATACAGAATCCGACAACCCAGAACATCTTTTGACAAATGATAATATCCATAAGGTAGCAGTCGAGCTCATCACAGCCCGACAGAACCGAGTAATATCAACAAAAGGGAAAGGGAAAAGACAAGTAACAATTCAAGAACCGTCGATGATAGATGAGATTGAGCTATACGACACCACTACCCAAATCCTTGAAGATTCATCCAAGAATAAACTGCCATTCGAAGAGCAATTCAGAAAGTTCTTAGAAAAAGATAAGTATCCATCTTCCCAAACCATTGTTAAGAAACCCAAAATTTCAGTCGTACCTGATGTTGATCTAACCATCCATTCCCCCCCCCCCCATTCCCCAACTACAGTAGAAGAAGAAAGTAGTCTTTTAGCATTACCTGCTCCTCTGTCACACAAGACACTGCTTTGAATACATTCATTGCAAACATTCTGAGATTCTGTCCTAACTGGCGCGAGATGGTCATCCAACAACCCATTTTTGCCTCTCCATCTACTATCCTGGTTTTAGCCCCTTCTGACAACATACAAACAGGAAGTTCACCTTCGCCATTACCCAGCCCATAAATTGTCAGTCACATGACAGCCCATCATATCAGAAATCCTGATCCATCAGATCCAATATATGCACAACAAACAGGTGTCTTCACTCCTCTTCCAGTCGAATCACTACCACAACAAACGAATCCAATTCAAGCAAAACCCATTAGCAAGGAAAAATCCCAAGTTGTCAGTTCCCAGGTCAAGTCTAGTCTAGTTAGTTCGGATCCATTTGACAGTACCATTTCACCAAGTCCAATTTCGACATCTGTCGACCTACCATCATTCCCGGTAAACTAGTTGAGTTCCCTTGTGAAAGGATCCAAGTCTAGTCCAATTTCATAGCAACTCAACAAAGGAGCAACCACGATAGAAGCAGAAAGAGTCACGGAACTAGTCAAAACTCAAGAAATTGCAGCCGACACGACAGGACCATCAGAACACACAAATGCTCCAGTCACTAATATAAGCAATATGGAAATCTCTAGCATGTCATCAACAAATCCATTAAGGGCCGAAGTAACAGAAGATGACAATCCAGTCATTACAACAACAGTACCTAGTACACACAGTCAGGCAGAACAGGTTGCTATCAGCGCACATGTAGTCATTCACAAGTGCCCAGCAATAGGAGAAAAAGATAAGGACCCAGAACAACAAATTGTAAATAAAGACAAAGAAAAGAATAGCCGCAGGAAGCTCAAAGAAAAGAAACATAGAGAAAGGAATTGCAGCAACAATTACAAATGCAACAAATACAAGAAAGTACTCCATCTGTACATTTAGACCAATTGGGAGCTAATACAAGTTATCAACCACATTTGGCACCCCAAGATGAACTTGATATACTTGAAGACGCAGTCTTCAAAGTCCAAAGATATCGTCGACAAGAATCACAAGAACAAAGAATGCAACTCCAAGAAGAACAGAGTACATTTCTCACCAAATGTGAAAAATTAGCTCAGCAAGTTATCCCACTTCTAACTAGTTCCGACATGACACCACCTCTAGACAAAGCATACTAGTTACTGGAATATGTCATGTTGATGTTACAATCTGAGCTTCTCAAGAAACATCGAGATCGATCTATTGAGGTAGCCTCCCTCATGATAAATCAATTTACAACCTTTTTAGAAGCTTTCAAAGCACTCAAGCAATATGCTAATCAAGCAAAAAAACTTGCCACAGTTGTCAACAATTGGTATCTCTACTATGGTCATGTCTACAAAAATCTTTAGAAAACAAGAACATTGCTAAGCAAGCTTCAACACCAATGCTTGACTGCATATGAAGCCCTTATCAAAATACTTGATAACCAGATCATCATGGAGAACAAGCAATTGGATAAGTTAGAAAAACAACAAATTCAGTGGATGTCACAGGCCCGAGGAGGCCTCAACAAACTCGAAGAAATTCAGCCTTGAATCAATCAACTACTTGCTGCTGCCGACAATACAATTAACACATTTGGTCCTGACATGATCCATTTGCAGGCTACATCCACTCACGACAAGATGGAAAATCTATCAAAACTCACAACTCTTACTGTCGACATCCAGAATCTGCTATGCACTTGGGAAGAGTTCCAACACCATTTCTCTGTCTCTGCTGAAGTTATCATTGAAGCTTGTCTCCAGATTCCCGATGTTATCGATTCTAGCATTTCTTTGACATAACTGTTTCTGTAACTTATTTTTTGTAAATTTGATCTCTCCATTTCTTCAGGATGAAGAAAGATTTTGAGGTGGGGGAGATGTTGGAGGGGCCTAGGTCGGCCTGTCGACTAGGCCCTCCGCTCGACCATTCTGTAGCATATGTCAACAAGTCGCGTCGACTAGTATGGGTTGAGTCAGTTGGATAAACCAACAGACGGTTATGTAACTGTATCTGCATATATATATATATATATATATACATATCTATCTAGGCTAGTGGGCCGATAGAGTAGTAGAGATTGCTTCTATCATTGTGTTCTGCTTTGTTGCTTAATATAAAGGTTGTTCTCTATATCTGTCTCATCTCTTGTATCTATATCATTGTGTATGCTTGCTTATATTATGTAATGTATCTATGATAACTATGTGAACCTTGGGACTACAACACACTCTATGAGTAGATGGGTTTCATCGATAGATCAAAGTTCAATATGGAAAACAAGAGCTTAAAACTAAGTCTGCTCTAACTTAAACTATTGAAGACAAAAGAATCTATTCTAAGTTAAATCTATGCTAAAGAAAGGCTTTTTTTTGTCCAAATCAACCTTGATGTGAAAAGAATAATTGGGTTTATCAACTTCAACATAAATGTTAAAAGTTGCATTCACTTACTCACTTAGATCATTATCCATTAATGAAAATTAAAAGAGAATACTTAAAGTAATTTAAACCTGTCCAAGATCAATCTGTAATCTATGTTAATTGAAAAATTAACATTGATTAAGTAGCTATGAATCATTTGCAGAAATCGATAAAGAAAGTATCTTAATTAAAGAAATTTAACAAGATATCCTTATACAAAGATCAATCATAAGAGAAATCAGTACAACAGATCTGTGCATTAATTTATACATGCAAAAGAATCACACCTTGTAGATGAAAATTTTGAAATTAGAAATCAGACACCATTAAAGAAACTTGAACAACAAACAAGAGATGACTCAAAAGATTACTTTACTGTATTAAGAGGTCTGTAAACAAAATTACAAGGCTCTGGTAAAATAGAGTATCTCCATGTCGTCTCCTGCTGATTTTTGACCCAAAAATTATCAACCCCTCACCCTGAGAAGTATTCTTCTTTAAATAAGGATTACAATAGAGTACAAAAATGAGAATTCCCCTAAGATAGGGATTGCAAGTTTGAAATCAAGCTATTAATCCAGGGAATTCAGCCATAATAATCTAAACAATTTTAACTCAGCAGATTCCCTCCGCTTCGAGGTGAAGTTTGAAGAGGAGTCATATTGGAATTTTGGGGAAAATCCCGTAGCAAAATTGTAGAATTCGACAATAGTTCAATAACTATTGACAAAAGGGAAGAGTCGATCCTCCAAACCTTCCTGTTGAATCACCACGGAATCTCCTAGCTAATCCATAACAGTTTCAAAAACAGAAAAATCAGACAATGGGTCTTGTTTCACGGGAGCGGGTGAAGTATTGGGCTCTTTATTGATTATGAGATCTTGGATAATAGAGTCATCTTGATCATACAGTTGTTCACTGCTTTCCTCGTCATTCTTCTAAGGAGGTGGCAAGCAAACTGGTAGGATTTCAAAAACTTCTTCTCTGCTACCATTGCTAATATCAGGAACACCTGCATCAAAAGGTGGCAACATAGTTTCAGGAAATAACAAAGAGTGAAGTTCTTCTTGCATAGAAGATTCATTGAAGGTGTCACAACTCGTCTGCATGTTATTCACCAGATCGTCAGAAAGAAAATTTGCCAAAATAGGAAACCTTTCTAACAAATTCAAACGACGAACTAAGTGCTTCATACCTATGGCCATATTTAAGATAAGTTAAAGAGGATAAAAATGATTGAATATGATGAACTGCAATGATTAAAATCATGCAAATTTGGAATTACAATCATTTGAACTGGAATGAAACAATGTCGCAACATGTCAATTCGAAATGGATCATAACAAGTACTATTTCAACAGAATGATGCATAATACAATGTCGCATCCAAAGACTATCATTACAGGTCAATCTTATCAAACAATCATGTTTTCAAAGATGATCATGCTGTGCGAAGTGAAGTGGGAATCCCAACTGTGAGAACATTGCAATGTAAATTCGAATGATTGAATTTCATCCATTGGATCAGCTGAGCGGACAGTGAGGGTTTAGCAATGAAGGATGGAGGACAAGACTTTGAGGAATTATTCCTAAGTTTATTCATGATTCCCGAAAGCTGCAACCCGAAAATTGCGGGTTTCGAGATCGCACACATAAATCAAAACACAAAATGCGTTACCGAAAGCCACAACCCGAAAATTGCGGGTTTCGAGATCGCACACATAAATCAAAACACAAAATGCGTTACCGAAAGCCACAACCCGAAAATTGCGGGTTGTGGGGTTCGAAAACATGCTACGCAACTACAAGAAAAAGAGGGAATCCGAAATCCGAAAGCTACAACTGCGGGTTTCAGGTTTCGGGATGATGATTCCCAAACTTATTAACAGAAGGTTCCCACAACCCTCACCTTTCGGGTTGCGGGTTTCGGGTTGACCAAAATCAAACAACTTAAAATTGCTTTCCTGCAACCCGCAACTGTTGGGCTCGGGATTTTGGGGTGTCAGAAAGTCGGGTTTCGGGTAGGCATAAAACAAACAATGAAAGACTTGAACTTTGAATCTTTCTGTGACCAAAACACTTGAAAAATTCTAAGGAAAACAATACGATCAAGCCAAGCAAAGGCATATGTACAAGATTGCGGAAACCATGCTTAAATTCATGTTCACAAAAACACCTGCATGAAAATCCTTGTGCTAATTTTAAAATCAGGGCTCTCATGCTTAACTGAAGCATGGGATCTGTTGTGAGCACAAAAAGTGGTGATTGGATGGGAAGAACCAATTATCTCTGCAAACAAACTTTAGTTGGAATGGTGTACTAGTCAAATGCCTTTTCCAATCTGAAATTTTAGAAAATATTGGTAAAGAGACAACCAATAAGCAAAAAACATAAGATTGATACATTCCCATCAATGATCATGTTAAAAGTAATGCAAATCTGATAAGGAGAATTAAGAGACAGTAAGACTTCTTTGTCATTATGCAATCATTGAATCAACAGCTTGTGATATACCTAGGACAAACTTAAAACTACTCATGGATATCCAATTTACATATCCCCTTAGTTTATTAATTGGTTTTACATACAACAGTCCTTCTTACTATATACATAGATTTTTTTTTTATTCAAAAGGATTATAAGACCTTGTTGATACATGACCATTGCCCTAAATTGGTAATCATATATTGACAGTGCCATTCACGGACCTGATCCAGAAACTGATAAAGATGGCTCGGTAAGGAGACCCCTTGTCCTTAAGCTGTGACACTAAAGGAAACTATCATGGCTTGGTGACCATATGATGATAGCTTCAGTCTAGATTAAACCCATGATCATGGAAGGGATGGCTTGTGATAAGACCCCCCTATCCTTATACACAATAGGAATCTTATAAAAGGAAAATACAGGCATTATTCAAAGGATAAACTACAAGGCACTGCCGGGGCTTGGTAACGTCATAATGACAGCGTTACTCACCAATATTCCGCAGATCATGAATGGACCGACCTATGATAGGATCTTCCACCTCTCAGTAGAACTGAGAGTCATCTTCCAAGTGTGGTGGCTTGATGTGAATATGTCATTCCACTAAACACCTATGAACCTAAAGCGATTGCTTGTGATAAGACCCCCTCCTTGCAACCTATCATTATTCAAGAAGATTATTAACATGGTGAATGTAACAGGATCTAGAGCAGATAAAGATGACCAGGTTATTGTGATATGCTGTGACAATGAGACATGAGATAAAAATGTTTCAACCATTTCCCGCATCTCAATTAAGTAGATAAAACCTTTAAAAGGTAATGACCACAATGGAAAGATATCAATATCGAGGTCCTGCATCATTTGGCTGTGCATTCTTTACAAAACATATTCTGATATCAGCTGAAAGATGTTGAGACCATCATACCATCCTACAAGTTTAGTTAAAGATCATATTAAAACTGGCTTTAAATCACCACCAAATGGGTGGAGCTTATTATTAAAAATGAAAACAATCTAGTCAATACAAAGGAAAACACACACCATGTTAGAAAAATAGGATCGCAGAGCAATAACAATAAGCATAAATGCAAATATAATCACACACACATTACATGCGAGACACAGATATATCGTGGTTCACCCCAACTTGGGCTACGTCCACACTGAATTTGCCAGTCCTTATTATTATTACCGTCCAACAAGGTGAAGCGATACAACCTGTAGCACAACCGTTGCACTTCCTCTTCACTGTCTCACAGTCTCTCTCTTGATATTAGAGATCTTTACAATGCATAAAACCTAATACATCAACTCTAGCCATATTACAATGTCTTTCTTTTATAGGGAAAATACAATGGGAAAAATACCACGGAATACCCAAAACTAGGGGCCCGCAAAACAACTGGCGAAAACAACCCCAAATTTTTTTATCAGGGGCATTGCGCTCGAACATCCATTCGCGGGGGCTCCACCCCCGCACCCCCGTGACTTGGGGGCATTGCCCCAAAACCCCTTTTTTTGGGGCATTTCCCCGAACACCTAAAAATGCAGAATGGGTGTACAGTCCTCCGAGGTGCATGGCTAAGACAATATCATCTATGAGACTAGAAGATTTGGCTCCACAACCAACAATCTCCCACTTGGAGACTGATCACAGCAAGTCCACCGCTACTGCACTTGTTGGACTTGGACTTGGAAAATTTCTCCTCTTCACCTTCATGCTAGAAGGCCAACTGAAACCGAGCAAGAACTCAGTTTCTCTCTGATCACTACCTTTGTGAACATGTTTGCAGGATTCTGGCTAGTATGTATCTTTTCCAGCTTCAATAGTTCATCTTACAGAATAGAGCATATGAAATGGTACTTGAGCTATATATGTTTAGTCCTGGAATGGGATGCTAAGTTCTTTGCAAGATG
This sequence comes from Larix kaempferi, assembly GCA_027924585.1. Classification (NCBI taxonomy): domain Eukaryota; kingdom Viridiplantae; phylum Streptophyta; class Pinopsida; order Pinales; family Pinaceae; genus Larix; species Larix kaempferi. Next base: position 9,958,409 of record BSBM01001642.1, read on the forward strand.
AATGGCACTCTGGCTGTCACTATACAACCTGCTATCCTTCTGCTTCTTACCCACTTCCTCCATAAACCTTTGCAACCAAATCATCTCTTTACTAGCCTCTGTAATAGCAACATACTCTGCTTCCATTGTTGAAAGTGCAACAACCTTATGCAGTTTCAAAATCTAGCTTACTGCTGTTCCACCTATAGTAAACACATACCCTGTGGTGCTCCTCCTGCTATCCTTGTCACCTGCCAGATCTGCATCAACATATCCCTGTAGAACAGTGTCTGAACCTCCAAGAAATAATGCCTGAGTGGTAGTACCTCTCAAATACCTGAGAATCCACTGTACTGCCTTCCAATGTTCTTTACCTGGAATATTCATATATCTGCTCACAACTCCCACTGCATGTGCAATATCTGGTCTTGTGCACACCATAGCATACATCAACTTGCTAACTGCTGATTGATAGGGAATCTTGGACATGTAATCAGTCTCTTCTTGTGTCTTGGGACACATTTCTTTACTTAGACTGAAATGGCTGGCCAAAGGTGTACTAACTGGTTTTGCATTTTGCATTCTGAACCTCTCCAACACCTTTTGTATGTACTTACCTTGAGACAATGTCAATTTGCGATTTTTCCTGTCTCTTGTTATTCTCATACCAAGGATTTGCTTTGCAGCACTCAAATCCTTCATCGTAAATGAATTAGCTAGCTTCCTTTTGAGTACATTTATATCCTGCATGTTAGACCCTGCAACAAGTATGGCATCCACATACAATAACAATATAATATATCTTTCATTGTCTAGCTTGTTGAAATAAACACAGTGGTTAGAATGACATCTACTATACCCTTGTTCTGTCATAAACCTGCCAAATTTTAAATACCACTACCTTGGAGCTTGCTTCAAGCCATATAAACTCTTTTTCAACCTGCATACCAAGTTCTCCTTACTTTTGACCTCATACCCTTGTGGCTACTGCATATATATCTCTTCCTCCAAATCCCCATGGAAAAAAGTTGTTTTTACATCTAACTATTCAAGATGCAAATCTTCTACCGCCACTGGAATTAAAACAGTCCTAATTGAAGTCATCTTCACAACAGGAGAAAATATTTCATCAAAATCTATACCTTTCTTCTATGCAAACATCTTTACAACAAGTCTTTCCTTATACTGCTTCTTACCTCCTTCTTCTTCCTTCAACCTATAAATCCATTTGTTCTACAATGTTCTTTTACCAGAAGGAAAGTGAACCATATCCCAAGTCTCGTTTCCTACCAATGAGTCCATTTCCTCAATCATTCCTTGCTCCCACTTCTTTCTAGTTTCCACCTGCATTGCTTCTTCATAACATTCTGGTTCACTAGCATCAGTCATCAACAAATAATATATTGAAGGAGAGTATTGTTCAGGGAGTCTACTTAACTTGGTAGATCTTCTTACAGTTGCAGGAGTTTCAGGCACTTGCTGCTGTTCTTGATTTTCTGGCATCTTTGGAACTTACTTTCTGTAATTTCATCAATTACTGTGTACTCTGTGTTTTCCTTTTCCCATTTCTTTCCCTGCAACTGATATTTATACATGAACTTTTCATTGAATGTCACATCTCTTCTCCTAATGATTTTGTTATTTTCATAATCCCATAAACGATAACCAAATTCAGCAACACCATATCCAATAAAGGTACATTTCTTGGATTTAGCTTCAAGTTTTGTTCTATTTTCTTTATCAATATGGACAAATGCTTCACAACCAAACATTCTCATAAATGAGTAGTTTACCTTTTTATCTATCCATGCCACCTCTAGAATACCACCATCCAAAGCACTTGAAGGTCCTCTGTTTATTAAATAAACAACAATATTTATAGCATCCGCCCAAAACTGTAAGGGAAACCCTGCATGTAGTCTCATACACCTTGCATGATCCATGATCATTTTGTTCATCCTTTTTGACACACCATTTTCCTGTGGTGTTCCTGAGACTGTCTTCTCTCTAATAATCCCATGGTATGATAAGTAACTATCAAAATCCTTGCCGCAGTACTCAACTCCATTATCAGATCTAAGACACTTCAACCTTTTCCCTATCTCATTCTCAACCAAAGCTTTCCACTTCTTAAAAGTAGCAAACACATCAGATTTCTGTCTAACGCAATAAACCCATGGTTTGCTAGTTTGATCATCAATAAATGTAACATAAAAATGAGAGCCACCAAGGGATTGTACCTGAGCCGGTCCCCATACATCTGTATGCACTAGCTCTAACTTTTCATTCTTCTTCTGTTTCCCAACCCTGAGAAATCTGACTCTCTTTTTTTTTTCATAAACATAGTTCTCACAGAATTCCAAACTTACCTACTTCAAATCTGGAAGCAACTTCCTTGAGTGGAGAATCTACATCCCCTTCTCACTCATGTGGCCAAACCTATGATTCCACAATGCTGTATCTGTTCCTATGGAAGCTAAAGAGATAGAATGGTCAATATTATGAGGACATAAATACAATGTACGAATCCTGTCTCCTTTTGCTATCACCATTGATGCTTTAGTGATCTTCCACCACTTTTCTCCAAATGTAGATAGACAGCTGCCATCTCCCAACTGCCCTGTTGAGATTAGATTTCTTTTCATAGCAAGAATATGCCTAACATCTTTCAACAGCCAGTTAGTTCCATTCTTAACTTATATCCATACCTTACCCATTCCAACAATTTTACATGGCTCATCATCACCCAATAAAACATGTCCAAAATTGCCAGGAACATACTCATGAAAGTATTTCCTATGGGGTGTAGCATGACATGAAGCTCCTGAATTTACTACCCAATAATCACTAGTATTATCTAATGCAAGAATCAAAGCATCTTGTAACACATCACCTGCTACATTTGCTTCCTGGGTAGTTTCCTTCTATGCATCTCCTTTCTTCTTTAGAGATTTGCAGTCTTTCTTTAGATGTCCTTTCTTTCCACAGTTCCAACACTCTATCTTTCCCAGTTTGGACTTGGATCTACACGTTTTAGACTTCCCATGATTACCTTGGCTCATTCCTCTCTCCTTTTGTCTTCCCCTGCTCTCCATGGTCAACGCATTACCTGATGTCTCATCTGTGCTTTTTCTTTGCATTTCCTCGCTAAGAATAACACCAATAACATCATCAAATTTCAAGGTGTTTGAACTAGAGACAAAGTTACTTATAGCCATGACCAAGCTATTCCAGCTTTCTGGCAATGAACACAAGATTAGAATAGCCCTAACCTCATCATCAAAGTTAACACTTACAAAACTTAGCTAATTTGTAACTGTATTAAAATCATGTAAATGATCAGTAACAAATCCACCTTCAGATATCTTCATATTAAATAAATGCTTCATTAGAAATACCTTGTTGGAGGCTGAGGGATTTTCATACATCTTACCCAGTGCACTCATCAAACCCTCTGTTGTCGTTTCTTTTGAGATATTGAAAGCCACCAATGAAGCCAGGCTTAGCTGTATTGTTCCCAGATCCTTTCTATCAAGAAACGCCCAGTCTTTGTCCTTCATAGCCACTGGCTTCTTTGCTCTTCCTCCCAACGGTAGGAATAGATCCTTCTGGTACAAATAGTCCTCCATTTGCATCTTCCATAACTGGAAGTTTTGGCCGTTAAACTTCTCGACCTTAAACTTTCCTTCTTTCGCCATTGCTCCCACTTGAACCAAAAACCCTAGCTTCCTACAGGTTTATCTGCCAAATAGACCTTCGGCTCTGATACCAATTGTTAGAAAAACAGGATCGCAAAGCAATAAAAATAAATAGAAATGCAAATATAATCACACAAACATTACAAGAAAGACATAGATATATTGTGGTTCACCCCAACTTGGGTTACGTCCGCACTAAATTTTCTAGTCCTTATTATTATTACCGTCCAGCAAGGTGAAGGGATATAACCTGCAGCACAGTCGCTACACTTCCTCTTCACTATCTCACAGTCTCTCTCCTGATCTTAGAGATATTTACAATGCATAAAACCTAATACATCAACCCTAGCTATATTACAATGTCTTTCTTTTATAGGGAAAATACAATGGGAAAAATACCACGGAATACCCAAAACCATGGGCCCCCAAAACAGTTGGTGAAAATAGCCCCAAATGTTTTTCTTAGGGGCGTTGCCCTCAAACCCCCGTTCGTGGGGGCTTCACCCCTGCACCCCCATGACTTGCGGGCATTTCCCTCGAACCCCTAAAAATGCAGAATGGGTGTACAATCCTTTGGGTTGCATGGGTAAGACAATATCATCTATGAGACTGGAAGATTTGGCTCCACAACCAACACACCAAACCTATGTGCAAAAGTACCAAATTCTTCAAATGAAGTACTGTTTGAGTAGTGCAACATTCACTAGATAAGTGTCTACAACTCCCTGTAGTGTTTATAATCGAACTGTGCTGGGACCCATCTTTTCTGTAATAATGAAAGGTCCCAGCCAAAGGCGCTGGAATTTGGTATACTAGTTTTTATCATTATGCTGTTTATCCCACCTTAATACCAAATCCCCAACTGAGAATTCTCTGTCACATGAATATTTCTTGTCAAACAATCTCTTCACCATCTGCTCATGATGATACAACTTATTCTTGGCCACTTCTATGTCTTCCTCCAGCTTGAGCAGTGTGTCAATTCTGTGCTGAAGGGAAGAAGAGTCATCTTCTTGGATAGATTGGGCTAATTGCAACGAAGGGATGGTGACGTTAGAAGGAAGGACATCTTCCTTTCCATACAAAAGACAGTAGGGTGAATTCCCGATTGCTGCCTTTGGGGTGATTCGGTCTGCCCAAAGAGAATTATAGAGTTGTGTGTGCCAATCTTTATGATGAGAGGCTACAGTCTTTTTAAGAATATTTATCAAATTTTTATTTGAATACTCAACCAACCCATTACCCCAAGGATAATAATTGGCAACAAACTTTAGCTTAATCTCTTTTTCAAGGGAATAATGTGTCAAATCGATCGAGAAAAAATATGATGCATTATCAAAAACAAGATATTCTGAAATGCCAAACCTAGTAACTATCTGACTGCCAAGAAAAGCAATTACCTGGTTTGTATTACATTGTCTAAGTGGGATAGCTTCTGTCCACCTGGTGAAGTAATCGGTGGCCGTAAGAATATACCTATGTTGTAGGGAAGAAGTGGGGTGTATTGGTCCAATGAAATGTAGTCCCCACTGCTGAAATGGGAACTGAATTGTGACTGGCTGCAAAGGGAAAGCAGATTTCTTAACCTTCCTTGTACATTTCTGACATGGTTCACACTTTCTTACATAAGCATATGCATCTTTAAACAATGTAGGCCAGTAATACCCTGCTCTAAGAATTTTATGAGTTGTAGTTTCTCCTGAGAAATGGCCTCCAGCTGGTCCTATATGAAATTGAAAGAGAATATCATTAGTCTCATGCTTTTCTAAACACCTGAGAAAAACCCCATCATGGTTCTTTCTAAACAATACTTTATTAATGACTTGGTAAGGAGCATATTTCAACCTTAATGCTCTACGTTTCTTAAAGTCAAGGGTTTTAGGAGCAAACCCATGGTTTAGAAAGAATTTGAGATGGTCATACCATTCGAATGTAGAAGTATCAATAGCATTGACAAAACCTAGTGGTACATCTTCCTCCTGCTCCCATTCACTCTACTACTGTGCAGGATCGTTCGACTGAGTAGTAAGAAGACAAAGACTTTGTCCTTTTACAATTTTGGCCAGTCTGATTTCTAGATCATACTATTGAAGGGATATCATCCAATGGGCCCTTTTCTCACCTAATTCCTTCTAGACTAACACATTTCTAATGGCAGAGTATGGCACAATAACCTTTGTTCAAGAGTTTAAAAAATAAGGCCTGTAGTGCTTAACAAATTTGTAAACTGCATAGGCTTGTTTGTTAATTTGGGAATAATTAAGCTCTGCACCTTTGAATGTTGAGATCATAAAGGATATCAGGATCTCAATATCATTTTCGTGCCTATGTGTCAAGACAGTTGCATAAGAGAAATCAGTGGAAAAAGTATAGAGAATAAAATCTTTATCAAAGTCATGGGACATAAGAGCAGGAGCTTAAGCAATGGCTCTTCTGATTTCAACGAAAGCATATTTCTGTTCTTGCGACCAAGTGAACTGTACATATTTCTTGACTAATTGCTATAAAGGTTTAACTATTTGTGCAAAATTAGGTAGAAATCCACGAACAAAATGTTAAGATTTAATATGCTATGATAGAAAATAGTAGCATTACATTCCATTTCACAATAATAGCATATACAGGATCACTAAAGAAACAACAAGCACAACATAAACACAAGAGACACAGATTTATCCTGGGAAACCCTCATGGGGTAGAAAACCTAGAAAAGCTTCCTCAATATAGATGACCAGCAATATACAAAGATGCAAACCAAAGACATGATCTCCTCCTCCACCATAGCAGACTTCTCCTCCACAAGTGCGCTACATTTTGAGTGAGGGAAGTGTGTGTATAATGAGGAACATACCTCCTCTATTTATACACATCTTCGACTTGTACTTTATATTAAATAAGTTGGCCCCAACTTTACCACTGGGTTAAACACCCCACTACAGCTGACTGGGTCAACCCCACTAGGGTGGTCTACCAACCCTTTGACCCACATAACACATATAGGGCTGACCCCCACTAGGGAAGTCTAATAAGCCAAGTCACCACATTCCGATGGAGGAATAAACATCTCCGGATATACAATAAGATCTTCACGGAGGAATGAAACATCTCTCAAATAATAAAGTACAAATATAATATTCTTAGAAGTTACAATATTTCAACACTCCCCCTTAATGAGAAGGATATTATAACAGCATCTGCATGAGCAAGGAGTCATCAACATCATACATGATACATCTATAAATCATTGGAAGCTTTCTCAACATCATTAGTAACTCAAGCAATTACTGGAACATCTTCAATACTGGAACATCAACATCTTCAGTACTGACTCTTTATCTTCTGCAGCACTCGAACAGCTACAACAACAACAACATCAACATCTAGATCCTCACGATCATCAGCATCGTCATCACACAATCATCAACATCGTCATCTAGATCATCACGATCAATAGCATCGTCATCTAGCTCATCACGATCAACATCATTGTCATCTAGACCATCACGATCAGCAGCATCATCATCTAGATCATCACGATCAGCAGCATTGTCATCTAGATCATCACGATCAACAACATCGTCAATACAAGTATCCACACTAATACAAGTATACGCATCATCAATACAAGTATCCTCATCAATACAAGTATACATATCATCAATACAAGTATCCTCATCAATACAAGTATACATATCATCAATACAAGTATCCTCATCAATACAAGTATACACATCATCAATACAAGTATCCTCATCAATACAAGTATACACATCATCAATACAAGTATCCACATCAATACAAATATACATATCATAAATACAAGTATCCTCATTAATACAAGTATACATATCATCAATTTAAGACACCATAACATGTCTAGGGACGATACAGTCCACTCGTCAACTTAGACAAAGTCTAAGGACCACTTTCTCGGAGACATATGTCTACGGATCAATTCAGGGACCAAAGTCCTGGGATGATGCAATCCCCATCACGTACATTTTGAACTAGTGGTTCCGGGATGATGGAATCCCCATCACATACATTTTGAACTAGTGGTTCCGGGATGATGCAATCCCCATAACGTACATTTTGAACTAGTGGTTCCAGGATGATGCAATCCCCATTACGTACATTTTGAACTAGTGGTTCCAGGATGATGCAATCCCCATAACGTACATTTTGAACTAGTGGTTCCGGGATGATGCAATCCCCATTACGTACATTTTGAACTAGTGGTTCCGGGATGATGCAATCCCCATCACGTACATTTTGAACCAAGTGTTCAGGGACAATGCAATCTCGACCACAGTGCCAGTCCCTTTTCATACTGGATGTGACCTAGATTAAATCTAGGATTTTATCACATGTGAATGATCACCTGCTGTAGTCTAGGAGTGAACATTACATCATTACAGGACCTGCGAATGATCACCTGCTGCTACACTGAGAAGTCCAGGAGTGAACATTACATCATTCCATTCAACCACAGAGCCAGTACTGTTTCAACTTGGGTGTGACCTAGATCAAATCTAGGATTTACAACCTGTGAATGATCACCTGCTGCTACACTGAGCATTCCAGGAGCGAACATTACATCGTTACAGGTTTGTGAATGATCACCCACTTCTAAGCAGTCCAGGAGTGCACATTACATCATTCACCAACATCTTTCTAAAAGACAAGAGTCTACGGATCAATTCAGGGACCGAAATATGGGGATGATACAATCCCTCTTACTCTCAGAGACATCTATCTACGGATCACTTTAGGACTGAAGTCCATGGATGATACAATCCTCTTACTGTCCATTTAGAGAAAGTCTAAGGACCATTTCATCAACCTCATCATCGAAATAGGAAACCTCATCATCAACCTCATCAGTGGAACGGGTAGCCTCATCATCGAACATATCACTCCCCCTTTCGAGGATGGTCCTTCTAAACTACACCAAGCTTGTCTCGGAAATACTCAAACTCTTCTCGAGACAGAGGTTTGGTCAATACATCAACAACTCGTTCATCAGTGCTCACATACTCAAGCTTGATAGCTCTTTTCTGCACCATATCCCGTATATAGAAATATCGGATCTCTATGCGTTTTGACTTATCATGGAACACTGGATTCTCTGTCATCTTGATACAACTCTGGTTGTCACACAGGATCATAGTGGAGTCCATCTCTAAGTCAAACAATCTTGATAACAACTTCTGAAGCCATACCACTTCACAACTAGCAGAGAAAGCAACTATATATATATTCCGCTTCAGCTATGCTGAGAGCCACACTAGACTGCTTCCTGCTAGACCACAAGATCATGCCAGATCCAGACAATAACATCCACCCGATGTGCTCTTCCTGTCTGATACACTTCTTGCCCAATCAACATCTTGTGTAGCCATACAATTTGAAGTCATGATCTCCAAGACAACATAGAACAAAGTCTATCGTACCCTTTAGGTACCTCATCACATGCTTTGCAACTATCAGGTGAACACATCTAGTTTCCACCAGATACTTCCTAACGGTGTTCACATCAAAGCATATATCTGACCTAGTATTCGTCAGATACATCAAGGACCCAATAATTTTTCTATACAGAGTTACATCCACTAACTCTGATGAGTCATCCGCTAATAGATTCAAGTTGGAATCCATGAGAGTGGCCATCAAGTCTTTTTAATATTTCTCGGCATACTTTCCCTAGTTGAGAAAGATTCCTTTTGAGCCTTGCCATACTTCCAGTCCTAGGAAGTAATGTATCAATCCGAGATCATTCATCTCAAACTCTGTAGCTAGATTCTTCTTGCTTTCCATGATCTTTTTCTCATTCCCTATCAAAAAGAGATAATCTACATACAATAATAGTATGATCCATAACCCCAAGCTTGTCAAGAAACTGTCAATTCTCCCTTTGTGACTGAACATCATTAACACTCTACATTGAGTGATTTTCTGCATATCTATCTATGCCATCTCCCATCATATGGGTCTACTAATATGAGCCTCGAGATTATTCAAAATCCATGGTGAGTTCCTTCTTGCATCCATGCCATCTGTATAAAGAAACCATCTTCAACCTTGTAGCAAGGGTTCAAATCCGCATCATCCATGGTGATCATTAAGCTCATCAAATGATTATCGATCCTAGGTACCCGTACAGAGCTTTCTTCAATTGAATCCTAGGATTTTTCTTGATTCGCACTTCTTATTCAATCACACCATTGAGAGAACAGTATTTATCTAGCTACTTGGAGCAAACATCTCATCATGATCCTCTTCCTCTTTCTAAGAGAATCTTCTAGCCAAGAGCCTTCTACAGTATGTTTGATTTGTAAATCTTCTTGTTGAACATCCATCACTTGTTCAATGTTCATCATTTTTCATGATCTTTCCTACAAATCAAAATTAAGTACATGATTAGTAATACTTCATAATCATGAAATCATGTTGACATGATAACCTATTATGCATACAGATATCATTTACATAGTTATGCAACTATCTTGACCAATACTTTGGCACAACACTTTTCCATATCCTGTATGCATACAGTGGCTATCTATATGCCTTCCATCTCTACCAGAACATACTATCGAGAGTGTGCACAGCTCTCATCATGTCAGCAAAGAGGTTTCATTCTAGACAAGCAACAATGGAATGTTTGTCCAACTTACCGATCATATGAATATTAGTAGTATACTGTTCAATGCTCTATGAATGTTTTCACTCAACATGATATATTCTAGGAATACAAATATGCATACAACCTATTACAAGCAATATCATTTACTATTTCAAATAACAACTCAAATACTTATCTTTTATGTTTGTGTGGTTTCCTCCCGCTTGATCTTCTATATGTCTTTTGAACTTCTATTCATTCTGTACCACTATGCATGCTCAAGTGTGCACTAGTGTCATCCTCATGATATCATACACAAACATACATTCAATAGTATATTATAATCTTGAATATGTATAGCCATGATCATAGCTAATAAACATTATTATTCAAGGTTTTAGGGAAGTCTGCTTTTACTCATGCATATTCTGGTTTGATCTGGTTAGTTAAATCATCAATTAGGATAAGAGACATAATATGCATAAACCCTTGATTATTAACTTTATGAATAAGCATATCTAATCATACCAAGTATACTTATATAAGGGATCCTAACACAAGGTAAGATTCATAGGAAACATACCTGGATTAGTATATTTGTTTAACATACCTAATCAATATCTTCTTTGTTCTCTTCAATGATTTAGAGATCCTGTGCTAGAACCTACATATCTCATAGGTTAAGCATAATAGAACAAAGTAATACATACCTCATAAGTAGAACTTCTATTTGATCAAAGATTATGGAGGATTCTTTGTCTTCATGTTGTCATGGTCATGGATCTTGATTTGTCTTTCATGATGTACCTGTATGTTGTTAGTAGACAACATCAACCTGATACAACACCACAGTACATTAGTACAATCATATAGCCCTAATCAATGAATGTCTTTTATCATTCACATACTTTTACTAGGGTGATAAGACAATTCTAACATTAATCAAGATTGTACTAATAAATAATATGAAGACAAACATATTATGAAGTTAATTAGGAATCAGATTTCAAGACATACCTGAACCTCCTTAAGTCATACCTGTCGAGACTTCTTGTAGTCTTCTTATGTAAGGCCTTAGCCTCAACTCCCCCTGAAACTTGATCTGGAGCTTGATTAGGGTTTTCTAGAGAAACCCTAGAAATTCCATATTTGACTTTCACACTTCTGAATGGATGGAAGGACGTGTCTTGCTGAGCTAATCAAACTAGCATACTTCAATTTTGAAATCTCCAAAATTTGACCCCTCAAAATTGCCTTCGAAACTTTTGGGTCTTCTGGACAAGATCCCGAACTAGGGTTTGATGAAGCCCACCCTTCTACCCAATCGAAAGGTTCGATCCAAGGTTCTAAACTCTTATTTTTCTGAAGATCTTCCAGTTGTGGTCACAGACTTCAAAAATTCCAACTTTTGCTAAAGCCCTAATTTTCCATCTTTCCGATCAAAATCCCGAACTAGGGTTTGATCAAGCCCGGTCTTCTACCCAACCAAAAAATTCGATCTTGGTCTCTAAATTTTTATTTTCCTAAGTAGAATTCAACCGTGGACTCCAATTCCAAAAATTCTAACTTTCTCCGAAACCCTAAATTCCGGAAGCCATGAATGAAGGTGCTCCAAAAATAATTTTGTTTTGACAGAAATATGTACCTGAATGTTTCTATTGTAACTCCAAACTTTTTGATCCACAGGGTCTGAAAATTGTTTCTGTGGTATCCTAACCTATTGTCTTTCCATATTGATAGGTCTGATCTCAATTTGATTTTCTGAGAGAGAGTTATGCCAAGTGTCACAACGTGACCTGTTTATGGGATAAAAAAGGAGAGAAAACTTGTATGGCGTGCCACGTGTCACTGGTTCAATTTCGGCCTCTAAAAACATTTGCTAAGATAGTATAGTCTATTTACTACCTGCTTCTTTTTATGAAATTTCATTTGGAGCTTCCTAGCCCAAGTTATGACCTTTTTTCCCAGGTCAACTGATTTTGACTGAGATCTGGAAGAGGCAGAAACTCTAACTTGTACTGATCATAACTCACAAAGTACAACGAATCGAAGAGTGTCCTTTGGACAAAAGGTACATGGGGATGTTATCTATGACCTGTAAAGTTTTCACATCCTGAAACTTCGCCAAAATGGATTTATAGCGAAAGTTCCACGATGACTGGTTTTTGCTATATAAAACCCTAACCTTCAAATTGTCTCAAGAGAAGCAAGTGTCGTAAGTGCCATACATTGCCTTCCTTCAAGTTCGCTCTGATACCATGTTAATATTTAATATTCTAAGACATAAAATAGCAGCATTACATTCCATTTCACAATAATAGCATATACAGGATCACTGAAGAAACAATAAGCACAGCATAAACACAAGAGACATAGATTTATCCTGGGAAACCCTCATGGGGTAGAAAACCCAGCAAAGCTTCCTCAATATAGATGACCAGAAATATACAAAGATGCAAACCAAAGACATGATCTCCTCCTCCACCATAGCAGACCTCTCCTCCACAAGTGCGCTACATTCTGAGTGAGGGAAGTGTGTGTATAATGAGGAACACACCTCCTCTATTTATACACATCTCCGACTTGTACTTTATATTAACTAAGTCGGCCCCAACTTTACCACTGGGTTAAACATCCCACTACAACTGACTGGGCCGACCCCACTAGGGTTTTCTAACAACCCTTTGACCCACATAACACATACAGGGCCGACCCCCACTAGGGAAGTCTAATAACCCAAGCTACCACATTCCGACGAAGGAATAAACATCTCTGGATATACAATAAGATCTTCACAGAGGAATGAAACATCTCCGGAATAATAAAGTACAAGTATAATATTCTTAGAAGTTACAATATTTCAACACAAAATTGATCTTACCTAAGAAAGACTGCATGGCCTTGCGCAAATAGGGAAAGCCAATTTTTGAGATAGCATCAGTACACTCCGGGTCAATAATCATACCTTCTTTGGACACGATAAAACCGATAATTTTTCCTTCTGTGATTACAAAGATAGATTTCTTTGGATTGAGTGAAATCCCGTACTTCCTGTAATGTTCAAAAACCTATTTCAAGGAAAAAATATGTTCACGTTGCTTCTTAGAATATATAGTGATATCATCAAGATAAACTATGTCAGAGTTATGCATTAAACCTCTGAAAGCTATATCCATAGCTCTCTGAAATGTGGCCCCGACATTTGTCAATCTGAAGGGCATTCGTTTGTAGGTGAAAGTGCCCCAGTGGGTTCTAAACACGGTTTTCAATTGGTCATTGGGAGCAACCATAACTTGGTTGTATCCCAAAAAACCATCCAAGAGTGAGAACATTTCAGAACCTGCCACCTTTTGCAGAATCTGTTCCATGGGTGGAACAGGATAATTGTCTTTTTTGGAAGCCCGATTCATGTTTCAGAAGTCAACACACGGTCTGATTTCACCACTTTTCTTACACACGGGCACCAAATTGGCAATCCATTGTGTGTGTCTGATAGGGAAAATGATTCGAGCTGCCAACAATTTTTCTAATTCTTTTTTCATAGAAGGTTCCAAGCTAGGGTGCATTTTGCCCAATTTCTGTTGATAGGGTTTCACCTTCGGATTCATAGGTATGCTGTGATGCATGATGCTTGTATGAAAGGTTTTCAATTTGTCATAAGTTCAGGAAAAAATGTCCTTGTACTCTTTACATAACTTAATGATAACTCTTCTTTCCTCGGGAGAACAATTAACTCCAATATTGATAAAAGAGGTTCTTGCTCAGTACCTAAGTTAACTGGCTCATAACTTAGTGAGGAGCTGTGGGTTTTGCAATTGGTTTTGTGTCTGAATATATCCTGTAAATAATAGAATTTCTCTAGACTGATAACAGATTTATGGATAACATTTGAAGGATCAGAGAGTGATTTTGCATGCTCTTCCTCATCTATGGCATGTTTTGAAACTTATCTTGGGTAGTGAGGAAGTCAAGTATCTGTTGATCTTCATCAAACACTTTCGAACTGGTCATGTTGTTAGGTATGGAAGGCCTATACATGAGTTCTATAGAAAAAGTATGGGGAGACAAGCCTTCTAGTGGTATCAATCTAGATGCCGTGTTCTCTAATAGGTCGACATCGAAATTCTGTGACCTAGGGACTGAATTAATGTTAAATGTAAAGAAGGTGTTTGTGAGATCTCTTACCAGTTTCTGATAATTCATCAGGTGAGGAGACAAGAAATGTATCTTGTTCCTTACCTGTTTGACAATGATCTCAGAATCACCAAAGCAATGAATAAATTGTACACCCATATCAATAGCCTTTTTAAGTCCTTGAATAAGGGCTTCGTATTCAACCACGTTGTTGGTACAGTCGAATTCCAATATGCATGCTATCATAATTTTAACCCCTTTTGGGTTGACGAGGACACAAACTGCACCAGCTCCTTCCTTAGACCCGGAGCCATAAAAAATTAAAGTCCAAGCAGTCTGATCTATTTTAAAATTTGTATTTACATTAAAAACATTAGGTACAACATCTCCAGTAAAAGGTACAGTGGTAGGCTGAGTGATCTGCAATTGTTTCTGTAAATTTTCATCTGGAGAATAGTCAGTAGGAAAATCTCCAAAGAAAGTATCAAACATGAAATGTTCAATGTGTGAATTGAGATAACCAATAGGCTCACTTGAGTCATTCAGATCTATGACTGTTTGTTTCATGAATGGTTCCCTACTAATTTGGATTTTGTTGGGTTGTCCATTATAGGGTAACCATAGGTGAGACCAGTCAATGGCAAAGTAGCCTTTACGATTCTCTGACCAGTCCCTACTTAACCACATCCAATAAGCTTCAGGAATGTCAGCCACAACTATGTCTATAGTTTGGTGAATACGTGGGTCCGTAAATAATGTAAGCAAGACATTTCTCAACCTTCCTACTACTATGACTTTTGATCTATCACGTTGGACGATCTGAGTAGGGTAGGGTTCCCATGTAGCATTAAGTTTCTATAGATAGACAATGGAATTACATTCAATGAAGCACCAGATTCTATCATGCAGTTATGCATGTTCCTGTTGAAGATATCGAAAGTCAGAAGAAAAGGGGGTGCCCTTTTGCTTCCAGTTTTTTGATCATTTGATTTGGTAAGGGAGTCAAAGTTATTATTCTGGGATTCTCTGGGTTGTTTGACTACCATGCTTTTGGGTAAGGTATATCTCTTAGAAGGAATCTTCAATAGTTCAAACAGAGATATATTAGCCTTAACTCTTTTCAGATCATCAACTAGATTATACTCAATCTCCGAAATAACTATATCCCTCTGCGGAATAGTTTTTCCTTTATTGGGAATGTTGTTGAGGATGAAGGTTCTTGAGGGGGTTGTGGTATTGACCTTGTGTTGTAAGGGTGTTGAACGTTAAACATAGTCTTAGGTTCTTCTTCCTCTTCATTCGTGGGGAGTTCAGAGAAATAGCTAATAGTGTTTACCTACAGGTCCTCTTGTTCTTCGTTCTCTTCAGGTGACTGTGAATCATGGTTGGTATGATCATTCGAGGTTTTAGGAATAGTTTGGGATTCTGCTGCCAAGGCTCTAAAAATGTAATAGATTTCTTCATTTGAAAGTCCTTTAGTAGGGTCAGGAGGTGGTGGATTTTGAGGAGGATGATAAGGTCTCCTAAAAGGGGGCCTTACAAAACCTCTGTTTTGGTTTTGATTCTCGTTGTTGTTTCCTTTCAGATCGAACATCTCATTTGACATTTTCTGAAGAAATTTCTTTACATCAATCATGTCAAACGGATCCTTGTTTTGGGTAGAAGCCCTGGGCACAATGTCAATTTTCTTCCTAGATGTGGAGGTAGAGGGTTGTTCTTCTACTACATCAAGGCCATCCTTAAGACAATAAATATCCTTTTCAACTTGGATAGCTTCAGCGTAGGATTCATATAAAGTGTTTTTGTGTGCCCTTTTTACCCACATTGCAATGGGGGCAGAAGGACCTTTTTCATAAAAGGAATCCAGAAGCTCTTCGGCTGGAAGAACAGGAGCAGGGATTCTATTCTTTAGGTAGGAAAACATTTGATTGTAATCTTTAATTCTTTCTTTACCTTTCATATTTATGGAAGATAACTCCAAAACTAAATCCTGTGGTGTTTTGTCATCTCCAAAATTGTGGATAAACAGCTTTTCAAAATCATCCCAAGATGTAATAGATCTGGCTTCCAAGGAAAAATACCATGTAGATGCCTTGCCCTCAAATGTATAAGGGAAGAGTCTGCAAACTGCATCCTAGTGAATAACATTCCTAAGCCTAATGTGTAGCTAGGGTTTTCACCCTAGCTTGTGCAAATGAGCACCTACTAAGGAGAAGGGCCTCCTTAGTAGCAGTTCAGTAAAATAGTAAAACTTGAAAGTAAAACAAGGTAAAATCTAAGCTAACATGTGCATCAATAGAAAATAAAAAAACAATAATATAATAGGAATTTTTCTTTTGTATTAAAAATGAGAACAAAGTTACATTTACCTCAAATGTTTGAGGTTGGTGGAGCTCTTGTAGTAGTCGACGAGGGTTGTTTCCGTGCTCCAATGGGTTCCTTCTCCTTCTCCAAGGTGTTTGGATAATGGGCCAAAAGGGGCACTCAAATGGGAAGCTAGCTCAAATGGTAAGCTAGGGTTTCAAGAGTGATTTTGGCAGAGTGAGGATAGGATAGATTGTGTATATGAAATGAGAAGCCTCCATCACCTATTTATAGGTTTTTAGTGGTGGAGTATTGACCTATGGTTTTTGGTACCATATGGTTTAGGTCAATGGTTTTGGGTTTTTGCTTTCTTTTTCCCTCTTTTTCCTCTTTTTTATATTTTTTATTCCCTTTTATTTGATTTTTGGGAATTTAGGGCCATTTTAGAGGGTTTTGCTATCTTTTGAGGAAATTTAAATTATTTTTTGGGGAAAAGGGGGTTTTTTGGCCTTTTGGTGGCTTTTTAATGGTTTTTTGAGGTTTTGGAGGCAAAGATGGTGGGAAAAATAGACAAATGAGTCACGTGGTGAGGGAGATGAGGTAATGAGCACTTTTTAGGTGTTAACAGATTGCCCTGATGTGTGAGGGAAGGAGCTCATCATATGGCCGATAGACATCATAGGTATTTTATGGTTTTCCTGGGGTGTGGAGAAGAGAAGAAACAGACTGGAGATTGGAGCAGTGGTCCTGAAGCAACTGCAAAAATAGAAAACACATGACCTCAACAATGAATGAAGCATAATCTCGATATATGGACGAGGCAGGCATACCCATGCTCGTATCAAGATATATAAAATAATAATGAGGCCCAAAAAGGGGACTTGAAGGATACATGGAGAACTACTGTGTACACCATAAGGGTCCATAGGGGACACAAATCTGGGACATACTGTCGGTCTAACCATGGCCGAGTTGAAGAACTGATACACTAGAATAATAATATTGTTGTTGAGTGGGGTACTAGAGGAACTGATGAGCTGTTGGATCATAATGACGGGAGTCATACCCTCAATGGTACACTGGACTGTATTTATACTGGGTACTCAAGGAAGCATCTGAGTGGGTGGCCTTGGAATACTATCGCCAATGCAACCCGGATATCCTTGGGAACATATACTTGGGTGTTCCAAAGTGACTCACCAATGTACTAGAGTCGGGGGAAGTTCGGGGTCTTCGACCAATAACTGAAGGGATATATACCCTACACGAATCTCAACAATGCGATCAAGGTGTTGAAGTCGAGCATGTGAGAAGCAACCATTCAGAGAGGCATTGATGAATTTGCTCAAAATGGTCCGTAGGCACTCACCACAGATGGTGATGAGTCCAAGGCCCAGGGACCTCTGGGACTATCCTCTAGAATAGATGGGTTGTCATCGACAGAGGGAGACCTACAAATAACAAGGCAATGATGTTTCCTTGATAGGAGCATGAAGTGGATAACCAAGAGGTGAAAGGACTGGACGTGTAACTAACATACTATGAGGGTAGGGAACATGGGTTGGTGGGAGGGGGGACTCAAACTTCCTTTGTTCAGAGTATGGTGGCGGGGGTGATCGGGCTGCATATGAAACTGACTGGTGGGAAGGGGATCATAGCTTTAGGGGACCATGGATTGTGATCGGAATGAGGGATACTCAAGTTGGTGTAGGATGGCAGGAGACTCTGAGGGTGGTATAACGCAAAATACTCTGAACAAAGGAGACCTTATTGGGGGTGCTACTGAGATGATTGATCATAGTGCCGATAGGCACCAGTGGGGGCCTTCTTCATGGTTTAAAGAGTTGGAAGAAGGGATAGAAGTGTGCTCAAAATGGTACTGTCATGTGGATTGATATGAGACTAGGATAGTTCATGCTCGTGATTGCTTTCAATTTTAAGGAGTCTGAAAGTGATAAGAAGACTCTAAAATAATGGAATGCTACCATCATGTGGATTTGTACGAGCCTAGGACGGTGCATGCTCAGGGTTGCTTTCAATTTTAGAGAGTCTGAAAGCAATAAGAAGACTCCAGGGGGTTTTTTTTCGTGTGTTAGTCTCCAAGGCTCGAAAAAGCATAAAAGAATGCAATGAAGAACTCTTCTAGCCGGTGTGACTAGAGTATTCCTTTTTCGTAATTAGTCTACTAGGTTCGGAAAAGGATTAAACTTATACCAGATAGACGCCCTTTCAGGTACTTTAACGAGCATGAAAGGAAGCAAGATTGCTCGGCAATATTTTCATTCTTTTGGGAGTCAGAAAAGAGCTTAACATAAATTCCCTAAGTGCCTTTTTTGTAAGGACTTGTCCAGCTCGAAAAAGCAATAAAATTATACCGAACAAAAGGAATGGCCAAGCAAGGAGAGAGTTTTCAATCAAGGGACATCGATGAGAACCAAGAATGAGGGTTGGGGGGAACACTGGTGGTGCCTCCTTGCAGGATGGTGAATGGTGGAAAAATAACGAAATAAATGCAGTATGAAGGGAGTGGAAAGTTCATGGATATGCTTGCAGTGGCAAAGAAAGTGTAAAGTGATGGTGGCCGATGTGGCTCACAGACTGTAGTTGCGTGGTGGACAGACAAAACGTAAAAAAAAGGGTGACTGTGACAGCGATAAATGATCTCAAGCATCATAACGAGTGCGGAAAACTAAATCCGGTGATATAAAAAATGTCAAAAATGGATAACGGCCGAGGTGGCATGCAAACCGAGATGACTAGGGGCTGGTGAAAAATGCCCGAAAAATATGGGGGTGAGAGCGAGAAATGATCTCAAGCATCATCATCGGCTTGGAAAATTGAATCCGATGGTATAAGGAATGCTAAAAATTGATAACGGCCAATGTGGCATGCAAATTGAGATGGTGAGGTGCATGGAAAAAATTCTAAAAAGGGGTTCGGAGAAAATGAGAAATCGAGTCGACCATTCTAAAGGTCTCATCGTTTTGATTTCAGTGGTAGAAACGATTTGGAAAATGGACTCTGTATGGATCCAAAATGGACGAATCAAGGAAAAAGCCAACTGTCTATAAATAGTAAGTGGACCCATAATGCCAAGTGTCATTTGTGCAGTTGACTTTGAGAAGAGAGTGTGGTGGGCCAGAGAGGATTTTCCATTTTTGGGTAATCCGACCGGTCAATTTTATTTCCCCGAGTTGTAGGTATTTCATTGAACTTATACCTTTAATGTTTTCTCAATTCGGGTGGGTAGTGGGTCCTCAGGGAGGGTGGTACAGTCCATGAGGGGTGTGGATTGTGGGTTTCGAGGCGATGGCCACGATCATGGATCACGGTTGTGGCCTCCACAGCCGCAATCTAAGATCACGACTATGGCCTGGATAGTCGTGATCTGTGATCACGACTATGGCCTGGACAGCCGCAATCTGTGAACGTGACTATGGCCCCCACATGCGTGATCTATGATTGCGGATGTAGTCCCGATAACCGCAATTTGGGATCGCGACATTGGGCCCCACAACCACGATCTGGATCATGATTGTGGAGTCATACTGGGGGGGATGATGGTTTATTTGATGATGTTCTAATGAGTTTTCATTTGTGTGTTTGAGAGGATGCTGAGAGCGCGAGATACCTGACGATCTCATGGAGTACATATGGGATGATTGACATGTCCAGGGGGCTTTGGGGTTGTGCGGGATGTTTAAGTTTGCACACGTGCCGATTATGCGTTTAGCAATACTGCTACTGAACAGGTTGGTGGGCTTCTGGGATCTCGATATATAGGCCTTCATGGTGTAGGTGGAGAGACTAGAGCTCACCCTGGTAGATGTGTACTTTTTGACAGGATTTCCTTGTTTGGGTAGGTTGGTGGATACCCAGCCACGGAGGTCTGCGGATGTTGACATGGAGGAGATACTGGATCGGTACTACTTCCCTGTGACAAGAGTGCATAAGAATGCACTTCTGATTTGTGACTTACAGGAGCCATCATTTCGAGCGATCACAGCATGTGTGATTCGAGTGTTGGGGTCATAGGCGCCCAACCAGGTGTCGGGGGGACAAATGTAGTTGATAGAGCAGGTATTACAGGGCACCTTCATTGCTTGGGGCCAGATATTCCTCACCTATGTTCAGTGGCAGCTAAGCGAGGTGAAGATATCTAGAAAGGGGTTCTGTTATGGGTCGTTTTTGTGTGCTTTCTTCATGGAGTGGGTTCTAATGCTACGACCGTAAATGTTGATCCGAGATGGGGGGTTGAGGGAGGCACGGATGGTGCGGTGGAGTCAGATGATGCACTAGTGGGGTGGTGGAGAGGTGGGGCAGTATTTTAGGTGGGAGCTCTATTTGCAGTGGCTGCAAATGCCGATGGATTTTTATGACAACCCATATCACGAGATGGACTACCGGTGAGATCCGGAGGCACCACAATCCCCACGGTAGGTTTGGGGTCCAGATGGTATATACCAGGTTTCTTGATTGTTTTATGTTGGATGTTTGAGGTTACATATATATTGTGATGCTAACCATTTGTGATTTGGTTTGATGCAGATGTGGGACCGCAGCCACTATCGGGGCATAGAGAGCGTAGGTGGCACATAGCATTGCCAGCCTTTCCAGACTGGGGGGAGGTGCAACGACGGGATGCAGACGGGACTTTGGAGTCCTTGCGAGTTACCTTCGACCGACTACTAGTTGGGATCTCCGATGAGGGGTGGCGGGAGCTTGATCGGGAGGTGGTTGAGGCCTGTCACGAAGCTCCATGGGATTAGCGGGCGATTCTGATTCCGGTGGCAATATTGGCCGAGGAGAGGAGGGCTCAGGATCGATAGGGGGAGGAGGAGGATCCAGAAAAGGAGCGAGGAGAGGATGAGTCTACAGCAGAGGTGGCTGCGACGAAGAGTGATGATGGTTCGGATGGGGGATATGGCTCTCATTACGGAGTGCTAGGGACTCCCCCTGATGCATATGGGCATTCGGGATTTTTTGTACAAAGGACATGTATTTTTGGACAAGGATGCTGTTGAGGCTCCTCGATGTATATTTTTTGTATATCTGATTGCTGGGACACTCATGAAATTTATATGACGATGATATATTTATATAGATATGCACATGGATGCATTTTTTCGATGATTGTTTTTGTATGCACGTGGATGTGCCTGTATTGTTTTGTGTTGTTTATTACACGTGGATGCAAATGATTGGTTATGATAGGCACATGGATGCCCTTTATTGTAGATGTAGTTTTTTTGGTATTTTTATGTTTTTGATGTGTTGGTATGTGATGATTATGCATGATGGATGATTTACCTAGTTTGATTAATATGCCAGTCGAGGATGTTGTTAGCCATTTGATCTGCAACACTATTTTGAGCTCTTGGGACATGAGCGAATGTTATGGATTCAAATTGTTGGCTTAGCTGTTTTGTGCACAGGAACTTTATAAAGAGGCAAGGATCACTCACCTGATAGCAGTTGTTGAGCTGGGAGATAAGCAGTTGGGAGTCAAGGAACACATGAAGGTGACATATACCTATCTGAAGGGAAGCGGTCAGGAGATGGGTCACAACATCGTACTCAGCCTGGTTATTGGTAGCAGCACCTATGCACATTTCATCAAGGTGAATCAACTCATGTGAAGGGGAATATAAGACCCAAGCTACATAGGCCAGGTTTTGAGACCAGCGGCTTTCTCCATTAGAGAAGCCAACGTAATAAGGTGGAAAATGGTCCATCTGTGATCATGCAAGAAAATGATGAATGTAAGGTTGTGGGAAAAAATTGGAAAACAAAAAGAAATCAAGCTGTACACTATGGACCAGTGAGTCCGTCGGATTGTTAAGGATAAAAGCGTTTAAGATACAACCCATTACGGGGATTGTGCAAGGGGTGGCCTTCTGAGTCAGTTAGAATATATGCGCCATGTTCAAGGTAGGTATGCACTAAGTAAGGGCCTTGCCACATGGATTCGAACTTCCCTTTACCTGTCTTGTCTTGGGCTTGGTCATAAACGAGGACTAGATCTCCTTCACAGAAAGCTCGTGGGTGGACATGTTTGTCCTAACCAGCTTTGGATTGGTTCTTGGAAGCCTCAATTGTTTGGAGGGCTACGCAACGGTCTTCATCAGCTTGTTCTAATAACAACAAACATTGTTTAAGTGGGGAGATATCGAGGAGAAGTTCAATAGCAATGTGTAGGGCGGGGATCTGACACTCGATGGGGAGGACAGATTCGACACCATGAACTAAGTGAAAAGGGATGAAACTAGTGGCAATCTTAGTTGATGTACGGTAAGCCCATAATGCAGGGAAAAGCATGTGATGCCAATTGGACTTATGTTGGTCAACAGTGCATTGGAGGATTGTTTTCAAAATTTTGTTAATGGTCTCAACTTGGTCGTTCCCTTGGGAGTAGTAAGCAGAGTCATACTGATGTTTGAACTTAAGGAGAGTTGACAACTCGCGCCAAATGGCATCTTCAAAATGTGAACCATGGTCCGAGACAAGCTATTTTGGGACCCTGAATCATGTAATGACATGGTTAAAGAAGAAACGGGCAACGGTGTTGGCTTTACTATTGAAGGTAGGGATGGCTTCATCCCATTTGGGGAAGTAGTCGACGGTGACGATGATGTATTTATGGCCATTGGCGGATGAGGGTTTACACTCCATAAAGTCGATGGCCCATTTACAAAAGGGACTGATGGTAATGACCGGATGGAGTGAGGCGGGTGGTGTCCATGCCTTCGGGGAAAAGAGTTGGCAATTATGGAAATGCTTGACCGCAGTGATGCAGTCAGTGAACAACGTGGGCCAGAAATATCTGGCATGGATTACCTTCTGGGCTATGGCCATTCCAGAAAAATGTCTGCCATAGGCGCCACTATGACAATCATTGAGGACTTGCTCAGCCTCCTCTCGTGTGAGACAACGGCGGAGGATAGTGTCAACACCGTGTCAGTAGAGGACATCGCCCAGAAGGAGGTATTGATAGGTGTGGTGACGGATATGATGGTGTCCATCATGATCGATATTGGGGTGAAACTTCTGCATGCGAAGGTATATCAGAATGTCACCATACCATGGGTCATTTGACAAGATGATGAACAAATGATTATGCAGTAACTCATCGGGGATTGGTGGGAAGAACAAAAGGGATGGGAGGTTGGTTAGGAGCTAGGAAAGCACAAGGGATTTAGTACTTTTCAGAGTTGTGAAATCCAGGTCATACTCTTGTAGGATAATTACCCATTTAGTGATGCGGCCTTGCAGAAGGTGACAGTTCAAGAGGCAGATAATGGGGTTGGAGTCGATGACAATGGTAGTATGACTTAGGAGGATGTAGTGTCGCAATTTTTCTACGGAAAAGACGATGGCAAGGGCCATCCTTTCCTCATATGGGTAACATCGGGGTGGTCCAGACAAGGTTTGGCTGATGTAATAAATGACATGCTCCTGGTGAGCAACGTCTTCTTGAACAAGGACCCCTGACATGGCATGGTTGAATGCCGAGACGTAAAGGATGAAGTCCTGAGAGAAATCCGAAGGGGAGATCAAAGGGATTTGCATGAAAGCTTTTTTAAGGGCTTCAAATGTAACTTGCACCTAGTCGTCCCAAACAAAGGGTATGTGAGTACAAAGCAGACATAAGAAACCATGAACTGTGGTGGCATAATCAGGAACGAATCAGTAGAGGAAATTAGATTTCCCTTGTAAACTCTGCAGCTGTCAAAGCGTGCGTGGTGCGAGAAGGTCTAGTATGGGTTGAACTTTGGGGGGGTTGACAACGATTCCTTTGTGGGAAACAATGAAACCTAACAACCGGCCTGTCAGAACCCAAAAGACACACTTGAGAGGGTTCAAGTGGATCAGATACTTGCGACAACGCATAAAAACTTTCTAGAGGTCGTTAAGGTGGTCGGATCGTTTCTTGGAATGTGCTATGAGATCGTCAAGATAGACTAATAGGATATGGACCAAGTCGTGAAAACAATAGTTTATGGCTCGCTAGAAGGTGGCCCCAACATTTTTAAGGCCGAAAGGCATGACCCGATAGGAAAAGGTGCCCCATGGGGTGGTGAAGGCAGTCTTGTATTGATCTTCTTTGTGGATCTGAATCTAGTTATACCCAGAGTACCCATCCATGAAGGATATGACTTCATGCCCTGCGCACGCATTGATGAGTTGGTCAATAAATGGAGTTGGGAAGTTGTCTTTGGGACATGCTTTGTTTAAATCGTGGAAGTCAGTACATAACCTGATGGTGCCTTATTTTTTGTTAACAGGGATGGGGTTAGAAACCCAAGTGGTGTATGTGATGGGGTAAATGAAACTTGCTGCATGAAGTTTCTCAATATCTACTTTAACGGTGGGGAGCTTTGATGGGTGAATGGGGTGTTGTTTTTGGCGAACGGGGGGCACATCTGACCACGTGTCAATGTGGTGCTCTATGATAGCGGGGTCAAGACAAGGCATTCTGGTGTAGGACCAGGAAAAGACATCACAGAACTCCTGAAAACATTTTTTGTACTCTCCGATCTCGTACTCGGTGCAGGAGGATCCCAAATTAATGAGTTCAGGGGCACCACTTGGGGCAGATATATCAATGTGGATTGTGGGTGAGATATTGGCCATGTTACCTTAGTTGAAGGCATCGGGAGTGGGAATGGGCTCTTTAAACTAGTCGACCTTGGTGGGGAGGAAATATTTGGAATCAACCGAAAATTCGGTGGTTGTGGTGGGGGAGGACTCCTCCAAAAGGAAATAGGAACAATGGTGCATATCCTCTGAGGGGTAATCAGGTGCGGTAAGAGCCTCGAGAATTTCCTCATCATTGTGGAAACGTTTTGTAGTCAAATCGGTTGACGAGGGGATGCTAGCAGTAGAGATCATATAAATGGTATTGATGTCTCCTGTTGGCAGAGATTCCGGGGGGTGGATCTCTTCAATGGTGGGAGGAGATGTCTCGAGGTCCAAGTTATTCATCTCGTATAGAGTGGGTCTGTAATCTGGGAGATTAGGGCAGTGATGTGTGTAATGGTCGTAAATACCGCATATTGCACAAGGGTGATTGGTACGTAATGATTTATTGCGAGGCTTAGGGGTAACGTTGAGTTGGACAACTGGGGCGTTGGGGTCATCGTCAAGCATTTGCATGTGCTCTTGTAATGCGGGTAATTGTGGACATTGATGGGTAGAATGGCCCAACTCATCACACAAAGAGCATTTGGGAGGAGCGTGAAATGGTGGAGGATTATTAGTGGCTTTAGGCGCAAGTAGAGCGATGTAAGGTTGTGGGCCTCTGCCCCCAGTGTATTTAGTGAGAGGGGGTGGGTTGGTAGAGGAGGAAGGAGTGGTGACACTGGGAGGTGGCCGACTAGCAGTGGTGATAGGTTGCACTGGCTGTAAGATGACATTGGGCATCGGAGGGGAAACGGGAGGTGTGATGTACCATACAGGTAGTCCTAAAGTTAATCCCGGGTTGTTTAGTGTGGCCATCACTAGAGCGCTGACTACTCCTGAAGGGGGAAATAGGAAGGGGATTGTATGGATAGGTGTGGTGCCGACATGACTAGGTACCAATGGTGGTTGGGGTAGCAAGGGTGGTTGATGGTTGGGTGTTTGTGTATTGTGGGAGAGGGTACATAAGTCATATATTTTGGTCGCTGGTGATGGGGGTGGAATGGATTGGAATGTGGAAGTCATCGATGTATTTGAGTAGACTTCGGGTCCAACTGAGGAAACCAATGAGGTAGATGCACTGCGAACAGGTTGTTCAACCATGGGAAGAACATTTTTGGGTGCAGTGGGGGCATTGGGATCGTAATAGGTGAGTTGATCAATCTTGACCACTCATCCTTCATGGGGGAACATCATGGTATGAAAAACGGATGAGGCAACCGCCCGCATGGTGTACATGTAACTGTGGCCAAGTAAGAGGTTATAATCAAGTTGGGCATTGATAAACTCTATGTCGATAAGCACTATTTTACCAGCCAACTGGATGGGGACATTAGCTAACAGACCTTGGGGTTGAGCCAAGCAGCCGTCGTAGGCTCACAACGCAGTGGTCGACGGCTGGAGAGTAGTGGATCCCAACTTCTGCCAAAAGAATGTGGACATAATGCATGTAGAGGCACCCTCATCGATGATGCACCGATGGATTACAAGATTCTGAATGGATACAGAAACTTGGAATGCTAATGTGGAAGGCAGGTATGGTTCAGATTGGTCCAAATCAAAGGCCATCATTCGTGAATCATTCGGGTCGATAGCACCAATGGCTAATAACAGAGTCTTGCGTTGTCTAGGACAGTTTTTTAAGACCTCCAACGTAGACATGGCTACGGGGAACTGAGCTAAGTCGTCCACAATGTTGTAATTAGACGCAGCGTGAGCATTGGGGTTATTGTTTATGCGAAAAAGTGGGAAGCAAGGGGCTTTTGGGGCTCCATCTAATGGGGCCGGAGGTATGCGTAATGGCTGATCGGTGGGAAGAGAGTTGGTGGTTTTGTTGGTGGGAGGGGCTTCAGGGGTGGAGCCATATTGGTTCTAGCAGGTTTGAAGGTTGACATCGGTGGATGACATCATTAACAAGTGATGGGTGCCTAAGTCTAAAGTGGGGTGGGCAGGTGCAGCATACGTGACTTGCTGTTGTGGTGGTGCGGTTCCTTGAGGGGGAGCTAATGGTTGAGTGTTCACCACTCCTTGGGCTAGTAAAGGGTTCTGTAACACCAAGGGTTGAGTTTGAGGTGGTCGGGGGTTAGGTGGCACTTGAGGTGCCGCAAGCCCTTAGCGGTGGGCATCATCGATCCAAAGTTGTCGTGCCCGCTCCAAATGTGGGAAAGCATGTGTGTAATGACCATAGATCCCGCAAATAGAACAAGGGTGGTTCATTCGTAAGTTAGGGTTTTTAGCTTTCTTTTGCGGCCTGTCGGGGTTTTGGTTGGCAGGTGTCACGTTATTATTGTTTGGGGGATTAGGAGACTGGTCACCTTGATATGGAGGGGGGTTGTTCCCGCGGTTACATCCTTTTTTCGCGGTTTTGTTGGCCTTGTTGGCGTTGGGTATTTTGGCCATGCTACGAATTTTGTTGTGTGTACACTTGCCCTTGGGTGGCAGGTGGGTGCTGGGGTTGTGCAGGTGTGGGAGCAGGATGCACCGGGTAATAAGTGGGTGGGGGTGGAGGCGGTGCAGGTGTGAGACCTTGTGGGGGTTGTTGATATGTCTGTGTGACAGGTGGTTGATTTACCGCAGATTGTGCCTATGGCAGATTACAAGCGGGGGGGGCTTGAGAGGATACAAGAGTGTGCACGACCTGCGGGTGGTAATATGGTTAAGGTACAAACGGGGGAACGTAAGCGGGGGATGCATGGTCGAAGCATTGAGGTGGACATGAGGGTCTGTGGGAATGGTAGTTATGTGCCATGGGAGCATACGAATTGGTTGCTCCAGAGTGGGATGTAGCCCGCGAATTGTTGGGGCCATTACTAGTACGTGTCATGGAAAAGGACTGGTTATGCGATGCAACATGGCCAATGATGCTATCGACAGTATGGGATGCCCCTGGTGCATCGTTTCAGGAGGAATCACCATAGGGGCCATCGAGTATAATGGTATATAAGTAACCAGACTGGGCATAGATAAGGTCAAACTAGTGGGCTTTTAAGATGGTTTCTTCTTCAGACCAGGGTCACTTGGATGCCACATCCTTTGCAATGATGGGAAGGATAGATTTGAGAAACCAATCTAGGAAGATACGGTCATCTAACTTGATTTTGCACAGGCTTCAGCGTCGACGCCACTCATGATGGTCACATAGCAACTCCATGCATCTTCTCTATCTTGCATTCAAATTAGTCTGCTCAAATAAGTATTTCAACACATCATGATCAGTTCTTAACTCAAACTTATTACCCATCAGATAATGTCTCCACATATTCAAGGCATGGATATTAGCAGCAAGATTTAAGTTGCAAGCAGAATATTTCTGCTCATGTTCCTTCAACTTTCTCAACTCATAACTAATCACATGTCCATCCTACACAAATATTCAACCAATACCCTACTTACATGCATTTGTGCATACAACAAAGTTTCCTTTGGGATCCACAATTTTTAGAATTGGTGGATTGGTAAGCCTTTCCTTCATTCTTTGAAACTATCTTCACACTTTAGGTTCCATTCAAACTTGACACCCTTATTCTGCAAGGATGTTATAATATGAGCTAACTTTGAGAATCCTTTGATGAACCTTCGGTAGTACCTAAATAAACCCATGAAAGACCTTAATTCTGATACATTATTTGCATTGGCCATTCCATAATGGCCTTTATCTTCTCAGGATCTACTGAAATACCTTCTTCAGATATGATATGTCCTAGGTAATGAATTTTTCCTTGATACAAAGAACACTTACTTAGCTTGGAATACATTTGTTGTTCTTTAAGTACTTGCATTACTAATTGTAGATGTTCTTCATGCTATTATTCTATCTTGGAATAGAAAAGGATGTCATCTAAGAATATAATCACAAACTTATTTAAGTACTTTCTAAGGAATCCATTCATTAAACACATGAATATTGTTGGTGCATTTTTTAACCCAAAAGGTACCATTGTAAACTCATAATGTCCATACCTTGTTTTGAATGCTTTCTTACTGATATATTCATCCTTAATCCTAATTTGGTGGTATCCTGATCTCAAATCTATCTTCGAAAACACTTTGGCTCTCTCAACTGATCAAACAAGTCAGCAATCCTTGGTAAGGGGAACTTGTTTTTAATTGTTTCTTTGTTCAATTTCCTATAATATGTGCAGATTCTTAGAGCTACATCATTCTTCTTAAAAAATAACATAGGATCTCCCTAAGGTGAAACACTAGGTCTTATGTAACCTTTCTTTAATAGCTCTTCTAACTTCATTTGTAATTACATCAAATCTAGGGTGATCATTCTATAAGGTGATTTATATTAAGGTACTGTGCATGGCACAAAGTCGATAGAGAAATCAATGTCCCTCTTAGGAGGAATTCTTGATGATTCTTGAAATATATCTGCAAACTCTTGTAGTATTGGATAGTCTTGTAGTTCTGGCTCTTTTCCTTCTTTTGACTCTTCCACATGAATTGTTTATAACTCGAATCCCTTTCTGAGACGTTTCTTCAAGTGTAGAGTTTTGACCTGCCTCAAGGATATGGGCCTGGGTACACCCTTGACTGTCGCTCAACTTCCTTGTTCATGCAAACAAGTTTAAGTTTTATTATGACCATCCAATATGGAATGGTGTTGATCCAACCAATACATGCCAATCAATACATCATTAGACCCCAAGAGTATGATGTTTAAGTCTACAAAGGTTTCAATCCATTCATTTCTAATGGACACCCTTTTACAACTTTTGTGATTTTCCTCTTAGATCTATCTAGTAGCTGACTGTAATAGACTTAATGCTTCAAGTTTATTTTTCTTGAAATAACATTTCTCAACTGCATTAGGTGCAATGTAACTATTTATCCATAATCAATCAAAATAGTTATGGTTTTATTAGAAATCTTACCTGATACCTCAATCATTCAGGACAGGTGGTCCGCTTGTCTCCTATCCAGGGCTACATAGATCCTTTGAACACTTCCGTCAATATATCCAATTGTTGAATCCTCTTGAATGTTTTGAAGGTTATTTCTCTTATGTGGGAACTGACTGAAAGTGATTTTCCTTGCATATCAAACATTCTAGAGGTGGTATTTTTCCTAAATGCTCTTCCCTTCGCTGTCCTCACTGACAAGAATTATTGTTTCTAAATTTTGAAGGCTATAATCCTTTCTTCCTCTTCTATTGGTTTTTCTTCTTCATATCCTTACAATTATTCTAATATGGGGCCTTGATCTTATTCTATTCATAGAGGTGATTTTCCTTCGAGATGGAATCGTTGATGTTCTTTGGTCTATCATACTAGATTTTATCTCTATAAGATTCAGGTAGATCACTTAGGAAAATTTGAATATTTACCTTCTCATATTTGATAAAGTATGCATACTTCAAAATTTACAAAAATTTATTCTCATAGGCCTCCATATTCATGCTTCCCAATTTGAGCTCAAATAGTTCCTCCATATTTTTGTCATAGTAATGCTCATAGAGGTATTCTTTATGAAAGTACTTCTTAAATTTCCTCCAATAGATTATGTATTCATCGATTTCCTTTAGCTTAACTAGTTGATCCCATCAGATAGATGCCTTACCTTTCTTATGGTATATGGATACATTTTCTTCCATATTAGGTGTATACTGATGTAGCTAGAAGAACTTCCTGAGTCCTAGAAACCATGCTTTAGCATTCTCTCCTTTATTTACTTCTCCATCAAAATTTGGCATCTTTATTC
The DNA here is from genome assembly GCA_027924585.1 of Larix kaempferi. Lineage (NCBI taxonomy): Eukaryota > Viridiplantae > Streptophyta > Pinopsida > Pinales > Pinaceae > Larix > Larix kaempferi. Next base: position 9,989,534 of record BSBM01001642.1, read on the forward strand.
TTCTTAGCTCTCGTACTAGTTCATTTTGGGAATACCTACTCTTCTTGTATCTCACCATGGATCTTTAGGGCTACTCTCTCTACTTCTTGATGAATACGCCTTCTTCCTCTCTAAGCGATGAGGTCTCGTCGAAGATGATCTATACCTGACATAATATATTATTTTCCTCTTGTCAGTTGATATTTGAATGGTCTTCAATGATTTTAGATCATTCATGATCTTCCCTTGACTGTGAATTATCCTTTAATTATCCTCCTCTTGATGCCCCGAAATTTGTAGCACCGACAGTTAGGGATTCTCCCCGATAAGCAAGCCCAATTAGATCGCTCACCGTTTGGTGTAGGGAATCCATCCGGTTAATGGCCCGGCTACTGTATGTGATTTAAAGTTTTGTTTTCACCAGTTGCGGCCCGATCCATCATTTATGTATTTTATATTTAAAGATGAGATTCAAGTGCCCTATTCAAATGCATGTAATCTATTTTAATCTAACTGATATATCTAACTATCTAATCTATCCCTGCATGGAGCAAATCTGAAATATGAGTAATACATTAGAAATGTACCTAAGAATCTCACAGATAGTTGTTTCAATATTATAAGCACATTTACATCAGAACATAAAATATATAAAATATAACTCTAATGTAATTAAAACATTCAATTACTCATTAAGCATATAAATGTTTACACGGGAAATAAGAGCATTCACAACCAAGAATTAATTCAAGACAGTTAGGAACAATCTCACAGTATGCATATGAATGTTAAAGAAATAATTCCACACTACATTCCACATATCCCAAGCAAAATCGTTGTGCTAGCTTTTCCTAGGCAAAGAGACCCTTCTTTATTAATGCAAAAAAGTAGTTCTCATACAAAACAATCCACTTCTTTCACCTGCCAAAATTCCTTCTCTTCTATTTTCTTCTCCTATTTATAACTTTACAAAATTGTCTCTAGTGTCTCTTTACATACCTTAACCCTAGAGAATATAAATTTTTTTCTTCTAGTGCTCATATAATACAAAAATAGTTTCTAGCCATTTTTTAATGTTTAAACAATAGAAAAACAAAAGTCAACTTCCAGTTGTCTTTTCCACCTCAACGATGTATTTGGCCCACATGCTAGTTTATCTTGAGATAATATTACTTTGTACATGGTTCATCATCTTTAGAGAGATCTTATGCTTAGACAACTCTGCTTCAATACCTTTTACTCCCATTGTTGTTTCCTGGGAGATGTCTAGAAATTAGGTGTCAATGGAAGCTTTCCCAATGAACCGATGGAGATATCCTACTATTAGGACGTCTAACTTACTTATGTAGTCTATATATGTGCTCAACTCGCTCTGCAGTTCTGATAGGTGCTGGTCTTTGACAGGAAAATATTCTATGGTTTGAGGTATAACCATTTGGTATTTCTCGTGGGTTTCACAAATTTTTAGGTAGAAATCGGTACACTGCCCAATGGATTTCTAGATTCCAACATTTATTTTTATACCACAGCTTCTACATAATTCGATGAGACTTGAATCCAACTACGAATCCTCCATAGTATTTAGAAGTAGGTTCCCAGGGAAACTCGATTTCCCTTCTCTCCATTCAATTTGTTTCATGATATCTTCCATGACACGCACGCATCTACTTTTGAGTCTCAGCAACTTTTAATTGATCCATCAGAAAGTCTTTTTCTTTCACCAACCTTTCAAATTGATACTTATAGTGCCCAACCTGCTGCCTGTGGTCTGCATCTCTCTTCTCCAACTCTTTAATGTGAGTCTCTAAGTCCCTTTTTTCGCCTTTTGTAATGACCATCTATGCAGTCACTGTGTCCTTTTCAGCTTCGAGAGTTTGGTACACTTCTTCTATTCTCTCCTTTTCAGACAAAAGCGCTCTATGCTTCCTTTTCAACTCCAACCCCTGCTGTAATTCTTTCATCAAATTGTCCTTTTCTTTGAAGAGCTTATATTTCCCTTTTCTTACGTATTCTATCAACTTATTGACATTGTCGGCACTTTCCTATGTTGTAGCTATGTTGGATGTTGCCGTGAACTGAGGGTCCTTGTGAGTTCCCTCAAAGATTGAGCTCTCCATTACTGTCACAACATCTTGGTAAGTTGAACATTTCATTCTCTTTTCTGACTTCCTCATGATAGCCTTTCTTTTGGAGTTGAAAAATATTGTATCCAAACTTGCCACCGTGTGCCGTTTGGAAGGGGTAAACAAGGTGAGTGCGAGATATGGGAGTGGGGAGTGTCCTCCGATGGTTTTCTTGGGTATGTCTATTGCCATGACTTGTGTGCTCAGGCTTCCTTGTTCCACAGCTTCCTTGGATTTTTCCTATTCTTCCTTCTTTCTTTGTTGTTCCACCCCTTCCTTTTTTGCTCTTTCTTTCATATCTTGTAACCTTTCGGCCTCTTCCTCTTTTATCTTCTCGGATTCCTCTTCCTTTCAGATATTTTCTACTTGCCCTTTCTAGATTATATCTGTCTCTTCCCTTTTCTTCTTTTCAGCTTCCTCTAACTACATAGCCACTACATCCTGATGCTGCTTCTCCTCTTTCTCCTTTTGCTTTAACCTAGCTCCCTTGGAAGTTTTGGAACTAGAACCAGCTCCGCTTTTGGGGTGGTAGCGCTTACCTAATTCGGTCATGTTCTTGGAACTTCAAAAGAATGCTTCATCTTTGTCAAAAAGATGAGCGTAATCAGAAGTGACCTTATAGGAAGTACAGTGGGAAGCAACATTGCCTTCGGGGTCATGCCTTCTGAAAATATTCATTCCAAAATAAAAAAATTCTAAATCTTGAGCAAAGTCTACACCATCTTTTGCCTTGTGAATCTAGTATGATCGAATAGTGAACGACATCAACAAATATGCAGCCTTTTTCTTGTCATGGAGAATCCTACTAACTCCATCAACGAAGAGTTTCCTCATGGATTCTTTATGCACGACGTAGTCAGTGGCATATCGAGGAAACAGAGAAGGGAGTCGAGCCCCTCCACTCATTCTGATATATGTCCCTTCAGAGGAGAGGCAGTAATCTCTAAATGCCTCTATGAATGGTATGGCATTCTCTGACAGACAGTTTGGCTTCTTGGAAAATCAGTTGATACAATGGGATAATCAACCTTTCACAAATACGGGTGTAATGGCTTGCGTACTTGTGGGCCCATGTTATTTGGTAGTATACATAGAGGGGAGACTCCTTATGGTTCCAGACGCATCCCAAATCAGGGAAAGGGTGCTTGATGAATAAGAAGTCCATCAGATAAGAATACATAAAGAAATCAACTTTCTTTTGTGTTAATCCCCCCTATGCTGCCACTATATGTGAGGACATGTTATTCGAGATGATATCTTCCTAGTTGAATACTGTACTATGTGTGGCCACGTGGAACATCACCGAAACCTGTAAAATTAGTCACAACAGATCTAATGAACAAGTAAATCAATCACAATAGACGAACATAGAAAATATGGTGTAAAACTGTGCAAAACATGCATCAATGCTCAATATCCCAATAAGGGTGAATAATTACAATACAATCATCTGACAATGAGTGAGCAATTCGAATTGACTAAGTAGGCCATTCGAATTACTAAATGGTGTAGCTTGGCTCCAACTAGGATTCCTCATCATCAATCAATGGTGGTCATCAATGCACAAGAATAAGTCATCCAGGTGTCAATCTGAGTCTAACTGAGTGTAACAAGTGTAACTGAAGTGTGTAGCAATGATATAGTGAAGGAGACTCAGTGGAGGGTGCATGGGAGGCTTAATTGAAGTTAGAAGAAGTCATCTAGTCAATCTGGAGGTCCAACGGAGTGAAACAGTCAGTTGGGAGTGAAACTAGCCTCAAATCAAGGAGAATCGGAGCTAACTAAGTGTAACTGAAGTGGAACTGAAGTGGTAGGTGAAGAAGTGCGCCCTTCTCTAGTAGTAGGTGAGAAGTGGGTGCCTTCTTGACTAGGAGGGCTAAAACTCTGATGGAAGGAGCTCCCAGGTGCTAGAATGAAGTGGATAAGGTGCTGGAGGCATCAACCTGGTGATTGGGATGCATGCAAAATGCATGCAAACCCTAGAGTTTGCATGCAAACCCTAATTGCATGGAAGGTCCTAAAAATGATGATGTGGATATCCGAACAACCCCCCTCAAACTAGACTATGATGTAAAAAAAAAATGATAGGGCCTTGGTAACTGAGACCAAAGGTCACCCCAATACAATAATAATCCAAACTAATAACAGTCAATAAACTGAGGAAATGGGGAAAACCTCATGGGAAAAAAAATAGCCCCCCTCAAAATAGACTGTAGCACACCAAAAGATTTAACTGCTCCAAAATCAAGTAGATATGTCTGGAGGTATCTCACTCTTGGGAGTAAATGGATCATGCTCCAAAAACATGTGCTTTAATTCTCCATCAGTGGATGCAAGTGAATGTGGAGACTTTATGAACTTGCTCTTCATACCGAAAATGGTGAGAACAAATTTGAAAATATGAGGATGATCCTGGAACCTGTGATTCGAACCAAGTGAGGTAGGAATAGCTCCAATCGGATCAAATAGATCTTGAAACTTGAACTTCTTATCAATAGAAGTTAAATCAGTTCCAAAAATAGATGAATGGTTTCTTGAGATCTCCTTTGAACCAACAAAGGTAAGATCAAAACCAAAATAAAAAAAAGGTGCATGAGAATTGAACTCAAGCAAATGGTAGTGCTATTCATCTTCATTAAAACTCTAAGAAACTTTGCAAATGATAGAACATAGGTTTATAGAAGGTATGCAATCAAGGAGGACGAATTCTTCAACTCCAAAATCAGATTTTACCTACAAAACATCAAGTAGATCATTATTCTGCATGTCGGAAAACTCATGTGAAAGAGAGGATTCAAAAACCTCTTTGGAATCTAGAATATGAGTTGGTTTATCTTGCTCAGAATTTGAAATAGAAGACATTGAGAGAGTGATTTTTGAATCTACAGTTTCTTCTTCATATTGAACGATTGTTGAGGAGAAGACATGATCGGAAAGAACACATAAGGAGATCTCACTGGGCTTGTTCTCCAAAAGGCTAGCATGATCCTCTTCTTCCTGCTTTCCAAATTCTCTATTGAGTTGGGCCCATAGATCTCTTGGATTTTCAGCAGTAGTACTGAGGTAGTGCATACAAGGAGACATAGCAAAACATATTGTCCCAAAAGCTTTGTCACAATCATTAAGCCAATCATTCTCCTCTTCATCGGAAACAAAATCTCTTGTAATACCAATACACATATCAAAGAGACATTGTCTCTTCAAGCATGCAATCATCTTTGGTTTCCATTCATCATAGTTTAATGGAGTAAGAATATTTTTTGAAGAAGAAAATTCCATCTCTGCAATATTGAATGCAAATGGAGAAAGTAAGAAACCTGCAAATCACAAGCAAACAAGAACCATTATGGAGCAATAGCTGCAACTGCAGAAAACTACTGCAAAGTGAGCAAAAATTGCTCAATCTTCCTATAGAACACCCACAGAAAAGAAATATTGTCCTTGCCATGGCTCTGATACCATGTAAAATTAGTCACAGCAGATCTGATGAACAAGTAAATCAATCACAACAGATGAACATAGAAAATATGGTGTAAAACTGTGTAAAACATGCATCAGTGCTCAATATCCCAATAAGGGTGAATAATTACAATACAATCATCTGACAATGAGTGAGCAATTCGAATTGACTAAGTAGGCCATTCAAATTACTGAATGGTGTAGCTTGGTTCCAACTAGGAGTCCTCATCATCAATTAGTGGTGGTCATCAATGCACAAGAACCAGTCATCCAGGTGTCAATCTGAGTCTAACTGAGCGTAACAAGTGTAACTGAAGTTTGTAGCACTGATATAGAGAAGGAGACTCAGTGGAGGGTGCATGGGAGGCTTAACTGAAGTAAAAAAAAGTCATCTAGTCAATCTGGAGGTCCAACGGAGTGAAACAATCAATCGGGAGTGAAACTAGCCTCAAATCAAGGAGAATCGGAGCTAACTGAGTGTAACTGAAGTGGAACTGAAGTGGTAGGTGAAGAAGTGCACCCTTCTCTGGAAGTAGGTAAGAAGTGGGTGCCTTCTTGACTAGGAGGGCTAAAACTCTGATGGAAGGAGCTCCCGGGTGCTAGAATGAAGTGGATAAGGTGCTGGAGGCATCAACCTGGTGACTGGGATGCATGCAAACCCTAATTGCATGCAAGGTCCTAAAAATGATGATGTGGATATCCAAACAACACCCAGCCGAGTTTATACATGTTTCCATTTTCCAAACTGAAAACTAGGCTCAACATCACGGTGATGATCCTGTATAGAGTCCTCAGGTGTTGAATCTCATACTCCCTACTGGTCCTTGACCTCAACTGTCTTTCAGTAATTGTAATCTTCTTGGCACAGTCTGAAGGATCCATTTTGAGCCTTGATATCCACTCATCATTTAGTAGGGATTTAGGGAAGGGAAATTTGTATGCTGCGGTGATATGGTCCGGTCCAAAAGATACAAGCCTCATCCCGGTGACATCTACGATGATTCTTGGTGTCAGTATTCACCTGGGGTAGGATCCAACCAATAACTTCCGAGCATGGAAACAGCTCTGGGCGAGTGACTGCCTTATGGAGACTGGACTTCTTGATATTCTGGTAAACCATTAGTTCTTCTATGGATGCTTCAGGGAAGTTTTGGTTGCTAATGGCCCTGTATAATTCACCCCATTGAAACTCAGGGGCGGCTCCTATCACAGCTTTTGTGTCCCTGAAAATTGTTTCAAGCACATTTTCTAAAAGGATTTCTACGTCCGAGTTCGATTCGACCAGCTTGGATTTACTTGTGAGAGAATGTCTGTGCATATAAAATCTGTGGCGACACCGGATGAACAAATAAGGAATCGTATTGAACAACACAGTATATAAATAAGTAGAACCAAACTTGAGATGATATGAATGTTAATTTCCTTTTCCAAGACTGCTTATTAAGGTTGAAATCAATGAGAAATTTTTTTTATATATAATTTATCACCAAGGTATGACTATTGAGCATGGAAAATGCAGTGTTTCAGTGCTTAATAAATTCTCATAATGAAAAACTGTTCTTCACAAAATGAAAGCTTTAGGATGACAGATGCATTTTACCTTTTGCTTTAATGAATACACAACTATGGAAACCAAAAAGAAAACAACTATACAAAAGAAAACTAAAAATATTCATGCTTGACAGAGAGAGCTTAATCATCAGTAATCAATTATGGGCATGTGTGTGCATGCAAAAAACAAAAAGGCTGCAAGACATCCTTCAACTAGAGAAGACATTCACTGCCAAAAAATATGGTCAAAAGATGACTCCTCCTCAGCCTAAAAGTGACCCAATGGACATAATGATTTAAGACCACCATAGGGTCAAATGGCGTGGGAAACCTACGTGATCTAGGAGACTGGGTTGGAATGAACAACAACGTGGTGGTTAGGGGTTTAAGGCCCTAGTGAGGCTTACCGACGACAGGTTTGCAAATTTGAAGCTGGTTGAAGGCCAAGCTTAGGACAAAATAACTTTGCGTGGTTGTTGGGTTTCCCAAACTTTGATAAGATCCAAAGCGACTAGCTGTGATAGAACCAACTTAGTGAAGAAACTCAAGGCAACAGGGAAACTGGGTTCGAAAGAAAAACTGCAGGTAAAAATCGGTTGGGGAACAACTTCCTTTCGAAGCCATGCAAGATGAGGTGAGGATGGACTGAAAAACTTACCCCCTAAAACCTCCATAAGTAGCTTAAAAAGACCCAGAAACATTAAACTAAAACCTCAAGCGGACAAAACAAACGGAGCAGTGCTTGAAAGTTACCAGTCAACGACGGAGTGGCTCGCTAGGCGAGTATGTGAGCTTGACAACTGGTGGATACTCAGCCCCTTTCCTATGGTGCTCGAACGACATTTGTGCTATGCAAATGGTGGTGAAAACCACTAAAATCCCCCATTATATATAAACTCCTAAACATTCACGCATGGGGTTGGCAGATCAACATTAAGTTCACATGGGGTTGGGAGTTGAGCATTAAAAATGCACGTGGCTTGATGGCTGAGGATTCTTATGGAGAAAAATTCCTATGGCTCGGGGCAGACCACAACAAACAACTGACTACCAGAAAATAACTCAATTCCCAATGCAATACTATATAAATGACAATGCTAAGATAATGGACAAAAGACCAACCTTCAACTAGATGTTCGAAGTAGATCCCTGTTGAGATTTCAACCTCCACACTTGAACCTGCAGATTCGTCTCAACAACAAGTACAAGCAAGTGCATATAACATGTGAAAGACAATAGCATAATCAATAGCATGATCCATGATATCATAACCAACTGTAACCCAATGTAATTTAACAACATTCACAACATCAATTGGATGATTAAATGAGTATTTCCATTAATAAATAACAAGAAGTACAATGATACGACCTCTCGTCGACAACCAATTTGAACCAAGAACTGGGTCTCTCCACTTGTTCCTCCACCACCTCATCTCCCATGCAATGGAAAACTCAAACTATGAAATGAGTTTGGCAGGTGAACATAGGGAGTTCACAACAACAAGGATCAATGAGTGTAGACTCAAGTCATGGAAAAAATACACTAGAGTTATCTTGCTCTCTCTTTCTCCTCCCTTCCATACACCCTAAGAGCTCAATATATAATCTTCCAAAGGTAAGTGAAAGGTCGAATCGAGTCATTTCAGGGCATATGGAGGGCCAAAGGTCACCCTAAGACTGCTTTTTGGGAGTAAAAAGTAATTTTCTATTGGTTTTTACCATTTAACTTGGTGTACACTGGCTAAAGTGGAACAACTAGCGTACAAGAACAAAAATAGGGAAAAAGTATGTTCCTGGAGGATAAAATGTGGATCTGAGTCAATAAAATGGATCTTGAAGGCCAATCAATGCTGATGCTCACAAGGTGGAAAATTACGTTGTAACAAATGCCCCCTAATGTGTGAGGTCAGAGAAGGTACTGCGATGGCTGGAATACATTATAAATCTCAGAAGTGGAGTGATGGAGACACAAATGGAGAGAGTAGCTCACTCGTCATAATACAATAATATCTCTGAATACATGTTGGTACAATATAAAAATTTGATACAATGGCAATGATAGGCAGTACATAGCGAATATATGTCATAGGTGATCATAGCCATGATCCATATAGTAAGATATGGTTTCCTGTTGGAAAGGAAACAACTGGTGCATTACTGGAGGTACAAACTGCTGAGGTACGAGAAATAAGATCTCATAAGTATAGTCATGATTAAGAGCAGCATATTGAATGCTACTAATGTCTAGGGTCTTCTACACAAATCATCTATGGTGCAAGTCCCATCAAGTGAATAAATGTATTGAAGTCGAACCTGATGTGACATCATCTGATCATCGGTCAATGATGTATAGCATTAACAGACGCGAGATAACCCATCAATAATGAAAATGGGCATCAAGGCACAAAGTACAATCATCACAGTGTGAATAGATGTCCTGACGTCGAACACTAAGATGAATCCATCAATCAGGGGACATTGATGTATTCCTAAAACTGTTGATTGCGAGAGAACCTACCACTAATGACTGCAAGCCTCAAGGTACTCAACCGACTCTTCTAAGTCTCAATTCTAGAATAAATGATTTGAAGTCGACAGAACGAAACTCGCTAGAAAGAGGGCATTAAGGATTCCCCCATTAACTAGCATGAGGTAATAGCTACGTTGAAAGATTTTGAATAACTCGGACGAACGGACTAACTCAATAAGGATGGTCGACATGCAATAGTCAAGAGATATGAGGAGTGGCCAACTCTGGTTTCAGGACATCCTTTGAACAAGAGCTTGAGCAGATGGATGGACTCAGGAAGCATAGACTTGAGTAATAACAATGTGCTATGTAGGAGGCATCAAAATAGGGATCCATAGTGACTAGAAGCTTAATCGATCGGTGGAGTAAAATCTGATAAACGAGTACAGCTCCTACGGTCCTACTATAGTCCTGACTCATGATGGATGGAGTGGAATGAATGCTTTGTTCAAAGGCGACAAAACAGATGCCAACAAAAAGAAGTAACGATTCTCCCATCCGACTTTTTGGAATAGTTGATTTTTTTGGTCTTTTTCATATTGGAAAAGCTTAAAAAAGAATAAAATTGCTTATAGTACAACAAGTGAGGGAACGAATGTCAAATAACGAGCAGGCTAGTCCCAAGTAGTGGAACATACCTATGATCAATGCAATGAAGCATGTGTAGGATGTGGACACTCGGGGGGGCGTTCCCTCAAGGTCAAAAGGTCATAAAATTGTGAAAGGAAAATGAAAGCTCTGCAGGGCTGAAAAAGGAAAGTGCTCACGCACCAAGCTAAGAATTGAGTAAGCGGGAGCCGAAACAAGGATCAAGTGGTAAGCAGGATGATGCAATGCAATCACAACTTGGTAAAAATGGGGGAGTCCTTATGGGAGATGACCAGCATAAGAAAAGTAGAGTATGAGTCTTTATCGCAAAGTCATGGCGAAACTACAAAGGAATCCCGATCCTAGAGAGAAACAATGGCATGGGCGCCAAAAAGAATAGCAAGGCTTTAACTAGGGCACCCATGTTCGGACAGGCACTACTACTAAATAATGATACTTCTATAACAATGTGAAGGCTCCATGTTGGTTACAAAGCAGGGTCGCACCTAGGGTTAACGACAAATGGTCAAAGGTCAAATGAAAAATGCAGGTGAAAACAACATCTAACGTATATGATGGGTGTGAAATATACCTGCCGTAGGCACGAAACCGTAAAAAATTCAACTCTCATCAGAAAAATCTGTTCAAAATGGTACTCCAAGACATTATATTAGTTCGAAATAGCTTAAAACAGTCGAAACTATAGAAAAGTTGGTTCGCAAAACTATAAATAGTAAAAATAAATTACTATTTACCAATTCATTTTCATTTTTCATCCAAATAGTGATTTTGGTTAGTTTTCACCTCAAAGTTCAGTTGTTGATTCCGGAAGCTATGGGCATCCATTTCACGAGCCGTCTGGAGCAAGTTAGTCATCTCACCCCCCTCTTTCATTTGATAGATTTTATTTCAGTTTTTAGTGGTCCATTGTTTTTATTAGGCCATCCCTACTTCTCCACGATGTTGTATGAGGGCTACAGCTCTGCGGGTCGCGGGTAGGGATTACTAGATGTAGTCAACACATGCATTGATCGCGGGTAGATGGCCTTGTCTACTCAATAGCCCATGGGTATGGCCGTGAAGAATGTTTTTTAAATGATAAAAGCTAAACAACTTCTTGTTTTTCCTCTAGGATGGTTCTATAGTCGAGGGAAAGAGAGCATGATGTGGTGGATGAGACTATCTGCCAAGATTTTCATGCGCAACAAGCATTACAAGCGTGTGGGATTTACAAATTCTGGAGTGTTCGGGGTTTAAAAGCCCAAAACCAACTGCTTCGTCGATTGATTGACTACTGGTACGTAGACATACAAAACTTCAACATGGATCGTCAAACACTCTCCTTAGAGGTGGATGACATATACTCCATTATAGGGTTGTCCCATCGAGGGGAGGTGGCTAGTCTTCAATCTCGCACTGTAGGTGGTGGGATCACCATTCTCGACTATATAGAGCGGTATTGTCTTCCTGATACCCGGAGGGTGGGGAGTCAGGTACCCATTGCAGCCATAGTGAGTTTGAGCATGAAGATCATAGTGCTTAGCCTCGTGAGGATCACACGTTCCGCAACTTTACACCAGGATTCAAGGCCGCTGATGTTCTATGTAGCAAAGTGCATGAGGCCTATGTTATATGATTGGTGCACAATGTTACTGGTGTCTATGAAGACCCAGTTAACAGAGTGCAAGCGTGGGAAGGCAAAGAACTTCGGGTATGGCAGTATACTATGCAGTTTTTTCTTCGAGAGAGTTCCAGGGCTTCGTTTGAGGGTTGAAGTCCCTCTGCATAGTCTACATGACCCAACCCTGAATCGGTGGGTAGAGGTACTGACGTGACAAGGTGGTGGCCGATAGGCATCACCATATACAAATGAGTTCTTCAACTGGTAGGATCAATAGGTAATTTCCATTGACGACTACCCAGATGCAGGGATAGACTTCCGTGGCGATCGCGACATGTCACTTCCTCCATGGGCCTTATTTGGAGACATCAGTATGTTACTCTTTTTATGTTTTGTGTATTTAATTTTTTGGGATTTTTTATCATATATAAAAATGCAAAAATATTTTTGGTGTAGTATCACGTATTAACATTCTACTGTTTGCTCACAGATGCTGGTTCGCAAAGACCAGAGAGTTTCCCAAGACATCATCGATGGGGCAGGGGTGGAGAGGTGGCTGGTATGGCAGCAGAGTGCAGACTAGAGACCATATGGGTCAACCTATCCCGTATGACTACCAGAGTACCCATGATTGAGGTGGAGCATCTTCCAAAGGTGATGCAACGACATGTTGTGGGAGTACCATGCACCTGGGTGCAGCTATTGTGGCGCATAGCCAATGCAGTTCACTACTATATTCAGAGACATCCTATTGAGGTAGCTAGGCCTCCTCCTAGGGATTAGATATCTCAGAGTGCCATATTTTGTATCGATTATTTATATTTTTGAGAGCTATGGGCTCCAGTTTTGTACTGTGACACCACCGTTTTGGACATGTTATTTATAAAAAACTATGATTCTCTAGTTCTACTATATGTGTATGTACAAATGTGTGAATGAATGTTTATCTTTGTGCTTCTTTATTGATGTGACAAATGCCAATCTAGGACATAGTTAGCATATGCATCAAATACATGATTAAAACATCTTGGAACGTGAATGTATGTAATGGAAACAAAATGACGCTCCAAGAGGCTTACCCTTAAGAACCTCCGTAGTAATGTAGGATCCCTCACATGATACCTGCCATTCAATTGAGACATAACCAGTTGTGAATACAGGCAGACTTCTAAAGACTGGATACCATGCAAAATGGCATCCCGAAGTAGCTCAACTATGGCACTGTACTCAGCCACATTGTTGGATGTAGGACTGAGACAGGCAGCTCCTGAAGACACAATATGATGGTTCGGTGAATAAATAACCCACGCAGTAGAAGCGATTTGTTGGGTATGATGGTTAGCACCATCTGTGAATCCTAAGAACATAGGAGATGCCGTTGACATCTGTCAACCAAACGAAAACGAATCAGCAGATCCGAAAAACCAAAAAGAAATCTAAACTATGTACAGAAGCAACTATACAATAGTATACAAAAGTATTAGCTCAAGCTAGAATCTCAAGTGTAATACCACTTGAGGTAGAGCCCATTTCTAGGCTCCTTTAAGGTGTTCCCTTCATAGTCTTCCAATTCGTAGGCTCCTTTCTCAAGGACATGCCTCACTATGTAAGGACCATGCCACATGGGGTTAAACTTGCCTACCCCCAGGGGTTCCTTAGCTTGGTCATACAAGAGGACCAAGTCACCTTTAGGATACTACCGGGGATGGAAAAACCTATCATATTGAACCTTGACACAAATTTTGTTGGAATCTATAGCCACGATGGCATCTCGATGCTACTCATCAAGATGCTCAAGGTAGATTAAACATTGCTTAGCATATGACGTATCAGGCAGGGGCTCTATGGCTAGTTTTAATGAAGGGATTTCCCATTCAATTGGTAAAATAGACTCCACACCATGTACTAGCTGAAATGGTGAGAAACTGGTGGCAGTCTTAACTACGGTTTGATATTCCCACAAAGAAGGATATAACATAATGTCCCAGTTTATCTTTCTTTGTTGGATGGTACATTGGAGAATGGTCTTTAAGGACTTATTGACTGCCTCAACTTGACCATTCTATTAAATTATGAGCATTAATTCACAATACTCTTGGATCTTTACTGAGAGAATAACATATACAGTATATCAATGCATAACAATCACAAGAAGCATGACAAGCATCACAAGAATCAAAAGCATGAGAGACAAGAGACACTGAGTTTCCATGGGGAAAACCCTAAGGTGAAAAACCCCACAACTTCCTCAGAGATAGAGAGAGCAAGGGCTCAACCAAAGTACAACCAAATAACACTGAGATAGTCTCCTAGTAGCAGATGATCCTCCTCCTCACTAGTGTGCCACTTTCTGAGTGAGAGAAGTGTGACTTTCCGAGTGATCAAAATAGAGATCTCCCGATCTCTATTTATACTAACCTATTTTCCCAGTGACCTTATGGGGCCAACTTCTCTTTCTAGGTACATCCACAATATAATATATATATTTCAGGGCCGACCCCACACATGGTGGTCTAATAACCCATCGGCAAGTACACACACTTGCGACACTTGTCAATCCACATGACGACACTTCCTTATAGAGGAATAACACATCTCTAATAAGGGTACAATAAATATATATGAAATACATAGGTGAAATACATTCCATAGTTACACATACATCAACACCACCTCTTAACTAGGAAGGTATTTCTCGACACAGTTCTGCTAGACAAGTCTTCTTCTTGGGATCATCATCATCGATGCATCGTCATCATCATCGTCACTACTGCTGCTATCTCAACCAATATTTGTCTCTAGTCATCATAGGAAGTTCTATAGAGCCAGTCCTTTTTCATACTGGATGTAGGCCCACCACTTGCAGGTCTTCATCATTACTGGCCATACTGTGGAATAATCAGGACTTATTACATGCATCACAAAACCTGGCTACAACATCCTAGGCTATTATGAGCACACAACTCTACTTTTCGGATCTCCCAGGAGCACATTACATGTGACCCATCACAAAACCTGGCTGAAGCATCCCAGGATGTTATGAGCACACAGCTCTACCTATTGGATCTCCCAGGAGCACATTACATGTGATCTCACCACAAAACCTGGCTGAAGCATTTGAGGCCTTTTTCATCCTATCCAGATCTCCCAGGAGAAAATTACATGTGGTCCACCACAAAATCTGGCTAAATCATCGGAGGCCTTTTTGATCCTGTCCAGATCTCCCAGGAGCAAATTACATGTGGTAATGGCAAAACCTGGCTAAAGCAAATGAGGCCTTTTTCATCCTGTCCATATCTCCCAAGAGCAAATTACATGCCATAGGACAAAACCTCACAAGAGCATCTCAGGATGTTACGGGTACACAACTTTGACCTGAAGATCTCCCAGGGCACAAATTACATGTCCTCCCAGAGCAATGTCTCGAAAGAGCATCCCAGGCTGTTATGGGTACACAAATCCGACCTATAGGATCTCCTAGACATGCTCATCTGGACAACCTGATCCATGGCCACAAAGTATCATCTGATACTCACCATACATCATCCTGATGTACACATGATAATCCTAATCATCATCACTGCAACATCCTGCTGCATGTCATCTGGAGAAGCTCGTCATCCATGATCACCCTGATCATACAATGCATCCATATGATGCACACCAAGTATCTACCTGATACATATCATCATACACAGTGTATCCACTTGATACATAGATACATGATCCACACAATGTATCCATCAACATACATGATCTCCCTGATCATACCTGATACCTATCAACATACATGATCTACCTGATCGTACAATGTATCCACCTGATACATATACAGATACATGGTCCAAGCATCCAACATGATGCATATACAAAATACATACAAATGATCCAACCGATCATATCCAGCATACAACATGATGCGTACATACATATAAATGATCCAACTGATCATATCCAGCATCCAACATGATGCATACATACATATAAATGATCCAACCAATCATATCCAGCATCCAACATGATGCATACATACATATAAATGATCCAACTGATCATATCCAGCATAAACTAGAACATCATCCTCATGCTCATCATACATCGCTTACATCCACAGCCATGTGAAGGATCCTCCTTCCAACATGCTTGGAATGGCTTCAACAAATGTGTCCATCACTTCTTCCTCGAAGTCTCCTCGATCTGAAGAACACCAATCCTCTCCCTGAAGTACTCGAACTTCACCCTGGCTAGTGGCTTCGTCAGGACATCTGCAATCTTCTTGTCCGTCGCAACATACAGGAGCTTAACGGCTCCTCTCTACACCATATCCCTGATATAGTGATATTTGATCTCTATGTGTTTCGACCTATCATGAAACACTGGATTCTCAGACAGCTTCACACAACTCTGGTTATCGCAGAAGATACCAGTAACATCCAATGGGAGATCAAATAACTTAGACAATAGCTTCCGTAGCCATACTGCCTCACAACTAGCTGAACAGGATGCAACATACTCTGCCTCAGCTGTACTCAGTGCTACATAGGACTGCTTCCTACTAAACCAAGAGATCACACCTGATCCCATACTGAAGTAGCATCCAGATGTGCTCTTCCTATCTGCAGCACTACCAGCCCAATCTGAATCAACATAACCCTGCAGGTTAAACTTTTGATTCGCTTCATACTTGAGCCCAAAATCCACTGTACCCTTCAGGTACCTCAGAACATTCTTTACAGCAACCAAGTGAACACTCCTCGGATCCATCAGGAACTGGCTGAATGTGTTCACAGCAAAGCAAATATCTGGTCTCGTGTTTGTCAGGTACATCAAGGACCCAATCATCTGACGATACATAGAGACATCAATCAGCTCAGATGAAGCATCACATAGAAGCTTCAGATTCGATGCCATAGGTGTGGCCATGGCCTTGCAATCCATCATCCTGAATCGCTTCAGGATATCTATTGTGTACTTCCCTTGACAAAGGAAGATCCCACCTGCATTCTGCCACACCTCCATACCTAGGAAATAATGCATCATTCCTAAGTCTTTCATATCGAACTTGGCAGCAAGCTTCCTCTTAGTATCTGCAATCAATCTGTCATCTTCCGTTACAAATAAGTCATCCGCATACAGGAGTAGAATCACAGGATTCCCTTCCTCAACCTTGTAGTAAAGGTTGGAATCCGCTTTACTCTTGGTAAAGCTCAAACTAGATAGGAAACTGTCCATCCTGCCATACCAAGTTCTGGGAGCTTGCTTCAAGCCATACAAGGCTTTCTTCAATCTGCATACATATGACTCCTTGTCATGTATTTCAAACCCGAGTGGCTGCTCCACATAAACTTCCTCTTCAACTACACCATTCAAGAAGGCAGTCTTGACATCCATCTAGTGTATCTTCCATTTCATCGCTGTAGCCAGGGCACGTACTGTTCTGATGGAAGTGTACCTGGCTACAAGAGCAAAAGTTTCTTCATAATCTATTCCCTCTTTCTGAGAGAAGCCACGAGCTACAAATCTTGCCTTGTATTTCTCTATGCTTCCATCTGCAGCATGCTTGATCTTGTAGATCCATTTGGAAGTCACAACAGAATTCCCTTTAGGTCTTGGGACAACATCCCAAACATCATTTTTCATTATTGATTGGTATTCTTCGACCATGGCATCCTTCCATTCTTTCTTTTCCGCTAATTATTCATAACTGGAAGGTTCTTTATTCATGATGTCACAAAGTAAAGCAACATAGCTGGTATGTGATCTGGTTCTCTTCTTTGCTCTATGTTCTTCTTCTGGAATGCCAAATCTTTCTACATCTTGAATGAGCTCTCTAGCCCATGCAGGTTTCCTCTTGTGAGAGTTATCCTCACGAGGTGGATCTACAGGTTCTTGCGGATCTTCAAACTCATGAACAACTTCTAGAATTGCTTCAGTCATGGTAGTGTCTTGAAATCTAGTTTCCTTAGGTTCTTCATAAACTTCGATAGGTGCCTTCCTTGATTTGATGAATGCTGAGTTTTCATCAAATGTCACATTCCTGCTGACATCAATCTTACTGAACCCTAGAAAGTATATTCTGTAAGCCTTCGAGCTTTCACTGTAACCCACAAAGATACCCTTCTTTCCTAAAGGATCTAGTTTGGTCCTCTTTTCCTTTGGGACATGAGTGAATACTGGACAACCAAATATTCTGAGATGGCTAACTTCAGGTTTCTTACCAGAAAAGACTTCTTCTGGTGTCTTGTTGTCCAATATCTTGTGGGGTGTTCTGTTCTGCACATATACAACTGTTCTAGCTGCTTCTGCACATAGATGCATAGGTAGATCCTAGTCATGTAGCATTGCTCTCGTTGCTTCCATGATTGTTCTGTTCTTTCTTTCCACAACTCCATTCTGTTGTGGATTGTAAGGAGCATTCAACTCCCTCTTAATCCCTGAATCACTGCAAAGCTTCTTGAAGTCACGTGAGGTGAATTCTCCACCATTGTCAGATATAAATGTTTTGATCTTCTTGTCAGTTTGATTCTCCATCAAGGTTTTGAATTCCTTGAACTTATTAAACACCTCATCTTTGTTCTTCAAGAAGTAGACCCAAGTCTTCCTGGAGAAGTCATCAATAAATGAGACATAGTAAACATACATGCTTAGAGAACTAGATGACATAGGACCACATACATCTGAGTGGATGATTTCCAATATATCTTTTGCCTTGCTTTCACTGCTTGGAAATGCCTTCTTAATGTTCTTTCCTCTTGCACATCCTTTGCAAACACCTTCATGTTTGGTATTGATTTCAAGAATACCTTCTACAACCTTACTTGCAATTGGTAATGCCCTGTAGTGCATATGTGCAAGTCTTCTATGCCAAAGTTCACTTGGCTCCATGGAGTCATGTACCATGGCATGTTCAGGTTGTCCCTTCAATTTATACAATCCTCCCTCTTGCTCTCCAATCACTACTGCATCATCAATAGTTTTACCTTTTGGCCACATTAGGACTTGGCCATCCACAAATGCAACCCTCATACCTTTTGCATCCAATGTGGATATGGAGAGTAGATTCTTCTTGAGCACAGGTACATACAAAACATCTTTCATCTTCAAAGACTTCCCAGAGTCTAGATTGTAGGAGGCCTCACCACTTCCTTTGATAGGGTATTGGTTTCACCTTATGGGGTGACTCATGTTCAGATAGGTTAGCAAAGGATTCTTTAAACCTAGTCATGTGTTTTGAAGCCCCACTGTCAATTAACCAATCATTAAAACCATGGGTGATAGTACTTGTGAGAGAAAATATTAGAACATACTATTCTTCGCTTGATGAGTTATCATCATCACTTTCTGCTCTAGCCTTCTCCTTGGGAGGTTCATCATCCTCAATAGCATCAGCATGAAACCTTCTTTTGCTGCCCTTCTTCTTCTTGTTGAAGTTGTTGTTGTCCTTCTTGTTCTTGGGACAATTTATGGCAATATGTCCTTTTTCATTATAGGTGAAGCATATTCTTCTTTCTTTATAGTGATGTGAAGATTTTTTGGCATGGGATGGCTCTCTCTTGGACTTCCCTTTCTTGGTATGAGCTATGAGAGCTTGATCTTCATTCCCCATCTTTTCTTCTCGAGCCACAAGCCTTGCTTCTTCTTGAGAACATTCTAAATGCAATATGTTGAAGGAGATCAACTTCTTTCTTGCACAGATTCCTTGAATGAAGGAGTCCCATGACCTAGGTAAGCCATTTAGAGTGGTCATGACAACTTCACCATTCTCCACCATCTCATCCACTGCTTCTAGTTGTTCCCTGATCTAGGAGACCCTTGAAAAATAAGATTGAATGGTTTCTCCATTCTGAAACTTTACTCCTTTCAATTGGTTCCGCAAGGTCATCTTTCGATTTATGTTCTTCCCTTCAAATAGCTTGGTCAAAGAGTCAAACATCTCCTTGGGTGTCTTTAGAGAAGACACATGGGGTATGAGATGGTCTTTGATAGAATCAACAATGATTCTCTTTTCCTTGACCAAGTTCTTCTTGTGCAATACTTTAGCCTCTTCATCCTCTGGGATAGAGATGGCTTCTTTTATATATGAGTCCAACTCATTCTCTTCCAGGATTAACCCAATCCTATACTTCCAAGCTCGGAAGCTATCAGCCCCTTCAAGCTTATCCTCAAGATTGGTGTGGTGAGACATCTTAAAGAGTACTTCAAATGGAAATAGAAAAGATTTAGGTCTTACCACTTGAAATGTTGAAAACTGGATCTGGTCCTAGATTAGGGTTTGTCGAAAAAACCCTAAAAATTCAAAATGTGAATTTCAACTTTCTGAAAGGATAGAAAGATGCACCTTGATGAGCTGATCAACATGGTGTATTCATAATTTGAGATTAGCAAAGCTTTACCCTTCAGATTTTCCTTGTTGTCCTCCCGAGTTCACTAGGGAGAGCCCTGAATTAGGGTTTGAGTTTCCTGGAGATCTACCTAGCCAAAAATCTCGATCCAAAGATCTAAACTTTGATTTTGGCAAGGAGCTTCTAGCTATGTATTCAGATTTCAAAAATTCCTATTTTTGTGGAAACCCTAACTTTTAGGGCCAAATCTCAAAATGCTCAGAATTGAATTTTGATTGGATAGATAGATTCTTCTTGATGAGTAGAGTCAATCTACCATACTGCTTTTCCAAAAACTATGGAGAGAAACCCAATAAACAAGAAAATCAAGTTTTCGTCACTACAAAATGTCTTGTTCTTAGGTTAGCTCTAATACCATGTTAAATTATGAGCATTAATTCACAATACTCTTGGATCTTTACTGAGAGAATAACATATACAATATATCAATGCATAACAATCACAAGAAGCATGACAAGCATCACAAGAATCAAAAGCATGAGAGACAAGAGACACAGAGTTTCCGTGGGGAAAACTCTAAGGTGAAAAACCCCATAACTTCCTCAGAGATAGAGAGAGAAATGGCTCAACCAAAGTACAACCAAAATACACTTAGATAGTATCCTAGTACCAGATGATCCTCCTCCTCACTAGTGCGCCACTTTCTGAGTGAGAGAAGTGTGACTTTTTGAGTGATCAAAATAGAGATCTCCCAATCTCTATTTATACTAACCTGTTTGCCCAGTGACCTTATGGGGCCTACTTGTCTAGCTAGGTACATCCACAATATAATATATATATTTCAGGGCCGACCGCACAGATGGTGGTCTAATAACCCATTGGCATGTACACACACTTGCGACACTTGTCAATCCACATGACGACACTTCCTTATAGAGGAATAACACATCTCTAATAAGGGTACAATAAATATATATGAAATACATAGATGAAATACATTCCGAAGTTACACATACATCAACACATTCGCTTGGAGGTAGTAAGAATATGAATGATCTTGACGAAACCCAAGCTTGAGTGACAAATCTGCCATCATTTTGTTCTGATAGTGACTGCCATGGTTAGTGACAATCTCTTTCAGGATACCGAATCGAGCGATAATCTGATTGAACATGAAGTGGGTTGCTGTAGCACCATCGGCTTTTATGATAGGCATGGCCTCATCCCATTTGGAAAATTATTCCACGGCCACAATGATGTGGTGACTCCCCCTAGCCGAAGCTGGTTTGTAATCCATGAAATCAACTCCCCACTTAGTGAAGGGACGAACGATGACGACCGAATGAAGGGGTGCTAGATGTGAGTGTGTATTTTGATAAAACACTTGGCAAGGGTGACATCTCTTCACAATGCTCATACAATCTTTAAAGATCGAAGGCTAGAAGTAACCAGCTCGCATGATGCGTTGGGCTGTCGGAAGCCCTGATAAATGACCACCACCTGCCCCTCTACGGTATTCATTCAGTACTAACTATGCTTCTTCATGAGTCAAAAAATGACGGAGGATAGAGTCTTTTCCTCGACAATACAAAGTGTCACCGACGATGACATAATCTTTAGCTTGGTGGCTCACATGTCGCCGTTCATCCCGTGAATAGTGTGAAGCGGACTTCAAAGTTTGGAGATATATGATGATATCCCCATACCAAGTGTCCATCGATGAGATAAGAAATAAATGCTCATCCACAAAGGAATATTCATGGACAATGTCCTTATCAAGTCGTGGAAAATATCAGCGAAAACCAAGGATTTCACCAACTTCGTCGAAGCAAAATTGAGATCAAACTCCTGAAGAATCAGAACCCATTTATTATACTTTCCCCCAATTAACGTCGTGAAAGTACGAACTGAAATGGATTGATGTGTGCTATGACAGTGGTTTTCCTAACCATGATGCAATGTCGTAAACGTTGGATTATGTGAACAATCGCAAGTGCGAACTTCTCCACGTGATTGTATCTCAATTCAGTGTCGACTAGATTTTGACTAAGATAATAAACAACATGCTCTTGGAGCATGTCGTCTACCTGAAATAAGACCATTCCAATCGTCTCGAAAGACGTGGCCACATAAGTCAAGAAATCTCTAGCAAAGTCAGGCAGACTAAGCAGAGGGACTAATACCAAAGCTTTCTTCAAATTCTCAAAAGACTATTGGGCTTGCTCATCGTAGATAAACGGTGTGTTTTTCTTTAACAGTCACGTGAAACCTTTGGTAAGACTAGCATAATTCACTATAAAATGCCGTAGAAAAGTAGCTCTCCCTTGGAGGCTCTGAAGTTGAAATATATTATTCGAGGGAGGCAATCGAAGTATTGCCTCAACCTTAAGAGGATCAACTCTATACCCTCTTGTGAAACTACAAACCCTAAAAGACGACCCATTCTCACAACAAAGATGCACTTGTTGGGGTTCAATCAGATCTTGTAACACCAACATCTTTCAAAAATAAGGCAGAGGTGCTTGGGGTGGTCCACTCTCTTATGAGAATGGCCAGTAAGATCATCCAGGTAAGCCTCCACTATACGCTTACGGTCATGAAATGCATAGCTCATAGCACACTGAAACGTAGCTCCGGTGTTTTTAAGGCCGAAGGGAATTTCCCGGTACACAAATGTACCCCAAGGACATATAAAAGCCATTTTATCTTGGTCCTCGGGCTTTATCTGGATCTGATTATATCCGTAGAAACTGTCCATAAACAAAAAAACCTTGCTTCCTACACATGCATCCAAAATTTGAACTATGAATGGTGTGGGAAAGTTGTGTTTCAGACATGCACAGTTCAGATCTCTGAAGTCTGTGCATACACGGATGGTTTCTTACTTCTTATCTACAAGAACATGATCTAAAACCCATTCAGTAAGGGGAACTGGGTAGATGACACCAACTTTAAGTAGTTTCTCCACCTCTGCCTTGATCCCGGATTCCTTTCTAAGATTCACAACACGAAGTCATTTCCGAACCAGCTTAGCATTGGGATATGTCTTGATATCATGTTCGACAATACTAGGGTCTATTCCTGGCATCTCCTCATATGACCAGGAGAAAACATCCCGAAATTCCTTGAACAGTTCGGTGTATATATGGATCTCATTGGGAGAACAATCAGCACCAATGTAAATGTTCTCTATCTTTTCGGGTGTGTGAGAGACGTTGATCAGTATGGTTGGGGAGATATTCTCCATATTCCCCTCCGCGTAAATCACATGTGAATTCAATGGAACCACAGGGTGACCAACCTTCTCAACAAGAGTCTTCCTAAACTCTTCTTGCTCAAGAAGATCGAGGTTAGGAAGAAAATAAGAGCGATGATGCAAATCTTCCCAAGGCTTCTCACTACCACACATGGCCTCAATGATAGATTCATCCGAAGGAAAAGTACCATCAAGACAATAGTGCGACCAAGACGAGTCGGCTACCCATGCCGACAACATAACGAGATCTTCCTCCTCTGTTTGTGAAGAGGGTCGATCGGGCTTTGTAGTGGCTTGTTGAATTTCATGCTAAGCAAGATAAGCTGCGGATAATGGCATAGCCATTCCAACATGCAAAATGTCTCCAGACGGGGCACTCGTGGATGGTAAAGTTCACGAATCATTAAAATACGAGGTCTGGAAAGGTACATTATTTAAAAATGATGGGGCACTATTGGAAATGGTTCCAATTAAATCAATTGGTGCAATAAAGTCGAATGATCCCATCAAGGATGGATACAATCCTACACCAATGTTCCAAGTTGTTAGCTGAGAATCGTTGATATGGGGAACCACAGTTCCCAGCGATGCTACAAAATTAGAACTAGGGAAGTCTAGTTGATCGACCGTCACAATTCTTCCTTCGTGAGGAAAGAAAATAACTCTGAACACGGAATATAAGATCGCTTTCATTTCCTATATCCAATTCCTACTGAGAAGAAGGTTGTAGTTTATGGGCGCATCGACCATCTTGACTTCAATAGGCATGGATTTCCCACCCAAGTGGACTTCAAGGGAAGGGAGAATACCCTGCGGCCTAAATGACCGACCATCGAATGCAGTAAGCATTGTCATGGATTTTGACAAGGGAGGAGATCCAAGAGCTTTCCAACAATCCAATGACATTACTTAGGTGGAAGCACCTTCGTCAACCACCGTATGTTTAACGAATTTATCCAAGCACCTCACATGGATTTGAAAAGCCACATGGTAAGGTAAGCGAGGTTGGACATCAATAGTGTCGAATTTAATGATGTTAGAGCTACTCTCATCTTGAACTTATAAAGTAGATAAAAAGGCGTGTCACTGTGAAGGACGTGCCTGTAACACCTCAAGAGCCGACATGGCACACGGAGTTTGGCCCAAGTCTTCTACAATAGAGTAGTTTTGGGCGGCTCGGGCATTGGTATTTTCTACCGAGTGCTTACGAACACATTTTGATATCCACAGCATAGTAGTGGGATTCTCTATATGCAATCAAGTGTCAGGAGGAGGAGGAGGCTCATTCCCCATATTCGGTTGTGGTGCACCATAATCGCGTTGACGAGTAGCAACACTAACCTGAGATTGGACCATGTTCATGCGTCCGTAGCCACCCGCATAAGAAGAATACATTGTAGTTTCATTAGTCCCATAACCAGTGGCAGGAGCATTCGAAGCCATATTCTGGTGATGTCGAAGGGGATCTTTCAACACAGCTGGGCTCTATGCTTTGATGCTTCGATGCTTCCAAAATTCGGGGACACAAGTGAGTCAGGTGATCCTCCCCACACAGTTTGCAAGCGAATTTCACCTTACATCTCGGCTTACGGTCCCCACCAGCATTTCCGTCACCCCGAGGAGGGTTGGCGTTCTCTTTCCTAGGAGTGTTTCGATTACTTCCATTATTCAAATTATTCCCACCCTTATGGTTATTTATCCCCTTTTTCTTTCCACCAGGATGCTGGTTACCTGATGGGTTTGCCGTCTGTATAGAATGGACATCGGACGACTAGGTAGGAGTGGACAAGGCATGAGCTTGTCCGGGGGTAGACTGGCTAATAGACAAATTTTGCATTTTATTTTTCACCAAGTCTATGGGTCGAGTACTTGCGGATCCCACGATGCCATCAACATGTGGTCTAGGAACAGGCTTGGGCTCATGACATGAGCGCGGTGCATCAGGAATGATATCATACAGGATACCAGATTGAGCATAGAGTAAATCTAGCTAGTGGGCTTTAAATATAGCTTGTTCCTCAGTCGTGATGCAAGATACCAAAACATCCTTAGATATATAGGGAAGCAACGACTTGAGGAACCACTCCAATAGAAAATATAGAGGAATGTTTGCTTTCACTAGCCTCTTCCATCAATGCCACTCTTGAATGTGATCAAATATGTGTGTGGCCTTGTTCTAGCGGAAGGTAGATAAAAGTTCGGTGCCAATATCATAACGAACTGGAAACTAAAAGTGATCCAAGAAAACCAAAGCTATCTCATTAAAACTCCTGTAAGTGCTCCTACGAAACTCAACATACCACTTCGCGGCTGCCCCCGTGAGGGTGCATTGAAATAGTCTAGACGAATACAATCGTGATTTAAAGAATTCGAGGAGCACCAAAGGTGAAAAGTTGTAACATGATCACCTAGATCGTCACCATTCTTCCCTTCAAACTTCGGAATGTCGGAAGGGAGCTTAGTAGGGATTGGAGG
The DNA here is from genome assembly GCA_027924585.1 of Larix kaempferi. Classification (NCBI taxonomy): domain Eukaryota; kingdom Viridiplantae; phylum Streptophyta; class Pinopsida; order Pinales; family Pinaceae; genus Larix; species Larix kaempferi. The sequence continues at coordinate 10,015,460 of BSBM01001642.1, forward strand.
CCAAGAAGGATCGTGACACACCAGATCATTCGTGAGCTTCGAAAGATCTAGTAGATTCAATCGAGCAAGAAATGAGAGCTGAGGCTATGAAGCTGGATTAAAAGCTCCCAAAAGAGGCTGACCTTGCAAACCGTAGGGATGAGATGAACCGTGACCGTGACCATAGGGCTGATAACTGCCTTGACCCTGACCCATCTAAGGGTACGAAGGTATATATGCGTTATTAGCACCATAGTGAGGGGGGTTATAGTAAGGGCTAGAACCCGTTGCATTATAAGAAGGATTACCACCATAATTATGGGGCATATAGGTGCTATTTGTAGCAGGAGAAGTCGAGTAATGACCATAAGTATAGGGTATGTTTCCACCCCCACTGTTGGAAATGTGCCCCCCCAGGGTTAGGAATGTTCCCACACCCAGTATAAGGTATGTGTCCACTTCTAGTGTTGGGAATATGCCCACCCCCAGTGTTAGCAGGGACATGCTGGTTAGCAGACGTGCTCATAGTCATGGGTATATGTGTAGAATCATGCATGTTAGGTTGTGTGGTGTGAACCATGTTATGTGAAGTGTTCCCACTAAAACGAGGGGCATCCCTAGGGTGTGGTCCTCCTCCAACAGTTGTAGAAGCTAAAGGGATATTACCATACGTGAATTCAAATGGAGCGGAAAAGGTCATTCCACCCTCAAAGGGAGCAGTAGAGGATGTGTTGCCCCCGGAGGGAGTAGAAGAGGATGCACTGCCCCCAGAAGGAGCAGTGCCCATAGCTCCAAGGCTAGAGTTAACTTTACTACCTGACGAAGTGGACGTAACATTCGAATTAAAGCTAGGCATACCAACTGAAAAAGGATTAATGGTCGAAGGGTTCGTAGTGTCATTAAGATCTAGCATCCCATATAAAAATCCCTAAGTGTGTGTACCATGAGATGGATTTGGCTCTGGGGGTGGATATGGCCCAAAACTTGAAAAAGTGACATGTGGGGATGAACCTTCCTCTCCAAGCTCCCTAGGAGTGGGAGGAGCAGTCTGACCATCGACCTCAACCGACGGAGTCACGAGAATTCTTCCCGGTGTGCCAGATGCAAGAGTCATAACGTACTCGTACAATTTATCAAAATTCTCAAAAGTATCAGAGTGGATTCTTCGGTGTCTCTTATGAAAAGGATGTGCTACCTCGTCAGCAGGTAAACCAGCTAGACGACGAGACCGGTTGTCACCTACCCAAATTTTGAAAATATTATTTTATTTGCAAAATACTTTATGTTAAATTTTAATTTCAAAGTTTTGAAATTATGACCAAGTTTGGTCAAGGATGGATGTAATTACTGATTATTATTATTTAAATAAATTAAGTAGGAGACAAACACCCAAGGGAATTGTTCAATGAGTGTTCACTGACCCACTAGGAGGAATGGAAGCTGTTAGAAGGCATGGGATAGATGGCAGTGTTAGAAAAACAGGATCGCAGAGCAATAACAATAAACAGAAATGCAAATAAAATCACACATACACATTACAAGAGAGACACAGATATATCGTGGTTCACCCAACTTGGGCTACGTCCACACTGAATTTGCCGATCCTTATTATTATTACCGTCCAGCAAGTCGAAGGGATACAACCTGTAGCACAACCGATGCACTTCCTCTTCTCTGTTTCACAGTCTCTCTCCTAATCTCAAAGATCTTTACAATGCATAAAACCTAATACATCAACAACCCTAGCCGTATTACAATGTATTTATTTATAAGGGAAATACAATGGGAAAATACCACGGGATACCCAAAACCATGGGCCCGCAAAACAGCTGGCGGAAAAACAGCCCCAAAAATTTTCTTCGGGGGCGCTGCCCCCGAACCCCCCAGCCAAGGGGGATGGTCCCCCTTGGAACCCCATGGGGGGGCGATGCCCCCCTGCTGGGGTGAGTGTATAGTCCACCTACATATCATATAGAACTGGGGTACAAACACGGCTGATACAATATCATCTATGAGACTAGAAGATCTGGCTCCACAACCAACAATCTCCCACTTGGAGACTGATCACAACAACTCCACCGCTGCTGCACTTGCTGGACTTGGACTTGGCAAATTTCTCCTCTTCACCTTCATGCTAGAAGGCCAACTGAAACCGAGCACGAACTCAGTTTCTCTCTGGTCACTACCTTTGTGAACATGTCTGCAGGATTCTGGCTAGTATGTATCTTTTCCAACTTTAATAATTCATCTTCCAGAACAGAGCATATGAAATGGTACTTGAGCTGTATATGTTTAGTCCTGGAATGGAATGCTGAGTTCTTTGCAAGATGAATGGCACTCTGGCTGTCACTATACAATCTGCTCTCCTTCTGCTTCTTACCCACTTCCTCCATAAACCTATGCAACCAAATCATCTCTTTACTAGCCTCTGTAATGGCAACATACTCTGCTTCTATTGTTGAAAGTGCAACAACCTTCTGTAGTTTCGAAATCCAGCTTACTGCTGTTCCACCTACAGTAAACACATACCCTGTGGTACTCCTCCTGCTATCCTTGTCACCTGCCATATCTGCATCAACATATCCCTGTAGAACAGTGTCTGAACCTCCAAAACATAATGCCTCAGTCGTATTACCTCTCAAATACCTGAGAATCCGCTGTACTGCCTTCCAATGTTCTTTACCTGGATTGTTCATATATCTGCTCACAACTCCCACTGCATGTGCAATATCTGGTCTTGTGCACACCATGGCATACATCAAGCTGCCAACTACTGATTGATAGGGAACCTTGGACATGTAATCTGTCTCTTCTTATGTCTTGGGACACATTTCCTTACTTAGACTGAAATGGCTAGCCAAAGGTGTACTTATAGGTTTTGCATTCTGCACTATGAACCTCTCCAACACCTTTTGTATGTACTCACTTTGAGATAATGTCAATTTGCGATTTTTTCTGTCTCTCATTATTCTCATACCAAGGATTTGCTTTGCAGCACCCAAATCCTTCATCGCAAATGAATTAGCTAGCTTCCTTTTGAGTACATTTATATCCTGTATGTCAGACCTTGCAACAAGCATGTCATCCACATATAATAACAAGATGATATATCTTCCATTGTCTAGCTTCTTGAAATAAACACAGTGGTCAGAATGACATCTACTATAACCTTGTTCTGTCATAAACCTGTCAAACTTTAGATACCACTGCCTTGGAGCTTGCTTCAAGCCATACAAGCTCTTTTCAACCTGCATACCAGATCCTCCTTACCTTTGACCTCATACCCTTGTGGCTGCTGCATATATATTTCTTCCTCCAAATCCCCATGGAGGAAGGCTGTTTTTACATCTAACTGTTCAAGATGTAAATCTTCTACCGCCACTAGACTTAAGATAGTCCTAATTGAAGTCATCTTTACAACAGGAGAAAATATTTCATCAAAATCTATACCTTTCTTCTGTGCAAACCCCTTTACAACAAGTCTGGCCTTGTACCGCTTCTTACCTCCTTCTTCTTTCTTCAACCTGTAAATCCATTTGTTTTGCAATGCTCTTTTACCAGCAGGCAACTTAACCAAATCCCAAGTCTGGTTTCCTACCAATGAGTCCATCTCCTCATTCATGCCTTGCTCCCACTTCTTTCTAGTTTCCACCTGCATTGCTTCTTCATAACATTCTGGTTCACCAGAATCAGTCATCAATAAATAATACATTGAAGGAGAGTATCGTTCAGGGAGTCTACTTAACCTGGTAGATCTTCTTACAGTTGTAGGAGTTTCAGGTACTTGCTGCTGCTCTTGATTTTTTGGCACCTTCGGAACTTCATTTTCTTTAACTTCATCAAGCACTATGTACTCTGTGCTTTCCTTTTCCTGTTTCTTTCCCTGCAACTGATCTTTATACATGACCTTTTCATTGAATATCACATCTCTACTCCTGATGATTTTGTTATTTTCATAATCCCATAAACGATAACCAAATTCATCAACCCCATATCCAATAAAGGTACATTTCTTGGATTTAGCTTCAAGCCTTGTTCTATTTTCTTTATCAATATGGACAAATGATTCACAACAAAACGTTCTCAGAAATGATTAGTTTACCTTTTTATCTGTCCATGCTTCCTCTGGAATACCACCATCCAAAGCACTTGAAGGTCCTCTATTTATTAAATAAACAACAGTATTTATAGCATCCACCCAAAACTGTAAGGGCAACCCTGCATGTAGTCTCATACACCTTGCACGCTCCATGATCGTTCTGTTCATCCTTTCTGACACACAATTTTTCTGTGGTGTTCTTGGGACTGTCTTCTCTCTACGAATCCCATGGTATGAACAATAACTATCAAACTCCTTGCCGCAGTACTCACCTCCATTATCAGATCTGAGACACTTCAACCTTTTTCCTGTCTCATTCTCAACCAAAGCTTTCCACTTCTTAAAAGTAGCAAACACATCAGATTTCTATCTAATGCAATAAAGCCAAGTTTTTCTAGTTGCATCATCAATAAATGTAACATAATAATGAGAGCCACCAAGAGATTGTACCTGAGCCGGTCCCCATACATCTGTATGCACAAGCTCTAATTTTTCATTCTTCTTCTATTTCCCAACCCTGATAAATCTGACTCTCTTCTGTTTTCCATAAACACAGTTTTCACAAAATTCCAAACTTACCTACTTCAAATCCGGAAGCAACTTCCTTGAGTGGAGAATTTGCATCCCCTTCTCACTCATGTGGCCAAGCCTATGATGCCACAATGTTGTATCTGTTCCTGTGGAAGCTAAAGAGATAGAATGGTCAGTATTATGAGGACATAAATACAACGTACCTACTCTGTCTCCTTTTGCTATCACCATTTATCCTTTAGTGATATTCCACCACTTTTCACCGAACGTAGATAGACAGCCACCATCTCCCAACTGCCCTGTTGAGATCAGATTTCTTTTCATAGCAGGAATATGCCTAACATCTTTCAACAACCAATCAGTTCCATTCTTAACTTTTATCCATACCTTACCCATTCCAACAATTTTACATGGCTCATCATCACCCAATAAAACATGTCCAAAATCGCCAGGAACATACTCATGAAAGTATTTCCTATGGGGTGTAGCATGACATGAAGCTCCTGAATCTACTACCCAATAATCACTAGTATTATCTAATGCAAGAATCAAAGCATCTTGTAACACATCACCTGCTACATTTGCTTCCTGGGTAGTTTCCTTCTGTGCATCTCCTTTCTTCTTTAGAGATTTGCAGTCTTTCTTCAGATGTCCTTTCTTTCCACAGTTCCAGCACTCTATCTTTCCCAGTCTGGACTTGGATCTTCCCATTTTAGACTTTCCACGATTACCTTGGCTCTTTCCTCTCTCCTTTTGTCTTCCTCTGCTCTCCATGGTCAACGCATTACCTGATGTCTCACCTATGCTTTTTCTTCGCATTTCCTCGCTAAGAATAACACCAATAACATCATCAAATTTCAAGATGTTTGAACCAGAGACAGAGTTACTTACAGCCATGACCAAGCTATTCCAGCTTTCTGGCAATGAACACAAGATTATAAGAGCCCTAACCTCATCATCAAAGTTCACACTTACAGAACTTAGCTGATTTGTAACCGTATTAAACTCATTTAAATGATCAGTAACAGATCCACCTTCAGACATCTTCATATTAAATAAACGCTTCATTATAAATACCTTGTTGGAAGCCGAGGGTTTTTCATACAGCTTACCCAATGCTTTCATCAAACCCTCTGTTGTCGTTTCTTTTGAGATATTGAAAGCCACCGACGAAGCCAAGCTCAACCGTATTGTTCCCAGAGCCTTCTGTCAAGAACCACCCATTCTTCGTCCTTCATAGTCGTCGGTTGCTTTGCTTTTCCTCCCAACGGTAGGAATAGATCCTTCTGGTATAGATAGTCCTCCATTTGCATCTTCCATAACCCGAAGTTTTGGCCATTAAACTTCTCGACCTTAAACTTTCCTTATTCTGCCATTGCTCGCACTCGAACCAGAAACCCTAGCTTCCTGCGGGTTTAACTGCCAAATAGACCTTTGTCTCTGATACCAATTGTTAGAAAAACAGGATCGCAGAGCAATAACAATAAACAGAAATGCAAATAAAATCACACATACACATTACAAGAGAGACACATATATATCGTGGTTCACCCAACTTGGGCTACGTCCACACTGAATTTGCCAGTCCTTATTATTATTACCGTCCAGCAAGTCGAAGGGATACAACCTGCAGCACAACCGCTGCACTTCCTCTTCTCTGTTTCACAGTCTCTCTCCTGATCTCAAATATCTTTACAATGCATAAAACCTAATACATCAACAACCCTAGCCGTATTACAATGTCTTTATTTATAAGGGAAATACAATGGGAAAATACCACGGGATACCCAAAACCATGGGCCCGCAAAACAGCTAGCGGAAAAACAGCCCCAAAAATTTTCTCCGGGGGACCGCTGGCCCCCAAACCCCCCAGCTAGGGGGGATGGTCCCCCCTGGAACCCCGCTGGGGTGAGTGTACAGTCCACCTACATATCATATAGAACTGGGGTACAAACACGGCTGATAGAATATCATCTATGAGACTAGAAGATCTAGCTCCACAACCAACAGGCAGCAATTGCGCTTCACCACTAGCTGTTAGTTATGTTACAACTACCCCTAATAATGTGGCATTATCCCCCAGGTGGTGGCAGTGGGCAGGTAGCTCATTTAATGACCAAGTAACAACTGAAAAAGGCCTAGGCAGCCTACATAAGGAAAATTCAAATTGAGCAGGAAACTCTTACACAATATTTTCTGTAGAAATATTCCTCATGTGCATCAGGTGATCACTAAGAGATTCGAATAAGGAGGCTAGTTGTGAGTGCAATCATAAGTCTGCAAACTATTTTGATAAGGAGAACCAGAGGAGTTGGTGCAGGTCCTTTGGACTGCTAGTTCTTGAAGATTTGACAATTATTGCTACTGCAAGTGGATGTCCTAAATTCCTAAGTGTCTTCCTCCTGGTGGTTCAGTGAACAGGCTCGGGGGTCTTAAGGAAAGTACTTGGCTGTCTTCGGGAATTGGTTGGGTGGAACAGTCTTCTTGGGCTATTTGTTTCCCTACAGAATTAATCCAGGTTTTACTGTTTCCTAATTTATTTCAGTTAATAGTTATGTTTAGTAAAAACTAGTAATCTCCATTTTGAAAAAGAATTGATTCTGATTTTGTTTAAGCTTGAATTGATAAATCCATCTCTACATTTTTCAACATGCTGTTATTTGCCTCATACTCTAGTATAGAGAAGCAAATTAAATGAAGATGAAAGATAGGCAGATTGCCATTAATTGGATAGATAAGTATAGTAATTGAAATGATTTTCACTTTCTGTCCTAAAGCTAAATATAGTAAAGATTTACTGCATAGTATATGAATGATACATGATATTTTATTATTTCATTAAAAACAAATATTGTTTAACTTCTGCACAATACATATTTGTTTTCTTATCTCTATTATTTACATCGTAAATAAATTCAATTCAAGACTTTCATTTATCACATCTTCAATTAAATAGAATTACTACTGTTTATTATAAGCTATAAGTAATAACAAATATACAGTATTCATGTTTCACACACATACTTTATTTCTTCACAAAATCTTTGTTTCATCAATTATTCAGAATTATCATAAACTGAAAACAAAAGAAATGTAAACCCTATCTTGCTTACAACCATCGCATTTTCCATCTACATCACAAATTGTGTTCATTATTCAAAGCCTAGTTTCATATCATATATGAAACCCTAGATTAGTAATTCTAAGTTTTCATCATCGTTGTCAACAATCAAACAAAACATGATCTACATTCATGTTTAAATTACAGTATAAAAACCCTAGTTTTTGCTCAAAGATTTTCTTAAGTTTTTTATATGAAAACATCTTTACCAAACCAAAGAAAAACTAGAGTCTAGGCGCCTTTTTCATTTTCTTTTACAGTAAAAAACAAACTACTTCATCGTTTTTTGATACACAGAGTTTATTAACTAAGAAAATGCAACAGTTGTGCATAGTTCGACAGTCATTATCTTTTACACAGAACTCAAACAAATAGCTTAAAACGAATAGTTTAAAACAACACTTCCCATTGCCGAGATTAAAACGTAGCATACAGAGTGTAACGAGCTTTGGCTCTAAATTCTATTTCATTAAAACTTAACCCAAAACATTTTGGAGTTCAAGTTTCGAACCCAACACACATTACAGTGTTACAAAGGAATCATCATTGTACCGGATCGATATTACAATTACAATGAAAATCGCACAGGGTTTATCCCCACCCTCTAAGCTTTTAAAACGAGTTTTCAAAACTCACAACATTGACGAACTAAGTATCTATTAAGCCATATAACATTTAAACAGATGAGGGTCATTTTCCCTGTACAATATTCTTTTCAAACATAAAAGTTCTTCAAAGAAACTCGACTGATAGACAACGCCGAAAACATGGTGGAAATCCTTATTACACAGTACATGAAAACCTTATCAACCAAGTCCGAATGGGCACCTACGAGGGTTTGAGACCTGGATCTTACCAGGAATGGAGGGCTTCCAACCTTTTCCAAACCCTTTCCCAAGTCGACATCCGAATCCTGTACCTATCATAAAACTGTCGAAGGCTTAGACATTGATTAAAAACGAGCCGTAAGTTAAACTTTTCAGACATCTCTAAGTCTTATTTAAAAATAAATAAATAAAATAAACTCACCTTCAGCAACAACGACCAAGCTCCACATTTTTCACCATCAAATGATGAACTCCATGAATGGACCAAGACCAGGACATTTTTCTCTCTTCACATAAGTGTTTTGCTTCCACTCAAACTTAGAAATGAAACTATATCTTCAAGGGGGATTGGATACCTATGTAGAGTTTTGGTTCTTGACACGTTTTAAACTCCATAGTTGAGTCCATCTTCAGGAGAAAGCATATCTCAATTAAAAGTTGCACAAATTTATTATTATTTATATTGCTATGTGAAAGCCTTAATGAAACTATGTCTATCAACTCAACAATAATGCAAACCAAAGACATGATATTTTATCACAACGCCATGACAACAGAATGAAACCTGCAACTATCAACTTAAACCTATAGGTCTCGAGGTCAAATCCCCTCACATTTCTTCTAGCCCTAACATCCAGCAGCCTGTCAGCCTCACTGCCCGAAACAATAGTGAACAATGAAATTAATTAACTCTCTATCAATCAATACAATGATGAAATGCCAGGGTTACATCCAATGTTCCAAATTCATCATAATCAACGATCATGCATGACCCAGCAAGGTTACATTGGGATGAACAAGAACTGTATTTATTGCTCCATCTTTTCACAAGCATGGCCTTGCCACCTTGGCCCACAATGGATTGTTTACATCCATCTCGGAGGAGTCTCAAACATAGAAACATTACAGAGTGTCTTCCGCATTCACCGTTTTATTATCATTACATTACATAGAAGTGCTAACAGTCCTTGTCACCATGGAGTATGGGTCGAGCAATTAATGCAGGATCAATACACTATCTCCACGCTAGATCGAAGCACATGCCGAGCTTTAAGACTTGTCAACCTGTCCATTCATTATTAAATACATGTCAATATCATATATATCAAATGACATAGTTCTAAGTTTATGATCACGAATTCGATTTTAGTGATATGTTATATTGATATTAAAGTTTTATATGTTATTTGTTAGTCATGTTCATAGTCATAGTATTAAGTTCCAACTATAGGAGAGTTTAACATTGTGGACATTATTTTATTATAAGGCATAAGGCTTTTATATATTGTGAATAGTTAAGCGTTCTCAAATTATTGCATAGGTTAATAATTCATAAGAATTAGAATGTTAACATTGTAATTTTGATTATTATCTATACTTCTTCATAGTTCTCAATGTTGCTAATATTAAAAAGATAGAGTTTGCATTTTGGTATTTCAAACTAATTCAATGATTAAATATTAGCATAAAAACCATGTTAATACTATACACTTCATACCCAAACTTCTTAATGCAAGCATTTAATGGTTTAGCGATACAATTACTATGTTAGTACTATGCAAGTATTAATTATCTTAAGATGACGATAAAGCCAGCTACAACAACGACATTGGTCACAACAATGAACCTAACAGTTTGATGATTTTAATAGACTACTTTGGTTTTAAACATTGTTGAGTTGTAAGATAGCATTTGAAACCAATAAACATAACCATGTAATTCATACCTGCATGCTTGTTGAGAGTCACAACAGATTTCGTTACATTCTATTTATTTACGACATTGAATTGAACTATACACATACTTTGAATTTATGCAGTTATGAAACTTCTTATCTGTCGTCTACACATAGAAACATTTCAAATGCTTTAGCGTTGCAACTAAGTAAACTCCAGGGTACCTCATAGGACACCCTTGGACATCAAAAAGCAAATTGTCAGTGTCTTGTCAAAATAAAAGTACCGCATCATATTTCTGACCTATCAGTACATTTATTACAATAATCATGCTGTCAAAAGTGTGTTAAGTTGTCGTTATCAAATGTTGCTAACTCAGGAATTAAATTATGATTAGTATGAAACAACTTTTTAATAGATGTTGTCGTAATCAAACATTTATTATTTTCCGCAGCTATATTTATCTTATTTAATGCCATTTTTAAAAGTTTTAAATTTTTATGAAAATTTGGGATGTTACATGTGGTATTAGAGCTCATGTTCAAACTCTAGGCTTGAAAAAGGTCTAAGAACATGCAGCGGAAAATTTTATACAGCAGAAAATTTTACTAATTTGAAATTTTAATTATGATGTTATACATAAATTATTTTAAGTTACAGGTATGGAGAACTCAGCTAAACAGTTAGAAGACCGATTTCAACCAAACAGCCATAGCACAGGACATCACTATGCATAATAAGGCCACAGAAAATTGAATGACAATTCGGTAGAATTGTTATCTGCGTTTCACGAGTTAAAAGCAGAAATTAGATCATTGAAACAAGAGAATGAAAGAGTTATGAAAGCGCAAGAGGAGTTAAATCAAGTGTTGTTTGAACAGTGCCCAACAAGATAGTGAAGATATCTCCAAAGTTGAGGATCTGTCTCATGCTAATAAAAGTAAGAAAATGAAAACCAGTGATGTGAACAATAGTTCAACCTCACCGAGAGATGCTATTGAAGTGCGTAAAAAGAAACATAACTACACAAGTGACAACAGCGAAGGAGATTTCAAACCCAGAAGGAAAAATCATAAGGAGTATGAGCAGATTTCTGGGGAGTTCAAAAAGATCAAACCTCCAACGTTTAATGGAGAAACTGAGAAGGACGATACAACTGAAGCATGGCTGTCGGGTATGAAGAAATATTTTCAGATTTATAACTATTCAGAATACTTGAAAGCAAAAATGGTTATATATAACTTGACCGGAAAAGCAGATATCTGGTGGAAGGACATCAAAAGAGTTAAGGGAATCAAAGGTAAAGATGTAAACTGGAGTACTTTTAAAAGATATTCGAAGAAGAATTTTTTATCTGAACAATACTATGAAGAAAAATCCAAAGAGTTCTATGATTTGAAATTGGGAGGTATGAATAAGAAGGAAATGAATAGTAAATTTCTGAATTCACTGAGATATGTACCATACCTCATAGAAGAAAAATCAAAGATTCAAAGGTACTTGAGCTGTCTACCTTTCAATATTAAGAACAGAATCGAGTATGATAGTCCTAAGTCCTTGGAAGAGGCTATGAGAAAGGCAATTTTCTGTTATGACACAAATCGGAAAGGAGAAGGAATATCAAACTAGAAAAGTCATAAGCCCAGCAATTTTGAGCTGAAAAAGAAAAAATTTAGGTTAAGTGGAAATTCCGGTTTCCAAAAGAAAAATTTTCAAAATTGGAATTATCAAGGGAATAATTCCAGAAACAATCAACAACAAAATTCTACATTACCCATAAATGCTCCTAATAATACCAGGACCAATGAGAAAAAGGCACCCATCAAATGTTTCGAGTGTCAAGGTCCCCACTATGCATCAGAATGTCCCTTGAGGAAGCGGAAAGCTAACAACATTCACTCCATTCAGAATGAACCTACTGTCGGAGACGTAGTAAGGGAGATGCCCCGAATCAATATAGCACTCGACAACAGGCAAGCAGATCATCAAATCTCTATGGTAGAGATTGAAGGTATGCTACAAAATCATCATGTTACTGTTTTAATTGATATAGGTGCTAGCTTAAGTTATATATCACCAGATATAGTGGAAAGTCTTAGGTTAAAAATAGAAAAGTTCAGTAAATCTTGGTTAGTTAGACTAGCAACTGGAACAAAGAGGAAAGTATCAGATTTTATAGAAAGTTGTGCTTTATCCATGAATCAATTATAGAGACAAATCAAGTTGAATATTTTACCTTTAGGATCTTATGATATTATAATCGGGATGGACTTGTTAGAAGCCCATCATTTCATTCTGAACTGTTATGGAAAAAGCTTTACAGGTTTAAATGATGAAGGAAAAACTGTAGAAATAAAAGGTAACCCTTAGACAGATTTCAGCCATCCAAGTTAAGAGGGCAGTTAGGAAAGGATGTCATTGTTTGCAGTAAATGTAGTAAACGATGAGTTTATCTGTAAAGAGGAAAAACTGAAATTTGAAGACATACATGTCCTAAATGATTTTAAGGATGTATTTCCTGAGGAGATTCCAGGATTACCTCCTAAAAGAGATTTAGATTTTACCATCGAGTTAATACCAGGAGCAGTACCAAATTCCAAAGCCCCATACAAGATGAATATACTGGAATTAAATGAATTGAAATCACAGTTGAAGGAACTGATTGATAAGAATTATATAAGATCCAGTGTGTCTCCTTGGGGAGCACCTGTCATCTTTGTTAAGAAGAAAGATGGAATGCTAAGACTGTACATAGATTATTGTCAGCTTAATAAGATGACAATCAAGACTCGATATCCATTGCCCCGCATAGAAGATCTATTTGATCAGCTACGTGGAGCAACGATATTCTCGAATATTGATATAAGATCAGGATATCATCAAGTACGGGTTAAGGATGAAGATATTTTCAAGACAGCTTTCAGAACTCGGTATGGACATTATGAGTTCGTAGTCATGCCATTTGGATTGACTAATGCCCCGATTGTATTTATGTGTTTGATGAATAATATTTTGCACAAATACTTAGACAAGTTTTTTCTTGTGTTTATAAATGACATTTTAGTGTATTCTAAAAGTAAAGAAGAGCATGATGAATATCTACGGATTATCTTACAAGTTCTGAGAGACCATCAACTATACGCTAAGTTTAGTAAGTGTGACTTCCACAAGGACAAAATTTAGTATCTAGGACACATAATTTCTAAAGAAGGAATCTCGATTGACCCCGATAAGATAAGGGCCATTAATGGTTGGCCGGTTCCTAAGGATATATTGGATGTAAGGTCATTTATGGGCATTACTGGATATTACAGAAAATTTATAGAGGGTTTTTCAAGGATTGCCAACCCCATAACTTCCTTGCAGAAGAAAGGGAAGAAATTTGTGTGGGATCAGAAATGTTCTGACAGTTTCAAGAAGTTAAAGGAATTATTGACTTCAACACCTATCTCGAGGATAGCAGATCCTAACAAGGATTTTATAGTTTGTACAGACACATGCAATGATGGACTCGATGGAGTCCTAACACAGGAAGGGCATGCGGTGGCATATGAATCTAGAAAGTTGAAAATACATGAGAAGAACTACTCTACTTATGATTTAGAGTTATTGGCAGTAATTCAGGCCTTAAAAATGTGGCATCATCACCTTATTTGCAGAAAATTCACATTGTTGACACACTACATGGGTCTAAAATATTTATTAGATCAGAAAAATCTAAATGCTAGACAAGCTAGATGGTTAACTTTCTTAAGTGAGTATGACTTCGAAATTCAGCATATTAAAGGGAAGGAGAACAAGGTTGCAGATGCTTTGAGTCGTAAGGCAGAACTAAATTTTATTTCAGCTATGAGTACTTATTCAACAGATTTAGAAAATCATATTCTTGAAAAGAGTGAAACAAATGAAGAATACAGAAAAATAAAGAAAAAGACAGCAAACAACAGTTCTGAAAATCTTATGGCAGATTACAGCATGAAGGAAAATGGGTTATTGCTGTATAAAAACAGATTGTATGTACCAGACATACCAGAAATAAAAATTCTGATTTTAAATGAGATGCATAAAAGTCATTATTCTAGTCGTATAGGTTATCAAAAGACCATTACTATGCTAAGGAAGGAGTATTATTGGCCCAGAATGAAGGATGAAGTAGCAGAGTACATAGCTAAATGTTTGGATTGTCAAAAAGTGAAAATTGAACACCAACATCCTGCCGGATTGTTGCAACCATTACCTATACCAACTTGGAAATGGGAAGTGATAAGCATAGTTTTTATTACTAGATTACCCAAAAACTAGAAACAAAATGACTCTATCATGGTGGTAGTGGACAAACTCAGCAAAGCAACACATTTTATACCTGTAAAGACTACTCATAAGGCTCCAGACATTGCAGAAATCTTCATGAAGCAAATTTTTTTACTACATGGTATACCAAAGGTGATAATTTCAGATCGTGACTCTAACTTTGCTGGAAACTTTTGGAGGTCATTGTTTAAAGGGTTGAATACAACCTTAAATTTTAGCATTGCATTTCATCCACAAACGGATGGACAGATAGAAAGGGTAAATCAAGTTTTGGAAGACTTACTGAGAATGTATGTTAAGGATCAGCCTGGTAAGTGGGAAGACTACTTACACTTAGAAGAATTTGCATATAATAACCATTATCATGCATCATCCAAACTTAACCCATTTGAAATTCTTTATGGTAGGAAATGTGGTACACCTGTTTCTTGGAATGACCCAGTAAATAGAGTTGTTTTAGGACCTAAATTATTGCAGGAGTTAGAATTAATTGTGAAACAAGTACAAGGAAATTTAAAAGCTGCTCAAGATAGGCAAAAGAGTCAAGTAGACTTAAAAATGACTCATAAAGAATTCTAGGTTGGTGAAAATGTATACCTCAAGGTAAGACCGAAAAAGAGTTCATTAAAATTGGGAAGTTGTGCCAAGTTGGTACCTAGGTATTGTGGTCCTTTTGAAATATTGTCCAAGGTTGGACCAATGGCATACCAACTGGCCTTGCCACCAAATTTAAAAATACATAATGTTTTTCATATATCATTTTTAAAGAAGTATGTACATGATGCTACTCATGTTGTAAACTGGAATGATGTACAGGTGGGACAAGACGGAGATTTTTAGGTGGAACCAGACTGTATGCTCGAAAGGAGGGAAAATCTACTCTGAAATCGCACCATTGGGAAAGTAAAGGTGCAATGGAAACACCTTAGCCCAGAAGAGGCAACCTAGGAGTTGGAGAGTAGTATGCAGGAAGCATACCCAACTCTATTTTAGGAACACTCAAGGAGTGATTAACCAACATCGAGGATGATGCTGAGACTTAAGGGGGGGTGTATGTCACCT
This sequence comes from Larix kaempferi, assembly GCA_027924585.1. Lineage (NCBI taxonomy): Eukaryota > Viridiplantae > Streptophyta > Pinopsida > Pinales > Pinaceae > Larix > Larix kaempferi. The sequence goes on from BSBM01001642.1 coordinate 10,031,066, forward strand.
ACCCAAATTCTAAAAATAATATTTTATTTGCAAAATACTGTGTTAAATTTTAATTTCAAAGTTTTGAAATTATGACCAAGTTTGGTCAAGGATGAATGTAATTACTGATTATTATTATTTAAATAAATTAAGTAGGAGACAAATGTAAAGTTAGTCACAGCAGATCTAATGAACAAATAAATCAGTCACAACAGATGAATAAGAAGATATGGTGCAAAACTGTGCAAAACATGCAGCAGTGCTCTCTATCCCAGAAAGGGTGAATGAATTACAATACAAACTGTTACAATGAACAGAGCAATTCGAATTGCCTAAGGAGGTCATTCGAATCACTGAATGGAGTAGCTTGACTCAATCTAGGAGTCCTCATCAATCATCGGTGTTGCTCATCAATCACAACAAACAGTCATCCAGGTGTCAAGCTGAGTCTAACTGATCATAATAAATGTAACTGAAGTGTGTAGCACTGATATAGGATCTGGAGGCTCAGTGGGGGCGCATGGGAGGCTAACTGGAGTCAGAGCAAGTCACCTAATCGAACTGGAGGTCAATCGGAGGTGAAACAGTCAGTCAGGAGTGAAATCGGAGTGAAATCAATCAGAATCGGAGCTAACTGAATGTAACTGGAGTGAATCTGCAGTGGTAGGTGAGCAAGTGCGCCCTTCTCAGTCAGTAGGTGAGAAGAGGGCGCCTTTCAGCTTAGGAGGGCTAAAACGCTGTGGAAAGTGGCTCCCGGGTGCTAGAAGAAGGTGGATAAGGTGCTGGAGGCATCAAACTGGTGACTGGACTGCATATCCTGAAATAGATCATGCAAGATCCTGAAGTAGATATGTATCCCGAAATAGATGATCCTGAAATAGATATGTATCCCGAAATAGATGATGGATATACGAACACCCCCCCTCAAGCTAGACTATGATGTGCCAACTAAAATAATGTGGGGCCCTGGTAACTAAGACCAAAGGTCACCCCAATACAATAATCCAAAAAATGCTGAAAAATAAACTAAGTGAGGAAAGAGGGAAAACCCAGTGGGAAGAAAGCCCCCCCTCAAGTCTAAAGCATAATAATGAATCAATCTGTCTCCACCATGATGGAACTCACCCCCAACAGTGAACGGAGGTAAGAGAACTTCTTCTCAGTGAAGCTCTTGGTGAAGATGTCTGCAATTTGCTCATCAGTAGGGCAATATTGCAGAATGATGGTGCGGTCATGCACCAACTGTCGAATGTAATGCATATGAATCTCAATGTGCTTGGTCCTCTGCCGCTGAACTGGATCTGTGGAGATCTTGATAGCACTTTGATTGTCACAAAATAGGACAGTCGAAGTAGTGCCACCAAAACCAAACTCGGAAAGAATACCCTGCAACCAAACTGCCTGAATGCAGGCATTGACTGCCCCTCGATACTCTGCCTCTGCTGAAGAAAGTGCAATGGCTGCTTGCTTTTTGCTGGACCAGCAAATAGCACCATGACCAATCATGAAAACATAACCGGAAGTTGACTTCCGATCAATGCTATCACCTGCCCAATCTGAATCAGTAAAACCAATGAAATCTAGCTCAGAATCTGCAGCATAATGTATGCCAAACTGTCTCGTACCTTGCACATACTGCAAGATCCGCTTGGCTGCTCGCCAATGAAGCTCATGTGGCTGCTGCATATATCTCGACACGGCACTCACGGCATATGAGATATCAGGCCGTGAATGTGTCAAATAAAGTAGTGAACCAATCAACTGTCGATACATACTGCAATCTGCAAGCGGTGTGGAATCTCCCTCCTCAAGACTGATTCCTGAGAGGAATGGGAACGGGGCTGCCTTACATTCAGCCATATTAAACTTCAATAACAGGTCGGAAGCATATTTTTGCTGAGATATAGTGATCCCATCGAAATTTTGAGCTATCTCCAAGCCCAAAAAGTGACTCAGCAAGCCCAAATCGCTCATGTCAAAAGCTAGATTTAAGGCAGTTTTTAGCTTGTTTATTGAAGTAAGTGTGCTACCAGTAATAAGCAGATCATCAACATAAAGTACAATAACCAACAAATTACCTTTAACTCGCTGAAGATAGACATTCGGATCAGATTTGCATCTTTGGAAATTCTGAGAAAGAAGGAAGGAGTCCATCTTTGCGTACCAAGCTCTTGGGGCCTGTTTTAACCCGTACAAAGACTTCTTCAATCTGCAAACCAATGATGGATCTGATGTATAACCCTCTGGCTGCTGCATATAGACCTCTTCAGCAAGGTCTCCATGTAAAAATGCACTCTTCACATCCATGTGATGCACCTCCCAGTGCTTGGATGCGGCAATAGCTAAAACAAGGCGGATGGAATCCATCTTTGCAACCGGTGCAAAGGTCTCTGTGTAGTCCACTCCTTGGACTTGGGAAAAACCTTTTGCCACCAACCTTGCTTTATATTTGCTGATAGTGCCATCAGCAGCAACTTTAGTACGGTAGACCCATTTACACTTCACTAATTTTCTTCCAGGTGGAAGAGAAACTAGCTCCCATGTATTGTTCTTTTGAAGAGAACTGTACTCTTCATCCATGGCATCTTTCCATCTCGGATCTCGATGGGCTGAATAATATGATTGGGGATCTGAACCAGCCATCAAATAACAAATCTCAGGAAGAAATGGATCAGCAATAGAAAGAGCCATACCTGCCCTTTGAAAGTCTCCTCTTGTTCGTCTCGGATCAGCAGGATTTCCAAGATTCGAACCAGCAGATTGTAGAGTATTTTGGGCCCACTTTGGTAACTGAGGGGGATCTGAATGGTCGGATTCCGAACCTGATATGTCATGATCATCATATGCTACTACAATATCAGAAATATCAGAACTCATACCTTCATTATCGCTGCTCGAATCTTCTTCTGGTGAAGGCGGTGAATCGACAGTTTTCTCCTCAACTAGTTGCAATTCTTGAAGCGGTTCTTCAAACTGCACACTGCGCTCTATGAATATATTTTTAGATCTGATATCCATGAGTTTATATGATTTTGATTCTTCCCCATATCCTATCAATATGCACTCGATACTTTGTGGATCCAAAGCTCGTCTCTTCTCAGAAGGAATTCTAGCCCATGCAGTAGAGCCAAAAACTCTCAAATTTGACACATCCGGTTTGTGACCAAAGAATGCTTCGAAAGGAGTCATACCTTTCACGGATGAATGTGGAACTCGGTTCTGTATATATGCAGCAACATTGATTGCTTCAGCCCAAAGATTTGCAGCCAAACCTTTAGATTCAATCATGCATGTAGCCATCTCTTTCAGTGACCGGTTTTTCCTTTCCGCTACACCGTTCTGCTGGGGTGTGTAGGGAACTGTATGTTGGATCTTGATTCCGCTTTGGGCACAAAGTTGCAGCAACTCGGACTTGATATATTCCCCACCATTATCAGATCTAAGAGCTTTGATCTTGCTCTCAGTGGTGGTCTCAACAGAAGCCTTAAAATCCTTGAATTTTCCAAGCACTTCTGACTTGTTTTTGAGAAAGAATACCCATGTAAAGCGAGAATAATCATCAATAAATGTCAAAACATACCTTGAACCATTTAATGACATATGGGGCAGCGGACCGCTGATATCAGAATGGATCAATCCCAAAATAGTAGAGGCTCTGCTAGCCTTGCCGCGGTCGAATCTGTGCTCGGGGTGCTTCCCAATAATGCAACCGGAGCATATTCCCTTCGAGGAACGGAGTTGTGGAAGCCCATCAACCATGGATTTATTTGATAGCAGCAGCAAATACTTATAATTTAGATGTCCAAATCTTTCATGCCAAAGCCTACTAACCTCATTACCATGTGTGCGAAGAGCAGTGGGCTTTGCAAGCGGAATAAAGTGCGAAAACTCATAACATTTAGCAGTGTGGTTTGCCTTTCCAACTGCAACTAGTCTTCCACTTTTGATATCAGAAATTTCAACTGTATTAGGGCTGAATGTGACTTTCTTTGGATCACCAGTATGTGTCATTTGATACACAGAAAGGAGATTCGAAGCTAAGGAAGGCACATAGAGAACATTCTGAAAGCATCCATGATCTACATGAATCGTACCTTTGCCCTTTGAAGAAATTTTTGAGTCATCTCCCAAATGGATGGGGATGGAGCTGTTTGGATCGAATGAGGAAAAAGAATCAATATTTGCAGCCATATGATTTGATGCACCCGAATCTATCAAGAGAGTGGGCTTCGAAACCGTTGCCATGAGTGCTTGTCCTCTTTCATGATCGTCATTCCGATCCTTCTTCCTTGCACCGTCAGGAAGGGTTATGTTGTTCTTTTCCAAAAGGAGGGCCATTTGATCTATAGTCTTCTTCATACATGAACTTTCGGGATGAAAGCCACGGTTACAATAAGTACATTTAGATTTTTGGTTACCTTCTTTGCCCTTTTGCTTGGATTTCGAACTGGATGGTGCATCCGTTTGCTTGCCTTTGTCTTTTTGCTTGTGAGGCTCGAATTTGGGCTTCTCCTTCTTTAGCTTTCCTTTACCATTCGAAATCTTGGGTCCTTGAACAAATAGGGCTGAATCTTTGGAGCTTATGGACCCCATTTGAATCAACTTGTCATGCTCTTTCGTAACGGACTCAATGAAGGCATTCAAGGTAGGCATCTTCCAATTCGGGGTAGTTAGCCGACCGGAATTGAAAGTGGAGACAAATACCGAATAATCTTTCCCAAGCTTGCTTAGAATGGAGAGGATCAACTGTTTATCCTCTTTGATAACACCACTGTTCTTCAATTGCAAGTTCAAGTTCTTGAATTTTGTGAAGAATTCATTGATGCTCTCGAAATTCTCAGGATTAAGGCCAATCAATTCATTCTCTAATTGAAAGGCCCTAAGCTCATCCTGCTTGCCGAATAGTGTCTCAAGTTGCTCCCATATGGCCTTTGGAGTCTTCAATCCGCTGAGATGGAAGTGAAGATCTTTGGAGATGGAGAGACAAAGAAGACCGTAAGCTTCATCAAGCTTATTGTAGTGTTTGGTTCTTTCTGCTACATTGTTTGGCTCCAATTCAAGACCAAGAGTGACTCGGTAGTAACCTTTTGAACGTAATATGATCTCCATATCATCTTTCCAATCAAAATAATTGAATGGGTTGAGGATAGGCTTTGAAGAAGAGTATTCCATTGCAAGGATTGAGTCAACTGATGAAGAAGAAGCTTGCATGCAGACTAGAGCGAATGGAATTGCTGTAGAAATGCTTGCATGCAGAAGGTAGCGAATGCAATTGGAGGAGACAATAAACCTGCAAATCACATAAAAACAACCACAATAAGGTCGAACAATCCACCCTTTGAGAGTTGCATCACACCTGGGATTGGATTTCAAGCAATGTTGAATAGGTCCAATGTATCAGATCCAGGAATTATGTGGTAACTCAAGCTTCTGGAGTGGTATTGGAGTATTTTTCAAGCTTTGCATGCACAGGAGCGAATGCCCTTGAGATATCTCATGCCAAACTTTTTGCAATTTTTAGCAATTCAGTCAAATCTTCTTGTATAAACACCTGTAGAAAAGAGATCTTGTTCCTGCAATGGCTCTGATACCATGTAAAGTTAGTCACAGCAGATCTAATGAACAAATAAATCAGTCACAACAGATGAATAAGAAGATATGGTGCAAAACTGTGCAAAACATGCAGCAGTGCTCTCTATCCCAGAAAGGGTGAATGAATTACAATACAAACTGTTACAATGAACAGAGCAATTCGAATTGCCTAAGGAGGTCATTCGAATCACTGAATGGAGTAGCTTGACTCAATCTAGGAGTCCTCATCAATCATCGGTGTTGCTCATCAATCACAACAAACAGTCATCCAGGTGTCAAGCTGAGTCTAACTGATCATAATAAATGTAACTGAAGTGTGTAGCACTGATATAGGATCTGGAGGCTCAGTGGGGGCGCATGGGAGGCTAACTGGAGTCAGAGCAAGTCACCTAATCGAACTGGAGGTCAATCGGAGGTGAAACAGTCAGTCAGGAGTGAAATCGGAGTGAAATCAATCAGAATCGGAGCTAACTGAATGTAACTGGAGTGAATCTGCAGTGGTAGGTGAGCAAGTGCGCCCTTCTCAGTCAGTAGGTGAGAAGAGGGCGCCTTTCAGCTTAGGAGGGCTAAAACTCTGTGGAAAGTGGCTCCCGGGTGCTAGAAGAAGGTGGATAAGGTGCTGGAGGCATCAAACTGGTGACTGGACTGCATATCCTGAAATAGATCATGCAAGATCCTGAAGTAGATATGTATCCCGAAATAGATGATCCTGAAATAGATATGTATCCCGAAATAGATGATGGATATCCGAACAACAAACACCCAAGGGAATTGTTAAATGAGTGTTCATTGACCCACTAGGAGGAATGGAAGCTGTTATAAGACATGGGACAGATGGTAGCAATTGCACTTCAACACTAGCTATTGGTTATGGGACAACTACCCCTAATAATGTGGCATTATCCCCCAGGTAGTGGGAATTGGTAGAAAGCACATTTAATGACCAAGTAAAAACTGAAAAGGCCTAGGCAGCCTACATAAGGAAAATTCGAATTGACCAGGTAGCTCTTACAGAATATTTTATGCAGAAATATTCCTCATGTGCATCAGGTGATCACTGAGAGATTCAAATAGGGAGGCTAGTTGTGAGTGTAATCATAAGTCTGCAAACTATTTTGATAAGGAGAACTAGAGGAGCTGGTGCAGGTCCTTTGGACTACTAGTTCTTGAAGATTTGACAATTATTGCTACTGCAAGTGGAGATCCTAAATTCCTAAGTTTCTTCCTCCTGGTGGTTCAGTGAACAGGCTCGGGGGTCCTAAGGCAAATACTTGGTTGTCTTTAGGAATTGGTTGGGTGGAACAGTCTCCTTGGGATGTTTGTTTCCCTACACAATTAATCCAAGTTTTATTGTTTCCTAATTTATTTCAGTTAGTAGTTTTGTTTAGTAAAAATTAGTAATCTCTGTTTTGAAAAAGAATTGATTCTGATTTTGTTTAAGTCTAAATTGATAAATCCATCTCTAAATTTTTCCACATGTTGTTATTTGCATCATACTCTAGTATAGAGAATCAAATTAAATGAAGATGAAAGATAGGCAGATTGCCATTGATTGGATAGATAAGTATAGTAATTGAAATGATTTTCACTTTCTATCCTATAGCTAAATATAGTAAAGATTTACTACATAGTATCTGAATGATACAGAATATTTTATTATTTCATGAAAAACAAATATTGTTTAACTTGTACACAATACATATTTGTTTTCTTATCTCTATTATTTACATAGTAAATAAATTCAATTCAAGACTTTCATTTATCACATTTTCAATTAAATAGCATTGCTACTGTCTATTATAAGCTATAAGTAATAACAAATATACAGTATTCATGTTTCACACACACACTTTATTTCTTCGCAAAATCTCTGTTTCATCAACTTTTCGGTATTATCAGAAACTGAAAACAAAAGAAATGTAAACCCTATCTTGTTTACAACCATTGCATTTTCCATCTACATCACAAACTATGTTTATTATTCAAAGATTGGTTTCATATCATATATGAAACCCTAGATTAGTAATTCTAAGTTTTCATCATCGTTTTCAACAATCAAACAAAACATGATCTACATTCATGTTTAAATTATAGTACAAAAACCCTAGTTTCTGCTCGAAGATTTTCTGGAGTTTTTCATACGAAAACATCTTTACCAAACCAAAAAAAAACTAGAGTCTGGGCGTAGCCCCTTTTTCATTTTCTTTTACAATAAAAAACAAACTACTTTGTCATTTTCTAATACACAAAGTTTATTAACTAAGAAAATGCATACAGTTGTGCATAGTTCGATAGTCATTATCTTTTACACAGAACTCAAATGAATAGCTTAAAGCGAATAGTTTAAAACAACACTTCCTATTGCCGAGATTAAAACGTAGCATACAAAGTGTAACGAGATTCGGCTCTAAATTCTATTTCATTAAAACTTAACCCAAAACATTTCGTAGTTCAAGTTTTGAACCCAACACAGGTTATAGCGTTACAGAGGAATCATCATTGTACTGGATCGATATTACAATTACAACAAAAATCACACAGGGTTTATCCCCACCCTTTAAGCTTTTAAAACGAGTTTTCAAAACTCACAACATTGACGAACTTAGTATCTATTAAGCCATATAACATTTAAATAGACGAGGGTCGTTTTCCCTGTACAATATTCTTTTCAAACATAACAGTTCTTCAAAGAAACTCGACTGATAAACAACTCCGAAAACATGGTGGAAATCCTTGTTACATAGTACGTGAAAACCTTATCAACCAAGTACGAATGGGCACCTACGAGGGTTTGAGACCCAGAGCTTACCAGGAATGGATGGTTGCCAACCTTTTCCAAACCCTTTCCCAAGTTGACATTCGAATCATGTACCTATCATAAAACTATCGAAGGGTTAGACATTATTAAAAACGAGCTGTAAGTTAAACTTTTCAGAAAAAATAAAATAAATAAAATCACCTTTAGCAACAGTGACTGAGCTCCACATTTTTCACTAGCAAACGATGAACTCCATGAATGGACCGAGACCAGGACATTTTCTCTCTTCACAAAAGTGTTTGGCTTCCACTCAAACTTAGAAACGAAACTATATCTATCAACTCGACAATAATGCAAACCAAAGACACAAGATTTTATCACAATGCCATGACAGTAGAATGAAACCTGTAACTATCAACTTAAACCTACATGTCTCGAGGTCGAATCCCCTCACATTTCTTCTAACCCTAACATCCAGTAGCCTGTCGGCCTCGCTGCCCAAAACAACAACGACGAAATGCTAGGGTTACATCCAACGTTCCAAATTCATCATAATCAACAATCACGGGTGAGCTAGCAAGGTTACATTGGGCTGAACAACAACTGTATTTATCGCTCCATCTTTTCACAAGCACGGCCTTGCCACCTTGGCTCATGATGGATCATTTACATCCAGCTCGGAGGATTTTCAAACATAGAAACATTACACAGTGGCTTCCGCATTCACCATTGTATTATTATTGCATTACATAGAAGTGCTAACAGTCCTCGTCACCATGGAGTATGGGTCAAGCAATTAATGTAGGATCGATACACTATCTCCATGCCAGCTCGAAGCACATGCCAAGATTTAAGACTTGTCAACCTATCCATTCGTTATTAAATACATGTCAGTATCATATATATCAAACGATATAGTTCTAAGTTTATGATGACGAATTCGATTTTAGTGATATGTTATATTGATATTAAAGTTTTATATGTTATTTGTTAGTCATGTTCATAGTCATAGTATTCAGTTCCAACTATAGGAGAGTTTAACATTGTGGACATTATTTTATTATAAGGCAGAAGGATTTTATATATTGTGAATAGTTAAACGTTGTCAAATTATTGCATAGGTTAATAATTCATAAGAATTATAATGTTAATATTGTAATTTTGATTATTATCTATACTTCTTCATAGTTCTCAATGTTGCTAATATTAAAAAGATAGAGTTTGCATTTTGGTATTTCAAGCTAATTCAATGATTAAATATTAGCATAAAAACCATGTTAATACTATACACTTCATACCCAAACTTATTAATGCAAGCATTTAATGGTTTAGCGATACAATTACTACATTAGTACTATGCAAGTATTAATTATCTTAAGACGACGACAAAGCCGGCTACAACAACGACGTTGGTCACAACAACGAACCTAACAGTTTGATGATTTTAATAGATGACTTTGTTTTTAAACATTGTTGAGTTGTAAGATAGCATTTGAAACTAGTAAACATAACCATGTAATTCATACTTGCATGCTTGTTGGGAGTCGCAAGAAATTTCATAGCATTCTATTTATTTATGACGTTGAATTGAACTATACACATACTTTGAATTTATGCAGTTATGAAACTTTTTACCTATCGTCTACACATAGAAACATTTCAAATGCTTTAGCATTGCAACTAAGTAAACTCCAGGGTACCTCGTAGGACACCCTTGGACATCAAAAAGAAAACTGTCAATGTCTTGTCAAAATAAAAGTACCACATCATATTTCTGACTTGTCAGTACATTTATTACAATAATCATGTTGTCAAAAGTGATTTAAGTTGTCATGATCAAATGTTGCTAACTCAGGAATTAAATTATGATTAGTACGAAATGACTTTTTAATAGATGTTGTCGTAATCAAACATTTATTATTTTCCACAGCTATATTTATCTTATTTAATGCCATTTTTAAAAGTTTTAAATTTTTATTAAAATTTGGGATGTTACACTGACGGAGAGGTGGATCTCACTCCACGATAAATCCAAATAAAGAGAACGACTCCTAATGGCCAAATATCGATCAAAGAGCACACACCTAAAGAAACTAGAACCAAATGAACACAAACAGGATTGGCTCAAGGGACTTCCTACACTACAACCGATATGTCTCTCCTAGGAGAGGCTTGAGACTCCCAAACTATAACCAGAGGTAAAAGAATCAGTTATAAGGGTTCCTAGACTTCACTGCGTGCACAGGGTCAAATACCTATACAACAAGAAACTGTGCTATACAACCCCTATCTAACTCAGGACAATCACAGAATAACTGCATGGAATGCCCTATGTGATACATAGGTAAAGCAACTAAGGTCGCCACAATATAACCAATGCTCAGGCGGACAGTCATAGGTGGGATCAGTCGTATGGGTAGGGTAGATAAGCCCGAAACTCAAGAGGTACAAATCCCTCAAGATCCCCTGTACACGAGCAAATCCTAGAAGTATATCCCACGTTCAACTAGTATTGGAGGTCTATCTCTGCAACGAACCTCCCATGACCTCGTGCTTAACTCTAGTTTTAGAAGAGCTTCCTGAGAACAATGATGTATACCATGGGTTTCACCATTCCCTGGTCATACACATAATTTTGGTTCAATAGTCTTGGATTGTTAACTCACAATGATCTATTCCAAGACTATAAGCCTAAGCTAGTTGGTGCACCCTATAAATGAAAATCATTTCTAATCAATTTTAAGATTGAGCATTGATTTTAATGGTTGTAATTACTCAAACAATAGTGGATTTGGACCCAAAATACGACGACAAAATTCGACGCCCTCCAACAAAAAAGGACTGTCGTTGGATTTAACCATAAAATTTCACAATTTGATGATTTTTTAAAAATTGATAGAAGGCGACGTCGGATATCCGATGGTTATGCCGATATCCGACGTGTATGCTGATATTCAACATCATATTGAAAATTGGGATGTCGGAAATCCGACATCAATTCTCCAACAATAACTAGGTTCCAGGTGTCGGATATCCAATGGAAGGCTGACTTTTCAAACTTATAAATATTGAAATATTCTGACATGTTTGCTATACAAGTGACGGTTTGTGGAATTTTTTTTATTCGATGGACTGCTTTTCATTGTTTCCATTGTTTTTATGATTTAAGCGAGTAAAGTGTGGTGCTTCATTTTCTAAGATCAATAGTCTTCATTCAAGCTCTTTATGAGAAAATGTCAACTAGCAATATTCCTGATCCAGACGAACAAAATAGACAATTGCTTGCTAGATTGTGGGAAGGAGTTGAAAGAAGGGATGATAAGAAATGCTATTGTCCATGTAATCAATGCAGGGTCTTTAAGAGGAGAATAATTTTGATCACAACAACCACAAAACATTATAGGGAGCATGGGCACACTGAGGGGGGACATGAATACCATCCATTTGTAAGTTATGCGTTATATATGTTTTTATTTTGATTTCTTTTGTAAATTTATGTATTGATCGTGTTTTCAATAGATGGGGACTAACATGGACAATAAATATTATTTTAATATTAAATATTTATTATACTATTTCTTTTTCTTTTGTGCATGTTGAATCTAGGGTATAGTAGAATAACTCATTTATTTGTTTGTTAGTGAGACTAACCCACTCACCGGGGAAAGCACTTAAATCTCTAGATTTGTGACACTTTCCATCATGATAATAGAAATAATGACTATATTGGCATGTTGTAATTTCTCTTATATTTTCTCTATAGAAATTACCATAGCATCATTTATCTTGCCTTAGTGGAGTACAATATGAGAAATTTTGTGTTATATTTGAGTAGTTTTGCTCAGTAATTGGGTCAATTATTATGTCTCTTGGATAGTTTGGATGCACCTATTTGACCAACAGTACAATTGGCCATTGTTCTTTTCATCCCAACAATACAAAATTTGTTACATTTTAAATGCATCACATAAATGTTTACATTTTGCGTTTGAATTTCTTATATTAACTTTTATATATTGATGGTTTCATGTAATTATAAAGGAAAGACATCTTAGGGCACTTAGTCCAGAGGAAGTGCTTCTAGAACAAGTACCGGAAGCTATGAATATTAAGGGAGAACAAGTTAATGATCACATTAATGAAGAAGATGATCATACTAAAAACATAGTTGAAGATGATGTTACAAATAATTTGATCCATGATTCATTTAATGTTGGAATGGTCGATGTTGATGATCATGATCATGATCATGAAAATGATGAACATTTTGATGATATTCATGATATACCTCTTCTTGATAAGGCATACGAACCCCTTTATGAGGGCTCCAAGACAAATCTTCTCTCTACTATATTATTGATAATGAACTTGAAGGTTATGAATGGTCTTTCAAACATATCAGTCACATGGATGTTAAGGTATGTAATATATTCCATCACAAAATATATATGATTGTGTATTTTGTTGTTCATTCATATATAAGTCAAATTATTACGGATGAAATTTGTTCCATTAATATTATTTCTATATTATATTAACTAGATTTTTATTTTAATTTGTTGTAGCATGATAGGTGAATATTTGTTACCACCGTCAAATATTTTACCTCGCACATATCGAGATTTAGCGTATTTTTGTTGCATAATGTCATATATATATTTAATGTTTTTCTATTGTGCAATATGGTTTGGTTTAATATACATCATCTAAATGGTATGTCTCATATTTATATTTTTTATATGTTCATATCAATCAGGTAAGTACCAAGTGAAAGATATGAATGTATATATCGAACCTCTTATTGACGAGCTACTGAAGTTATGGAATGGCATCACTATGTATGATGTATCTAGACCAATACAACAAAGGAAATTTCAATTCCATGCAATGCTTGTATGGACAATATGTGATGCCCCCTGGTTAACCCATTTCTGTGGTATGTAATTATAAGTTCCACTTTATTTGCAAGTTAAAATTATACGAATTGCTAGTTAATATACTACGCACGCATGCTTTTCTAAATAATCCAGTCATTTTGTATATAATTATAATTGACATAGATATTCCATCTCTTTATGTAGGTCTTAAGACAAAGGGGAAATTTGCATGTCCAGTTTGTGGTCCTAAGATCCAATCTCGTCGTTCAAAAAGCTTAGGAAATGAGGTGTTTGATGAGTATAGGCACTTCCGCTATAAGAATCATAGGTATCGAATTATAGAAAAAAATATGTTCAATGGCAAGCAAGAGACTGCATTAAAACCATAGAGAATGACACCTCGCCTATGGAAGTTGCAATATAATAGAAATTGTCAAGGTACGTATAATGAATCATCGTATATGATATGTTATATTGTTAGTTTTTTACTGTAATTGACATTAATTTATGTAATTTCATGATTGTTGTTCATGTGATCATGAAGGCATTAATGGGCTTCCACGAGGAATGAATGGTTATCCTAGACAATTCAGTAGGTTGCCCTTGTTTGGATATCCACATCATCTTTTTCAGGATCTTGCATGCAATTAGGGTTTGCATGCACTTGCATGCACTTTGCATGCATCCCAGTCACCAAGTTGATGCCTCCAACACCTTAGCCACCTTATTCTAGCACCCGGGAGCCACTTACTTCAGATTTTTAGCCCTCCTAGGCTGAAAGGTGCCCACTTCTCACCTACTGCCAGAGAAGGGCGCACTTGTTCACCTACCACTGCAGTTCCACTTTAGTTACACTCAGTTAGCTCCAATTCTCCCTGATTTGAGGATAGTTTCACTCCCGACTGACTGTTTCACTTTCGTTGGACCTCAAGATTGACTAGATGACTTGTTCTGACTTCAGCTCACCTCCCATGCGCCCCCCACTGAGCCTCCTTCCCTTAATCAGTGCTACACACTTCAATTACACTTGTTACACTCAGTTAGACTCAGATTGACACCTGGATGACTGGTTCTTGTGCATTGATGACCACTACTGATTGATGATGCGGACTCCTAGTTGGAGTCAAGCTACTCCATTCAGTGATTCGAATGACCTACTTAGGCAATTCGAATTGCTTAGTCATTGAGACAGTTTATATTGTAATCATTCACCCTTATTGGGATATTGAGCACTGCTGCATGTTTTGCACAGTTTTGCACCATATTTGCTATGTTCATCTGTTGTGATTGACTTACTTGTTCATTAGATCTGATGTGACTAATTTTACAGCCCTACTATGAGCACCTACAAATTTCTCATCTATTTGATACAATGCATATCGGAAAGAATGTGACCGAAACATTATGGTGAATATTGGATGGAAGGAGTGACAAAGAAAAAATTGTCAAAATTTGCAAAGACATTCAAGATAGAAACCATGCAATGAAAGACGTCATTCAATTTCATAGCAACGAAAAGCAACTTAATATAAACTCACTTCATGGATGTTAACGGACCAGCAAAGTAATGTTGTAAAAGAAGTCATTCAAAAAATTAATTTTCCCACCGGATTTCATGCAAACATGAAGAATATCATAACAAAGAAAGGTGATTTCGCGGGGGTGAAAACTCACGATTGGCATGTCTTCATGAAGGTAATTATTATGGTATAGATTTAATGTTTTTCTTTCCTATTCCAGTGAATATGGTTGGTATATTTTTTATTTGTCTACTCTTTTTTGATAAAATGAAACTATTTGTATATTATTGTTACAGTATGTTCTACCTCTCTCTATCCCGGACAACTTCGACAACAATGTCAAGCAAATAATATATAGTCTCGGGAAATACATGAGGTAAGTGGTGATTTTTTCCATGCGCTTAGTGTTTGTTTAATTCAACATAGAACTTATATTTGATTTTCATTCTGTAATTCATAATGTTACGTAATATATTGTTTTTTTTCTTTAATCTCTTGATTTGGTTGTCATGTCACTTGTAGATGGTTGTCATCTAAAGAATTCCATAAAGAAGACATAAAGTATTGGAGGAGAGACATTCCTCGTCTCATGTGTGAAATGCAAAAGAATCTACCTTCGGCATTTTTCAATGCACAAGAACACTACCTCATACACCAAGTTGAGGAGATTGAACTGTGTGGACCTATGCACTCAAGCTCCATGTGGATGGTTGAGAGGCACTTGAAATTTATGAAGGGTTTGGTCAGACAACGAGCATATGCTGAGGGTTCTATGATGGAGGGATATATGGTATACCAAAACATGTTGTATATTAGTGAATATCTTCCTAAATTAGCAGAAAAGCTCAATTTACGTCGCATTTGTACTGATCCAGAATCCAATAAGAGTTTCGAAGTGGAGTACCCGAAGGGGAAAGGTAGATCAAGGAAGGTGAAAGGTAATATAACACCTTTTTATATTCAGTATTTTTCATAAATTTATAGTGTAATATACTTTGTTAAGTTACTATATTACATTTGTATTGAATTTTAATTTTATTGTGATGAAATAGTTGGTCGAGAGTGGGATGCAATTCGTTTATACATCGCAAACAATCTTGACTGGATGGTATGGATCGAACGATGTGAACAATTTGGTCATGGAATATCATGGGAAGGTATGGATTCATTGGTTAAAGATGCACATCGCAATGGAGACACCAATCCAACACAAAGGAAAATCGATTTAGAAAGAGGTTTAAAAGATAAGAAGGTAAGCATATTAATCATCCACACTATTTTTTTTTTGTAAAAAATAATGTCGTTGTACATCACGCTATTTTTTTCATTGTATGGCATTATAAACATGCACTAGTTAATCATAAATATTGGATCATTATGTAATATTTTCCTGTATGGCTTGTTGTAGGTAAAACACCATAAGGCTATGTAGTGCAATGTATGTAGATATCGAATCAAAAAATTGGATGGAACAAAGAAAACATCTGATTGTGGGATATCTGCAGTCTTTGAGGTGACCAATGTTTCTTCTAGAAGTGATAGACATCTAGAACTCTCTGAAAATCGATACTATGGGTATCTGGAAGACATTTTTCAGTGTGACTTTAAGTCCTTCAAGGTATTTTCTATTCATTGTCAAATGGTACAGGTGTTGATTGAATCAACGTGATCCCGATAAAACAATAATTTAACATGATAATGGATCTACCATGGTAAATACAAGGTTGTTTGAGCCAGGAACAGAGCCCTATGTTCTTCTAGCCCTATGTTCTTCCAACCCAATGTGAAAAGGTATTTTACTCTGAGGTTCCAGATAGAGCGGGTTGGTCATTTGTAGTGAGACACAATCCAAGGGGAAGGCTAGTAAAGTATAACATAGATGAAGGTAATGAAGACATTCTGGAAGAAGAAGACGCCATATAAGATGATCATGATCAACATGAGTTAGATGATCATGTTCCTGAAGAATATGTTGAACAAGTTATTGAATCAGATGATGTATTAGACAATGTCCATGAAGATGATATCGACGATGACATGATGAACATAACTGACATTGACGACGAGGATGATATGGCCAATCCTTACAATGTTGAATCTGGATCATCGGATGATAGTACAAATGATGACTCAGATGAAGAATATGATGAATACCATTGAAGTTTATGAGGTACGCAATAATAATAAATTAACTGTTTCTTAGTGAGTTTCCATTTTCCAGTATGATATAATTAGAAACATTGCTTGTTATAGAGTATGTCAAAATACACATTTAAAGTTGTTGTACATAGATATTGTTGTCTATTTATGTGGAATTGAGAGTGATGTGAGGGGGAGGAGGGGCCATAAGAGCTTCCACCTTCATGTGGTTATCCCTGTTTAGTAGAGAATATTAAATTATTCTCGAAACAGAGAGAATATTAGGAAGGAGATGCACAATTATCAAGACTCAAACATAATCATCATTGTCGTCATCATCATCATCATCATCATCATCATCATCATCATCGATCGTCATCATCATCATCGTCATCATCATCGTCATCATCGTCATCATGATCATCGTCATCATCATCATGATTATCGTCATCATGATCATCATCATCATTGATCGTCGTCATCATCATCATCATCTTCATCATCGTTATCTTCATCATTGTCATTATCATCATCATCTTCATCATGATCATCATCGTTGTATGGTATCCAATGTAGCTACCTAGAAATACCAACAGCGTTTGTCATCTGTGGTTTAGTGATCTTGTCGGATTCTTTTGAAGTCAGAGTTCTGATATACGACGCCTATTACCGTCGGTGGTATGTAGAGGTTATCGAATTCATCATCAGCTTCATAATCATCATGATCATCATTTTCATAATCATCATCATCATCATCGTCGTCATCAGATTTTTTTTGCTTAATAATACAAAACACACATTCTGATTGTGTTACAAATTTTAGAAATGTGTGTGTGTCTATATAGGATTGCTTAGAGTTAAATGAGATCAATGAGAAGACTTGTTATGTGACCATTAATTTCTTCTACAAATGGCCATATTATTGTAGGATGCAACAAGATGGTTGTATGATCATTGCTCAGCTTCCATCTCAGCGATTTTGGCCATATAGCTTGCTAATTGGCCATATAGTTTGCTAATTGATCCAATGTATTCCATGGGGATATGAATTTAGTGCTTCAATGAATTTGTCATCAGTTCTTGGGCCTCAAAGTATAAATTGATATCATGAGAAACAATTTGATCAATTGTTGGTCTATCAAGACTATCCAATTTATGATTTTCATTTGAATCTTTCAAAGAAGGCTAAGAATCACCAATTATTTTGAATTCAATTTATTTCTTGAAGTGTTTCCTTTAAGCTCAAAGAAAAATTGGCTTGAAGATGTAAGCTAGCATCACAAGCAACCCACTTGTGTTAGAAAAATGACTTTCCAAGGTAAAAGAACTAAACATTCACACTTCCATTTGTTGTCCATGTTTTTCATTAGGAATTGTTACATATGTTCCCTTCTCACAAGACAGTATTCATATAATATAATTTCTAGTTTAGTATATGGTATCCCATTAACCATTTCGTTCCTATGAAAAATATTAAGTTATGCAAAATTTAAATGAGTAAAAGCATATTCATAGGTAAAAGTTGAAGCAAGTTAAGCTATTTAAGTTATTACAAATTGATTGATTAAATATTATGGAATATTGTTTTAAGATGTGGGAAATATGATCGTTATCATCATCATTGTCATACTCATCATCGTTGTCATAATCATCATCATCATCATCATCATTTTCACGATCATCATAATCATCGTCACCATCATCATCATCATCATCATCATCATCGTCATCGTAAATATTTGTATATCCTAATCTACATTGTTTATAACCCCTAGTGATAGACAAGCCATAAACTTACCCATTAGATATCTAGTTCCAAAGGGATACCCATTCACCAAAATTATTTGAGCCATACAAGTTGGCTAGCTCAATTATATGGATTTCCAAATAAACCAAAGCTCAGACTAACCATTGAGATGGATGAACACCCCAATCAATAATTTATTTATCAAATTTAGGAGCGAACAAGGTATCCACCTATCCTTTGACATAAAAATCATTAAAATAAATGCACTTATGTATTGGCCAAATAAAATAGAATCTCACTCACAACATGAATCTTAAAACATGTATGTATTGCCATCAGAACACACCTATCCCACCAAAGGAATTCAAGATATGATGGATGGTATATTTTCTTCCCAAGTTCATTTAATCCCTAAACATTGATAAAAAAAATGATGCATCTTCCTTCTCCACATCATTATATTCAAGGATCGGATTTTTGGAACATTTTTTTATATATATGTTATGGCATAATACATATTTTAATAATAAATAAATCTAAAAATGTACATTTTCTACAACAAGCACATATACTAACCTATACTAACCCCTAACTAACCTATTCACATATTAACCCCTACCTAACCTATACTAACCTTTTTTAATAGATTTTTTTTTTTCAATAGATAACTAACCTATACTAACATATTAACCCCTAATCCCTCCTAATACCTTAACTCTCCAACCATTAAATCCATAAACCATTAAAACCAAAACCCCTAATCCTGTCATTGATCGATAATCCCGTCACTGATCACTGTTCGATAGGGTGTTTCTACATTTTTTGGAGGGAAAAGTCCACCTCCTCCACATCTGATTCAGAGTTGCGTTCTCATTTGTGTGACAGGAAATGTAGTTTGAAGGGTAGTGATGAATTGACATTCTAATTCAGTGATCGATAGGGTTTTTCTCCATTTTGTCGAGGGAAAATTCCACCTCCTCCACATATGATTCAGACCTATGGTTTGGTTTGTAATGTGGCTCCATTTTTGGTGGGAATGTCGACTTCGATTTGGACTTAATCGGCGTTAAGCGATGACGTAAGGGTTTCCATCGCACAAGCACAAGTAGGATCAAGAGTAGGGGTTTTGATTGCAAAATCAAGAGCAGGAGAAGGATTAGTCTCTGCAATGTCTTTGGTATGTGGAAATCCTGCCTTTAAATTGTTCCTGTAAATCATTTTTTTCACTTAATAGCTATTTCTCATTGGCCATAGAAAACCTAGGCAAGACTATGATTAGACTAGTTTTTCTCTCTCCCATCTAAATCAATCGAAATTTATCCCAATCCTTGAGACTAATGAGCGTGCTTTTTTATCTGGTTTTTCCTCCTTAGTATCCTATGTCGCCACTAGAACCCTTCTCACCACTTTTCTATTAAAGTGCCCATCTAACATGCTTATATACTGCAATGAAGAACAATATTTAGTTTTATTCGAACACTTGTTCATCATCATCAATGTGCCGAGAGCATTGAGCCTTAGCTTCAGTCTCTTCATGATGCTATGATGCAGAACCGAAAAATTCCTCAAGATAACACTAGAAGGAAGCTTCCATTCGTCAACAAGAAGCTTGAGCTTCTGCTTTAATGTATCCTCAGAAAACCCCCGAAGCTTAGGAGACCTCTTAACAAGGCTCCCAATTTACTCCTTTGTAAACCCTGATTCTCTCATTTTTTCCAATTTCAACTTTACAGTGTCCCTATTAAGCTTACTCAACTAAAGAAAAGTGTGATAAGACACCTTAGAAAAGCGTGATAAGACACCTTGGGTCCCTTCTCAATGCCCATCTCATCGACATCCTTTACAATCCTCACCAAATATTTATCCAAAGGCATTGTTAAAATCCTTGGGTTTTGAGATATTAAAGACACAGTTAGGATGTGGTTGGAAATGAGTGTTGTGGCAGATTCTGGGTTCGAAACCATGACGGCTCGATTTGGATCAAGCACGGACTGCAGAAAATAAACCCCCTGAATTTCAAGACAACATGGATGTGAATGTTGTGGATTGCATTTCCTTCTCCCTCCTAGATGGATTAGAAAAGAATTTTCCAAGCCATTTAAAAGATATTGACTATGCACCCTGCGGGCTATGATTTTTGTTATAATTTTATATAATACATTACACAATAGAGTTGGATGAAATCATGCCATTATTTTGGGACATCATTTTTGGGAATCAATTAAAAAATTAAGAACAATGAATTTACCATAAGACCATTTTCTTCAATGGTTTTCATGATGTGGGAGCTTCAAGCGCACTCTTTGCAGCTAAGAGAGATCCTGTTGCATGAAGATTTGCATGAGCTTCTAGAAATTGTACAGATAGAAATACAAAGTTCCTTTGTCTGGATTTTCCAATAGGTTTTCTCATGTACTCCTTCCTTCATGGTTTCTATCTTTAGGGTTCACACTTTGCTTATAGGTTATTTAAGCATTCCCACATGTGGTTATAAAGCATGAATAACCCAAAATACAATGAGATAATATGAGGTGAGAGTGTACATTCTCCAATTGCCATGAAGCCCTTCCAGTCTGACCAATTTGGGTCAACTACATTGGCAGACTAAAATGGTAATTCCTTTGTTTATTGGACAAGGACGTAGAATTTCGGTGGACCTAGTATCGAGGACCTAGTTTGTATGCCTATTTTTGCATTCTATGAGTCAATCGCTTTCCAATAGTGGATGATTTTCACAAAACAAAGTTCATATAAAAAATTTATGGCCACAACAAGGTAATGGTCAAAACATTCTGTAGGTACAAGTGGCAATCATGTCAGCTCACCATAATTCTGATATGGACTTCTACTTCTAGAAGTATCATGGAGTTTCCAAGAGAATTTCAAAACTCTAAATCTAACCCTAACTCTAGCTATAAAAAAACCTAGCAAAATATGGGAAAACAATTCACTTTTCCATTAGGTTTTGGTCATCCATAGTATGAGTAGAAGTGTGGAGGTGATACTAATATAGAAGAGAGACAAAATAATATTGTAGAGAACTATAAAAGTCCATAGTGTCTCATCATGTCAACTCACCATAATTGGAATATGATTTATCTAAAACCCTATAAATTTTCATTTTCATTTGAAATTGGTGGAAAATTATCTAAAACCAACTAATACTTAATTTGGATATCAAATAAAGTTGGCCAACAGTTGTGTTTCCAGCAGTCTTGAGTTTCAGCTTGGCAATGGTGACCCACACCAACTGTCACCATTTCCATGCTGAAACTCAAGACCGTTGGCAACACTACTCGGATGGAGTCACATTCTAATTAGTACTAGAAAATGATTGTTCTTTAAGTTCACAATTCTATCCTACATAATGAGTGATGTAATTAGATGTATTTCATGTTTTCCTGGAGGAGGAGTTGTAGGGCTCCATGTCTTACTTAGCTCTTATGAGTTGAAGTATTTCAACACAAACTTTGTGTAGGTGATTTTAAAAGGGTGCACTTAACCTATTACCTAAACACTCCAAGAAAACTACATGCCTTAGGGAACCCATAAGAACGATGATGGTTCAATATAAAAAAATTTAGTTATTGTTAGCTATGTCGATGGTTGAAATAGGCAATATCATCCCATTATGCAAGGTCCAGGGCATTGCCTAAAAATTCTGAGCATTGCATAAAAATTCTAGTCTCTACTCTCATAAGGACAATAGAAATTGAAGAGTTTGAGAGACCTCCCCAGCTCATTACTAAATTAATCAATGGTGCCCCCATAATGTTGAAGCCCCCATAATTTTGTTCTTTCATGGTGCCACCATATGAGTTTTGACAGTAAGATTAATTGGCCCCATCCCATTATGAAGTAGAACCATGTGAGATAGATCATATAACACTATTAGCATCATGATATTCCCCAGTTGTGGTTAATATTTTTTTATTAAGCTCATGAAGATTTATATGCAGTTTATTGTTTCTACTATCACTGTGTTTTTGTGATGAATGTTTTAAGAATGTTATAAGTGTTCCTAGAGAATTATGAACATGGATATATACAATTCCTTACATTTATTATCACTTTGTTTTATGTGATGAATTCATTTGCATGACTTGAGTATATCTGAAGCTCTCCTTGAGGTCCCATGAATGAACTTGAACACTTGTTGCATTCATTTAATTTGAAAGAGTAGTTATAGTTTGAAAGAACTCTCTCCTTACCTTAGCTAGCATTCATTGAAAGGAAAGGCTTATTTTATTCATATGCATTTGCATGGTTTGAGTCAGTCATCACACCACGAGTTGCACTTCCGTCACCCAACTGAGTAATACAACCATTAAAATTTAACTCGTTAACTCAACACACTTTAACCTCGCTTGAGGATAAAAATAATTTGTTAGTTAGGTAGGACACCGGGGATAGGCATCCAAATAATTCCCCCTTGTCATTATCATCCGAGACATAGTTGTTGTCCTCTAGGGTGCTAAAATCCTCTTGTACTTGTTGACACGGTCATCGAACAGTTTGTGGAGGGGCCTCCTGTTGTTTCAGGGGTTAAACTGCCACGAGATCGAGAACCAGACGGACTCTGTGGAATGTCGTAGTCCACTTAGACCTAAGGCAACATCGATCATTGTCTTCCTTGTATTTTTCGACTACCATACTAGTGATACAAGGGTGATAAGGCAGAAGCGCTGAAAACCTTTTCCGACGTGTCATGAATGAGGTAGCTTAGTGACTTTTCTACTAGGGCTCTTTTACCCAGGATCCATTTCGGTAGAGGAATATCCTTCCATTATTGGTCTCTCATTTTGTATTGTTAAACTTTAATTTCATCACCTTGCGAAGGATACAACTTGTTGAGGTCTCCAACTCTTAGTTAGGAGGTTTTGCTTGCTATTTCACCTTTTTAGAGGGTCTTTTTATTTTTAGTGCTGCTTGTTGGCATTCTAGCCACTTTTTTTTCAGCTCGCTTACTATGACACCGGTCCCAGTACAATTTTTTGAGCTTATCTAATGATGTGTGATGTCCTCTTCTCATAGGTCTTCGAGATGGTTGAGTTAGATGGTCTTCTCAAGGGACTGAACATCTCTTGATGGAGCCACTGATGCTTGACCTTAGGAGTAGTCTAGAGGACCACATGATCACATCATTCGTGTGGACTTTTCTGTTTACTGTGATGATGGTCTTTCAGGTTATATGGAACAATGGTACATTTGAGAGAGAGATGATTGGTTGTACCCCACCTTGGTTGATTGTCTTATGGTCCTTCCATTTTGTCAATAATATTTGTGTGGTACCTTTCCTTTTACCTTTTGGGTCTTTTACTCATCTTGGTATATCTTTTGATTTGTACCACCTTTTATGTTTTTGGTCTTGTGGGTACTATGGTAGTTTGTCCACATTTGAGGTACACACCCTAATTTTTCCAAGTTGTTATGAGTCTTTATACCTTTTGGTGGTCCTATTTGAGTTACAAGAGGTAGTTAGAAGGAGCTATTGCATATATTTGACATTATTTGACCTTCCATCTCTTTGGCATGTCAAATAACAGGTATTTACAAGGAGCTATTGCATATAAGAGGTAGTTACAAGGAGCTATTGAATATATTTGACATTATTTGACCTTCCATCTCTTTGGCAAGTCAAATAATAGGTAGTTACAAGGAGCTATTGCAATATATATTTGACCTTATTTGTACCTTCCCCAAAATGGTTGATTTACTTTTCGTCCTTACACCCTGTTGTTTTTTGGTATTGTGGTAGCTTGTCCTTTAATTTTGTCCCTTTCATTTTTTTGTGGTACCTTCCATCTCACCTTTTGGGTCTTTTACTGATCTTAAGTTATCTTTTGATTTGTACCACCTTTTTTGTTTTTGGTCTTGTGGATATAACTATGGTAGATTGTCCACATTTGAGGTACTACACCCCCTTAGTCCCAAGGGTTATGAGTCTAATTTATACCCACTCTTTTCTTTTTTACTTGTACCTTGTTGGTTGGTTTTTTTACCCTTTGGTTGGTCCTTGTACCTTACTAGGGACCGTGAGTATCTTTGGCCTCAGTCTGCTAGCTATCAGCTCATCTTTATTGTGATTATACTAAGCTTTTCGGTTTAATTGAACTTCTTTGATTGACCGTACCATAGCCAATCATCCCTCTCTCTCTGGTTTGTACTAACCCTATAATAGGGTCACTTGGTTCTTAGAGTTGACTAGCCTCTAAGAGGCACATTCTTTTCTGAAAGTAACTCTTCTAAGTATATTATAGGAAACGTCTACACCCAGGTAATCAAATATTTGTTGGATATAAGACTTAATTAGTAATCAAAGTGTTGGTAATAAAATACGTGGTAAATAATTTGAATTAAGTAGTTAAGGCTTGTCCTTCCATACAAAATTGTTAGTAATCAAATTATATTTGTTGGTAAAGAATTTTAGGAGTGGTCGACTGAACTTGTGAGGAAAATTATCTTGGATAATAAGTGTCCTGACAGAAAACTGAGTAGAGCTGTGAATTTATTTGTTGAACCATGACCTTATCATAACTAGAATAGATTGCTCCAGACTTCCATTTGTGAGCTAAACACAAAAAAATTTGAAACAAAAAAAAGAAAGTTTGCAAGATGGCAAGCATTGTTTTGATGTTATAACTATACTGTTCATGAGCACATTTGTGGGAAAGCAAAAAGCATTCCTGACTTTATAACAAGAGAATATTTGACACAAAAGTGTGTTGTTAATTTTTAAGAAGTGGGCCTAAAGCAAGTGAGACTGAAACAAGTGAGCCTAGTGCAAGCGAGCATGAGGCAAGCAAGCGTAGAAGTTCAAAGCGGAATCCAGTGGTCCCATAACCCACAAGTAAACATGAAAATCTCTGCTTGGACTGGAGGAAAAAATCATATCTATACTATCAATGATAATATGAGTTGGTTGGATTATATGCAAGACTAGAAACCTAGGTGGGAGTTGAGACATGCTGAAGTATTAGATGCTAACTTACAAGGATCTGATGCTTTTATTAGACTAGTGCAAGAACTCAGAACAATGCCTATGGGATCCAGTATTGGAATACCAGAGATGATTTACAACAACTCCTTGAGAAAAGCAACTGATGCAAGCAATTGGTTAACTCACCTATACCATGATCTTAACTTAATCTCGACGGAGGGCTCTACACCTCACCCCGAGCTATGACTAGAAAAACAATACTACTGTATTAACTGGATATGTTCTTTGGAAGCATGGCCACATCAAGATGCTAGTCTCCAGTTTCCAAGAACTACACACACTTATGAAAAATATACAAAATTATGGTGGAAATTCTTGAGAAAAGAAAATAAAGATAGAACATATTATACCATGCTAAAGTTTGGACCTCAAATGACACATATCCATGAGGATCCTACATGGTTCGTTCCTGATTGGACTAGAGACTGGTGGTGGTCATTCAGCATCAACTTGAAAGCATTAGATCGAGGTACTATTTATAATCTAAAACGGGAAGTTGGAGAATCTCTTGAACAGGTCAAATATATTTTGCAGACAAAGCTTACCAAGGCTCAAATCCTTGGTTACTACATTAAAAATGAACGATAGTGGCTTGTTAAAACCCACATAGATGTCCACATGCATCAGAATAGATGCGTGGTCCTAAGGTGTGTTTATTCAAAGGCATGGGTTGTTGAATCCATCGTCTTTCGAGAATTGTATGGTCCCCCATACTCCGATGAGTTGTTAATATCTCAAAAGTATTTGGCTATCAGTGGGGCCTGTCCATTCAAATTGTCATAAAGATTGAAAAGAAATTCTTTGTAACTATGTCATGATAATATAAAGAAAGCCCTACTTTTCTCTCTTTCAATATGATTGAAAATCTATGTTATGTATTAAATACCCTAAGTCAATATTACAAGTAATTTTACAAAGGAAGCATTAGTTGGGAGTATGATTGAAAGCTACCATTTTTCAAAACAGCTTACATGTTTATGGTTCCGTTTTTGCTTGATTCAATTACTTTCAGTCATCTAAGAAGAGCATGCTTGAATAATATTATACAAGTTCCACAACATTATATAAAATATTGTTTTTGAAGATTTGTGAACACTTATTAACCACCTAAAAGATCTTACTTTTGAAGGTCATAAAATTTTTTAGATGTTTTCCATAATGGTTAGTGATTTTTATTTTATATTATTATTGCTGAATATAAATATCTTACTAAATGTGACTGGACTTCAATTACTGAGTTGATGAACCCAAATTGATGGGATGAGAGAGAATTTATGGCAATGACGACAAAGCTGATAATTGGATGGTTTGATATGGGAGTCAAGACCCAAAGGAGCAATAAAAGAAAGCTTATAATTGCGTGAATTTGTACTCATAAGAAAGATAAAGTGATCGTCTTCCTCATTGCTTGAATGCCTACATGTTGAGAAAGGGAATGAGGATCAAGTAACATTATAAAAGGTGCTACACATCACCTTTTAAGAGGTGCTATGCCTTGCGGTCGTATCTAAACTTTTTTCCCATGTTGCAGGTAGAACCAAATAGGTATTTGTCAGATTTTTCTTCCTCCAGGGAGGGGAGTTTAGGAAGGCTAGAGGAAAGTGAGACATCCAGTAGGTCTAGAAGAGTTGTATCAACTAGATGTCAAAAGACCAGAAGAAAATTCGATAAATGCAATGAATTTTTTCATGGTCAAGGGGGGTCATGTTCCTATGGTGATGAGACAAAAGATAACCTCGAGGTGCCCTTGAGGTACAGACATTTAGTGAAACAATGGGTACCCAAGGATCTTCCTCAACCGAACACAGATATTTGTGTGAACGATAAGATATATTGAATAGCACTGTCGTCAATACATGGTTTCAGGTTGTTTAGCATGGATGGCATAAGGGTCCCTTACAACACATGTATAGAATTGATGGAGTATGTTGGACCCTGTTACAGCTACACAGATTGGATGCGCCTGGTCCAATTTACAAAAAGTATGCATAGCTATGGATTGTCAACAAACTATTTACAGTTGAAAGACAAAAATCAAAATAAAGGAGCAACGTTGTACATGAACGGAAGGCCAAAGGCCACAGGGAATATTGCAGGGTTTATAAACAGTACACAACCAGGGTCTACAATTAAGCAACCAAACTGCGAATTTGAGGGGCGTGAAGGAAATCGTGTTTTTGTAGTTGCCATTAAATCAATATCTGCAGGGGAAGAGTTTCTTATTAATTACAATTCGAACCGAGTAGATACAAAAAAGGTTACTATGGGAGTGGTACATATAACAATTTAACCGAGATTTTATTAATGAATTTAACATATTAAGGATTTTTTCGTTAGTTTATTTCGTTTAAATTTTCCCCACTTACTTCGCAGGCTAGTGATCGGGATAAAACACCGCCAGCAGATGGTCGGAGGAGTACATCTTCCTCAAGGGATTAGGTATACATCTTTGTAATAGTGCAAATATAATAAGAAAAAATAGTTGACTTTCACTATATTTAGGTGACTTTCACTATGTTTTTTATTTAGGTATCTATAAGGGGCAACTC
This sequence comes from Larix kaempferi, assembly GCA_027924585.1. Taxonomy (NCBI): domain Eukaryota; kingdom Viridiplantae; phylum Streptophyta; class Pinopsida; order Pinales; family Pinaceae; genus Larix; species Larix kaempferi. Next base: position 10,059,227 of record BSBM01001642.1, read on the forward strand.
CCAGTTATTAGCAGATCGGGGCAAGTCACCTATGAGCATCGACCCGAGGAGTGGATCACGATCCTATACGTTGTAGGTATAATCCATTGGAATTGTTAATATAATTTTAGGAATCTATCATGATATAACTCAATCGTGTTTTATATTTTTGTGTTGCAGCTCAGTGAATCGTTGTATGAAACAACATCAGAAAAATGTCCAGTAGATCTTGAATTGGCTGAGATCCTTAAAGATGATAGACAAACTGGTGAAGCCACAAACCAGATTATGATGATAGACAAATTGTTGGAAAAATATAGTGCGGAACTCATTTCTCTGCTAATCAAGTATCTGCAGACAAGCCATAACCTAGCAAGGATTGAATTGTTGGAACAGAAATCTAAATCCTTGGAAGTAAGTTGAGGAATCTTGATTCATAAAATAATTCATTTATAACTTTATAATTTTCTCTTTTATATGATAGTATTGAACATGTAAGACGTGGTTTGTATGTACAGAATTATCGAAAAACACACAATAGTGGTGGAGGAGATGTTGGCTGCAGCGAGGCTCATGGAGAGACGTGGCATCATGGTCAAACGAATCTGCGTACTACATCAACTCCTTTTCCATTGTTGTCAAATGAACAGTCAGAAACACGTTCTGACACAACACGGACCCCAACTATGAGTGCACTAGTCGCTGGTGACCGATGCACACTGGATCATCCACCGGAAGAGGTCGACAATGAGAATCCTGGTAATATTGATATCGACCTAGTTGCATTCCCAAGATATTCCCATGTACTAGCACGTGAACAATGGAGGCAAAATTTTTGGTCAACGTAGATATCATCCCAATAAAGATCGATAAGGTCCCAGGTAATTAATATACATTGATCAAGTTACTGTTTATAACTTCATTGTAATATACCGATAAAACATTTTCTTTCAACTAATTATGATCATGGCATGATCATTTCACAGGAAATAATGTTTTCTATAAAGAAATGAATGACAGGTGCTTCAAGATCTTCGGGCCCACCATTCGAGAAAGGTGGGATAAACAACAAAAATGTTTAAAAGATGAACTCATGCATCGATTGGTTGGCCTGTTCGGTGACAATACCTTCAATAAAGTCGACGTCATGAAAAAGGCTTGTCAACATGTGAAGGCTGTCCGAGACCAATATAGGACCAACCTGGAAAAAAACCCTAGGTATGAGCACGCTCCAATGATTTCACCAATGGAGAGGAGATCTCTAGTTGCAGATGGAAGGGAGAGAGCTCAGAGAAGAGAAGGAAAGATAACACCAGGCACAACGAGGTATGCAATACTTTCCGCAATGTAATTCAAAACCTTATTATTATTGAATATTTCTATATCAAACTTAGAAGATCTAATGTATTTCAACACTTGCATAGGCTGCCAGACACATCAAAGGCCACAAACGCAAGACTTGAAAAAATAGGTTAGCACAAGTTTGGGCCTGGTGGTTATTCCAATTTCACAGCATGATTTGAAAGTTTCGAAAAACCAATAATGCATGCAAATTATTTTTCATTTTATTGCACCAAAAAATGTTAATTAACGACGTTATGCAAATATGCAAGCCGAACGGTTCAATGAACAGGCCACTAAGGAATACATGAAGCTTGGCTTGAAGGAAGGCTTTGGAGTTGTTGTTGAATGATGAAAAAGCTTGTCTGGCCAAACACAGTCTTCTGGTACCAATCCATCCGGTGCACAGGTAAATAGAATCTATATACTTTATGAAAATTAACTGCTTGTGCAATCTATTCATTATAAATACTTGACAAAAAATATTGACTCTGTTTTGAGAAGGAATGCAATGATCCCCCTAATGTCGAGGAGGGAGAACAACAAATCGAAGATCATGCTTCTAATCCTGGTAATGAATTTATTCATATGCTAAAATTTTATGTATAGCATTGCAAATGGTGAACATTAATTGTAGTTCACCATATTTCAACTGCATAGCATGTAGAGGGTGAAACTGTACAGGTTGAACCTGGACAAGAACATGTACATGATGTGGTGACACCAGGTAAAAAAACACCTTTATAATGTTTTTTTTAAATGAAATACTTGTCATTACAATATCAAAATATAATGATGTAACATTTTCACATTGTTGCAGCAAATCCGAACCCCTTGCCCCAAAATCCACGTCTAGATCAACACTCTAGGATGTAGACATCACCACAAGTGCCTGATGAAGAACCAAGAATTGGAAGAGAAAGTCCAGGGGTAGATGCTCCTCTTAGAGATTATTTACCACTATTAAAGAGAAGAAAAACTAAAAAGAAGTGACTCGAAAAATGTACTCGTCTAATTAATTTTTATAACAATATATCGTCCATGATTTTTGGCCTAATGAATGAATGAATGGTTTAATGGTTTAATGATTCAATGTAGTAAACTGTTACCTTTATTCAATGCCAATTTTTTATTGAATGAATTTGTTGACTGAATGAATGAATGGTTTATTGAATGTTAGCTTTTATTGTATGAATGTGTTGACTGAATGAAACAATGGTTTAATGAATGTTATCCTTTATTGAATGAATGGTAGATGAAATTTCATGATGAAATATGGATGAATATGAATGTATTTGTTTTTTTCAAGTACATGCATTGGGTATGGGGAATTGAGAGTGATGTGAAGGGGGGGAGGGGCCATAAGAACTTCCACCTTCACGTGGTTTGGCCTCTTTAGTAAAGAATATTAAATTATTCTTGAAACAGAGAGGAACTCAATGAATGGCTACGATGTTGGCTTTCTACAACCCACTCGCGTGTCATATAAATTTTGACAATTTCTTGGAGCTTGTTGTGATGTTTGGTTTCTCATCATAACCAATTTCGAGTTTCCACAACTTCAAAGGCTGAGTAAATGATGCACTAGAATCAATATCCTTAACCTTCTCTTTAATTTCATTGGAATCAATATCCTTAACCTCACATTAAACCCTTCCAAAATGGTTTATTTACCATTGAAGCCTAGCTTCTGAAGCATGATATTTGCAACTAATCTAGCATACACCAACAACAATTAGAAACATGTTGCCTATTGTAAATGTTCATCATTTTTTAGGGTTGCAACTTAATTGAGGAGATTCGAACCTGGGACCTACGTCTAGTCCCAAGGCTAACACCTTCAAGCTTGAAGTGCAACTGACAATGGGAGACCACCTTCAAGCAGCTTGATTCATTCTGCATGCATTTCACAGTGGGAGATGATGGGCTACCACCTTGCTTGATTCATTATGCATGCATTTCACTATGCAACAGTCTCAAATCCCCTCTGCGCTTTCCCTAAATTAGTTTCTCGATTCAGCATGGCCCACGCCTGCTGTCTGAGGAGTGTTTCTAGTGGTCTAGAGTTTCATCCTGGCAACGGTGATGATTCATGGTATTATGTTTCCCTTCAGCTGCAATATGAAAAACTCAAAGCTCTCATATGAATTTTTGTCTAACAAATGTGATGGTTTCGGTTTCTCAATTCAGCATGACCCAAACAGTCACATTTGTCAGACAAACCTTCGCAGTGGACTATGAGTTTTCCATATTGCAACTGAAGGGAACCATAATACCATGAATCGTCACCATTGCCAGGATGAAACTCAATACTGTTGGAAACACTCCTTGGATGACAGGCATGGGTCATATTGAATTGAGACACTAATTCAAGAAAAACGCAGTGAATATGAGACCATTGCATAGTGAAATGCATGCAGAATGAATGAAGAGTACTGGGTGTCAGGAGAAATGGTTGTGGGACTTCGTATGAGAGGAAATGGCGATGGGAATTGATTGATAAGGTCATGCTTGAAGGTGGTATCCTTGGGACTAGACATAGGTCATAGGTTCGAATCTCCTCAGTTCAGTTCGTACCCAGTTATTCTTTCGATGCAAATTATAGATTTTATTTATTTTCCTTTGTCAACTTTACGTATCCCTTTATGTGTTTTCTTTATTTTCCATTTTTAACATTATGTATCCCCTTGTGATAATCGGAATTGTTAATATCGAGTCACTTGAGAATGAATGTAAAGAGGATTTCCATGTTAATCTATTCCATCCAAACCTATCAAGTGTACTTTTAGGTCAAAAATATTCTTGTAACAAAGCAATGAAAGATATTAGAAGCAAATGTAACAAAGCCCTGAAAGAAGTTCGCGTAACATAGTGGTTTGTGTTTAGAGGAATCCTTCAATTTACAGGGTGAAAATGGCCATAGAGCTGCCACTGTTCGGAGATGTCAAAATTGCTGACCTAAAAGTGCACTTGATAGGTTTGGAATATGGAATATATTACCGTTGAAATCCTGTTTATGTTCAGTCTAGATTTTTGAGAAAACTAGAGATATATGAAACGATGCATTATGATAGTCTGACTTCACAGCCACCTCTTGAAATCAAGGTAAGACTTGGATACGGCGAGACAAGTTCATATGATAGAGGGAGTATTTGGAACAAATGAAGTAAAAGTTCATTTGCGTCGACAACTTCACCTATTGACTGATCTTGATATTGTGTCTTGTAAATTATCCTTGTACCTTGCCATCTTCATCAACATTTTGCTGTTGTTTTTTTCATGCTAAAATGCTCCCCCTTATGCTACTTCAAACTTCAACAAGGTTTTGTCAAGTAAATTCAAAAAAGGTAAGCATGCATCATCATTCCATGCTCCCTCAAATCTCTCTCTCTCTCTCTCTCTCATTTTTTTTGAATCATGCTTACTGCCTCTCCATCCTCCCTCTTCTACAACATTACCATTTTCAAGCAACAAACTCCACAAATGCTTGGACTTCTCAATCATCTCCTCATTTTGTTTTTTTTTTAACGCAAGAAATCCTCTATTGCAATCATATTCAACACAATGTTGCTCTACTTCATCTCCACTCTTTTCCATAAACTCTTATGATACAACTGCTCTCTTATGATACAACTGCTATATTTTTACTTTGGTTTTATCCACTCTGTTTTCTTTTGTTGCACTTTCAAATTCATCTGCAATGATATCAACACACTACACATTATGGGAATAATACATTCACATTTGCATCTTCCACTACTATATCTAATTAAATATCATCTCCTTGCAACTCCACCATTGTGACAGCACTCTCTTTTGTAGTGTCATCTTCTACAACAACACCACTCACTACTGCAACATATATCCATTACAAATTTTACATTGTTTCTTGAGTTTCTTGTACAAGCTCAACCTTTACCCCCAATCTTTTCCTTATTGTATTTTGCTACAATTAATTCTTCTACACGTTTATTTGGAATTATATCAACATACACTTCCAAACAATAATGTTTTTTTTTTTAATTTCCCAATGGTGTCAGATAACCGATGGCCATAACAAAGACAACCAACGACTTTTCCATAGATCCGACGGCAAATGACATCGGTGCTCATCCATTTTCAAGTGGGATGGGCATCGGTTTTCCGACCTCCACAATGCACAAAACTGACTACTTTGCCATAGATCCGATGGCAAAAGACGTCGGTTCTCAACCATTTTCAAGTGGGATGGGAGTCGGTTTTTCAACCTCCATAGTGCACAAAACCGATGACTTTGCCATAGATCCAACGGAAAATGATGGCAGTGCTAAGCCATTTTCAGTTTTGAGTGGCATTGGTTATCCGACAACAGTAGTGAAAAATACCAACGAGTATGCCATAGATCCGATGGCAAAAAGACATTGGATCCAATAAATTTTCAGTTGTGATGGGCGTCGGTTATCCGACCTCCGGTGGTGTCGAAGAACTGACGACATCCAATGCATCGGTTTTAATCCAAATTTGGACCAATGTTAAAAAAATACTGAGATTGTTGGATAGTCTACCACAAGATGTAAAAAATATGACTTTGTGGCTATCGGATTTTGGGTCCAAAAAAATCTAGTGAAAGGATATTGTGTTAAACTTATGATGTATAAGATTCAATGGTATGCACAACTGAAAAACACTAGACTCATGTATTCAATAAAAAGCATGCCACTAATATGACAATAAATCCAATGGTTCGAAATAAAATGCAATCTCTTTAAAGTTTCAATGCACAAGCAATTCCTACATGCAATCACAAGCACTCTGATGCAAAATGCAGTACATCAAGCAAATATTTTTGTATTTTCTCTTATAAATGCAAGGAAAATGCAAAACAGTGTTTTTGTATTTTTTCAATATAAAGAAATGAAAAAATACAAGCAAAATCTAACTATTCAGTAAAGAAATGCAGAGTATATCAAATAGACAACCCATCCAAACCCAAACAGTAAGATTTAGCCAAGCTAATGAGCTATAAAACAAGAAATTGTGAAAAATCTAAAAGATCAAAAACAAAAAGAAAGAGGAGTTTCTAGTCACAAACAGAGCATGGAATGGTCAGGAAACAGGCCAACTAAGACTCATGAACACTCAAAACCAACCCAACAAAAACCCGAGGCCAAAACTCAACCAATCCCAGACTTGTACACGACTGTTCAAAGAACAACAACGGGTAGACGCGGGCTATAGTTCACACATGGGCGGGTAGACACGGTCAAAACTAGGCTGACTCGCATACAAGGAAAGGAAAATGAATCCAAAAAGAGTCAAACAACCCAGAAAAAGCTAGTTTTCTAACGTAAATCCCGATGGCCAGTCAATGACATAGAAGCTCGACAAACAACAACTCAAAATAAGGACAAATGCCTAAAAAATCCCCAAAATGGATGTTCTCCCCAACGGAGTCACCATTTCTATTACGGAGAAAACTTTCTATTGCTTGGGGTAGACCACAACAAACAGCTGACTACCAGAAAATAACTCAATTCCCAATGCAATGCTATATAAATGAAAATGCTAAGATAATGGAGAAAATACCAACCTTCAACCAGATGTTCGAAGTAGATCCCCGTTGAGCTTTCAACCTCCACACTTAAACCTACAGAGTAGTCTCAACAACAAGTACAAGCAAGTGCATATAAAATGTGAAATACATTAGCATAATCAATAACATGATCCATGATATCATAAGCAAATGTAACCCAATGTAATTTAACAACATTCACAACATCAATTGGACGAGAAAATGAGTATTTCCATTAATAAATAACAAGAAGTACAATGATATGACCTCTCGCTGGCAACCAATCTGAACCAAGAACTGGGTCTCTCCACTTGTGCCTCCACCACCTCAATCCCCCATGAAATGGAAAACTCAAACTATGAAAGGAGTTTGGTAGGTGAACATAAGGAGCTCACAACAACAAAGATCAATGAGTGTAGACTCAAATCATGGAAAAAATCCACTAGATTTATCTTGCTCTCTCTTTCTCCTCCCTTTCATACACCATAAGAGCTCAATATATAACCTTCCAAAGGTAAGTCAAAGGTCGAATTGAGTCGTTTTAGGGCATATGGAGGGCCAAAGGTCACCCTAAGACCACTTTTTGGGAGTAAAAAGTAATTTTATATTGGTTTTTACAATTTAACTTGGTGTACACTGGCTATAGTGGAACAACTAGTGTACAGGAACAAAAATGGGGAAAAGTATGTTCCTAGAGGATAAAATGTGGATCTGAGTCAATAAAATGGATCCTGAAGGCCAATCAATGCTGATGCTCACAAGGTGGAAAATTACGCTGTAAGAAGGGTTAAGTGTGGACCCACTTTCCTTTGACATGAACACTAAAGACAACAAATGCTGACTGCATTGGTGGTTTTACCACAACTCATGCGAAGGTGTCCACGAAAATAAACGAAAACGCAGCGACGAAAAGCCTGTGTGAAATGGTTGGTGGGAGGTCCCTTTTGGCGTGCGACAGTTGGTGAGATAAGCTCAATGATAGAGAAACAGTCAGTGGGCTCTACCATAGCTTTGGAGAAAGGGGTGACAATATAAGTGCTAAGAGATGCGACCGGAATGGCGTGACAAGAAACAACCAAGAAAAATAAAATGACGAAACGGTCGGCGATAAATAGCTCGAGGCACCGCAACCAATCGAAGAAAATTAATCCAAAGGATAGCGCAACGATTGAAAAATAAAAAATTAAATATGGCGCAATTGTCGGAAAAAAGAACAATGGAACTGCGACCGGTCGGCGAATATAAAGGAAAATATTGCGACCACTTCGATGAAATAAAAGCAAACAAGGTGCGATCGCTTCGGCAAAAAATAAACTAAAAAGCCTCGAAACTATCGGCCAAAGATAATAAAAAACTTCGACCAATTCAGCGAAGGGAACTTGAGTTATGACTTAGTTAAAAAGAAAACTTTTCTTGAAGAGTTTCTAAGAAAAACCAAGGGTCAAAAGCTGGACTTTCGAGAGACTACAAAATCTAAAAACAAAAGGAGGGGCCCTATAATTTTTTAAAAATTATGGGGATCAAGTTGCAACAACAACAATTGACAATTCGCTGGCGAACACAGATCTTTGAAAAAATCTCTTTCATAGGTCAAAAAACTTACATGATATTGGTCCCATATGTAACAAATTGCTTACACAGTCCAGATTATGTAAAGGGAGCGATGACTTTTATCATATTGGTCATTAGGGACAAAGGAAAATTTGAATCCGACTTCTCCAGATTTCTCCTAGGGCCAAAATGTGGAGTTCATTTTAAAATCCATCTTTCAGATGCCAACTAAATAGGACTCCATAGGATCATAACAAAATCCCACAAACATATTCATTTGTTCCTCATTCTCGTGTTGTTAGCATTTCTTTTAGATGCTTTCTTTATTGACGAATTTTGTTGTCCAAGTCTTCCATGATAAATTTATTCAATCTTCAACATTTGAATTAGGTTCTTCAATCCATAATGTCCTTTTGTGTGAGAAATATATTTATTTGATTGTCATGCTCATGGACGGAGAAGAACCTTCTTGAGCTGACCATTAGAACAACTTTCTTGATTGAATCTCTTTGATTTTCTCAACCATGCTTTAATGGAGGCAAGATTCTATGGAAAACAAACTCTTTGATATAAGCTCTTTTGGCTTTTGATTTGCAACATGGGATCATTTTAAATACCATACATCTGTGAGACATGCTTCCTCTTCGTGGTTCCATCGTAGTAATATTGAAATAATAAATCTCAGTTATTTAATAGGGGTTATCACAACCCAAATATGAAACTGCAAAGGATCTCCCTATTCTGAAAACTAGTCAACAAAAGCAAAGTCACATAGAGACACTTTCTTTTATAAGTATATTCTGCCCTTTCAAAAACTTTGAGATTTGCTGAAAGATCTACCTCTCCACTATTCCAAAAGCTAGGATGGGGTTTATTTGAAACAAAATAAAGAAATCAAACAATAGGAGAACAAAATAAATGACAACAATCGAAACAAAACAGACTACTCAAAAACAAAAAAATAGCAAAACAAGGTTTATTTATGTACAAAGGTGGTCCTAAGACCTACGAGAAATACTGCTTGAGCATGAGGCCATTGAAAGGGAGATGCTCTTCGTCCCCTTGTAAATCCTTCAATTTGTATGTCGACGGATGGAGCTTATCGGAAATTTGGTAAGGGCCAAGCCATAACTGTTGAAATTTCGTGTGCTTTCCCTTTTCGTCATGTGGGTGATCCCACTTCAAAACTAAGTCACCTGCTTCAAAATTCCTTTTTCCATACATTTGTTTATCAAACCACCTTTTGAAAATATCTTGGTGTTGGTGGAATCTATCTTTGTCTTTCTGTCGTGACTCTTCAAGCTTCAGCAGGGTGTTAATCCATGATTGTAGGACTTGGATGTTGGAACCTCGAGAAGCTTGGGCTAGTTTTAAGGATGGGAATAGTATGTTACGTGGGAGGATGGCTTATTTTCCATAGACCAGAGTGTACGGGGAAACTCCTAAGGCATTATTTGGGGTGACCCTATCTTCCCATAAAGCGTTTGGGAGGGTTGCATGCCAATTTCTTTGATTCTCAATAATAGTCTTCTTAAGGATTCAGATGAGATTTTTATTTGTGGATTCAGCTAGTCCATTTCCTTGGGGATAATAATTTGTTGAATAGTGCAATTTTATTCCTCTTTTGTAAACAAATGCATTTAATTTCATAGATGAAAAATAAGTCGCATTATCAAAAACTAACGAAATTGGAACCCCAAACCTGGTTATGATATTTTCTTGTATGAACTTGATAACTATGTCTTCATTCACTTTGCGCAGCAGAATAGCTTCTGTCCACCGGGTGAAATAATTCGTAGCTATTAAGATATATCGGTGCTTTAGCGAGGAATTCAGATTTATTTCTCCAATAACATCTATGCCCCATTGCTTGAATCATTCAGAGATAATAACTGTTTGCAATGGTCCTACTGCTTTGGGTAATATTCCAGTACTCCTTTGACATACATCGCAATTTCTAGCACAAGCATGAGCATCTCTGAAGAGAGTGGGCCAATAGTAACCAGCCCTGATTATTTTATGAGCCATGGTATCTCCATAATAGTGTCCCCTTGCAGGTCCATCATGTAATTATTTGACCACTTTATCAATGTCCTCTTTCTCAAGACATCTGAGAAATATCCCATCATAATTCTCTCTAAAAAGTACTCCATCGATTATTCGATAGGATGCTGATTTCAAATGGATTTCCCTTCTCTTCTTAGAATTCTAGTGCTCCGACAAGTATCCTTGTTTTAAATAGTGCACTAGGTCCCTATACCAAGATTCAAGAGCAGTGAAAATCGGACATACCTCAGTGAGATTCAGTTCGGCTTCATTCTCCCACTCCTACTCTTCACTTATTGGATTTTCAGTGAGAAACTTACACAACCCTTGGCCCTTGATGATGGTGGCTGATTTTAACTCCAGATCATACTCTTGAAGCACGGTCACCCAATTTCCTCTCCTTTCACCCAATTCCTTCTATACAAACATAGATCTAACAGCGGGGTGAGGTACTATGAATTTTGTTTTATTCTTTAGGATATAAGGCCTGAATTGTTTTACCGCTTTCAATACTGCATATGCTTTCTTATCCATGGTGGGGTAGTTTAGTTCAACACCCTACAAACCAATTCTCATGAAATATATTGGGTATTCGTCTCCTGATCCTCCTTTCTGGGTGAGAACAACTGTGAGAGAGTTATTTGAAGCAAAAGTGTACATGCTGAAATCCTTTCCAAAATCTGGACTTCTTAAAGAAGGCGCATTAGCTATGGAAGTTTTAATGTCTTTAAACGAGATCTTCTCCGTGTCAGTCCATTTAAATTGCACACTCTTCTTTACCATTTGTTGCAAAGGTTTCAAAATCTGAGTGAAATATGGTAAAAAAACATCGAACAAAGTTTATCGTGCCCATAAAATATTGCATATCCCTTTTGTTATGGGGAATGGGAATCTTGCTTATAACTTGCACTCCCTCTTGATCTATTGAGATTCCCTTCTTTGAGATGATATGACCTAGAATTTTACCCTCAAGGACAGCGAAAACACTCTTCTTAGGATTTAGAGGTATACCATATTTTCTACAGCGATAAAAAATCTGGTTTAAGTGGACAACATGGTCTTCCCTTTTGTTGGAAAAGACTATCACATCATCTAGATAAATTACCACACAGTGACCAACCAATCCTCGAAACACAATGTCCATGTCTCTCTGAAATGTAGCTCTTGCATTTATCAGGCCAAATGGAATCCTTCGATACGCAAATGTTCCCCATTTCGTACAGAAGGTAGTCTTGAGTCGGTCTTCTTCCGCTACTAATACTTGATTTTATCCATAAAATCCATCTAGTAGGGAGAATAGTTATGAACCGGAAACCATCTATAAAATTTTCTCCATTGGTGGTATAGGGTAGTTGTCTTTATTAGATGCTTTGTTCAAGTTCTGAATGTACACACACAATATTATCTCTCCCGACTTCTTCCGCATAGGAACCAAATTAGCAACCCACTCGGAGTGTCGGACTTTAAAGATGATCTTAGCATCCAACAATTTTTTCAATTCTTTCTGTATTAATGGTTCAAGCATTGGATGTATTCTTCGCAATTGCTACTGAAATGGATTCACACTAGGCTTCATTGGTATTATGTGTTGTATAATGCGAGTGTCATATGTTTTCAAATCTTCATAAGTCCATGCAAAAACAGCTTTGTATTGCTCGAATAGTCTGATGAACTTATCCCTCTTGCCTAGCGAGCAACATTGACCTAGATTGACGAATTTTGGCTCAGCTTTTGTGCCTAGGTTTACCAATTCATGATGCATGGAGGAGCTATTAGTTTTGACATTTGCTGGCCTCTTGAACTTGTTCTATAAATCAAACAATCCTTCAAGAGTCCTTACTCCTTTCGGCATAGCATTTCCTTTGGTCGCATCTTTGCTATGCAAATCCAAGTCCTGCTTATCTTCATCGATTATAGATTCATGGAAGGCATCTTCATTTGTTAAGAAGCTGATAATTTGATCATCATCATCAAACACTCTTAAATTTGTAATGATATTAGGTACATATGGCTTGAAAATCAATTCAATAGAGCATTTGTTATTTATAGGCACTAATCTGGAAGCAGAGGTAGCTAACAAATTAGCTGCAGCATTATGTAATCTCGGAATATAATTTATATTGAAAGCATCGAAATGTGAAATTAAATTCCAGACTTCAGATTGATAACTTTTTAAGTGCAGTGAAAGACAATGAATCACCGAAGACTTTTAAATAATTGACATTTAGATTAATAGCCTTCTTTAATCCTTGAACTAGAGCTTCATATTCTGCCGCGTTATTTGTGCATTCAAACTCTAGTCTACAAGATAAAAAATGTTTGTTCATTTCAGGGTCAATCAAAACGCAACTGGCTTTGGATCCTTCCTAGGCTCTGGAACCATTGAAGTATAAAACCCAAAACATGTTTTTCATTTTAACTAAGTTAGTATTGTTACCACCTAAGTTAGTGGCTAATTATACTATGTTACAATCAATATCACCAGTCCATGAAAAATGGAGATCAGATTGTTTGTCTGTGTTATGGCTAACATCTATTGATTGATAATTCCCTGGTTCAATCTCTAAAATATAATTTCCCAACACTGAAGACGAAAAATATACAGCTTCGTTATTTTTTTCCAACTGATTCACATTGTGCTTCATATGAGGCTCTGTCAGTATCTTGATTTGATTTTGTCTATTTTGGTATGGCAACCACAAGTGAGACCAGTCTGTTGCAAAGTAACCATTCAGTTTCATAGACCAGTCCCTGCTCAATATTAATCCATAAGCTTCAGGTATATCTACCACCATAACATCTATGAATTGGCATACTCTAGGATCTGTAGACAATCTAATAAGTACATCTTTCATTTTTCCCATTACAACAGTCCTCTTGTTGGCAAGTAGTTTGGTAACGAAGAATCGCAGCATCGTCGATGCTGCGACATGTCAGACGAGTACGCAAGAAGGAAGAAGGCTCTATTATTTTATGTACCGCAATAGGTGGATTTTTGGGTCATTGGACCATATGAGATGTAATTTCGAGTCGTTTATACCGCAGAATGTGGGTTTTTGGGTCATTCGGATCATGTTAGTTAGATTTTGGGTAATTTTTCTAGGAGTCAATTAGAAAGTTGTTAGTAAGTGGACAAACATTGTAAAGGCGAAAGCCTATATATAGACAAAAAGTTGTAGGTCGTGAGGAGATATAGCTAAAGCAGAGAGAGATCTAGCAGAGAGCTTTTGGTATGTTTTGGTGTGGATGTTCTGAGAAAAATAGGTATTGCCAAAGTCTGCGATCTGCAGAAGCATTGTATTGGGTTTTTGTAGTAATAATATGATGTGATGAAACTCTTCCTGTGCAATCCTGATGTGTCTTCTATATTTTGATGGTAATGCAATAGTTGCTTTACTGTTATAATCTGTCGTAATGATGAGTGTTTCCATTAAATGATGCTATGCGTACAATAATGTCGAAGTGAATACATACATTTATCATTGAATGTTGCAATAAGATTAACTAGTTGATGCTGCAACATCCTCCTTCATTCAGTGGAAACATGGTTCCATCCACTCGATCGCCTCGGGTGAGACCTCATCCACTCTGTAGATGTTGCTGGGTAGGGTAAAACCTGTCTGGGTCGGTGCTCAGGAAGATCGTGGTGGTTTCATGTCAACAGTGATGGGAACCCCTGTCGACTGGGTTTGAGTCAACAAATGGTTCCATTGCTGGGACCGTGTGCGAAGTGAAAGGAGGATATGTTGTGGCACCCAAAAAAAATGGAGATCCAAGAATGGTTTGATCAGAAGTTGCAGAAATTTGCTGAAGAAAAAATCCGAAACACTAGACTGACAGTAGGTCAGTGGGTAGATAGATATATTCACAATGGTCTACATGAATGGTTCTTCTGTGAGTTCCCGATCCTATTGTTCGACTGGTTGGCGAAGTTGACCTTTCAGAAGAGGAGCTTCCAAGGTGGTGAACCGACGACCTGGACCCCCGAGTTGATTTAGGAGCTACAAGAAGTTGATAATAAAGCGTCGCAAGTTGTCGAAGTGTGGTTCGATAGCACCCTAGATTGCTATATCACAGAGTTCGTGGTTGATACTCAAAAATCCTATAGCGAAGCCGAAATATATTCTTTCCGTGAACCTCGGGGCAGGTTTCTGCTGTCACTTCAATTGTTGATTAAGATGCTTATTTGCAAAAAAGGTATATTGAAAATGCATCTTGATCAGTAGACATCATGGTGGGTGGAGGCCATGGGTACTGTGGCAGTTGGGGGGTAGTACATGGAATGATAAGGGGTAGATGGGTGCAGGTCATGATGAGATTGTGAGTGAAGCCGAGGAAGAAAGTGGTCTTATGAGGGGAGGAGCGAGGTTCCGACAGGAAAAGAGGGAGGGGACCGGAGAAGGTCCTACTGCGGTCGAACCGCAAGGCCATGAAGGAAGACCAAATGGGACGAAGCGACCTCATAGTCCTAACAAGGACAACTAGGCTACACCCAGGATAGAGGCAAGACCAAACGCTAGCACCAACGTACCCACACCTCCGCTCACTATCTCTTAGATAGCAAAAAATACCACTTCAACGCCACCAAGTTCATCAATACCACAGAAGTTAATCAGTAGTAGTACAGCGAAAGGAGGAAGGAAGCCCAAAATGGCAGGAAATGATGCTAAGTTACCATTGTTCCACAAGAGCGGGACGGACAACCCAGAACAGTATTTGTTTTTGTGTGAAGCAGTCTGGACCGTAAAACAGATCACTGATGATGCTGCTAAGAAAGGATAGTTAGAAACAACCCTGCGAGGTCATGCATTAGATTGGTTTATGAAGTTTTTTATAGCTCCTACAAGAGCTCCAAAGAAGTCACTGGATGAGATTCGGAATGGGCTGATTGCAAAATTCAGAAAGCCCAAGTCTTAGGCTCAATATATTATGGAATTGAAAGAAATTAAGCAGTATCCCAATGAGACGGTGTGGGATTTTGACCAGCGATTCAAGACACTAATGGAAAGGGTTAGTTTTGATATGAGCATCGTCCAACATAAAGAGTGGTTCATCGCGGCACTGCTACCACATATTTGGCTACCATTGATGCAACAAAACATCTCAATGCCCAGTAAAGCTCTGGAAATTGCAATGCGATTGGAGGCGTCGCCGATTGGAGAAAATGCAGCTGGGATGTTGCAGATACAAACACAGCTTGCTAACTTGACTATACAGCTGCAAGATTTGAAGAAGGGCAAGGAGCAGCATGAAGAAGTATGGTGTATACAATGTTGAGGAGAAGAGCATACAAAGGACAATTTCCAGGATTTCTACAATTATTTGGTTTCAGGAGTGCCAAATCCATTGAATGGTGGTAGCATGCCATGGCATTGAGTCTGCCATGTATATGGGCATAGCCATGACAATTTCCCATGTATGCAGCAAATGGTCACAACCCTGAGGAATCTTTATTGTACATTTTGAAAATCGGTGGGTCACGATGATAAGGATTGCTGTGCATATGGGTTTCTACAAGGGAGAATGTATGATGCAATCTACGTAAAGGATGACCAGTGTGTCATACAATAGTCACAACCGCAGCCGTAGGTAGCCCAGCTGCTACCTCAACCGTAGATGCAGTTTGTACCATAGCAAACGCAACCTCCGTAGTTCATGCCTCAATATGCTCTGATGCAGATGGCTCCACAATAGCCATAGTATGTACAGCAACCACAGTATGCACAGCAAGGGCAAGGAATGCAACCAGCACCAATGCAACAATAATTCAACCAACCATAGTACCAACAGCAGGGAGGATTCCGGGGAGGACGTGGCGGAGGATTTGGTCGTGGAGGAGGATGAGGTTCTCATGGACCTGTTCAATGCTATCACTGTGCGGTATGGGGACACTACCAGCGAGACTGTCCACACAATTAAAAATCACACAACTGAGAATTGTCGACAATTGATTGTGTGATGGAAAGAAGGAAATACTCCCTAGTTACAGAACCATCCCCAAGCACAGTAGCCTACCTAGAATCAAGTGCAGCAACCAGTGCAGAATCCAAATATGCAGCATAATCAGAACCAGAACGTGAACCCACCCGAGAATCTGCCGCTAAACCAGACCCAGGGTGTGAATATCACAACAATTTCTGCAGAGCCAAGACCGCAAGATGCTTCTATTGTTGTGGTCATTCATGGAGGAAAGATAACTGGAGAAGACAACTCACTGATCTAGTTAGCCAGAAAAAAGAAGGTATCATTTTACATTAATGCAGAGTGGGAAGCATTTCTTCAAGCACGTCGTGCACTAGCAAATGACCTAGGTAAAGCTGTTGTGTACGACATGCCCTCTACTTTTGATGCTACTTCGGAGGCAGGCATGTCGTGGTGGTCCAACACACTTCAAGCATTTTTGGAACATTGTCTATCCCTGGAAAGAGATCCTAAGGCTCTTGCTGCGATTGAAGCTTTGTTGTGACGACCGACCCAAGATCGACAAGAGCTCGCGGTTAATTCCTTACAACGATGGAAGACGGGTAAGGAGATGCAGATGAATATTCAAATTGGTGACTACGATGTTGATTCGGTTATTTTGGACATTAGTTCGGATGTCAACATATTGAACAAGCAGGCTTGGCAGAAGATGGGGATTCCCCCATTGAGCTGGTCTCCTGTACAGCTCCAGTTAGATAATCACGCTAAGGTGACACCGATTGGGAGAGTTCCATGAATGGTGGTGGACATTGAGGGAATGAAAACATATGCCGACTTTGATGTAATATAAGTAGTCAAGGGAGGAAGCTCTTATCCAGCACTACTGGGGATTGGATGGGCTAATGATAGTGGAGCTGTAATCAACTTCAAGCGATGGATGATGACTTTTGAAAATTGCGATCTCAAAGTTATCACCCCATTGGATCCGGCTGAAAGACGCCGCTACATAGAGCCAGTGAATGGTGATGATCCCAGTGGATTTGACCATGCATTCAATATCTTTGAAGCTTATATCCATCTGACTGCCCACAGTGAGCTGGGATGGCACAGTGACAGCTCTGCATCTTTCGAATCTGATGATGCGCTAGAATATTGGAAGAACCGCTTGCACAAGGTGTCGCTCCATAAGTGTGGGTTGATAACACAGTCATTATGCCGTGTCGCAACTGAAATCGTCATGCTACCAATATATGAAGGATTTCCTGGCTTATCTAACTTTCTAATAGAGTTTGAGGAATGAGTTTCTGAACCACAGCGGTTGTTGGCATTGAAAGAAGCACTGAAGGCTGCTCCAGAATGCTGGTGAGTGACACACAAGGCATCAATTGATGGATGGTCAAAATGAAGAATATTGATGAGGGTATGCTTCGATGATACCAAGGTTTACCACACTGGGAAGTATGATGGTCAGAATGATCCTAGTGGTCACTTGATGGAGTGTCAGCGGTTATGGGTATCGCGACCAAGAGACGAATGGGTCCATGCTTTTATCCATACGTTGGATGAGATGCCCTGATCATGGTATACTGCAGCTGAGTTGCGAGGAGAAATTTCTACTTGGCTGGAGCTCATAGTGTGTTTTATCCATACAATCAGTTTTGCAGATGCTGATCCAAAGGTCAATAGTGCATTACAGCTCATCCGTGATGTAATTCTGCAAGTTGTCCCGGTGGCATATCCTACGGATCTGGATACGCACTGCCAGATGCAGTCTCTCATGGAATTCTTCAATATCAGTGTCGGTCCAGAAGATGGTGATGATCCATGGAATTTGAATATCCCAGAATCAGAAGGAAGTCATTCTATGGTACCACCTGATGCACCAAGCAATCTGATCAGTCAGCTGTTGAAGATCCACAAGATTAACATTGGGGTAGAGGACAATCCAAGGTTCACAAATGTCGGGGATTACTAGGATGATGAGCTGATAAGAAAGGTCACTGATTTGCTCCATGAGTTTCAGGATGTATTTCCCACAAAGTTTTTTGACATGAAGGGGATTCTGGGCGACTTAGGGGAGATGAAGATTCCATTAAAACCAGATGCTAAGCCGATCCGACAGCGACCCTATCAATTGAATCCGCGACATAAGGAGAGGGTCAAGGTAGAATTGGATTGCATGTTGGATGCTGGTATCATTGAACCAGTCGAGGAGTCGGAATGGATTAGTCCTATGGTGGTACAGGATAAAGACTGGTGAGGTGTGCATTTGCGTCGACCTCAGGAAGCTAGATGATGCATGTTTGCACATTCTGTTCCCAACCCCGTTTACTAACGAAGTGCTCGAAGGTGTGGGTGGCCAGGAGATGTACTCTTTCATAGACGGGTTCTCTGGCTACCATCAGATCCGCATTGCAAAAGAAGATGGCAATAAGACAACTTTTGTTATTGAATGGGGCTGCTTTCAGTACACCATGATGCCATTCGGCTTGAAGAATGCACCTATGATATTTTCGTGGGTTGTCATTGCTCCATTCAAAGATTTCATTCAGAAGTTTTTGCAGGTATACATGGACGATTGGACAGTCTATGGTTTGGTCCACGATCATCTGGAAAATATGTGGTTGATGTTGGAGCGATGTCGGCAGCACCAGATCTCGTTGAACCTAAAGAAGTGTATCTTCTATGCACCGTTTGGCATATTGTTGGGTCATATTGTGTGTAAGCAAGGATTGTTGGTCGACCTAGCAAAAGATGCGCTTATTCTGAGTTTGAGACCACCAACTACTATTAAGTAGTTGCGAGCGACGCTGGGACACACGGGGTATTATCCCAAGTTCATCAGGGGTTATGCTGCGATTACTTCCCCTATGGAGAAGTTGTCGAAGAAGGATGCAGTATTCCAATGGAGCCCTAAATGTCAGGATAGCTTTGAGACACTAAAGACGAAGATGGCTTTGGTGCCGATATTAGTATTTCCTGACTGGAGTAAGGAGTTCCATGTTCATGTTGATGCCTCATTAATCGCGCTGGGAGTAGTGTTGGCCTAGTCCAGAGAGGGGGATCTTGATCACCCCATTTCTTTTTCTAGCAAGAAGTTGTCATCTGCAGAAAGAAACTACACTACTACAGAGAGGGAAGGTCTAGCAATGGTTTACGCGTTGCAGAAGTTTCGCCATTACTTGCTGGGAGGCCATTTCAAGATGTTCACAGATCATTCTGCATTAAAATACCTGGTCAATAAGCTTGTGTTGGGGGGGACGATTTTTTGATTGCTACTTTTGTTTCAGGAGTTCGATTTTGAAGTAATCATGAAGCCAGGATGGTTAAATGCTGGCCCGGATCATCTCTCTCGGATTGAAACAGGGGAGGAGCCAACTAACATTGAAGATGGGTTTCCTGATGTGCAATTATTTAAAGTTGGAATCGCTGATGGATATTTTGAAGAAATCATTCAATTTCTTGCGACAGGTACTGCACCAGAAGAATTCACCACTAGTCAGAAGAAGTAGTTGGTAGTCAAGGCTGCGGACTTCCAGCTAATCGCAGGAGTGCTATACAAGATGGGTGCTGATGAGATATTGCGATGGTGTGTTTTTCCACATGAGCAAGAGCAGATCCTTTCCGAAGCACATGCAGGATTGGCTGGAGGAAACTTTGGTGGCCGTGTGACAGCAAGGAAGGTGCTTCGAGCGGGGCTCTGGTGGTCTACGTTGCATAGTGATGCGACAGATTATGCACGGTCCTGTGATGTTTGTCAGAGAACTGGGAAGCCATCCAGATAGGATGAGATGCTGTTGATTCCTTAGTTGACATTGCAGCCATTCAAAAAATGGGAAATAGACTTTCTGGGACCTATCCATCCCTCGGGTAAGCGCATTGGTGCTAGGTGTATCATCACGGCGACGGATTACTTGACACGATGGGAAGAAGCTGCACCAGTCATTGATTTTTCCGCAGCCACAGCAGCACAGTTTCTCTTTGACCACATCGTCACTCGCTTTGGTTTCCCCAAGATATTGTTGAGCGATCAAGGCAGCCACTTTCTCAATCGCACCATCAGTGCATTGACGGAGGAGTTGCAGATACAACATAAGAAGAGTACACCCTATCATATGCAAGTGAATGGCACGGTGGAAGCTTTCAATAAGATATTGGAGCATGCACTGACAAAGGTGTGTAATGTGAACCACGATGACTGGGATCTAAAAATCCCAACAGTATTGTGTGCCTACCGCACCACATGTAAACGACTGACAGGGAAGACACCATTCAAGCTAGTGTATTGCCAAGAGGCGGTTATGCCTATGGAGTATATCATTCTGAGTCTGCTCATAGCGGCAGCAACTAGCATGGATGATATAGAAGCATTAGAGGAACGTCTTGCACAGTTAGTACAGCTGGAGGAAGATCGCTTCATCACCGGTTTCCATCAAGGTGTGGAGAGAGATTTCCAGAAGGCTTGGCATGATCGCCACATCAAGAACAAACAGTTTCAACAAGGTGATTTGGTGTTGTTGTATGACAACAAGTTTATGAAACATCCAGAAAAATTGCAGATGCATTGGCTTGGTCCGTATCGCATTAGTAGCATTACTTCAAGAAGAGCGGTCCAGTTGCAGCAGTTGGATGGGACGATGCTCCCCAAGTTGATTAATGGTAGTAGGTTGAAGCCCTATCGGTTGGGCTTGGAACAGCGCGATGCCTGAGTCACATTGGGAAAAAAAAAGTGTAGATTGATTGGTGGCAGGATGGCGCACCAACAGGGACGGAATGCGAAACCAGGGAGGCTTCTACCGCAAGTTTGGAGCAGTTTGCGACAAGTGGCAACGCTGCAACCGGGTCAAATCAGCAATAAATCCCAAAAGTTAAAATAGTTAATTAATGGCGCTTGTTCGAATGATGGGCATTAATGGCGGATCCGGTGAATCAGCTAACAGGATCAACGACGGATTTGCGTCATTAATAGAAGATTTTTGTTGAATTAATGCAGGATTTAGTGATGATTATGGAGGATTCGGCTACAGGCTATAAAAATGGGTAGAAGATTGGTCGGAAGGCACCGATATTTTTGTTGTTAAGTACCTGTGCAGAGTTGACAAGCAGTGGCGAGTATAGTGGTGTGTTGGGCATGGTTCCGTTGAACTTCTAGAGTACTTCTCAGTTGAAGAAGCTATCAGTGGTAAGAGCTAGGTAATGTATGCCACGAGAACTAGAAACGATGGAGATTAGTAGCGAGGTTGAGTCTCCTTTCACCGGGATTGTAGTTGAGGAAGAAGTTGCGTCTGTAGGAGATGTCAATCTTGAGGCATAAGTCGCAAACATGCCAGTAGGAGCATCAATTGTCATCAAGAAGCATCGAGGGGGCCAGCATTCTGAGTCCCCGTAGAGCAAGAGTCAATTGAGATTGTCCACTGGGGTGGTTGGTGAAGCTCAGGTGCAGGCTAGGAAGTCCAGTCACCGCATTGATGAATCTGCCCCATGGGAGGGACTGTCGGTTGTTGACATCCCGGGGTATATCCCTCCCAGTCGGTCGGATGTAACCCCACGCAAGCTGAACCCAAAGTAGAGGTATTGTGTGAAGATGCATGTGCTCCCTACAAGAATGAAGTGCTTTGTTGATATTGGGCTGGCGTTGATGTGCCTCTCCTATGATGATCATGATATGGTGGCCCACCTCAACATTGCATCGGCCCCATATGTGCCTGGGTCACGCCTTACCACGATGTCGATTGTACAGGACTAGGCACATGGATTGAAGCAAGCCGGCTTGTTAGGGATTATTAACATGCCGCATTTTGGGCGACTGGCAGAAGTTAATGCGTGCGTGAAGCAGCTGCTTGTGTGATTCCATGGTGGTTTGTTGTGGCTGGACAATGAAATTTCGGTCACTGTTGATTTAATTTCGCATATTACCGGATTGCCTAAAGATGGGGTCGACCCATTGCAGTTCTTATAAGGGAAAGCGAATAACAAAAAGCGGGCGGGACAACTTGTAAAGAAGTATGGCTTAGTAATAGATGGCCGTGGGTATCGCACCAGTAGTATTAATGATCAAGCTGTACTCACTGGCACCAAGATTTTATCCTGCAAGATGATCAGAGGTGGTCATCCTAACCAGTGCAACTTAGGGCCTGTCGCATGTGCAGTACAATGTCCGAAGGGTGTCCAAATGAACTGGTCCTTGTTTCTCTCGAATCAATTAGCAGTGGATGTTATGGCCATTCAGGATAGTAAGGGATCATTTTCATATAGCTGGTTGCTACTCTTGATTGCATTTATGGCTTGGAAGGAGCCTGACATGTACCAGGGCATGGAAGTTGAGGCTACAAAGGAGTGCCAAGATGCGTGCTATCAGAACTTATGGTATGTACAGGAACCTGATCAACTCCGGGATTGCCAATTGATATTCTAGCTCTACTGGGAGATGCTTTGCAATGCCACCACGAAGATACTGTGGATATCTGAAGAAACTGCGGCAATATTTAAGCCACTCATGGAGTTTGCGGTTCGGCCGCATGCTATTTATGTGCAAGCAAAGCGTGACCTCGGTCAGCAATGGTTGATGACCCCTTACAAGGTAATGGCTAGAGCATTGGAGGCTATTGTGAACGACTGGCCAGTGGAATGGCGTGAACCTATGATGTTAGCTGAGATTGAGGCTGGTGGGCTAGCGAAGGGCCCAGACGATCATATATCAGCACAGGATCTGCCCAGTCATCATGATCTGATCAAGAGTCCATCAAAACATCGACAGATGACAATGACCATACCTTGGAAGAGCACCGAAGAAAAGGACACCAGGACCTGGCGATAATTAGTGGGATGCCCCTGGTCGTGGAAGCACAGTTGGGTTGACTTATACAAGCAATCGTTGATGCCTCCACCGCAGCAGCTCAGAGGATGATAAGGGTGACAAATGAAGGATTCCATGCGCTCACTACTTGTGTGGACTCTGTGTATGACATGGTTTCACGACGAGCTCCAAACAATGTAGTGGAACCACAAGTTAGCACAATCAGCACCGAGCCGCGGGTGAGGAATGTGGAGATTCCCCCGATTGTGATTGTGAATGAAGATGAAGCTACAAATGCCTTGCTACAGTAGTTGAAGATGGTGACCATTAATGTGAATTCATTTCCTGCGGAAGGGTTGACCACTATGCAGGCAGCTACCAGCCAGGAAACAGCAGACCGACTGTGGCAGGTCAATGGTATGTGCATATGACTATAGGCGAGTGAGGTTGATGCGAAGCGTACTATTGAAGAATTGACTGGAAGGGCTACTTCAGCACGACAGGCTGTGGATGAACTCAAAGAACACATTAAGGGAGAACGGGTTGAGAAGTCGCGTGAAATCGAAGGCATAAAAAGGCAACACAATTTCCTTATTGTGGAGAAGGCTCGTTTGTGGGATGACAGTGTATAGGTCAACCGGGCCATCATGGAAGCTTATCAGCATGTACTGGAGCCCACTGAAGAGGTGGATGTGTTCCAATGGGTGCAGTGACTACGGGCTTCCACTATTCAGTTGTAGTAGGAGAATCAAGAGTTGAAGGCTCAGGCGAATCCTGGTACACCTCAAGTTGAAGTTGATGACAAAAAAAGGGCGATTGAGGAGTTCGCAACTTAGATAGAGGAGCTGCAAAAATCCGCGACAAAGCTCACAGCTGATACCATACAGTGTTGGAGCCAAATTATCTAGGACGAGCAGGATGACCAATTGATCAAAGATCGGCAGAATGCAGAGGGACAGTTGGTGACACTCAAGGTAGCCATGCACACAATGAAACCAGTGGAACAGGTCGCCAAGTCTCTGAACTTACAAGAATTGCAGCAATGAGTTACCAAGGCTGATGAGTGCCAGAAGAAGCGTGCTGTGCAGTTGGAGTAGTGTCAGGATGTCGAGGGCTAGTTCATCACCAAAGCAGGAGAATCGCTTCAGGCATTACAAAAGGGTCGTCAACAGGTGACGGAAAAGCTCACTGCGCATCCATCTAGAGAAGATGTGGTCAACAATTAGGTGCTGGTTACGGAATCCAAAGAAATGGTGATGATAGTCGTGTAGCAGTATGAATATTTCAAAGTGAAGACCATAGAGTACACCATGTCCAGTTGACGTGGCTCGAGGGAGAGCCACAAGATTGTGTTGGGGGCCTGTTGGCAGGCGGTTTGGTAAGGAAGAATCGCAGCATCATTGATGCTGTGACATGTCAGACGAGGATGCGGAAGGAAAAAGGCTCTATTATTTTATGTACCGCAATAGGCAGGTTTTTGGGTCATTGGACCACATGAGATGTAATTTCGAGTTGTTTGTACCACAAAATGCAGTTTTTTGGGTCAATCAGACCGTGTCAGTTAGATTTTGGGTCATTTGTTGAGGAGTCAGTTAGGAAGTTGTTAGTAAGTGGACAAACATTGTAAAAGCGAAAGCCTATATATAGACAAAAAGTTGTAGGTCATGAGGAGATATAGATAAAGCAGAGAGCTTTTGGTATGTTTTGGTGCAGATGTTTTGAGAACAAGAGGTATTGCCAAAGTCTGCAGTCTACAGAGGCATTGTATTGGGTTTTTGTAGTAATAATATGATGTGATGAAACTGTTCCTGTGCAATCCTGATGTGTCTTCTGTCTTTTGGTGGTAATGTAATGTTTCTTTGATGCAATAGTTGCTTTATTGTTATAATCTATCGTAACGATGAATGTTTCCATTAAATGATGCTATGAGTACAATAATGTCGAAGTGAATACATATATTTATCATTGAATGTGTTTCTGCCAGAAATTGTTACTAAGGCTAGGGTAACAAGCCAACACAATCTCAAGAGTAAAACTCAATTCAAACTAGGGTTTAGGGTTTTGTTTTAAGTGTTTTTGGTCATAAACTTCAAGAACATGCAGGGAATACATTCAGCAGATAAGCAACAACTAAATCATACACATATTCTGATAAAGATGCATATATATCACAAAAATCCAACAAAAGACTGTACTGAAGTTCACACATAAAGGACAAGCACTACTAGAAAATACACATTAACCAGCAATGAATTTGTCATTCATGAAACTAAAGAAGTTCAAACATGAAGCCAACACAGATCAAATGAAGGGGAAAGAGTCATATATTCATAGTTTCATCAGTAAATGCATATAAGAGTTACAGTACCTATCTCTGAATAAATCTGAAAGTACAAGCAGCTAGCAGACCTCCTGATGCTCCCAAAAAATCAGAACCCCAACAATGTTTTTCTTTCCTTTCTAAATAGTTTTCTTCCAAAAACAGTTAGGTCTTTCCTCCTCACTCTCCATCGAATCACTAGGTTAGATAAAGTAAAATTTACATTTTTAAAAAATTACAAGTCTGCTAAAAATAGCAAATTCTTTAACTAAAACAAAATGTTTGTCTAAAATAACCCCTAACTAATAACTGCCTCATATCTCATTCGCTGCCTCCACAAGAAGAGATATACCATCTGGACTTGAGGACCTTTTCTTTATTCTTTTATTCTTCTTCTCCAGATCAGCTATCTTTTTCTGAAGGTGTTCATTTTCCTGTTGTAGAGTTTCAACTGTCTTTTCCAGCTCTGAACAGTGCCTATCAGAAGCCCTTTTTCTTCTAAGTGCTTCCTTTGCATCAACCACTAATTCCTGAAAATTGTCATGAACATCCTGGAGATCTTCTCTTAATCTTCTATTGGCCATCATCAAACCATCGTTGACCTCCTGCATGTAATTCATTTGGTGCTTATATTGTTTGACAGTCTTCTGTAAAATTTTCCTGTCAGAAGTAGCCATTTTTTCTATTGCAGAATCTTGCTCTTCATTAGGTTTCCAAGGGATATCAAACTTCTTAAAGATTTCTGCTTCTTCTGTCAACAGTTTCTCAGAAGTGTCTTCAATGATGAGCTTTGGGTTTTCTTCATCTGCTACTTTCACTGAATTAATCTCCTCTTTTTTACATGGCTACATTTTATCTATCTTTGATTTGTCATCGTCCATGGATTCTTCATCTAAGATAGTCACCTTATCTGAGTTCAATTTAGGGTTTAACAACTTTTTCATGTTTAACCTCAGCTTATTTTTCGACCTAATTTTAGGTCTCCAGAATGTAGTTGCCTCTCCCATCATCTTCAGTTCTCTGCGTTGTTACTGAACAGAATCTAATTCCACTACTTCCAGTTTATTTATTTTCTTGTTAGGCCTCATGGTTTTGCCATCTAAAACTTGAGCTTCTTCAATTTCAGTTTTGACCTTAATCTCAGAAACAGGCTGTTCTTCTTCTAACATGTATCCTTCATCATCCGAAAGGATTGTGATGGGGCTTCTTGGTTGAATGTGGATCTCTTCTTTAGCTACAGGAACCATCTTACTGTCATCTTTCCTTTCCTCCTGAGGATCTGCTACAGGTGATGGTTTCTTTTCAAGCAGTTCCTTTTTGTTTTCAAATAGTGTGAACTTGTTTTTAGTGTAATCTGGAACTACTTGGAGCTGACTGTCATCCTGTCTCTCTTCTGCTACCTGTTTTCCTGTCTCTCTTCTGCTACCTGTTTTGTCACCTTCTTAGCTTTAATATCATGTTTACTTGTAGATTTGACTGAGTGGCCTAACTTTTTCATCATTACCTTCCCCTTGTTAGTCTGTCTCTTTGGTTGTTGGTCTTCTCTTTTAGGATGAACACCTGACCAGAACAAAAAGAAATCCCAAGTCCTTCCCTCATGTTGCAACACTGTAGTGATGATTAGTTTAATGAGACCATGATGAAAAAGATACTGAGAAGTGTGATCATCATGTTGCTTTATCTTGCTTGACATTTTCTGCAGGATTTTGAAGAAAAAGAAGGGCAGATTCATCTTAGAAACTCCTGTCATATGTTGAAGGAACCTGAGATGATATTTAAATACCAATGAATATCTTCCTTCACAATTCACATAACTTTGAAGTATCCTTATGGGCTCAATCCACTCCTTCCTGAAATTTTGAATGAAGATACCCTTATTCTAGTCAGGAATCACATTAGGCAACAAGTACCTTTGGGGTTCAAACTCGAAAGGTGATTTTTTGAACCAGTGCTCACCCTCATTGCTAATCTCATTAGCTTCTGCTATTAATTCCACAGATAACTTGAATTTCAAAGTATCCATCATAATCATATCATTTTTAAGTGCTTTAGCAAACTTGCAGGAGACCTGAGTATCGAAGCCATCAATCTTTTTGAAAAACTTTAACCAACCTGCCTGCTGAAAAAGTTCTACACAATCAGGAAGCTTCTGAATCCATGTTAGGTATGTGGGCTCAGCCCTGTTGACCTTACCACTTTTGCCACTTTTCCCCATAATCCTCTTTTCAGTAAATAGGAACAGTCTGACTTTAGGTTTCTAGAAATGTTTTGTAAGCTGGTTTCTTATGCTTTGGGCTCCTTTGAAATTTTCTACACACTCCTGGACAGACCTTCAAGTTGAACGTTCTCCTCTCTCAACCATACAACTAAGTCTGTATAAGAAAGTCGATATATTCTCCAAGCAAGTGACTTCACGAGTCATAACAATTTTCAACAATGTTTAAACCATTTTAATAAACCAACAAAACACCTTCTGTATAAGAAATGAGCATAACAGATAAATCTGTGAATACTCTCAATGCTATTTCCTGTATATTTTGATTTTCAATGGCATTAGGTCATGAGAAAAACCCGTTCGATTAGTTCATTATAACCAATTTGCATCACTACCAGAGTTTTGAATGTATAGGAGAGCAAATGATAAACAATCTTCGTTCAAACTGTCATTAGAATTTCCTAGGCTGAATACTTTAAGTTTAAGACTATTTTGCTGCTCTGTTCATGCACATTCCTCATACTAGCTTCAGATAGCTATTTCTGTGGTGAAATGCTCATTTTATGATCTATTCTATCATCTCCAGCAACCAATTTCTCCAGATAATTGTGCAGCGAAAAAGACCCAAATTTTCCAGCTATAAGGGTTTGTATCGGAATACCTGTCAATTACTCATCTGTCGTGACCTACAGCTTCGTTTTGGGGTATCAATGGTCTCCTCTTATGAGAATAGGTGTCTTCATATCGTTTCTTTGACTGCTGGTAAATGAATTTGGAAGCCCTAATTCTCACTGGCGTTAGAACACACTTGTCTTCTCTCCACAGCAACACAATCCATCTTTTTAGCAATTAACTCTCCTTCACGAACACTCCTCTTCTATAATAATGCGTGTAGCAAGAGAAATTTGACAGCTTAGACCGGGATTTGCTGGTTTTTTGTGCAACCGATTCCGCATACCATGCAATGATGAGCTTGTTCTGCTTTGTGACTAATAACCAACTAAAATCATGCTTAAACTGCAGCAAACACGTCTTAAAACACTCACACAAGGCGATTAGACACTCCCATCCTGCATCATGATTGAAATCAGTTCGAAAATTGGAAAAACCACAGGCCGCGATATTCCTGTAGCACGCCCTTTGTTAAAAAAATTTCTAGCGCTACAAGAATAGCTACCATGCCAAAATTTAGCAGTTTTTCAACTTTCTGCTAATTTGTCGGAGGTTCTAACAGTTATTTGGTTTAAGAAATAAGTTTAACCGTTCTCTAAACACATTAATGAATCAACCTTTGAAAATATGACTTTCTTTAACCCCCTTTACAATATAAAAGATCACCAAAATCAAATAAAATCTGAAAAGAATGGGCTCAAAACTTACTCAATCACCTATAGAGTTTCTAAGGAGACTAAAACTAAAACTTAAAACCAAAAATTTAACTGAGGTAGATTCAAAAACAAACCAAAACTTGAGAAAATAAATCAAAAATGGAGAAAAATTTACTGACTTAACATCTGGCTCCAGCTGCAGGATGAAGTCCTCCCTGCGAGGCTTCAAGAACTTGTAGACTAGTGCCTTCTGTCTTCCTAGACTTCCATTGGGCTATGGAGTCTTTATTCAATATCACTCACACCGGTATATACAATGAAAAGTGACAATGATCCTCATTAACTGTAGAAATGTTTGAGGAATCGCCCATTGACATGGCTGAGCAACTCCTCACCTTCAAGGGACTGCAAGATGAATGTATTATTTTCCAAAACTTTAGATATCAGAAAAGGGCCAAACCATAGATTATCAAATTTGCCATGCTTACCCTTCTGTTCCTTTCTTGCATCCCATCTTAAAACCAACTCACCTTCTGAAAAAATATGTTCTTTAATATTTCTGTCAAACCTGTTTTTCATTTTAGCTCTGTACAGCTGTGCTTCTTTGTCTACCTTCTCTCTATTTTGCTTTACCTCAATCATTTCAAAGATTCTCCTTTGTAAATCATCCAGTTCCTCTTGAGAATTCTGAAAGAACTTCATTACTGGAATTCCCAACTGAACTGGGAATACTGCTTCTGTTCCATACACCAGCTGAAAGGGAGAAGTACCAATGGCTTGCTTTACAGTAATCCTATCTGCCCACAATGCATATTTCAACATTGAATCCCAAGACCTTTTATTATGTTTCAATAACTTCTTAATGCATTGAATGATATTCTTGTTAGATGATTCAGCCTGACCATTTCCTTGAGGGTAATAGGAAGTTGAGTGTTTCAGAATAATACCATTTTTCTCACAAAAGGCCACCATTGCCTTGGATTTGAATGCTTTGGCATTATCAGTAATCAATCTTTGTGGACAACCAAATCTGCTCAGAATATTATCTTCAATGAAATCCATAATCACCTTATCTGTAGCATTTATTGTGGGAATAGCTTCCACCCATTTTGTAAAGAAATCTGTGGCAGTCAAAATCCAATGATGCTGGCCTGAAGATGCTGGATTTATTTCTCCAATAAAATCCAGACCCCACTGCTGAAAAGGGGCATTGACTGCAATAGGCTTCAAAGGTAAAGATAGTAATTTCTGTTTACCTGCAAATTTCTGACAGGGTATACAAGTTCTTACATGTTGGTAAACATCTGAGAAGAGGGAAGGCCAATAGTAACCAGCTCTTAAAATTTTATAGGATGTTGTTTTCCAGTATTTATGTCCTCCACAAGCTCCTTCATGAGATTCTGAAATTACTTCTTCTATTTCAGCCCGATCTAAACACCTTAACAAGATTCCTCCTGGGTCTTTCCAAAACAATTGATCTCCTATCAAACAGTATTTAGTAGCTTTCAATTTCAGAGATCTGGCAGCCTTCCTATCTAAGTGTTCTGGACATTGCAAAAATAACAAAAAATGAACAATATCAGCATACCAATCTGAAGATGAATAAGAGTCCATAATTTTTTCTTTCTCCAGGAATGCTTGCTTTTCTTCAGGTGTTGATTCTTCTACCATAAGATGTAATCCTAATCCTTGACAATTTGAATCAGCCAGCAGTTTGGCCAATCCTTGTCCTTTGACCAGCTTTGTAGGTCTGATTTCCACTTCATATTCCATAATTTTAGCAATCCACTTTCCCCTCTTTCCTTCACTATCAGGCTGTGTCAAAACATCTTTCACTGCAGCGTTTGGAACAAATGAAATAACCTTGGAATGTAAGATATAAATTCTGAAAAATTTTAAAGCCTTCACCAGAGCATAGGCTTGTTTCTCCAAGATACTGTATTTCAGCTCTGAATCTCTAAGTGTTTTACTGAAAAAGGCAATTGGTTGCTCTAATCCTTCATTATTCTTCTGGAGTAATACAGCAGCAATAGTATCCTCTGAAGCAAAAGAAGAGGTAAGGAATTCTTTGGCAAAATCAGGGCTTACTAAAACAGGTGCTTCTGTCAGAGCCATCTTGATTTTCTCAAAAGCTGCCTTTGCTTCAACAGTCCATCTGACTTCTTGGTCCTTTTTTAACATTACTGTGATTTGTTTAATGGTCTCAGCAAAATTAGGAATAAACCACCGTAGAAAGTTTATTTTGCCAATGAAAGATTGAACATCCTTTTTACTCCTGGGCAAGCTAATCTTCAGTATTTCTTTGACTCTCTCGGGATCAATTCTAATACCATCAGCTGACACCAGGTGGCCAAGTAATTTACCTTCTTGCACAGCAAAATGTGATTTTTTTGGGTTTAAGGATAAACCAAATTTTCTGCATTTTATGAAGGTTTGCTCCAAATGCTTCAAGTGTTCATCATCAGACTTTGAGAAGACAGTAATATCATCCAAATAGATAACCACAAACTTATCTTTCTCACCCACGAATGCAATATCCATAGCTCTCTGAAAGGTTGCTCCAGCATTCATCAAACCAAAAGGCATCTTGTCATACATAAATGTCCCCCAGGGGGTTGTAAAAGCTGTCTTTTCTTTGTCATCAGGGTGCATGGAAATCTGATTATACCCTGAGAAACCATCTAGCATAGAAATCCTTTGAGCTCCAACTACCTGCTGCAACACCTGTTCAATCTTGGGGAGAGGATAATTGTCTTTTAATGATGATCGGTTCAGAATTCTGAAGTCAACACATAATCGAATTTCCCCATTCTTCTTTCTAACAGGAACTAAATTAGCCACCCAAGAGGAATACCTAAGAGGCACTATTATCTTTGCATCCAACAACTTCTTTAGTTCTTTTTCAATTACAGGGAACAAGGCTGGATTGATTCTTCTTAGTTTCTGCCTGAAAGGTTTGACATTAGGTTTCAAAGGAACCTTGTGCTGAATAATTGCTGTATCATAAGTTTTCAGTTCCTTATAAGACCAGGCAAATGCATCTATATATTTTTTCAACAGCCTAATGTATCTACTTCTTTGCTCCACTGTTAAGAATTTAGAAAGTTTTACCATTCTTGGATGTTCTGCTGAACCAATATTGTAGTCTTCTACATTATCTTCTGAAGATTGAATTACTGGCTTTGAAGGTGTATCATCTTTGCTGAATATTCTTTCTAAAGGTACTAGGCCTTTCGGAATGAAATTGCTTTTCAACTCAATGATTTTATGCCCTGCTATATCTTCTGCAGCAAACTCATCTAACTGTTCATCTTTTCCATCTTCTTCTTGATCAATTTGAATATTTGAAAACTCATTTACGAGCTCAAGAAAAAATTTTATTTCAATGTCATCTTCAAAAACCCTCCAGTGTTTTATATTGTCAGGAACACAAGGTCTATACCTCACTTCTATAGGATACTTTAGCTGAGTAATTTTAGGGATTCTAAAATATGTGGCAGCCAGGGCTAAAGAATCTGCAGTCTCATTATGATTCCTGGGAATGTGAGTGATATTAAATGCTATAAAGTAGTTTTCAATCATATCCCATACCTCATTTCGATATACTTTCAGCAAACCCTACTTTACTTGATATTTGTTCTTGACCTGTTGAACAACTAGTTCGGAGTCGCCAAATGCAGAAATTTGCTGAATTCCCAAATCTTTAGCAGCTTTCAATCCCAATAGCAAAGCCTCATACTCAGCAGTGTTGTTAGTGGTAACAAAATCCAATTTATACATGAGTTTCACTGTTTCACCACCAGGGGAAATAAGTAAAACTCCAGCTCCAGCACCCTCTCTACATGAAGATCCATCAAAATATAACTGCCACACTGCATCTTTTTCCTCTATGCTATGTTTTATTGGCTGATCTTTTTCCACCTGTAACAGACCAGCAGAATTATCTTCTTCACTAAACTGTAATATGCATGAGCCAAGGTCTTTATCCACAGAGTACATTGGGTGATTGCTAGGGTTTTTATCATCTGTGACTATGTAAGCAAGCTGTAGCTCTCTGTAAAGTCTTCTATTTTCTCCACCAAAAACAGGAATGGTGGCATAAGAGAGGTCCATCTGTAAGGTTCCTCCAACCTTCTTTGCCCAGGATCTTGAAAGAAGCAAACCAAACTTTGGGGTGATATCAGCCACTACAACATCCATTATGACACTCTTCATTGGCAACTGAGCAAGGCTGACAACCATATCTTTAATCACTCCTAGACACTTGACAGCTCGGGAATCAAAAGCATATAAGTCATGATAAGGTTTGGTAATACTGAGACCTAGGGCTTCCATCACAGCTTTAGGCATTAGATTATGGAATGCTCCAGAATCTAATAGACAATTATGGATCATCTGATCATGGACAGTTAAGGTAACATAGAATGGAGGAGAAGCACCAGCTTCATTTTCTGTTTTCTCAGCTAAGGCAGATCCAATGAATATCTTTGGACTTTCTTCTTGCAAATTAACAGTATCTGAAAGAGGCTGGCTACTAGCAGAATTTATAACTTTTAAGACTGTTTGTTTATATGATGGATTTTTGATAAGCTCAGAAAATGGCACAGGAATTTTCAGTTTACCTAACTCATTTTCCAAATTGAAATTTTGAACTGACTTATTTACCTCCTCCATTTCTACCTTCTTCTTGGATTTTTCTGCGGGTTGCTTATTTTCTGTTACGGGATCAGCAACTGGTTTATCAGGAATAACTGGAGCAGGAACAGCAGCTTTCTTCTTAGGAGCTTGGACTACTTGTTTCAGGCCAGATCTGAGATTAAGAGTCTTCTTAATTCCATTCTGATTAGAAGCAACATTTACAGCAGTTTTTTCTAACTCTAATTCATCTTCAACTTCATACAGATCTGCATCATAGTACTCAGCATTTAGAAAATCTTCTTCTGTTACAAAACCTTCAGATAAACCATCTCCAAAATGGTTCACATCCTGATCTGTCTCAGTTTCTTCAAACAGTAACTGTTGATCCATTTCTTCTTCATCCACCAAATTATTTTGAAAAGGTAGGGGTACTTTTTGATCCTCATTCTCCCTTCTTTCTCGCTGGATATCATTATTTCTACACTCTCTTGGCATGAATCTAGGAGCAAATTGCCTCCTGAACTAATTTTGGTTATTTGGATTTCGATCAACTTCTGGAGCAGGTTTAGCAGAATTCTTTTCAAGTTCTAATTTGTTCAACTTGGCAGTAAGAATCTTTACAAGCTTAGCCATTTCATCTATTTTAGCTTCAGCAGACTGAGGTGCAGCACTTGTGGAAACAGCTTTCTTCTTTCCCTTTCTTTCATACTGCTGTTGAGGTGTTTCTTTCTTGAGTCTATTAGAAGCCAGCAAATTTGACTCTACCTCCAATGCTGCCTCTTGCATGTTCATCAGGGTGATAGGTCTTCTCTCTCTAAGTAATAAAGAGAATTCATGATCAAAAGCATTTGCATAGGTCAACTTGGCTGATGTTTCAGTGGGTTTGATTTCTGCAGGAATCCTACTATACATCTTGTTAAATCTTTTGGAAAAGTCAGAAATAGTCTCATCCTTCTTTCTTCTCAAAGCTCCAAACTCAGTTATGTAATAAGTGTGATCCTTGGTGTCTCCCCACTGTCTCAGAAAAATATCTTTGAGTTCTTCAATTATGGTAATAGAATTAGCAGGCAGTTCTCTGAACCATTTTCTCACATCCCCATCAAGACTTTGTACAAATACCCTCATCCATACATCTTTAATTTCAATGTTCTGATTATCTGCATAACTCTCGAAAGCTTCCCAATGTTCTTCTGCAGTTGTTTCACCTTGTCCATTGAATCGGGGCATATACTTTTGGTAATCATGTGTAGGCAAGGCATGTAAAGGCTGAGGTAACACTAATGGTGCATACCTAGTTGCTACCATTCTGTCCATCATATCCATAGGTGGATTTTGGGCTGCCATTGTGGACTGAGGTTTAGACTGGGAAAATGTGGAAACTTGGCTGGAACTTTTTTGAAAAGGATTCCTTCCTACTTTCAACTGAAAGATTGGTATTTTATCAGGAGAAGAGGTTTTAGCTTTCAAAAAACTTCGAGGATTAGTAAAAACCTGGAAAGTGCTCTCAGGGATGATAGGTTTTACACAAGGTGAAGTTTCAGCTGGGTCTAATGATTTACCCAACTGGTGAGAGTCACAAGAGGCTGGTAAAGATTGAGACCTTTTGAGCTTTCTTGCTTTTTTTATGATATTTTCAGGGTCTGTCACACCCAGTTGTAATGAAGAGGCAGGTCTGCTCCTGGTTCCAATTCTGTTAGAAGCCACTGTGACAACTTCCTGGTGAAAAATAGCCTTCAAAAACTGTTGGTTCAAGTCCACCTCTTAAACTAGAAAAATGATGAGTATCCCAAGGAAGATATGCTTCAGCTTCGTCCTCGGCAACGGCGCCAAAGATGTTTGTGCCAGAAATTGTTACTAAGGCTAGGGTAACAAGCCAACACAATCTCAAGAGTAAAACTCAATTCAAACTAGGGTTTAGGGTTTTGTTTTAAGTGTTTTTGGTCATAAACTTCAAGAACATGCAGGGAATACATTCAGCAGATAAGCAACAACTAAATCATACACATATTCTGATAAAGATGCATATATATCACAAAAATCCAACAAAAGACTGTACTGAAGTTCACACATAAAGGACAAGCACTACTAGAAAATACACATTAACCAGCAATGAATTTGTCATTCATGAAACTAAAGAAGTTCAAACATGAAGCCAACACAGATCAAATGAAGGGGAAAGAGTCATATATTCATAGTTTCATCAGTAAATGCATATAAGAGTTACAGTACCTATCCTTAAATAAGTCTGAAAGTACAAGCAGCTAGCAGACCTCCTGATGCTCCCAAAAAATCAGAACCCCAACAATGTTTTTCTTTCCTTTCTAAATAGTTTTCTTCCAAAAACAGTTAGGTCTTTCCTCCTCACTCTCCATCGAATCACTAGGTTAGATAAAGTAAAATTTACATTTTTACAAAATTACAAGTCTGCTAAAAATAGCAAATTCTTTAACTAAAACAAAATGTTTGTCTAAAATAACCCCTAACTAATAACTGCCTCATATCTCCTTCGCTGCCTCCACAAGAAGAGATATACCATCTGGACTTGAGGACCTTTTCTTTATTCTTTTATGCTTCTTCTCCAGATCAGCTATCTTTTTCTGAAGGTGTTCATTTTCCTGTTGTAGAGTTTCAACTGTCTTTTCCAGCTCTGAACAGTGCCTGTCAGAAGCCCTTTTTCTTCTAAGTGCTTCCTTTGCATCAACCACTAATTCCTGAAAATTGCCATGAACATCCTGGAGATCTTCTCTTAATCTTCTATTGGCCATCATCAAACCATCGTTGACCTCCTGCATGTACTTCATTTGGTGCTTATATTGTTTGACAGTCTTCTGTAAATTTTCCCTATCAGAATTAGCCATTTTTTCTATTGCAGAATCTTGCTCTTCATTAGGTTTCCAAGGGATATCAAACTTCTTAAAGATTTCTACTTCTTCTGTCAACAGTTTCTCAGAAGTGTCTTCAATGATGAGCTTTGGGTTTTCTTCATCTGCTGCTTTCACTGAATTAATCTCCTCTTTTTTACATGGCTGAATTTTATCTATCTTTGATTTGTCATCCTCCATGGATTCTTCATCTAAGATAGTCACCTTATCTGAGTTCAATTTAGGGTTTAACAACTTTTTCATGTTTAACCTCAGCTTATTTTTCGACCTAGTTTTAGGTCTCCAAAATGTAGCTGCCTCTCCCATCATCTTCAGTTCTCTGCCTTCGTACTGAACATAAGCTAATTCCACTACTTCCAGTTTATTTATTTTCTTGTTAGGCCTCATGGTTTTTCCATCTAAAACTTGAGCTTCTTCAATTTCAGTTTTGACCTTAATCTCAGAAACAGGTTGTTCTTCTTGTAACATGTATCCTTCATCATCCGAAAGGATTGTGATGGGGCTTCTCGGCTGAATGTGGATCTCTTCTTTAGCTACAGGAACCATCTTAATGTCAACTTTCCTTTCCTCCTGAGGATCTGCTACAGGTGATGGTTTCTTTTCAAGCAGTTCCTTTTTGTTTTCAAATAGTGTGAACTTGTTTTTAGTGTAATCTGGAACTACTTGGAGCTGACTGTCATCCTGTCTCTCTTCTGCTACCTGTTTTGTCACCTTCTTAGCTTTAATACCATATTTACTTGTAGATTTGACTGAGTGGCCTAACTTTTTCATCATTACCTTCCCCTTGTCAGTCTGTCTCTTTCGTTGTTGGTCTTCTCTTTTAGGATGAACACCTGACCAGAACAAAAAGAAATCCCAAGTCCTTCCCTCATGTTGCAACACTGTAGTGATGATCAGTTTAATGAGACCATGATGAAAAAGAGACTGAGAAGTGTGATCATCATGTTGCTTTATCTTGCTTGACATTTTTTGCAGGCTTTTGAAGAAAAAGAAGGGCAGATTCATCTTAGAAACTCCTGCCATATGTTGAAGGAACCTGAGATGATATTTAAATACCAATGAATATCTTCCTTCACAAGTCACATAACTTTGAAGTATCCTTATGGGCTCAATCCACTCCTTCCTGAAATTTTGAATGAAGATACCCTTATTCCAGTCAGGAATCACATTAGGCAACAAGTACCTTTGGGGTTCAAACTCGAAAGGTGATTTTTTGAACCAGTGCTCACCCTCATTGCTAATCTCAGTAGCTTCTGCTATTAATTCCACAGATAACTTGAATTTCAAAGTATCCATCATAATCATGTCATTTTTAAGTGCTTTAGCAAACTTGCAGGAGACCTGAGTATCGAAGCCATCAATCTTTTTGAAAAACTTTAACCAACCTGCCTGCTGAAAAAGTTCTGCACAGTCAGGAAGCTTCTGAATCCATGTTAGGTCTGTGGGCTCAGCCCTGTTGACCTTACCACTTTTGCCACTTTTCCCCATATTCCTCTTTTCAGTAAACAGGAACAGTCTGACTTTAGGTTTCAAGAAATGTTTTGTAAGCTGGTTTCTTATGCTTTGGGCTCCTTTGAAATTTTATACACACTCCTGGACGGACCTTCAAGTTCAACGTTCTCCTCTCTCAACCATACAACTAATTCTGTATAAGAAAGTCGATATATTCTCCAAGCAAGTGACTTCACGAGTCATAACAATTTTCAACAATGTTTAAACCATTTTAATAAACCAACAAAACACCTTATGTATAAGAAATGAGCATAATAGATAAATCTGTGAATACTCTCAATGCTATTTCCTGTATATTCTGATTTTCAATGGCATTAGGTCATGAGAAAAACCCATTCGATTAGTTCATTATAGCCAATTTGCATCACTACCATAGTTTTGAATGTATAGGAGAGCAAATGATAAACAATCTTCGTTCAAACTGTCATTAGAATTTCCCAGGCTGAATACTTTAAGTTTAAGACTATTTTGCTGCTCTGTTCATTCACATTCCTCATACTAGCTTCAGATAGCTATTTCTGTGGTGAAATGCTCATTTTATGATCTATTCTATCATCTCCAGCAACCAATTTCTCCAGATAATTGTGCAGCGAAAAAGACCCAAATTTTCCAGCTATAAGGGTTTGTATCGGAATACCTGTCAATTACTCATCTGTCGTGACCTACAGCTTCGTTTTGGGGTATCAATGGTCTCCTCTTATGAGAATAGGTGTCTTCATATCGTTTCTTTGACTGCTGGTAAATGAATTCGGAAGCCCTAATTCTCGCTGGCGTTAAAACACACTTGTCTTCTCTCCACAGCAACACAATCCATCTTTTTAGCAATTAACTCTCCTTCACGAACACTCCTCTTCTATAATAATGCGTGTAGCAAGAGAAATTTGACAGCTTAGATCGGGATTTGCTGGTTTTTTGTGCAACCGATTCCGCATACCATGCAATGATGAGCTTGTTCTGTTTCGTGACTAATAACCAACTAAAATCATGCTTAAACTGCAGCAAACACGTGTTAAAACACTCACACAAGGCGATTAGACACTCCCATCCTGCATCATGATTGAAATCAGTTCGAAAATTGGAAAAACCACAGGCCGCGATATTCCTGTAGCGCGCCCTTTGTTAAAATTTTGGCTAGCACTACAAGAATAGCTACCATGCCAAAATTTAGCAGTTTTTCAACTTTCTGCTAATTTGTCGGAGGTTCTAACAGTTATTTGGTTTAAGAAATAAGTTTAACCGCTCTCTAAACACATTAATGAATCAACCTTTGAAAATATGACTTTCTTTAACCCCCTTTACAATATAAAAGATCACCAAAATCAAATAAAATCTGAAAAGAATGGGCTCAAAACTTACTCAATCACCTATAGAGTTTCTAAGGAGACTAAAACTAAAACTTAAAACCAAAAATTTAACTGAGGTAGATTCAAAAACAAACCAAAACTTGAGAAAATAAATCAAAAATGGAGAAAAATTTACTGACTTAATAGAATGTTGAAATAAGATTAACTAGTTGATGCCGCAACATCCTCCTTCATTCAACGGAAACATGGTTCCATCCTCTCTCCCTTGATCACCTTGGGTGAGACCTCATCTACTCTGTAGGTGTTGCTAGGCAGGGTAAAACCTGTCTAGGTCGATGCTCAGGGAGATCGCGGTGTGTTGGTGTCGACAGTGATGGGAACCCTATCAACTAGGTTTGAGTCAACACCTATCTAACTATATGATCTGAGATGGGGATGGTATTGGTTGTCCATTAATATTCTTGCAGATCTATAATGGCATACAATTTGAAGAAGCCTCAGAATCTACCAAACATTTGTGTATGTTATGATTAAAAATTTTAAAGGTCAACATAAATGGGAGGGTATGAGATTTAGATTTACCACCGATACTAGCTTCGTTTATCTCAGTATCTACTCCGGTGTTTTCTACAGTACTGCTAGATTGTGGGTCAAAAGATTCTAACAACTTCTTTCTTTACTAGGGAAGATTACACAATTCAAATATAGAAATATTTGCTTTATTTTTCTTGATATCTTCAACGATGTCGTACCCCATGTTGTATTCTTCTAGGCTTTTCCCACCCTTCTCTTTTTTGTTCAGCATGACCTTTTCCTTTTCATTAATTATTGGGCTTGTCTCTTTAACCACCGCAGGGTTTACCTTAGGTTGTGGCTGAATGGCAGTTACGTTCCTTTTGGGCATTCCTTTTGCAACCTTAGGTTTAGCGACATTCGGGCTTTGATCAATAACCGGACCCTTACTCCGAGTAGTAATATTTACAGCTGAAACTTGAATTTCTTCAGCATCTTCTTCAACAAATTCTATTGTGGGCACCCAATCCCATGGGACCATTGTGTTGTTGGGAGTGGGTTCTTCTTGTTTGAAAATATGCTCTTCTTGAGGGTCTTCTTGGTCTGTTATTTGAGCATCTAGCAATTGATTCATGACCAAGCTCATTGAATTTATCCACTGTGGACAACTCTTTTCCGAATGTTGTTCTTGATGAAAGGTGCATAAAATGATCCATGCCTGCCTCGTTTAAATTTAGAACAACATAATTGTTTACATGTGGAAGAGATTGTCCACCTTCTTCACTTTTCTTGTAGAAAGGTTTGAATAGTTTTCTTGATGTACTAGTTGCCTTGTCCTTTTCAAGATCTACAATTTTATTGGATAGTTTCTGCATCATCTTAACCACATTTTCTAACTCAGTTGATGATTCTTCCTTAGGCCTAGATAACAAGAGAGGTTTCTTGCTGGTTGTTGGTTTTATTTCCAAATCAAGTGAGTGTTTAGCAATACTATCTGCTTCAGCTTCTACTTTCTTGGCTTCTTCACAGTTTTCAATGAATGTAAGCTCAACCGCTCTTTTAACAAACATGGCTATGGGTGGATAAATTGTTGTGGTATAGTATTCTACCAAGAATTCATCAGTGGGTCTTGTTGCAACACTAAAATTATTTAACAAGCTGGTAAATCACTGATTAAATTCCTATACCTTTTCTTTCTTTTCCATCCTCATAGATAATAGTTCTTTCATACATGTGGCAACAGTCTTTTGATTACCAAAGTTACTTAAAAAACATTTCTCGAAACCATCCCAATCAACTATTGAATTAGCCTGCAAACTAAAATACCAAGAAGATACCTTAGGTTCAAATGTGAAGGGAAAAAGTCTGCAAACTACATCCTCATGTTCTACATTTAGGAGATTCAGAGCCAAATAAAAACTCTTAAGGTGATCTTCAGCAGAAAAGCCTTTTCCAGGATCATATTTAGGACACACCTTTTATGGGTGTTTGGGCAGATCGTGTAAAGGTGGAGCTAAATTAAGTGTTCCTATAGTTCTCCATGTAGGCACAACCATAACTTGTGGTGGTGGTTGACGTGGTGGCTGTGGTGGATCATGAGGATATTCCTGAGCCGGAGGAGTATCGGGTCTTAATTGATCAAAGGGATCTATGATTTCTTGCAAAGAAAGATCCAATAATTCTTCCCAACTCTTCACTAGCACCAAATCTCTTGTGCACTGTGGTTCTCCCCTAGGGATTTTCCTTTTGGGTAATAAAGAAGTTTCATTCAAACCTCCAAGTCTCCTCACATAAGGACATGTGTGTCTTCTGAAATGATCTACCTCTTCAAGGGGGATAACGTACAATAATTCTTGATGTTCACCCTCAAAATTGAGATTTTATTGATCTTGTGATTCCAGAAAGAAATCTTCTGGAATAGCTATTTCAAGTAAGCAAGCCCAATTAGATCACTCACCGTTTGGTGTAGGGAATCCGTCTGGTTAATGACCCGACTACCGTATGTGATTTCAAGTTTTGTTTTCACTAGTTGCAAGCCGAGACACTGTTTATGTATTTTATATTTAACGATGAGATGCAAGTGCCCTATTTAAATGCATGTAATCTATTTTAATCCAATTGATCAATCTAACTATCTAATCTATCCCTGTAGGGAGCAAATCTGAAATATGAGTAATACAATGGAAATGTACCTAAGAATCTCATAGATAGTTGTTTCAATATTATAATCACATTTACAGTAGAACATAAAATATATCAAAGATAACTCTAATGTAATTAAAACATTCCATTACTCATTAAGCACATAAATGTTTACATAGGAAATAAGAGCATTCACAACCAAGAATTAATTCAAGACGGTTAGGAACAATCTCATAGTATGCATATGAATGTTGAAGAAATAATTCCACACTACAGTCCACATATCCCAAGCAAAATCGTTGTGCTAGCTTTTCCTAGACAAATATATCCTTCTTTATTAATGCAGAAAAGTAGTTCGCATACAAAACAGTCCAGTTCTTTCACCTGCCAAAAGTCATTTTCTTATATTCTCTTCTCCTATTTATAACTTTACAAAATTGTCTCTAGGGTCTCTTCACATACCCTAACCCTAGGGAATCTCAAAAATTTTCTTCTAGTGCTCATATAATACAAAAATAGTTTCCAGTTGTTTTTAATGTTTAAACAATAGAAAAACAAAAATCAACTTCCAGTTGTCTTTTCCACCTCAGCGATGTATTTGGCCCACATGCCAGTTTCTCTTGGGATAATATTACTTTGTATAGGGTTCATCATCTTTAGAGAGATCTCATGCTTAGACAACTCTACTTCAATACCTTTTGCTCCCGTTGTTGTTTCCTAGGAGATGTCATCTATGTAGTAATGAATGGAAGCTTTCCCAATGAACTGATGGAGATCTTCTACTGTTAGGATGTCTATCTTCCTTATGTAGTCTATATATGTGCTCATCTCGCTCTGCAGTTCTGACCAACGCCTTTCAGTTCTCATGGGTTTCACGAATTTTCAGGTAGAAACCGGTACACTGCCCAATGGTTTTCTGGATTCCAACATTTATTTTTATACCACAGCTTCTATAGAATTCAATGAGACTTGAATCTAGCTACAAATCCACCATGGTATTTAGAAGTAGGTTCCCAGGGAAACCTGATTTCCCTTCTCTCCATTCAATTTGTTTCCTGATATCTTCCATGATGCGCACACATCTCCTTCTGAGTCTTAGAGCCTTGACATTGATTTCTTTCATCCTTGAAACCATCGCCTTCATATTGCAGATTTCTTTTGTGATGAGTTCTTGTGACCGGTGAATTTTCCCCTATAAGTCACATGCCTGCTCATGGAAAGGAGTTAAGTCTTGCTTTTTCTCCCCTACAACTTTCAATTCATCCATCATAAACTCTTTTTCTTTCACCATCCTTTCAAACTTATACTTATAGTTCCCAACCTGCTGCCTGTTGTCTACATTGCTCTTCTCCAACGCTTTAATGAGAGTTTCTAAGTCCCTTTTCTCGCCTTTTCTAAGTCCTTTTCAGCTTCGAGAGTTTGGTACACTTATGCTATTCTCTCCTTTCCAAACAGAAAGGCACTATGCTTCCTTTTCAGCTCCAACCCCTACTGTAGTTCATTCATCAAACTATCCTATAATTTGAAGAGCTTATCTTTCCATTTTCTTACGTCTTCTATCAGCTTATTGACATTGTCGGCACTTACCTATGCTATAGCTATGTTGGCTGCTACCGCGGACTGAGGGTCCTTATGAGTTCCCTCGAAGATTGCACTCTCCGTTACTGTCACAACATCTTGGTAAGTTGAACATTTCATTCTCTTTTCTAACTTCTTCATGATAGCTTTTATTTTGTAGTTGAAAAATATTGTATCCAAACTCGCCATCTTGTGTCGCTTGGAAGGGGTAAACGGGGTGAGTGTGAGATCTGGGAGTGGGGAGTGTCCTCCGGTGTTTGTGTTGGGTATGTCTATGTCCATGACCTGTGTGCTCGGGCTTCCTTGTTCCACAAATTCCTCGGACTTTTCTTCTTCTTCCTTCTTTTTTTGTTGTTCTCCCGCTTCCTTTTCTTCTCTTTCTTTCATATCTTGTAACCT
This sequence comes from Larix kaempferi, assembly GCA_027924585.1. Taxonomy (NCBI): domain Eukaryota; kingdom Viridiplantae; phylum Streptophyta; class Pinopsida; order Pinales; family Pinaceae; genus Larix; species Larix kaempferi. The sequence continues at coordinate 10,103,244 of BSBM01001642.1, forward strand.
TGCAGCCTCTTCCTCTTTTATCTTCTCGGCTTCCTCTTCCTTTCAGATCTTTTCTGCTTGCTATTTCTGGATTTTGTCTGTCTCTTCTTTTTTATTCTTTTCAGCTTCCTCTAACTGCATAGCCACTACATCCTGACACTGCTTCTCCTCTTCCTTCTATTGCATTAACCCAACTCCCTTGGTAGTCTTGGAACTTGAACCTGCTCCGCTTTTGGGGCGGTATCACTTGCCTAATTCAGTCATGTTCTTGGCACTTCGAAAGAATGATTCATCTTTGTTGAAAAGATGAGTGTAATCAAAAGTGACCCAGCAGGAAGTACAGTGGGCAGCAACTTTGCCTTCGGGGTCATGCCTTCTGAAACTCTTCGTTCCAAAATGAAAAACTTTTAAATCTTGAGCAAAGTTTACACCATATTTTTCCTTTTGAAGGTGGTATGCACCAATAATCAACGGCATCGGCAGATATGCAGCCTTTTTCTTGTAATGGAGAATCCTACTAACTCCATCGATGAACAGTTGCATCATGGCTTCTTTATGCACAATGTAGTTAGTGGCATATTGAGGAAACGAAGAAGGGGGTCAAGGCCCTCCACTCATTCTAATATATGTCCCTTCAGAGGAGAAGTAGTAATCTCCGAATGCCTCTATGACTGGCATAGCATTCTCCGTCAGACAGTTTGGCTCTTCTTGAAAAATCAGCTGATGCAATGGCATAATGAACCTTTCACAAATCTAGGTGTAATGGATTGCGTACTTGTGGGCCCATGTTATTTGGCAGTCTACGTATAGGGGAGACTCCTTATGGTTCCAGATGCATCCCAAATCAGGGAAAGGGTGCTTGATGATTAAGCAGTCCACCAGATAAGAGGACATAAAGAAATCAGCTTTATTTTGTGTTAATCCCCCCTGTGCTATATCTATATGTGAGGACATGCTATCCAAGATGATATCTGCCTAGTTGAATACTCTACCATATGTGGCCACGTGTAACATCACCGACACCCAACCGAGTTTATACATGTTTCCATTTTCCGAACCGAAAAATTGGCTCAACATTAGGGCGATGATCCTGTACGGAGTCTCGAGGTGCTGACTCTCGTACTGCCCACTAGTCCTTGACCTCATCTGTATTTCAGTAATTTTCATCTTCTTGACGTAATCTAAAGGATCCATTTTGAGCCCAGATATCCACTCATCATTTAGTAGGGATTTAGGGAAGGGAAATTTGTCTGCTGCGGTGATATGGTCTGGTCCAAAAGATGCAAGACTCATCCCAGTGACATCTACGATGATTCTAGTGTCAGTATTCACCTGGGGTAGGATCCAACCAATAACTTCTGAGCATGGGAACAGCTCTGGGTGAGTGGCCACCGTATGGAGATCGAACTTCTTGAAATTCTGGTAAGCCATTAGTTCTTCTATGGATGCTTCAGGGAATTTTTGGTCCCTAATGGCCCTGTATAATTCTCCCCATTGAAACTCAAGGGCAATTCCTATCACGCCTTTTGTTTCCCTGAACATTGTTTCAAGCGCAATGTCCAAAAGTATTTCTACATCCGATTCTGATTCGACTAGTTTGGATTTACTTTTGGCGGAACGTATGCACATATCAAATCTATGGAAACACCAGATGAACAAATAAGGAATCGTATTGAAAAACACAGTATCTAAACAAGAAGAACCAAACTTGAGATGATATGAATGTTAATTTCCTTTTCCAAGAATGCTTAATAAGGTTGAAATCAATGAGAAAAAACATTTCTATATAATTTATCACCAAGGTATGACTATTGATCATGGCAAATGCAATGTTTCAATGCTCAATGAAATTTCAGAATGCAAAACTGTTCTTCACAAAATGAAAGATTTAGGATGACAGATGCATTTTACCTTTTGCTTTAATGAATACACAACTATGGAAAGCAAAAAGAAAACAACTATACAAAAAAAAACTGAAAATCTTCATGCTTGACAGAGAGAGCCTAATCAACAGTGATCATTTATGTGCATGTGTGTGAATGCAAAAAACAAAAAGGCTGCAAGACATCCTTCAACTAGAGAAGATTTCTGTTGCCTAAAAATATGCTCAAAAGATGACTCCTCCTCCGCCTAAAAGTGACCCGATGGACACAATGATTTAAGACCACCATAGGGTAAGATGGTGCAGGAAACCTGCATGAGCTAGAATACTGGACTGGAACGAACAACAATGCGGTGGTTAGGGGTTTAAGGCCATGGTGAGGCTTAGCGACGACAAGTTTGCAAATTTGAAGCTAGTTGAAGGCCAAGCTTAGGAAAAAACAACTTTATGTGGTTGTTGGGTTTCCGAAACTTTGATAAAGTCCAAAGCGACTAGTTGTGACAAACCTGACTTAGCAAAGAAACTCAAGGAAACAAGGAAACCGGGTTCGAAAGAAAAACCATGGATAAAAACCGGTCATGGCACAAATTCCTTTCAAAGCCATGCAAGATGAGGGGAGGATGGACTTAAAAACTTACCCTCTAAAACCTCCATAAGCAGCTTAAAAAGACCCAAAAAGGTTAAACTAAAACCCTAAGTGGACAAAACAAATGGAACAGTGCTTGAAAACCTTCTTGTCAATGATGGGGTGGCTCGTTGGACGAGTATGTGAGCCTTACGACTGGTAGATACCTGGTGCCTTTCCTGTGGTGTTGGAACGGCGTTTGTGTTGTGCAAATGGTGGTTAAAACCACTAAAAAACCCCGTTATATATAAAATCCTAAACATTCCATGCGCACGGGGTTGCTAGATTAGCATTAAGTTTGCATGGGATTGGGAGTTGAGCATGAAAAATGCACGAAGCTTGGTGGTTGAGGATTAAGTGTGGACCCACTTTCCTTTGACGCAACACTAAAGGAAACAAACATCGACTACGTCGGTGGTTTTACCACAACTCATGTGAAGACATCGGCGAAAATAAACGAAAACGAAGTGACGGAAAGCATGCATGAATGTGTTGGAGAAAACTTCCTATGGCTTGGGGTGGACCACAACAGATAGCTGACTACTAGAAATTAACTAAATTCTCAATGCTATGCTATATAAATGACAATGCTAAGATAATGAAGAATAAAACCAACCTCGATCCAAACGTTTGATTTAGATCCCCGTTGGAGCTTTCAACTCATGCACTTGAACCTGCAAATTAGCCTTGACAGCCAATATACAATAAGTGCATATAATATATAAACGACATTAACATCATCAATAGCAATGGTCCATGATAGTATAAGTAAATGCAACCCAATGTAATATAAAAAACATCCATAACATTAATGGACGAGAATATGAGTATTTCTATTAATAAATAACAAGAAGTACAATGTGATACGACCTCTTGTCGACAACCAATCTGAACCAAAATTTGGGTCTCTCCACTTGTGCCTCCACCACTTAAATCCTCCATGGAATGGCAAACTCAAACTATGATAGGAGTTTGGAAGGTGAACATGAAGGGTTCACAACTACAGGGGTCAATGAGTGTAGACTCAAGATAGGGAAAAAATCCATTAGAGTTATCTTGCTCTCTCTTTCTGCTCCCATCCATATGTCATATGTGCTCAATATATAGTGCTCTCAAAGGTAAGTGAAAGGACACATCGAGGCGTTTCTGAGCAAATGGAGGGCCAAAGGTCACCCTATGACCTCTTTTTGGGAGTAAAAAGTAATTAACTAGTGACTTTTACCATTTTACATGCTACCCATGGGCTGTAATGATGCAACTCATGGGTACGCCCACTATAGTGATACAACTAGCGTACAGCAAAAAAAATAGGGAAATAGTATGTCTGAAGGATATAAAGTGAATCTGAGTCAGTAAAATGGAGCCTGTAGGCTAAAGAGTGTTGATGCTCACAAGGTGGAAAATTACGTTGTAACACATGCCCCCTAATGTGTGAGGTCAAAGACTGATGCTACGATGGCCAAAATACATTATAAATCTCAGAAGTGGATTGATGGAGACACAAGTAGAAGGAGCATCTCACTCATCAGAATACAATAGTATCCCTGAATACATGTCAGTATAGTACAACAATCTGATACAATGGCCCTGAATGGGTAGTACATAGTGAATTCATGTCATGAGTGGTCATAGCCATGATCCCTCTATGGTAAGATATGGTCTCCTGCTGAAAAGGAAACAACTGGTGCAAACTGGAGGTACAAACTGTTGATATCTGAGAGGTGATATCTCAGAAGTAAAGTCATGATCATAAGTAGGATATTGAATGCCACTATCGCCTGGGGTCTTTTACACAAGTCTTCGATGGTGCAAGTCCCATCAAGTGAATCAAGGAGTTGAGGTCGAACCTGATGTGACATCATCTGATTACCGGTCAATGATGTATACCATTAACAAATGCAAGATAACCCACCAATAATGAAAATGGGCATCAAGGCACAGAGTACAATCATCAAAGTGTGAATAGATGGATTGAAGTTGAACACTTAAATGAATCCATCAATCAGGGGACATTGATGTATTCCCAAAACTTTCGATGGTGAAAGAACCTACCACTAATGACTGCAAGCCTCAAGGTACTCAACCAAACTCTAAGCCTCAAGTTCCGGAATAAATGGGTTGAAGTTGATGGAACGAAATGCGCTGGAAGGAGGGCATTAAGGCATCCCCCATCAACCAGCACGAGGTACTGGCTACAATGAAAGATTTGGAATAACTCAGGTGAAACAGACTGACTCAATAAGGATGGCCGACATGCAATAGTCAAGAGATTTGGGGAGTGGTCGACTCTTGTTTCAGGACTTCCTTTGAACAAGAGCATGAGCAGATGGATAGACTTAGGAAGCATAGACTCAAAATAGACTATGTGATGCAGGAGTCACCACAAAGAGCTCCATAATGACTGGAAGTTTAACCAATCGGTGGAGTAAACTGAGAAACAAATACAACTCCTAAGGTCCAACTATAGTCCCGACTCATAATGTATTGAGTTGAATGAATGCTCTGTTCAAAGGAAACATAACAGCTACCAACTAGAAGTAGTAACCATAATCCTGTCTAGCTGTTTGGAATATTTGATTTTTTTTAGTCTTTTTCATATGTGGAAAAGATTTAAAAAAGATAAAAATTGCTTATAGTACAACAAGTAAGGGAACGAGTGTCAAATAGCGAGCAGACTAGTCCCAAGCAGTGGAACATACCTATTATCAATGCAAGGAAGCATATGCAGGATGTGGACACTCGGGGGGGTGTTACATCAGGGTCAAAAGGTCATCAAATTGTGAAGGAAAAATGGAAGCTCTACAGGGCTTGATAGGAAAAAGTGCTTAGGCACCAGGCTAATAATTGAGTAAGCGGGAGCCGACACAAGGATCAAGAGACAAGTAGGATGATGCAATGCAATCACAACTTGATATAAATGGGGGAGTCCTTATGGGAGATGGCTAGCATAAGACAAAGTAGAGTATGAGTCTTTATCGCAAAATCATGGTGTAACTACAAAGGAATCCCGATCCTAAGGACAAATAATGGCATGTGCACCATAATGCAAACGGGGGTTCTAACTAGGGTAACCATGTTCGGAAAGGCCCTACCACCACATAACAACACTTCTATAATAGTGTGAAGGCTTCGTGTCAGTTAAGAAGAGGGGTCGCACCTAGGGTTTATGAAAATTGTCAAAAGGTCAAATGCATAATACATGTGAAAATGACATCTAACCTATATGCTAGGTGTGAAATATACCTGTCGTAGGCACGAAACGGTCCAAAACAACTCTCGCCAAAGAAATATAGTCAAAAAATGCTACTCCAAGACATTATATTAGTCCAAAACAACTTAAAATGGTGTAAACTATAGACAAATGGGTTTTGAAAAGTATAAATAGTAACAAAAAATTACAATTTACATTTCATTTTTACTATTCACCCATTTGGAGTTTTGTGGTTAGTTTTCACCTTGAAGTTCAACTGCTGATTCTGGGAGCTACGGGCGTCCGTTCATCGAACCGTTAGGAGCAGGCTGGTAGTCTCATCCATAGCTTTCATTTTAATGCTTTTATTTCAATTTTCAGTGGTTGAATTTTTTATGTGGCCAAGCCCTAAATGGTCATGGCAGTACCCGCGGGCTATTACTATGCAGGTCGCGGGTAGGGCAAGGTACTCGCAGTCAACGCATGTGTTGATTGTGGGTACCCGCCTCTGTGAGTTAATTAGCTCGTGGGTACGGCCATGGAGTTAGTTTTTTAAATGCAAATGACTAAACTTTTTGCTTTCTCTTCCTCCAAGATGGTTCTAGAGTGGAGAGAGAGGAAGCATGACCTTGTGGATGAGGCCATTCGCAATGATCTGCCTGCACAGCAAGTGTTACAAGCATGTGGCCTATACAAATTTTGGAACATAGGGGGTTTGAGGTCCCAAAACCTATTGCTCCGCCATTTGATAGATTACTGGGACATATATGCACAGAACTTCAACTTAGACATCCAAATACTCACTTTGGAAGTGGAAGATATCTACTTCATTACTGGTTTGTCCCGCCGAGGTGAAGTGGCAAGCCTTCGATCTCGTTCTATGGCTGGTGGGATCACCATCCCCAACTATATAGAGTGGTATTGTGTTCCAAATACTCGGGCAGTGGAGATTCAGGTGCCCATCAGAGCCATAGTCAATCTGAGCATGAAGGTTATAGTGGCTAGCTTAGTGTGGATTTCTAGTTCAAAAACTCTACACTAGGCATCCAAGCTAGTGATGTTCTATGCATCGCAGTATATGCATCCCATGATATTTGAGTGGTGCACAACATTACTGGGGTCCATGAAGACCCAGTTGACAGAGTCCAAGCAAGGGGAGGCAAAAAAATTTGGATACGGCAGTATCTTATGCAGTTTCTTCTTTGAGCAAGTTTCAAGGCTCAGTCCAAGGGTTGAAGTTCCTCCTCATAATCTCCGTGACCTAGCCCTGACCCGGTGAGAAGAGGTCTTGACACGACAGCGTGGTGGCCATTAGGCATCACCATACATAGAGGATTTATTTCACCGATGAGACCGACAGGTTATAGCTATAGATGACTACCCCTATGCAGGGATAGATCTCCGCTAGGATTGTGACATGTTGCTTCCACTGGATGCAGCGTTTGGAGACATTGGTGAGTAATCTTTTTATGTTTTTTGGTGTATTAAATTTTATAGATTTTTTATTATAGATGTGAATGCAAAACTATTTTGGGGGGTAGTATCACATATTAATGTTTTACTGTTTGCGTGCAGACAAGGGTCCAGTAAGACCCTAGGGCTTCTCGAGACATCGTCGATGGGGCAGGGGTGATGAGGCAGTGGGTACTGTAGAAGAGCGTACACTACAGTCTCTACAGGTCAACCTATTATGGATGACCAACAAGGTACCAGGCATAGAGATAGCACAGCTACCAGAGGATATGCAACACCATGTGGTGGGGGTACCAGATAACTGGGTGCAACTACTGCAGTGTATAGCAAATGCAGTATAGTATTACTATCAAACACATCTTGCTAAGGCAAAGGCTAGGCCTCCTTGTAGGGATTAGAGATTTTAGAGTCCCATTTTGTATCGATATGTATATTTTTGATAGCTATGGGCTCTAGTTTTGTATTATGACACTACCATTTTGGACATATTATTTACAAAAACTATGGTTCTCCGGTTCTACTATATGTGTGTATGTACAAATGTATGAATGTATCTTTTATTTGTGTGCTTTATTAAGAATGTGAAAAATTCCAATCTAATACATAGTTAGCGTATGCATCAAATATATGATTAAAACTTCTCGGAACATGAATGTATGTAATAGAAACAAATTGTCGTTCCAAGAGCCTTACCCTTAAGAATTTCCATAGTAACATAGGATCCCTCACCCAGTACTGACCATTCAACTGAGACACGACTAGTTGTGAATCCAGGCGGACTTCTAAAGACTGGATACCATGTGAAATAGTATCTCGAAGTAGCTCAATCATGACACTGTACTTAGCCACATTGTTAGATGTAGGACCAAGACAAGCACCTCCTAAAGACACAACTAGGTGGTTAGGTGAATAAATAACCCAGGCAGCAGAAGCAAGCTGTTGTGTGTGATGGCTAGCACCATCTGCGAACCCTAAGAACATAGGAGATTCCACTGACATCTGTCAATCAAACGGAAGCGAATTAGTAGATGCGAAAACCAAATGAAATCTAAACTATGTCCAGAAGCAACTATACAATAGTATACAAAAGTACTAGCTCGAACTAAAAGTTCAAGCATAATACCGCTTGAGGTAGAGCCCATTCCTAGGCTCCTTCAAGATGTTCCACTCATAATCCTCTAATTCATAGGCTCCTTTTTCCAAGACACGTTTCACAATGTAAGGACCATGCCACATGGGGTTAAACTTGCCTGCTCCTAGGGGCTCTTTAGCTTGGTCATATAAGAGGACCAAGTCACCTTCAACATATTTCCGAGGACAGACAGACCTATCGTACTGAACCTTGACATGATGTTTATTGGCATCTATAGCCACGGTGGCATCTCAACGTTGCTCGTCAAGTTGCTCAAGGTGGATTAAATGTTGCTCAATACCTGTCATATCAGGGAGGAGCTCTATGGCCAGTTTAAGCGAAGGGATTTCACATTCAATCGATAAAATTGACTCCACACCATGTACCAGCTAATACAGTGAGAACCCGGTGGTAGTCTTGACTGCGGTTCGATACGCCCACAAAGCAGGATATAACATAATGTGCCAATTGTTCTTGCTTTGTTGGATGGTACATTGGAGAATGGTCTTTAAAGACTTATTGACTGCCTCAACCTGACCATTCACTTGGGGATAGTAAGAAGACGAGTGTTCTTGCTGAAAACCAAGCTTGAGTGACAAATCCTCCATCATTTTGTTCTGAAAGTGACTACCATGGTCAGTGGCAATCTCTTTCGGAATACCGAACTGAGTAATGATCTGATTGAACACGAAATGGGATGTTGTAGCACCATCGGCTTTTACGATAGGCATGGCCTCAGCCCATTTGGAAAAGTAGTCCATGGCCACTATGATATGGTGATGCCCCCCAGCCGAAGTTGGGTTGCAATCCATGAAATCTACCCCCCATTTGGTGAAGAGATCAACGGTGACAACCGGATGGAGGGGTGCTGGATGTGAGCGTTTATTCTGAGAAAACACCTAGCAAGAGTGACATCTCTTTACAGTGTTTTTACAATCTTTAAGGATCGAAGGCCAAAAGTAACCAACTCGCATAATGCAGTGGGCTCTAGCAAGCCCAGATAAATGATCGCCACAAACTCTAGCATGGAAATCATTAAGCACATGCTCCACTTCTTCATGGGTCAAGCAATGACGGAGAATAGAATCATTTCCTTGACGATACAAAGTATCGCCGACAATAGTATAATCTTTAGCATGATGTTTCACATGTCGTCGCTCGTCCCGTGAATAATGCAAAGGAAACTTCAAAGTTTGGAGATATACAATGACATCCCCATACCAAGGGTCCTCTGACGAGATAAGAAACAAGTGTTCATCCACAAAGGAATCTTCATGGATGACATCCTCACCAAGTCTCAGAAGGTCGGACATAAGCTTAGCAAACACCAATGATTTCACCGACTTCGCTGAAGCAAAATCAAGATCGAACTCCTGAAGGATCACAATCCATTTATTATACTTCCCCCCTATAAGGCGTCATGATAGCACGAACTGAAATAGATTGATATGCGCTACAATTGTGGTTGTTCTAAGCAAAATATAGTGTCGTAACCGTTGGACAACATGGATAGTCGTAAGTGCCAACTTTTCCACGTGAATATATCTCAGTTGAGCGTCTACTAGATTTCAAATAAGGTAATAGATCACATGCTCGACGAGCACATCATCAACCTAAACTGAGACCATGCCAATCATCTCTTGAGACGCAGCCACATAAAGTATAAAATCTCGTGCGAAGACGGGTGGACTAAGACAGGGGCTGATACCAAAGCTTTCTTAAGGGCATCGAAAGACTGCTAGGCTCACTCATCCCAGATCATGGGGGCTTCACTCAATAAACAACTATCATAGCACATTCGATCATGGCATAAGAAACAGTACCCCTAATTTCACTAAATATTGGAAAATACCTTCCAAAATCGTTTTTTAACCCCCTCCCAATATGCCTTCCCAATTTAAAAAAACCCATATTTTCACTAGATATTGTATGTATCAATTTTTTCATTAACATTTTTTATACCCCTTTATATTTCTACTTAGTATATTGATATGATACCCCTCTTATGACCCCACGTGCATTCTGCAATGCACCTTGCTTCTTTCCATGTATATCGTGCATGCACATTACTTCACCCCCAATGCAATTACTCAACCACATATCATTATGATTTGCAACATCTAATGGTCTAATGAAGAGATAGGAGATCACTTCTTGTATGTCACTAGAGCCAATGCACATAGCACAACATTTATATTGCATGTTGGAGTTTCCCAATCGCTAACTAAGCCCGTTGTGGGCTAGGTATCCAAGCCCTCAAGGCCTATACCAAGCTCTAGGAGGCTGACTAAACCTGATCCCAAGGCCTGTAATAGGCACGATTGGTTGGGTATTCAAGCCCCCAAGGCCTATCAAGGGCCTATAACAGGTCCTGGATGCTTAGAGCCTCCCAAGGCTATTGGCAACAACTCGATGAGTGCTATTGGTAACAATTGGCTGTCAATGACCACTATCTCTCTACAATGATCGACTGGAAACCCACTTCACCACGAAACCCCTAGCCTGAAGCATGCCTCAAGACGCGATTTCCCTGCGTACTGGTAAGCTCGAGCCTTGCCTCAATCTGATTTCTCATCCGACCGTGATCTCGCCATCTCCATTTGGCAGATATTTGCCAGCCTTCCCATATAAAAAATACCCCAAAGTATTTTTGTAATGTTACATTAAATAATAAAAAACCCTTTGCCCCTTAATATATAAGCAATATAATTTTTAGATTTTCATGAATATTTAATACCGCAATATGAATGAATGTGATATTATATTGCCTTCTATTGAAGCCACCGTGTCCTAGATAAATGGTGTGTCTTTCTTCAACAAGCGCACGAAACCTTTGGTAAGATTAGCATAATTGATTACAAAGCGACGTAGAAAAGTAGCTCTCCCTTGGAGGCTCTGAAGTTGAAACAAGTTGCACGGAGGAGGCAATCGAAGTATTGCCTCAACTTTAAGAGGATTGACTCTAATACTCTTTTTCGAAACTATGAATCTTAGAAGGCGGCCTGACCTCACCGCAAAGATGCATTTATTGGGATTCAATCGGATTTTGTAGCATATACATCGAACAACTTATACTATGAAATGAGAACTCGACACAGTTCTCGTTTTTCTCTCTCCTAATTTTAATAGTTATTTTTAGTTCCGTTTCAAAAACGGGTGATACCAATATCACACATTTTCCTTTTGAGGCATTTTTTAAGGCTATAGTTGAAAAGTGGTGCTACCAGTATCATTCATTTTTTTTTCAGAGCTAAATTTACAACTATTTTGATAACCCATCCACTGTCTTTGTAAGAAAAACCAAAATTGACCTCTAAATATGGATTTTTAAATTTTTTTTTTTTTTAAAAAAAGAAAAAAAAGAAAACCATACAGATTGCAAAATAAAAAAAAAACATAACAAAATGTTTAAAAAAAATTCAATAAACAAAAACACAAAATATAAAATAAATTAAAATTAAAAAAAAAATAAAAATAAAATATATTTAAATACTTAAAAAAAATTGAAAAACTATTAAAAATAATAAAATAACAAACCACTTTAAAAAATAATGATAAAAGACAAAATTAAAAGAAACAAAAAAAACAGACAAAAAGACACTCAAATACGCAAAAAAAAAAAACACACAAAAACAAAAAAAAATCACCACACAAACACAAAAACAAAAAAACACCAAAAAACCAAAGAACAAAGAAAAACAAAAAAAAAAAACACAAAAAATACAACAAAAAAAACTCACGGAATGGGTAAGAATGGTAGCGCGATACTCAGTATCGCGCCACCACTAATGCCCGCCACCTCCACCACCGCTCCACCCCAAGTCTTGCCCACCATCTCCGCCACCTCTCCAACCCCTTATCCCTCCATTCCCGCCCCCCTCCTTATCCCTCCTCCCCCCTGCGTCACTCCTTATCACTTGAATCCCCTCCGCCTCCCTCCTCTCCCCGCGTCACTCCTTATCCCTATCCCCCCTCCTCCCCAATCACACGCCGCTCCATTTAACTTTTTAATTTTAATGTTTGTTATATAGTTTTGTGTTTTTTTTAAATTGTCTTTTTATATAGGTTTTTTTTTTAAATTTTGTATTTGTTTTTTAGATTTGTTATTTTTAATATTTCGTTTGGTTTTAAATTTTTTGTGTTTTTATATAGATTTTTTTTGGGGGGTATTTTTATTAGATTTATATTTCTTTATATTTTGTTGGTTTTTTAATTTTTATTTTTTAAAGGTGTGTTTGGTTTTTTTTTTTTTTTTCTATTATTTTAATTGTGTTTTATTAGTTATTTCTTTGTATTTTCTTTTATTTTGAATTGTTTTTTTTTTTTTTTTTGAATATTCAATTTTTTTTCTAAATATGTTTTTTTTCTTCTAGATTTTATTAGAGGTTTATTTATTTATTTTTAGGAAATGGTTTTGAAACCATGTAATTACAAAGGAAGAGAAAAAAGAGGTGACATTGCTAGCAACTCTTTTGGATTTGGGGCTTGATTTTGATATTTCCGTTGCAACGATGCTAGTTGTTTTTTCTACAATGCTATAAAAGATGTAATTTTAAGGTTTCGATTGCAACTACACCACTTGGGTTACCAAAAGGTTGTAATTTTAATCTCAAAACAAAAAAGGTTGATACCAGTATCATCACTTTTCGCTTTGGAGTTGTTTTTTGGTGTTTTTGAAGTAAAAAAGTATTTTTTATGGCTAGAGTTCTCGTTCATAGTATATAGTTCTTGTTTCATAATATAAGTGGTTATCGTTCGAGAATCCAACGGAGGTGCTTGGGGTGGTCCACTCTCTTGCGAGAATGACCGACAAGATCATCCAAGAAAACCTCCATTATACTTTTAAGGTCGTGAAAGGCATAGGTCATGGCACGGTGAAACGTCGCTCTGGTGTTTTTAAGGCCGAAGGGCATTTTATGGTATGCAAACGTACCTCAAGGAAAAATGAAAGCAGTCTTATGTTGGTCCTCGGGTTTGATTTGAATCTGGTTATACCCCGAAAAGCCGTCCATGAACGAAAAAATCTCACTTTCTGCACAAGCATCCAAGATTTGGTCAATGAATGGGGTGGAAAAATTTTCTTCTGGACACACATGATTCATGTCTCTAAAATCATTGCATACACGGATCATTCCCTGCTTCTTATCCACAGGAATGGGGTTTAACACCCATTCAGTAAGGGGAACGGGGTAGATAAAACCAGGTTTGAACAGTTTCTCCACCTCTGCCTTGATAGCAGCTACTTTCCTAGGGTTAACAACACGAAGACGTTTCCGAATCGGTTTAGCATGAGGGTACATTCTAATCTCATGTTCGACAATACTAGGGTCTATTCCTGGCATATCCTCATATGACCAGGCGAAAAATTCCCAAAGTTCAGTAAACAATTCGGTGTAAATGGCAACCTGCTCAAAAGAGCAATCATCATCGATGTAAAGATTCTCAATCTTTCTGGTAATGCGAGAGATGTTGATCGGTATAGTCGAGGAAATATTAGCAACGTTCCACTCCGCATAAATCTCATGTGAGCCCAAAAGAGCCACAGGGTGACCAACCATCTCGGCAAGAGTCGTCCTAAACTCTTGTTGCTCGGTGAGATCAAGGTTGGGAAGGAAATAAGAGCAATGGTGAATATCCTCCCAAGGCCTCTCACTACCACACATGGCATCGATAATAGCTTCATCCGAGGGTAAAGTACCATTAAGGAAATCGTTCGAACAAGATGAATCAACTGCCCAAACTGGCAGCGTAACGAGATCTTCCTCATCTGTCCGAGAAGAGAGGAGATACGGTTCTGCAGTGGCTTGTTGAATATCGTGGTAAGCAATCTCAGCAACAAACAGTGGCATAGACATCCCAACATGTGCAATGTGTCCAGACGTAGAACTCGTGGACGGTAAAGTCCATGGATCATCAAAATATGAAGTATGGAACGGTACATTGTGCAAAGGAGGAGACGCATTGTTGGAAATGGTTCCAATAAAATTAACGGGTGCAGGGAAATCATAGGATGCCACCAATGAAGAGTACATACCAACACCCATGTTCCCAGTTTCCAGCTGAGAATTTGTAACCTGCGGGACTACGGATCCCATGGATGCTATGGGAAGAGGATTAACGAAGTCCAACTGATCGATTGTCACAATCTTGCCTTCGTGGGGAAAGCAAATAATTATGAATAAAGTAGATGTGACAACTTTCATAGCATACATCCAATTCCGACCCAGTAAAAGGTTGTAGTCAATGGGCACATCAACCACCTCGACTTCAATAGGCATAAGTTTACCTCCCAAGCGGACAACAAGGGAAGGGATAATCCCATGCAGCTTAAATGACCAACCGTCAAATGCAATGAGCATGGTTCTAGACATGAGTAGAGGAGGAGAGCTAAGAGCTTTCCAACAAGTTAAAGACATCACTGACACGGAAGCACCTTCGTCAACCACCATTTTTTTGACCAAATTATGAAGGCACTCCACATGGATTTGAAAAGCAACATGGTAAGGTAAGCGAGGTTGAACATCAGTAGTGTCAAACTTGATAACGTTGGGACTCCCTCCATCCTAAACTCCTAACGCACTCAAAAGGGCATGCCTTTGAGAATGACACGCCTGTAAAACTTCAAGAGCTGACATGGCACATGGAGTTTGGCCCAAATATTCTACAATGGAGTAGTTTTGGGCGGCTCTAGCATTGGGATATGCATAGAGCGCTTAAGAACACCTTTTGTATCCACAACATAATAGAGGGCTTCTTGATATGCAAGGAATTATCAAGAGGAGGGGGAGGCTCACTCCCCATATTAGGTTGTGGTGCACCATAGTCACGTTGATGAGTAGCAACACTAATCTCCTATTGAACCGTATTCATGTATCCATAACCACTAGTATTGGAAGAAGATGTTGCAGTCTCATTAGGTCCATAACCAGTGGCAAGAGCATGTGAAGCCATGTTTTGATGACGAGGAAGGGGATCCTTCAACACAGCTAGTCTATGTGCATGATGCTTCGATGCTTCTTCGATTCGAGGACACAAGTGAGTAAGATGATCTTCCCCACAAAGTTTACAAGGAAATTTCACCTTACGCCTAGGTTTACGGTCCTCAACAACATTTTCGCCTTCCCGAGGAGGGTTGGCATTCTCCTTACGAGGGGTGTTGCGATTACTATTATTATTCCCATTGTTTCCACCCTTACGGTTATTTATCCCCTTCTTCTTACCACCAGGTTGGTGGTTATTTGATGGGTTCGTCGATTGCACACTGTGTACATCGGACAATAGGGTGGAAGTGGACAAGGTGTGAACCTGTCCGGGAAGAGACTGGTTAAGGGAAAATTTTTGCATTTGATTAGCCACCAAATCTACAGGACGAGTACTTGCGGATCCCACAATGCCATCGACATGCGGTCTAGAAACTAACTTGGGCTCATGTCGTATTCGTGGTGTGTTAAGAATAATATCGTACAAAATGCCAGACTGAGAGTATAATAAATCTAACTGCTGGACTTTTAAGATGGCTTGTTCCTCAGTCACAATGCCAGACATCGAAACATCCTTAGAAATATATGGAAGTAAAGACTTGAGGAACCATTCCAACAGAAAGTCTGGACGAATGTTGGCTTTCACTAATCTCTTCTGTTGATGCCACTCTTAAATGTGGCAGAAATATCTGTGGCCTTATTCTGACGGAAGGTAGACAAAAGTTCAGTACCAGTATCATAACGAACTGGCAACTGGAAATGGTCCAAGAAAACCAAATCAATCTCATTGAAACCCCTATAAGTGCCCCCAGGCAACTCAACATACCACTTCACGACAGCCCCGATGAAGGTGCGTTGAAATAGTCGCAATCGAACGGAGTCATGATTCAACAAGTTGGACGAGCACCAAAGGTGAAAGGTAGTGACATGGTCACCCGGATCTTCACAACTCTTTCCCTCAAACTTAGGAATGTCCGAAGGGAGCTTGGTAGGGACTGGAGGCAATTAGGGCCGTGACACACTGTATCATTCATGAGCTTCGAAAGATCCGAAAGATTCAAACGTGCAAGGAATGGGAGTTGCGGCTAGAAAGCTTGATTATAAGCCCCCATAAAAGGTTGGTTGTACAGAACCGAATTATAAAATGGACCATAAGCTTGACCATGACTAGGAAAATGTTGATTATACGGTCCTAACTGACCATAAGCCTAACTATGGCCATAAGGTTGATAACCTCCTCTGGCCTGACCCGTGTGAGAGTAAGCAGGTATGTATGTGTTTTGAGCACTGTATTGAGGTGGATTATACTGGTGGCCAACACCGACTGTGTTGTAGTAAGGGTTGCCACCATAATTATGGGGCATATACGTACTATTCATAGCAGGAACCATGTTGTAATGACCATGATTATAAGGTATATTCCCACCCCCTACATAAGCATTATGAGAAGCGTGAGTAGTCGTGTGGTGACCATAAGCATGAGATGTATTCCCAAACCCAACATTGGTCTTACTAGTATCAGGAATGGTGGCATTATGACCATGAGGATGAGATATATTCACACCTCCTACATTAGCATTACTAGTAGTGGCGGTAGACGTAAAGCTATGCAGTATGTGTCCACCCCCGTGATTGGAAGGAGTGTTAACATTCGCGAAATTGGTCCTGGGTTGACAGGTAGTGGAATGTGTATTAGGTTGTGGATGGCGAGTTGTGTTGCGAACAGTGTTCCTATTAGGTTGGGTAGCCTTAGGAGGAGGCCGTCTTCCAACATTTTCATTGTTAGGAGGAACGTGACCAGTCCCCATACTATGTGTGTGAGTGGAAAAAGTGGTGCCCCCGGCGAGGGTATTGCCCCCAATGGATGCAGTGTTACTAACACCATGACTAGTGCCAGCATGACTACCAAAAGCAGTAGAATGATCAATTGTGTTGTAATTAGGAATACCATAAGACAACGCGGTAGGGTTAACCGTAGGGCCTGTTTCATCATCTAACTCTGGCATCCCATATAAATAATTATGTGGAAATGAAGGATCGAACGGGTCATCCTCGGGTGGATTCGGATCGAAAAAACTAGGTTGGGTCTGGGGTGGATCAGGACCAAAAAAACTAGGATGGGTCTTAAGTGGATCACCCCACCACACCTCATGAGGAGTGCGGGTGTCTGAAGTGTGTTCGACTCTACCCGATGGACTAGTAGGGATTTCTCCCATGCCAGAATGTGCAGTCATAGCGTCAATGACGTATGTTTCATAAGAATCTGAAGACTCGGAGGGAGCTTGCCGACATCCCCTCTCGACATGGCATGAAAGTTTGGCAGTTGGTAAACCAACCAACCGACGAGATCGGTGGAGAGCAGGACTCCGCGCCACGATATGTCCGGAGAGACTATAAACTCAAAACATCCCCTAATGGTCAAACTATCGATCAAAAGACAGAAAATCAAGAGCATAGACCAAGAGAAACTACATCCAAGAGCAGACAAACAGAGTGGCTAAATGAGCTCCCGACACTAGAGCCGATATATCTCGCCTAAGAGAGGCTTGAGACTTCCAAATTGTAGCTGAAGGTAACAAAATCAGTTATAACGGTTCCCAGGCTTCACTATGTGCATAGGGTCAAGTCCCTATACAATGACAACTGTGATGTCCAACCCCTATTTGACTCGGGATACAAACAACATAACTACTGCAAACACCCCATGCGATACTAGGTAAAGTAACTATGGTCACTGCAATATAACCAATGCTCAGGGGGACATTTGTAGGTGGGATCCTCGTATGGGCAGGGTAGCTAAGCCCGAAGCATAAGAAGACGAACCTCCGGTACCTGCATGTACGAACAAACCCTCGAAATATCTCCCACATTCAGCCGGTATTGGAGGGATATCTCCGCAACCAACCTCCCATGACCTCGTGCTTAACTCTGGTCTGAGTAGAGCTTGCTGAGAATACCAATGTATACCATGGATTTCACCACTCCTTGGTCAGACACATAATGTTTCGTCTAGTAGTCTTGGATTGTTTACTCACAATGATTTATTCCAAGACTCTAAACCTATACTAGTTGGTGTACCCTATAAATAAAATAATTCTAATCAATTTTAAGATTAAGCGTTAATTTTAATGGCTATGGTTACTCAAAGGATATGGTCGTGAAACTAGTGATTTATACGACTCAATAGTATGCAAAATCACGAAACTCTAGACTCATCTATCCAATAAAAAAAATGCCACTAGAATGAGAATCAATCCAATGGTTTCAAAATAAAAATGCAACTCTTTTATATTTTCAATGCACAAACATAACCTAAATGAAAGCAGCAAGCACTCAATGCAAAATGCAGTACATAAAAGTAATTTTTTTTTTGTATTTTCACTTATAAGCAAAAGCAAAATGCAATTTTTTTTTTTTTGTATTTTTCAATATAATGAAATGAAAAATGCACTCGCAATCTCACTATTCAGTTACAGAAATGCACAGGAGATCACTTAGACAACTTAGAAGATCCTAAATAGTAAGACTTAGCTGATGGAATGAGCTAAAAAATTGAAAATGGGTAAAAACCAATGAGGCTCAAAACCAAGAGAAAAGAGGAGTTCTGGTCACAAACAAGGCTTGGAACAATAAGGAACAAGGCCAAAGAAGACTTAGGAATACTCAGAATCAACCCAACAACAACCAAAGGCCATAAAACAATCACCCTCAGAGTTGTACGCTACTATCGAAGGAATACCTACAGGTACCCGTGGGCTATAGTGCAGACAGAACCAGGTAGACGCAGGAAGAACTAGGCTCACCTGTGTACAAGGAAAAGAAAATGAGCAGAAAAGGAGTACAATGGCTCAAAAAAAGGGTGTTTTCTATAGAGTATCCTAAAAGCCAATTAATGACTCAGAGACTCGACACACAACAACTCTAAATAAGGACTAATGCTTAAAAATCCCCAAAAATGGATGTTCTCCTGAGCAGAGTCACCATTTCTGTGTTGGAGAAAACTTCCTATGGCTTGGGGTGGACCACAACAGACAGCTGACTACCAGAAATTCACTCAATTCTCAATGCTATGCTATATAAATGACAATGTTAAGATAATGAAGAATATAACCAACCTCGATCCAAAGGTTTGATGTAGATCCCCGTTGGAGTTTTCAACTCATGCACTTGAACCTACAAATTAGTCTTGACAGCCAATATACAACAAGCGCATATAATATATAAACGACATTAACATCATCAATAGTAATAGTCCATGATATTATAAGTAAATGCAACCTATTGTAATATAAACAACATTCACAACATTAATGGATGAGAATAGGAGTATTGCTTTTTATAAATAACAAGAAGTACAATGTGATATGACCTCTTGCCGACAACCAATTTGAATGAAGATTTGGGTCTCCCCACTTGTGCCTCCACCACTTCAATCCTCCATGGAATGGCAAACTCAAACTATGATAGGAGTTTGGAAGGTGAACATAAAGGGTTCACAACTATAAGGATCAATCAGTGTAGACTCAATATAGGGAAAAAATCCACTACAATTATCTTGTTCTCTCTTTCTCCTCCCGTCCATATGCCATATGTGCTAAATATATAGTTCTCTCAAAGGTAAGTGAAAGGACACATCGAGGTATTTCGAGGAAATGGAGGGCCAAAGGTCACCCTATGACTGCTTTTTGGGAGTAAAAAGTAATTAACTAGTGACTTTTACCATTTTACATGCTACCCGCGGGCTGTAGTGATGCAACTTGTGGCTATGCCCACTGTAGTGATACGACTAGTGTACAGGGAAAAAAATAGGAAAATAGTGTGTTTGAAGGATATAAAGTGGATCTGAGTCAGTAAAATGGATCCTGTAGGCCAAAGAGTGTTGATGCTCACAAGGTGGAAAATTACGTTGTAACAGTGAAACGCTTGGTGGGAGGTCCCTTTCGGCGTGCGATGGTTAGCAAGATAATCTCAATGATAGTGAAATGGTCGGTGGGCTCTACCATAACTTTGGTGAAACGAACAGCAGTATAAGCGCTAAGAGCTGCGACCGGAATGTTGCAACAGGAAGTGAACAAGAAAAATAAAATTACGAAATGGTCAGTGATAAATAGCTCGAGGCACTTCAACCGGTCGACAAAAATTAAGCCAAAGGACAGTGCAACGGTCGGAAAATAAAAACTTAAGACGATGCAATGGTAGGAAAAAAGAACAATGGAACTGCGACTGATCGACGATGATAAAGGAAAATATTGCGACCACTTCGGTGAAAGAAAAGAAAACAAGGTGCGACTGCTTCGGCAAAAGTTAAACTAAAAATCCCCAAAACTGTTGTCCAAAGATAAACAAAAAAACGCAACCAATTCAGTGAAGGGAACTTGAGTTTTGACTTAGCTAAAAAGACAACTTTTCTTGAAGAGTTTCTAAGAAAAACCAAGGGTCAAAAGATGGACTTTCAAGAGACTACAAACTCTAAAAACAAAATTAGGGGCCCTATAATGTTTTGAAAATTACGGGGATCAGGTTGCAGCAGCAACACCTCCATACACTTCCTCACTGAATTCTCAAGAATTAATGGTTCAATGTTCCTCTTATTTCTACTTGACCTTCTTCCCTCAAACTCCTCTTCAGGACTATAAGGTCTTTGTCCTTCCTCAAAATCCATCTCCAATTTCTAACCTCGTACTAGTGAACTTGTATTTGTTGAATCTCTAATCTTCACAGGTTTGAGTAAAATATCATTTTAGATGCCACACTGCTTGCTCAATCATTCACTGGGAACTACAATGTGTTCATTATCATCCATTTGTTAGAAACCCACACATTGGCATAAGTTCCTTATTAATCAAACTACTTCTTCTTCTTAGTTATAAAGTAACAATCCAACTTTTCTAAGTTACAATCTTCCTAACTTGACAAGAGTTAGAAATCCTTCCTAGATTTCTCCTTACTGGCTGGATATCAAGTCCATAGTCATCCAAGGATAAGAATTTAATTAAATAACTCACATGTGAAACTATATTAAGGTGCATGCATCCAATTTATCTAATGTAAATGCATGTTTAGAGAGTGACTTGTAACTTCACAAAAGGCCCAACATCTACAGTGTTGAAACCTTCACCTCTAATACCAATTTGTAGTGTCCTCGACCCCAAACTAAGGTCAAAGGAACTAGAGGTCAAGGATAAAGGATAAAGTAAATATTATACAATGGAATAAAGTGGCCTAAGGTTAGGCCAACGAGCCATTCCACCTGAACTTAGCTTTATGAAGTCTATGAAAATCAAACATGACATTTCCCAAATGTGCATACTTATTAAGCATATCAACATTGTTAGAATATGTAATGATGACTTATGCGATATATTGTTAAAATATCATTTAAAGGAATAAAATAACTCTAATATTATAAAATAGAGTTATCCCATATACATCATTGTAATTATATCCTTTCTAACCATTCTCTATATAAAGAGGAGGAAATTCATTTATCTCACATGTGTTATGGGATGTATTGTAATCCAAACATCTTGGTATATAAGAGAGGTGGAGACCTTTTGGGTATGTCTTGATTGTAGTTCATCACACATCACATGTTATGTATGTCATTTACACAGACATGATTGTGACATGATTAAGTGATGGAGATTGATGTGATGCATATGTGAGGATTCCATGTAATATTGGAGATCTATCTCCATAATAATGGAATATGCAACCCTTCCTGTGGACGTAGCCCATATTGGGTGAGCAACGTATATTGGTGTTCTCTTGTTGTTCTCATTTTTCTATATTTCATGTCATACTTTATGTTGCTTGGTAGATAGAAGGATAGACTAGTAATGCTTTCCTTAGTTTATATTGTGTTATGATATTATTTCATATGTTCACATTATTCTAACATGGTATCAAAGTTGGTTGCTATGCTCTACTTCTTCGGTAAAATTTTTATTTTTTTATTTTTAAGCAAAATATGTTCATGATTTTACTTGGGATCTTCATTTTTTTGTGGTTTTGTGACCTGATCTATAATACTCATGTGGTAGTTTTCCAGATCTGGTATTTTTCTACATATTTGAGTTTTTTCTCTCATAACCCTAAATTTGTTGTGTAGATTTTTGTAGGAATTGTTTCAAGGGTCTCTTGATGTTTTTTCTGTAGATTTATATTTTCTTTGGATTCTCCTCAAGGAGATCTATATTCTGGTTGTCAGATATGGTGTTTTTCATCTAAGTTTGGTAGAATTTGTGTAGGTTTTCGTCAGCGAATTAATCAACACTGTTTTCGGCCTAAAACTGGACATTCATGAATTTTCTTCACAAAAAGCACGTGTAACCACAATTTTACTTAATGAAAACCCGCGATTATATGGTAGACCTGTGACTTTTAGTGTACAGACCCATGTGTGATACGACATACTTGCACCTACTCTACTGTAAACTTGCGCTTACTTCAGTATACCTGTGACCCTCTTGTGCAGAACCTGCACGTGCTTCGGCATAACCGTGACTTCATGGTGCAAAAACCCACGAGTATCATATCTAACTGCGACCTTGGCACTTTTCTGTCTTTTCTCATATCAGATCGGTAAATTTTATCATTTTTTATTCATATCTTATCTTTAAATTCTTGTCATGAGCTTCTTGATCTCTTTGCATTAGGGTTTTTGTTCGTATTCATCATGTTTACAAAGGTTGTCTTAATCTTTTTTATGTATCTAACCTTTTTTGTGTGGAATATGTTTTGACATTTTCAGGGGCATGGATCTCTAGTATGGTAATGGTGATATCAATAAATGAACCTATGTTGAGGACTTAGTTGGTTCATGACTATATTTTCATATCTATAAGTGATATCATTGTTTTATTTGATCAATTTTTTTTGCTCAATATTCTAATGTGGTCTCACTCTTCTAATAATGATAGTGATGCTTCTATATGTGTTATCTTCTTATCATTATTTGCTTTATTGTTGACCTTTGTGTAAAATCATTTTCATTGTTTTTATAAGCAATCTCTTTATGATCATTATATGATCTTGCTAATTAATTTCTTGAGTAAAATCATTTTTTTTTTTAATCTAAGTGATATCATATTTTTGGCTTGTCATAAGTTATTTAATTTTGGTATAGTTTCTTTTTCATGTATTGCAGAGATTGTATCTAGTTCCTTTGTTGTTTGTCTCTAACATTCCTATATGGAAGCACTGACATGTGTTGTTTATCTCTAACGTTCCTATATGGAAGCAATGGCATTTCCAGGACATTTCATTTCTTGCATATTTACATTATGAATGAACCCATGATTATGGCCATTAGTGACTTGTCATTTCATAATTTTTTATAAGTGATATCATGGGCTGATCATAATTTTCTATATGTTGATCACATTAAACATTTTTTTTATCTATTTTCATATATATCATGTCATGTTTATTTCGATCATATTTTACTCAATATTTCTATGGCTTTGAGCAATCTTATAATCTTGAAATATTTTTCATGAGCATCTTGTTCTTGTTGCAATGGGATTTATATTCTCATGATTGCAAAGGTTTCCTTGTTCCCCCATGTCTCTAACGTTCCTATATGGAAGCATTGACATGTGTTTCTTGTCTCTAATGTTCCTATATGGAAGCATAGACATTTTTCAGGGCATTCATCTTTTTCATATTAACATGTTTTCAATAAGAAAGGAACCTATGCTAAAGATTAGTTGCTGAATGACTATATTTTTCACATATTTAAGTGATATCTTGGCTCATTATTCTATCTTGGTATCTATTATGCTCACTCATGTTCATGCTCCTCTATTTATTATATCATGTGATTTATCATATCTTATGCTTTTTGGGCTTGTCATGTTTATTATATGCTTTACTCTTGGAAGTTCTTTTATGCAGATTAGCTATCTATGTTGTGGGATAGCTTGTTTTTTCTATTCCTTCCTTGTTTAATTAAGCATATGATGGTTGCGGATCTCTGGTTTTTCAGCATTGTTCCTCTTTTCAACTTATCCTTGACTGCAACAAAGATGGTTGATGTTAAGAAGGAAGGTAATGTTGAATTTTATCATACTATATCACCATATTTCAGTAATGTTGTATGATGGACATCCATCTTCTACTGTTTATTCACCTTTCAACTGGGTTGTGAAGATTTTCTGCTTGGCTCATGTTTCGATGGATAACCCATTCGGGTCTTGTATTCGCAACGTAATCTTCAGTAACAACTCTCTGAAGACTGTTTTGATGTATGGATCTAGGATTCTTGTATTCGTGATGCAGTCTATTGCATAGTTTTTTCAGCTATCAGGTGAGTTACAGGTTGTGATGAGTTTGCAGCCACATGTTCTATTGTATTGGCCATACACTGTTGTGTTGTGCAAATGTTCATCATATAACTTGGTTCATATGCAGTTTCATGAGAAGCGGATGTTGTGTTCATCAAGTCCATGAGGTGAAGTGTGTTTTTATTTGCATCTTATGGAGCATTCTGGAAGTTTTCATCAAGGGGGATGTTGGTGTGTTTCCAGCTTCCTTCCATTTATATTCTTTCTCACAGTCATCATTAATGGGGAGTGCTAGAATATGTAATGATGACTTATGTGATATATTGAAAAAATATCATTTAAAGACATAAAATAACTCTAATATTATAAAATAGAGTTATCCCACATACATCATTGCATTTATATCCTTTGTAACCATTCTCTCTATAAAGAGGAGGAAATTCATTTATACCACATGTGTTATGGTATGTATTGTAATCCAAACCTCTTGGTATATAAGAGAGGTGAAGGCTTTTGGGTATGTGTTGATTGTAGTTCATCATGCATGACATGTTGTGTATGTCATTTGTACAGACATGATTGTGACATGATTAAGTGATGGAGCTTGATGTGATGCATATGTGAGGATGCCATGGAATGTTGGAGATCTATTGCATAATAATGGAATATGCAACCCTTCCTCTGGACATAGCCCATATAGGGTGAACCATGCATATTGATGTTCTCTTGTTGTTCTCATTTCTCCATATTTTATTTCATGCTTTATGTTGCTTGGTAGATAGAAGGATAGACTAGCAATACTTTCCTTAGTTTATATTGTGTTATGATATTATTTCATATGTTCACAATATTGTAACAAACATTGTATTTCATAATATGAATTCACGATATTTAGAATCTTCAGTAAGATCATGAATATGTAATTAACTCAAGTAATAGTAAGTATCTATTTTTTTTTAAGCTAGAATCGACATAAGTACTAATTATTGCAATTAACATTTGCTTGCATAATAATTGTCTTCCATATGAGGGTTACTTATCAATTCCATGGCGTGTGTGCTGGTAGCAGTGGTCAAGCAGTAAGTAAGAATATCATCAAAACATAGCCACAACCACACAAACCAAAGAAAAGGAAAAGGGAGAGGCTGCCAACTACAACCTCCAAAATCAATCTCGTGGATGTCCCCTACAACCAAATTTCATGAGTATAATTTAGATTGAATGGTTTCCTTCCCTCTAGCCATCAATCACCATTACAAATAGGATTTTCCATAACATGATCAGATCTACAATATTACAATCAGATAATCAATACGAGTGCTCGTAATCATAAGACATGGTGTGTTAGCTTCACTGCCGAAAACACTGTTGTCGAAAATAGCCATAACTTGGTCATCCAGAAATATTTTCGAGTGGAAAAAAAGGTGTTCCTCACTAGAAATGATTCTCTGGACGCAAAAAAATAGGTATCATGAACCATAAATGAAAATAAATGGGTGAACTAGAACCTATGTTTGTACCACTCTCATCACCGTGAGAGTTGCATTCATAAACCATGAAGGAGGAGAGAAATAATAGAGGATAGAGAAGTCTCATGGGAATGCAACATATCGAGGGCCTTTCACCCTACATACAAATACTGAAACGTAATCCATAAACGAATCCAGAATTCATTTCAGCGTCCATGGAACATAAACATGGTAAAATATCATAAATAAATATATGAACAAACATTTATCTTTGATGGAAACTAGTTGCAGTAGGGCACATTTCCTCCTAGTTGTAGACACAATCAAGCCTTCCTAACTTGAACAAGTCACCCTCGAGATGAGACTACATATCCACAGGTATAGGCACACTTATTCTAGAAACTCTCATAACTACCTCTTCTGAGAACAACAATGCTTCCCATTATTAATTTTTTGTCTATCTCCACTGCCTATTGGGTCACTGTCCCATTTACTAGCTTCCTGTATGAAAACCTGGAATACTAGAGTGATATGGAAGCAAATGGGTCGTTACAATCCACCAAACTAGCTATTCAGAATGGACAACGGACTACTCCTCTCAAGGATCCTACAACAAACACTTAGTCTCCTTATAATCCCCACATAGTCCCAAGACTGTTAGCACTCACAACACAGTCATATAGCATAATCCAAGTGATCTAGAGATCAATATTCGCTTCAACAAGGAGAATGCATATGGATTTATAGCACAAGGATGCCAACTCTAACCGAATGGGATCAACTTGAATTAGAGAAAGAGGTAATTTTAAGCTTCATGTGATATCCCCATTTTGACCCCATTGCATTAAAAAGGTAAATGATGTAAATATGCTAGTGTGAATTCCTAGTGTGGATCCCAAGGCCAAGGCCTGACTAGTGAATGGATAGGCATGTATGATGTTATATTTTATTTGGACCGTTTGGTTGGATTTTATGCCGACTTAGAGTATATGTAAATATTATGTGCATAAATAATAAAATGGTCCAACAATGGCTGTGTAAAGAGCACCAAAGGGGCTATGATTCCACCAGAGGGGAAGAGGAAGGAGGGCTATGAGAAACCAAATCCTATGCTGCTAGGTGTCAACCTTAGAACTCACCAAAAATTCTGTCATGTGATGGGAATAAGCCAACTATATCCTTTTTTGACCATTTTCCAATCATTAATTGCACATGTGAGGTTGGTGGGAAAAGTCACTTCTTGTAGTTATTGAAGCATGCGGGATTGTGACATTTATGTCAGCTGTGAGCAGTCCTATTTCTTCTATGGTCAGAATCCATTTCAACTATCTTTTCACCCTTGCCTCATATCCTTAGAGTCAACACTCTTTTGATCATTATTCCATTCTCATTCTATGGCATGCAAGCTGCTACACTATGTAGAGTCATTCCATTGTTGTTGATGTCCATTTTTACTAGACTGTGTATTAAACCCATACATTCGAATTAGAAGACAGATGCATTTTTGGAAGGGAAGATAGAAGCCTGTAGGCGTTTCCTTCGCCTTAGTGGACTCATAGCCCAACTTGGGGGTGGCCTCCCAACAAAAAGAGTATATGCTGGACAAAGTGCCTATGGTTGGGTGGAAAAGAGATCTTACACAGCCAGTTGGTTGGATCTGTGTTGAATAAAGATAAGTACTCTCATGTATTTGAATCTGAATTGTTTTATTTGATGCCTGTAATGTTTATGCTTGCATTTGCTTGCTAGATGTGTGTTGATAGATTTTAAATTCCAAAGTACATTTTGTTTGTTGAAAAATTGTATTATGCATTTGCGGCAAATTATTAGAGCCCCGGTTTGGCCAACGTCCCCTCCCAATGATCGGATTGGGTGAGGGGGACGTTACACTTCATCATGGAGACTTAACTCGAATTAGTGAAGTGGTGGATTTGTTAGGAGATTCCCTTTCCTATATTTGCATAATGAGGAGGAGTTACCAAAAACCAAGGTCTGGAGGCCAAGAATATCTCAAGGAGGGTGCACTAGTCATCTGAGGTGAGAGAGTGAGTCCAATATGATCGTAAAATATTTGTAAGCACAAAAATACAGAGCATCTCCATGAATAGAGGAGTGGGGTGCACTTATGGAGGTTGAGGCTAAATTCTAGCTTGTGGAAGCTAAAATTGAGCTTGCAACTCCTAGAATCTAGGGATAAGGTTCATAAATGACAAAAAAAACATAAATGGGAGTGAATCTCTCCCTAGGAGGGCACAGTAGGCAATAGGGGCCCAGTAAGGTATGCATAAGGTGCAATAGTAACTCCATAGTCCATAAAAATAAAAAAATAAGGTTCGTTGTACAATGTTTGTGTGACCGACACTACTAATGTCACCAAGGTGCAAAATGAACTAGGATGGACAACGCTTATCCAATAACAAGTTCTAAGGTGCTAGGGATGTCCCCCATTCCCCCTCACACTGTGAGATCCATGGTCTCCCATACTCTTTTAGTTTCCTTTGCTAAGCCAGTTGTTTAATTAATCAATAAAAACAACATTTGAAGATAGCAGCAATGCCAATAATAACATTAACATTAATAGTAATTCCAAAATCCAACGTCATATCATCAAACAATGATCATAAGTCCATAATCACATTAACATGCAAAAGAACATAAGTTCACAGTCACATAAAATATCATAAATCATGGGCTTAACAAGTGGGGTATTGCAACACTCCACTTATCTTGAAGATGAAAGGAACATTTCTAAATAGAAAATGATATTGAACATTAAATAAAATGAGAAGAGAGTGTTAGGCATTAGGGTAAAATCTAAAACTAACATAAAGAATTTTTATAATGAGAAAGTTAGGTAAAAGGTTAATAATTAATCATTAACTAAAAATAAATGATATATTTTTTTAATAAATGGAAGAATATGATTAATTAATAAATGGGTTTGTAGATTAACCTATATATAATTAAATAATTTTTATAATATTAAGAAATAAGAAAGAAGGTAGAGTCCTTTAAAATAATAAATTAAAATGCTATAATATAATAGTTTATGGACTTATGGTCCGTTACTTCAGGTGTACCTCCTCCTTTATTTGAAACCTCCCATTACCAAACCTGGAATCCGCACTTCCTCCAAAAGGCAATGAAGTTCTTGCCATCACCTTGGTTCGACATAGAGTCATTGCACTCTCACTTTCAAATTTCCACTTAAAAAATTATTCACTTCAATTGTTTTATAAAATATAATATATACTTTGAAATGATAAATATAATTATACTATTTAATGGTATATATTTATGATAAATATATTTATACTATTTTCTTAAACAATTCTTTTGAACGTGGTTTCCACCTAAACCACTGAAAATTCTAATAATCAAAGTTAGCTTTGAAAATTTCTAATATTTCCATTATTTTTTATGTTATCTCAATCATACAATGAATCCAAACCTTAAAGGAGCTCTTCCAGACAATAAACGTGCTTCCTTTGGACACAATTTTCCATAAAATGCTATGCTATGAGGGCCCTCGCATGATAAATTTATTTGGTTTAAATCTAAACCGTCCAAGGCTATTTCTAACCAATAAATTTTACAAATTTCCACATATTAGTATGATTGCGTATCCCGTTGGATCTAGAAAATAGTTTTCCATTGCGTGCCGGCTTCGGATGGATTTCCGTTTGAATATGGTACATAGTTTTCCATCCGAGTGCCTTATTATATTATTCTGTGTTTGCTGATGAAAGTATTTACTCTTTTAAGTGTTTGCTGATGAAAGTAGTGCCGTAGCTTTGTTGGAGACTGAAGAAACAGTCTTGTTGGACACGGATTAAATAAAGGTAGCTGACGTTAACGTAATACAGAATAAAACTATTCACTTCAGTACATCACAGCTGTTTTCATCTATTCAGTGAACATGGATGAATCTAGAATCACGCACAAAAATAAATAAAAATGTATGGTTCTCCTTCATTTTCATTAGCGTAATGTTGTGAACTATCTGCTCTACTTTTTACATTCGCACGCCATAAAAGTATTTCAAAAGTTCGGTTACAAACATGTTGTAGAGTTATATATAAAGAGACAGCGCGCTGGGTTCGGAATATGTGAACGAAAATCAATTTGAAGGATTAAGCAGAAGCGAGCAGAAAGGTATGAGAGATATCACGGCAGCTTGTGATTCGAGGGCTCTATCAGGATGGAAGAGACCAGCTCACATATTGCTCCATATGTGATGAGCGGAGCTGCTTTCATGATGGTATTGATAGCCATTGGTTTTATCTTTCTGGTTTGCTCCTGCCGGAAGGACACTCACAATACTCAATCGGAGGAAAATAACATGAGCTCATTGCAGCCTGGAGAATCGAATATTTGTTCAGATGATAAAGACGAAAAATTATTTGTGATTATGGCCGGTGATGCCATGCCTTCCTATATTGCTATGCCATCCTCTCTGCCTGTAAAATGAAAGCGCAAGCACATTGTGTGTAGATCTCTTTTGACTCTGCTGTGAAACAAAAAAAAATGTTTCTATTTACATATCTTAAATGTTTCTATTTATAGAAAGATATATGTTACAATTCATGTGGATTTATCATTTAGTATTTAGTTTTGGGTAAATTTAAAATGGGATGCTAGCTATGTACAAATTGTTTTGTGTAGTATAGTTTTAATTCTTTACTTATTTGAATCTATAATTTTTCTTAGGAGGAAATATGGGTTCTTGATTAAATTTATTAGTTTAAAAAAATTTAAGAACTATTTTTAACCATCAACATAATATACAAATATCATATCAAATGCTATTATTAAATATGTAAACTACTTTTAATTTAGAAATTGTATTTTCATTTAACCCTTCTAAAATCAAAGTTATAAAAATAATTGTAATTTAACTCAAAATTGAAAATAGTAAACCAAAATAACAAATGACTAAATACGTCATTATAATTTCAAGAAAAAGTAATAATAAACAATTTTTATCGTTTCAATGTGATAGATTATATTAAAAAATAAATAAGCACTTATCTATGCTCGTTTTCTGTAAGGAATTTCAAAGTATTAAAAATGATAATGTGAATCTTAAGTCACAATGTTATAATCAAACATTTTTGTGGACACCATTATAAGAGAGAATTTGTTCTATTCTTCTATATGATGAATGAGGACTACATATTGGATTCATATATTGAACATATTATAATCATGCTTAATAATTGGAGTCATCTCATTCACGCGGTTTTCACAGACGTTCATGTTTGTAAAACTGGAGAATCCGTGTTGAAGACTAACCCTCACCATTTTGGGCTGAGTAGCACAACCCATCTTCAGGAGATACCAAAGAGTCTCAATTTCAATATTAGGTCAAAAGCTGATTTATAAATAGTTTTGAGTCATGTTTATTCTAGATCTTGTTACAAAAGAATAAATTCTAATATACCTTAAGGCCTTTTTTGAAGGGTGGTAATTTTATCAAAACATTAAAAGAGCCATGAGGAGATCCTAAGTGATTTATGGTTCTAGGAACATGAAAATATTGCATGAGTGCATCCATTTCTTATAATTTAGGCTAAGATGTCAATGATTTGGAGCTTCCTAAGGTCCATACTAACACAATTAAAGAAATCAATCATCAATGCCAACAAAAGGAAATTGCTCATCAAGACCAATGAGTATGTTATATGTTATTCTTGTTGAGGACGTTGATTTCTAACTAATCTCTCAAACCATGTGAACATGTGTGATAGAGTGGATGTTAGAGCATAATCCTTAATGCATATAATTGATGATAACTTCAATTATGTTACTTTTTCCATAACTTTCTTAATATTCCCAACTAGGCATAAAAAATGTTGCTCCAAGCATCAAGTTTGTAGCTAATACATCTTATAGATCGTTGGCCTAGGATGAAGCTAAGTAAAAGCTACCTATTTGGCATTTTCAAATATTCGACACTTTTAAAGTATCATCACATTGAGGTCAATGTTGCTACAAATGAAAAGAAGAATGTGAATGAGTGTGACAAATAAACATACATGGAATTGGGGAAAGGGGAATGATCATAGGAGTGAGAAATTGATGTTGTAGAAAAGTGAATGAATAGAATCTTTATTCTAACTATTATAATCACAATTTTAGGATTTATGATGTTTGACTAAGTCTATTTTTTGTAGGATCATATGTAAACTTAATCAAGAACATACAAGCTATCATTGATCTTAATAGAATTCATTATCTCTAACAAAACCATTAACATAGTTTTGTGTCAAACAAAGGGAAGTAATGTATTATATTGACGATGAGCTTTAGAAAACCTATACAAGCTTGGTGGGTGTTCCCATGAATATGGGTAACACTTTTTGGAGATCCATAAGGGTAGATTGCCCCAAATAATAGCTCGACCTTTGGATGGCTCCCACTGTGATGTGGTTATGTTCATTTCTTTGACCATATCACAGTACACCTTTTTTGACACCCCTATAGACATCTTTCGGATATCACGTGGTTCTTCCTTTGGAATTTTAGCAATCTTCCTGAGAAATGAAAAGCACTTGATGAAAAAATCAATTAATATTTATATGAAAATAAGAATAGAAAAAATATTAAGTAAAGTATTCGACTAGTATATACATATTATTGAAAACAAATTAGGAATAATACCTTCTATATTATTCCTTCTTGTTATTGTATGTTTTTTCCATTGCAAGACTCACTAGTCTTAGTGCCCACTTCTCCAGAAATGCTTCTTGGAGTTTAGTTATAACCCGATTCTTAGATTCATTCGATTGATTTTGAATTTTAAATGAAAGTACATCTATACATTTTTTCTACTATATCTCTCAAAGTTTTATAAAATGGTTTCTTGCTTTTATTAACTTCTAGCACCACTCTAGCTAAACTAATGACCAATTCATCATCATTTACATTATTTTTAATTTTTATCTTCTTAGGATATCTTATTTCTTCACTATCTACCCATGTACAACATTCAACATATCTAAAATCCAAATTTTGAAACATGTTAGAATTCTTGTTGAGAAACATTGTTAGTAAGAAGTCAAACAAAAACCTCAGGTTTATCACCTTTTGATCAACATAATTCCTCTGTTTCCAATAATTTCTTAAATATTTTATAATCTTCTTCACTCAAACTATGAACAATTTTATAGAGCGTCCTTAAATTTTTTCTCTGCATGATACATAAACAAATACACATCATTTCAAAATACAAATAATACAAATATATTACAATTAATATTAAAATTATAAAAATATCGCCATGTTCTTTGTTTCAAGAGTGTTTCCCTCACTCCATTGCAGTGATTTTCATTCCAAGATATTTTATGTGCCATGTTTTATCAATAAATGCCATGTATAATGAAACACATAAATTATGAAATATTTTTTTACACATTAAGTAAACAATTTCAATTTAAAAAATATTCAGGTGAATAGGTATGCACAGTACATCAACTCAACATCGGTGCACCTTTTCTACAATAATGCACTGGTGCTCTTTTTATGTAACAATGCATCGATGCACGTATTCTATAAATGGTACACCCATTAGAGAGATTTTGAGGTCAAAAAATGGCCTCCTAAGAGATGTACTACAAAAATATGAGATATATTAAAATATTATGAATTGGGGGTTTTATGGGGTAGGTATATATGACAAGTCACCTCCCACACTATTTTCTATGCACAATATAAATAACCATGGTTGAGTTACTTTTCAAAATTCACTAAAAATAAAATTAATAAAATAAGACTACATTGATGTGACTAAGATTCATTGTAAATTCCCAAAAATGTATTGTCCTTTAACATTTATTTGTCTTGAACTTGCAAATGAAATTAAATAATAAAAAACATTTTTAAGAGCTTTTTTTTAATTTTATGTTGACTTTTTATATTTAGTACTTTTCTCATGAATTTAATAATGTAATTTAATTGAGAATTTATTTACATGTAAAATGTTAATAATATTATTATAATCCACATTGCATTATTATTATTATTATTATTATTATTTATTAAATCTATTATTATTCTTTATTAGTTTGACATTATGTTATTAAATAGAATGGAGTGAATATATAATTTAAAATTAAAAACATAAAAATGATAATATATTATTTTATAAAAAAATGTGAAAGGACTTTCTTTATGAATTAAGAGTACTTCACTTGAAAATGACAATAATATTATTTTATGTGAAAGTGTGAAAAGACATTCATTATAAGTACTTTACTTGAAAATGACAATAATATTATTTTATGAAAAGACTATCATTATGAGTACTTTACTTTATGACTTAAAAGTACTTACACCACTACCTTGGTTAACTATGTGTTTTTATCCACCATAGAAAATTTGACAAATAAACATTCTTAACTCATGCAATGCCACCTCACCAAGGGGGATGATGTCATCTACTAGAATGTGATTGGTTGTATTTTATAGTACATTTTCTTTGTTTTGAGGCCCTTTTTTTACCTCAAAATTTCTCTAATGCTCTAAAGCTATTAAAATTTTAAAAATTGAATCTAAATAGTGTGTATTTCATAGATAAAAGCATCAGTGTATATATCATGTAAGGAGCTCACCAGTTAAACAGTACATTTTTTAAACCTAAAACAATGGTGCACCTCATTAGAATAAACACAATGGTGTGTCTATTATGTATAGCGCACATTGCAAACCATGAAATTTGTTTTGAAAAAATAATGACAACAATAATCCAGATGATAGAATTTTAAATGGAGTAACAATATGGATCATTGAAGGATAAACAAGCACAACATACACAATAATATGCAATAATTTTATCTTGGGAAAACTCTCTCAGGGAAGAAAAACGAAGGAAAATTTTCATATATAGAGTCATCAAAATGTACAATAGTATTCCTCGTGCAAAGACCCAAAACAAGAAGACTCCAAAATCATCTATTCACTTGACTCTATCTCTCCTAGTTATGCGAATGCAATGAGTGAATGTGGTGACCAAATGAGAAGGTCGAACCCCTCACTTATACTAATCAACTGACTTGACCTTCTTACCAAATAGGGCCAACTTGACTCTCCTAACTGGGATGAATTATCAAATTCACAATAAAATATTATTTTCTAGATCTCTCCAAGTTAACCTAATTAGGGTATACATTGACTCTTTCAATGAATTTTACATGATCAATTACATCACTAATAATCCCCACAGGGTGTACAATACAAATGATACAAATAATACAAATAATAATATCTTCCGAAGTTACATCCTTCAACACTCCCTCTTAACAAGGAAGGTTTTCTTTTGACACGATGTCATCGTCATATTTCATCTGTTGCACTTCTTGTACATGGGATATTGACAAATGATATCTACTGAATCTATATATCATAATAAACCTCACAAAGCCAACCCTTTTTCATGCTGGATGTGCCTTGTAGTGCCAACCCTTCTTCATGTTGGATGAAAATCTCCACAGAGCCAACCCTTTTTCATGCTGGATGTGGCCTGGATCCAATTTAGGATTTTGACATCCATGTTGGGATATCCCCTTGTTGATACGACTAGTCATACTAGGATCCACCCCTGAAGATACAACCAACCACACTAGAATCCACCAATCAACATGCAATCACTCAATCCAGTCCCTCAAAGAGCCTACTGCACCAGTTCAACACAGTCCTTCAGGGAACCTACACTAGGATCTCTGCCGGTGATATCACCAACCATGTTGGGATATACCCCTATAGATACAACTAGTAACTTAGAGATACAACTAGCATGTCACATCCCCTCTGACCCACCTGGCCGGCTGAAGACCGTGAACCATTTTTTTTCTCCAAAACCATTAACTGAGCATCCACACACATAGTCAGAGAACTCGAGTCTGCAACAACAGATCCTGAAACGCGCATCCTGCACAACGATTCCCGAAATGCGAATCCCGCAACAACGGATCCCGAAAACACACATCCCGTGCAACGATTCCCGAAAACTGAATCCCACAACAATGGGTCCCACAGTTTCGGGTTTGGGATTGTGGGAAGTCCAAACACTTAAAGCGAGTTTTGACGAACCCACAACCCGAAACCCGAAACCCGGTTTCAACTGCTCCATTGCGGGGGTGGTCACCCCGGAACCCGAAACCCGCAAATGTTTGGTGCAGAGTTGCGGGGAGTCAAAATCTCGTAGTGTGATTTTTGACGAACCCGCAACCCGAAACTCGCTACTTTTAGGTTCGGGATTGCGAGAGGATCAAAAACTCTCAACGTAGATTTTGGCATACCCGAAACCCACAACCCACGAAATCATGTGTGCGGAACCTTGTTTCTCCAAGGGTAACCTCATCAATCTTCCAAGGGGCATAACCCATCCCTCCAATGTCCAAATGGGGCAAGTTCGGTATCGTTGGAAAGCTCTTGGAGGGCTCTATCCAATGATGACCTACCCTTGACTAGGTAAGGCATCTAACCTTCTCATTTCCTTTGCTAAAGTTATGTTCAGACTTACACTTAAAAATTCCAACCTTATACCATTCACTTAGAATATCTTCCTCATCCATCTGACCGCAAAGGGTTCTGAAACACTCCTAGGCTTCCCTCTCTTCCAAAGATTAGATGATAACATACATTTCCTTCACAGGGTTAGTATACATACACATTCATTTCCAATAATGAACACTATCATTTATTTCTGCAAGTAAAATGCAATAACAAGTTTGCCACACATCCATCATATGCAAGAATTACCAGGCATTAAAACTCATGCAAGATAAATACACACAATGGATTCAGCCTATTACTTAGGCCTATACATGGCTTCATGTCAACCATTCACATAACCATACATATAGCAATTCCATGATTATACAAGCAATCATCATAATAATGAAACCACATCATTTACCATAACAGAATACTTATCTTTGAATTCCAAAGCAACTGGCTAAGTAAGAGCAACATTCCACCCAACCTTAGATCTCTATCCAGCCTATACTCTTTCGGTTGGGCAGTGTATCCACTAAGGAGGGCTAATAGGTTCTCTCACAGTCAAGGATCCATTCACATGCTAAACCAGTCTATAGTTGGGTTTACCAAGCATTCCAGGACACCTACCCATGCTAAGCCAACCTACAGGGGTTCTTCAGCACACAGGGATAACAAGGAGGCATTGCTAAACCAGTGAGTTCAACCACAAAACTGCAGGCATCTCAGCACTCAGTTGACCTTGCACCCACAATACCTACCACATCCAACACAAGGAAGACCTACTGCACAATCACACAGTCTCTCAAGGCATCTTCCCTTCCAGTGCTATTCCAATATAGGCATAGAAAGGTCTAGTCGCTCACAGCCGACCTAGCACCCATAATACCTACCACATCCAACACAAGGAAGATCCTATCACTACTGTACAGTCACACAAGGTCCTTCCCTTCTAGTGCTATTCCAGGATGGGCATAGAAAGGTCAAGTCACTAGTTCATTGAGACTATAGCCTTCACTGATTTTTGTTAAATTTTGAGCATTAATTCACAATACTCTTGGAGCTTTATTGAGAGAATAACACATACAGTATATAAATGCATAACAATCACAATAAGCATGAAAAGCATCACAAGAATCAGAAGCATGAGAGACAAGAGACACAGAGTTTCCATGGTGAAAACCCTAAGGTGAAAAACCCCACAACTTCCTCAGAGATAAAGAGAGCAATGGCTCAACCAAAATACACTTGAGATAGTCTCCTAGAGAAGATGATCCTCCTCCTCACTAGTGCGCCACTTTCTGAGTGAGAGAAGTGTGTCTTTTCGAATGATCCAAATAGAGATCTCCCGATCTCTATTTATACTTAACCTGTTTACCCAATTACACTATGGGGCTGACTTGTCTATCTAGATACATCCACAATATAATATATATTTTAGGGCCGACCCCACACATGGTGGTCTAATAACCCATCGGCAAGCACACACACTTGCAACACTTGTCAATCCACATGACGACACTTCCTTATAGAGGAATAACACATCTCTTATAAGGGTACAATAAATATATATGAAATACATAGATGAAATACATTCCGAAGTTACATATACATCAACACTCCCTCTTAACTAGGAAGGTATTTCTTGACACAGTTCTACTAGACAAGTCTTCTTCTTGGGATCATCGTCATCAATGCATCATCATCATCATCATCACTGCTGCTGCTATCTCAACCAATCTCTGACTCTACTCATCATAGGAAGTTCTATAGAGACAATCCTTTTTCATACTGGATGTAGGCCCACCACCAGCAAGTCTTCATCATCTGTGCGAACGGTCTGATAGAGGTGGCCTCTCAGGACTAATTTTATGTGTGGATGCAATACCGGAAAGAGTATCCCAGGAACATTTATGTGCCTAAGCATGACTGGCAAGATCTCCCAAGACTGATTACATGCATCTCCTCCACAATACCCTTAAAGAGCATCCCAGGAATATTTATGTGCCGCAGCACGACCGACAAGATCTCTAAAGAGCAACCCAGGACTTATTACGAGCATACAGCTCAACCTCTCGGATCTCCAGGACTGATTACATGTGGATAGACAAAACCTTTAAAGAGCATCCCAGGAACATTTATGTGCCGCAACATGACCGACAAGATCTCTAAAGAGCATCCCAGGACTAATTACGAGCACACAGCTCAACCTCTCGGATCTCCAGGACTGATTACATGTCTCCATAGTAATACCTCATCCCGAGACTCATTACGAGCACACAGCTCAACCTATCAGATATCTGAGGACTGATTACATACTACATAGCAATACTGGAAAGAGTACCCCAGGAACATTTATGTGCCGCAGCACCACCGGCAAGATCTCCGAGGACTGATTACATGTTATTTGCACAACCTGCCACATATCATCTCTGACCTCCAAGTATCAACCTGATACTCATGATCCAACGGATCATCATCGCACGAGGCATCATCCTAATGCCCATGATCATACTAATCATCATCACTGTACCATCCTGGTACATATCATCTGGAGCAACATCCTGAAGCTCATCATCATGATCAACCTGATCATACAATGCATCCACCTGATGCATACCAAGTATCTACCTGATACATATCATCATACATGATCCATCTGATCATATAGTGTATCCACCTGATACAAATACAAATACATGATACATATCAACATACATGATCTACCTGATCATACAATGTATCCACCTGATACATATACAGATACATGGTCCAGCATCCAATATGATGCATATACAAATACATACAAATGATCCAACCAATCATATCCAGCATCCAACATGATGCATATATACATATAAATGATCCAACTGATCATATCCAACATCAACACGATGCGTACATACATACAAATATAAATGATCCAACTGATCATATCCAGCATCCAACATGATGCATATACAGAGCAGTAACTGGAGCATCATCATGATACTCATCATCAGTGCTTACATACACAGCCATGTGAAGGATCCTCCTTCCAACATGCTTGGAATGGCTTCGGAAAATGTGTCCATCACTTCTTCCTCGAAGTGTCGTCGATCTAAAGAACACCAAGCCTCTCCCTGAAGTACTCGAACTTCACCCTGGCTAGTGGCTTCGTCAGCACATCTGCAATCTGCTCACCTCTCGCAACATACAAGAGCTTCACGGCTCCTCTCTGTACCATATCTCTGATATAGTGATATTTGATCTCTATGTGTTTCGACCTGTCATGAAACACTGGGTTCTCAGACAGCTTCACACAACTCTAGTTATCGCAGAATATACTAGTAGCATCCAATGGGAGATCAAATAACTCAGATAGTAGCTTCTGTAGCCATACTACCTCACAACTAGCTGAACAGGCTGCAACATACTTTGCCTCAACTGTACTTAGTGCTATGCAGGAATGCTTCCTGCTAAAACAAGAGATCACACCTAATCCCATACTGAAGCAACATCCAGATGTGCTCTTCCTATCTGTAGCACTACCAGCCCAATCTGAATCAACATAACCCTGAAGATTAAACTTTTGATTTGCTTCATACTTGAGCCCATAATCCACTATACCCTTCAGGTACCTCAGAACATGCTTTACAACAACTAGGTGAACACTCCTCGGATCCGTCAGGAACTGGCTCAATGTGTTCACCGCAAAGCAAATATCTGGTCTTGTGTTCGTCAGGTACATCAAGGACCCAATCATCTGATGATACATAGAGACATCCACCGACTCAGATGAAGCATCACAAAGAAGCTTTAGATTCAATGACATGGGTGTGGTCATGGCCTTGCAATCCATCATCCCAAATCTCTTCAGAATATCTACTGTGTACTTCCCTTGACCAAGGAAGATCCCACCTGAATTCTGCCACACCTCCATACCTAGGAAATAATGCATCATTCCCAAATCTTTCATATCAAACTCAGAAGCAAGCTTCCTCTTAGTATCTACAATCAATATGTTATCTCTTGTTACAAATAAGTCATCCACGTACAGAAGTAGAATCACAGGATTCCCTTCCTCAACCTTGTAGTAAAGGTTGGAATCCGCTTTACTCTTGGTAAATCCCAAGCTAGATAGGAAACTGTCCATCCTACCATACCAAGTTCCGGGAGCTTGCTTCAAGCCATACAAGGCTTTCTTCAATCTGCACACATATGACTCCCTATCATGTATTTCAAAACCGAGTGGCTGCTCCACATATACACCATTCAAGAAAGCAGTCTTGATATCCATCTGGTGTATTTTCCATTTCATTGCTACATCCAAGGCAAGTACTGTTTTGATGGAAGTATACCTGGCTACAGGTGCAAAGGTTTCTTCATAATCTATTCCCTCTTTCTGAGAGAAGCCACGAGCTACGAATCTTGCCTTGTATTTCTCTATACTGCCATCTGCAGCATGCTTGATTTTGTAGATCCATCTGCAAGTCACAACAGACTTCTCTTTAGATCTTGGGACAACATCCCAAACATCATTTTTCATTATTGATTGGTATTCCTCAACCATGGCATCCTTCCATTCTTTCTTTTCCGCTGCTTCTTCATAACTGGAAGGTTCTTTGTTCATAATGTCACAGAGTAAAGCAACATAGCTGGTATGTGATCTGGTTCTCTTCTTTGCTCTGTGTTCTTCTTCTGGAATGCCAAATCTTTCTACATCTTGAATGAGATCTCTAGCCCATGCAGGTTTCCTCTTGTGAGAGTTATCCTCATGGGGT
Organism: Larix kaempferi; assembly: GCA_027924585.1. Lineage (NCBI taxonomy): Eukaryota > Viridiplantae > Streptophyta > Pinopsida > Pinales > Pinaceae > Larix > Larix kaempferi. Next base: position 10,144,521 of record BSBM01001642.1, read on the forward strand.
GGATCTACAGGTTCTTGTGGATCTTCAAACTAACAAACAACTTCTGGAATTGCTTCAATCATGGTAGTGTCTTGAAATCTAGTTTCCTTAGGTTCTTCATAAACTTTGATAGGTGCCTTCCTTGATTTGATGAATGCTGAGTTTTCATCAAATGTTACATCCCTGCTGACATCAATCTTCTTGAACCCTGGAAAGTATATTCTGTAAGCCTTCAAGCTTTCACTGTAACCCACAAAGATACCCTTCTTTCTTGAAGGATCTAGTTTGGTCCTCTTTTCCTTTGGGACATGAGTGTATACTGGATAACCAAATATTCTGAGATGGTTGACTTCAGGTTTCTTACCAGAAAAGACCTCTTCTGGTGTCTTGTTGTCCAATATCTTGTGGGGTGTTCTGTTCTGCACATATACAGTTGTTCTAGCTGCTTCTGCCCATAGATGCATAGGTAGATCCTGATCATGCAGCATTGCCCTTGTTTCTTCCATGATTGTTCCTTTCTGCAATTCCTTTCTATTGAGTATTATAAGGATCAGTCAACCCCCTCTTAATCCCTGAATCACTACAAAGCTTCTTGAAGTCACCCGAGGTGAATTCTCCACCATTGTCGGATCTGAATGTTTTGATCTTTTTGTCAGTTTGATTCTCCATCAAGGTTTTGAATTCCTTGAACTTATCAAACAACTCATCTTTGTTTTTCAAAAAGTATACCCAAGTCTTCCTGGAGAAGTCATCAATAAATGAGACATAGTAAACATACCCACTTAGAGAACTAGATGACATAGGACCACATACATCTGAGTGGATGATTTCCAGGATATCTTTTGCCTTGCTTTCACTGCTTGGGAAACCCTTCTTAATATTCTTACCTTTTGGAAATCCTTTGTAAACACCTTCATGTTTGGTCTTGATTTTAGGAAGACCCTCTACAACCTTGCTTGCAATTGGAAGTGCCCTATAGTGCATATGAGCAAGTCTTCTATGCCAAAGTTCACTTGGCTCCATGGATTCATGCAGGTTGTCCTTTTAATTTATACAAACCTCCCTCTTGCTCTCCAATCACAACTGCATCACTTATGGTCTTTCCCTTTGGCCACATTAGCACTTGGCCATCCACAAATGCAACCCTCATAACTTTTGTATCCAATGCAGAGATGGAGAGTAAGTTCTTCTTGAGCCCAGGTACATAAAGGACTTCTTTCATCTTCAAATATTTTCCAGAATCTAGGTTGTAGGAGGCTTCACCACTTTCTTTGATGGGATATTGATAATCATCCCCAAGTTTCACTTTATGGGGCGATGCATGTTCAGATAGATTTACAAAGGATTCTTTAAACCCAGTCATGTGTTTGGAAGCCCCACTGTCAATTAACCAATCATTACAACCATGGGAGATAGTACCTGTGAGAGCAAAGATTAGAACATACTCTTCTTCACTTGACGATTCATCATTACTATCATCACTTTCTACCCTAGCCTTCTTCTTTGGAGGTTCATCATATTCGGCAGCATGAGCATGGTACCTTATTTTGTTACCCTTCTTCTTCTTGTTGGAGATGTTTTTGTTGTGGTTGTCCCTTTGTTCTTGGGACATTCTGAAGCAAAGTGACCCTTCTCATTACAAGTGAAACGCCTTAGATTTTTCTTGTCTTTGTGAAAATGATGAGAAGATTTATTCTTGTGATGGGATGGCTCCCTCTTGAACTTTCCCTTCTTAGTGTGATCTATGAGAGCTTGATCTTCATTTACCATCTTCTCTTCTCTTGCCACAGGCCTTGCTTCTTCTTGAGAACATTACTCCCATAATCTGCTGAAGGAGATTAACTTCTTTCTGGCACAGTTCCCCTGGATAAAAGAGTCCCATGACCTAGGTAGGCCATTCAAAGTAGTCATAACAATTTCACCATTCTCCACCATTTCATCTACAGCTTCAAGTTGTTCCTTGGTCTGAGAGACCTTGGAGAAATAGGATTGAATGGTTTCTCCATTCGACATCTTGACCCCTTTCAATTGATTCCGCAGGGTCATCTTCCGATTTATGTTCTTTCCTTCAAATAGCTTGGTCAAAGAGTCAAACATAGCCTTGGGTGTCTTTAGAGAAGACACATGGGGTATGAGATGGTCATTGATAGAATCATCAATGATTCTCTTTGCCTTGATCAAGTTCTTCTTATGCAATACCTTAGCCTCTTCATCCTCTGGGATAGGGATGTCTTCTTTTATAAATGAGTCCAACTCATTCTCTTCGAAGATTAACCCAATCCTATACTTCCAAGCTCGGAAGTTATCAGCCCCTTCAAGCTTATCCTCAAGCCTAGTGTGGTGCGACATCTTAAAGAGTACTTCAAATGGAAATAGAAAATATTTAGGTCTTACCACTTGAAATGCTGAAAACTGGATCTGGTCCCGGATTAGGGTTTGTTGGAAAAACCCTAAAAATTAAAAATGTGAATTTCAACTTTTTGAAAGTATAGAGAGATGCGCCTTGATGAGTTGATTAGCCTGGTCTATTCAGAATTTGAGATTAGCAAAGTTTTACCCTTCAGATTTGCCTTTTTGTCCTCCCGGGTTCACCAGGGAGATCCCTAAATTAGGGTTTGAGTTTCCCGGAGATCTACCTAGCCAAAAACCTCGATCCAAAGCTCTAAATTTTGATTTTTGCAAGGAGCTTTCAGCTATGTCTTTAGATTTCAGAAATTCCTATTTTTGTGGAAACCCTAAGTTCTAGGGCCAAATCTGAAAATGCTCAGAATTGAATTCTGATTAGACAGATAGATTCTCCTTGATGAGTAGAGTCAATCTACTATACTTCTTTTCCAAAAACTATGGAGAGAAACCCGATAAATAAGAAACTCAAGTTTTCGTCACTGCAAAATGTCTTCTTCTTAGGTTAGCTCTGATACCATGTTAAATTTTAAGCATTAATTCACAATACTCTTGGATCTTTACTGAGAGAATAACACATATAGTATATCAATGCATAACAATCACAATAAGCATGACAAGCATCACAAGAATCAAAAGCATGAGAGACAAGAGACACAAAGTTTCCGTGGAGAAAACCCTAAGGTGAAAAACTCCACAACTTCCTCAGAGATAGAGAGAGCAATGGCTCAACCAAAGTACAACCAAAATACACTTGAGATAGTCTCCTAGAGAAGATGATCCTCCTCCTCACTAGTGCACCACTTTTTGAGTGAGAGAAGTGTGTCTTTTCGAATGATCGAAATAGAGATCTCCTGATCTCTATTTATACTTAACATATTTTCCCAGTTACACTATGGGACCGACTTGTCTATCTAGATACATCCACAATATAATATATATTTTAGGGCCGACCCCACACATGGTGGTCTAATAATCCATCGACAAGTACACACACTTGCGAGACTTGTCAATCCACATGACGACAGTTCCTTATAGAGGAATACCACATCTCTTATAAGGGTACAATAAATATATATGAACTACATAGATGAAATACATTCTGAAGTTACATATACATCAACAAGTTTCTCCAGTAATACAACCCTTCTCCCACAGTTTTCCACAAGACATATCCCGGCTTGGAGTTTTCCCACGGTTTCTCTGCGCATCCGCTCTGCAACCTTTTCTATTGACTTTACCTGTCGCTGCACCACGGTTCTACACACAGAGGGTGTCACGACTGCTTGTTCTTAGGTAGTTCTCACAAACAGGGGCATGCTACTTACAGGAAAACACACAGGTAAATCCTCTGTGAGGTTCACTCGTCTCAACAATGGTAGCGCCAGCATTTTCCCCCCCACCTCCTAGTTCACAACAGGTTCTGCGAGTTGTCCCAGGCAGTTCGATGCCTTCATGCACAAGTGATCAGAGCCATGCCCTGCCATACGAAATCGCAGGCATGCTCCATACTCCATCAGATCCAACAGTTGGTTCTCAACCACTTCTCTGAAATCGCGTTAATGTCATCAGGGAGTTCAAACGTGTTTTCAGTCAGACGGGTGGCAACATGGTCAACCAATCCCAACCCCCTCACCTCTCCCTAGTGGATACACATAGCCCCCTTCTCGTTCGTTGCCTCCTTAGCCAACTTCTTGGTTATTTTATTCATTCAGTAATAATTACATCATTTACATTCTTCATGGCTTAGCAACCTATGAATAACCAAACTATATCAATACTTGCCTAAGCAATAAACCGAAACATCCACTAATGGGGCCTTGGCCTTGAGCTCCACACTAGGGCATTTACACATACTGTACATAAGCAATATTTACATCAAGGGAAAAATGGGGTACTACAACTCCCTCTCCCTTAAAATAACACCATCCTCGATGTTCTCAAAACTGAACAAAAATGGGAATGCCTCCCTCATGGCATCCTCCAGCTCCCACGTGGCCTTCTCTGGGCTAAGGTGCCTCCATTGCACCTTTACCAGCCCTATGGCCTGGTTTCAGAGCAACGTAACCTTCCTGTCGAGGATGCACGTGGGCTCCACCCGGAACTCTCCCTTTGGTTCCAGCTGTTGTGGGGAAAATGTACCTATAGTTCAGGGGAGAAACTACCAACTTACGGTGATAAAGATAGACTTACAATCATTCTGCAAGTAAACCAAATAAATGAAGAGATTAGGGTTTAGAAATGTAGGCACCTTATTCAGAAGGTTGATCCTAGCTTTGCCTCCCTCGCTCTTCAATGCTTATCCAGTATCGCAATGCCTAGACCTGCAAAACAACTTGATACCTTTCTCAAACACATTTGACTACATATATAATACTGATATCCATGACATAACAAGATATCAAACTAGAATCAAACAATAATCAAATCTAAGACACATTAATAGGTCATATTTGGAAAGAGAAGAACGTCTGATCTTTATTAATGAATGAAAGCAAGTACATACAATTATACCTTCCTTCAAGCTTGGCACTTCACGAAACCTAGATTCAAGGTCTCCTGCTTCTGTTCTCCAAGGATCCCAGCCTCTAAGTAATTGTACTAGGGTTTACCAAAACTGAAGCACAAGAGAGGGGATGAGGGTTTCCATTCCTCCAGCATAACTTTGTAATTGGGCTTAGTCCCCTCACATGACCCTTCTACCCTCCTTATATAGTCAATGAGGAAGAGGAAAAGAAGTTATAACCGCTCAAGAGGTTTCCCAACCAACTTAACTTACTCGAATTTCGAGATTTTGACCAAAACAGGGGTGTACGCTACTCTATAGTAGACAAAGTCGCGTACACATGGCAATGGGCGCTACTTTAAATGAGACAAAGTCGCATACACATGCTACTATTATAACAGTGGAGTCGCGCTCATGTTGAAAAATGGCCAAAAACAGGCTTTTCTGCTCATTTTCAGGAGATGGTTTGGTCTGGAAAAATGTTCCTAAGGGTCATATACATCAAATGGGTCAAGAATGAGGTAATTTCAACCAATTTTAGTGTCCCAAATGACTCCTCCATCCACAAATGTCCTGTTGTGTGACTGAACTTGTTCTCAAGAAGTGTCGTCATGCGACCAAGGGAAGCGAGTGTCGTCACGGACGGAGAGGTGTCATTTCAAGCTATAACAGATGCCCCCTAATGTATGAGGTCAGAGGGAGTGTGGGAAATGATGGCCGAAATACATTATAAATAAAAAAAAGTTGAATCGTGGAAGAACGGAGAAACCAAGAATCATAGGCTCAAATGAAGTACCTGAAAGCAAAGGCAATGTCAGACAAACTTATCCTTGGGGTAACTGTCCATGTTCAAATGGTGGAACGTGACCTCCAAGAGGATACAATAATGATCCAAAATACTGATGCATATATCATGGCCACTATAATACAAACGTGGATCCATGAGGAACATAAGTGTAAACATAGCCACATAAATACAAGGTGGATCTATGTCAGAACTGGAGAACATAGCCATAGAGAACAAGCTGGATATATGTCTCATCAAGAGCCAAAAAGAGTGTGGCTCAGTCTTGCGCAACTTGGGCGATAACAAAAATGAATTGATGCTATCAATGATCCCAAGGTCTTCATCCAAAAACAACCCAAGGTACAAACCTATCCATGCGAATAAATGAGTTGATGTCGAACATGGGAGGTATCGTTTGATTACCGGTCATTGATGTATACCATTAACAAACACAAGGGTGTCCATCAATAATGAAAACGGAACCCAAGGTACCTAGTACATTCAAACAAGTGCGAATAGATGGTCTTGCCATCGAACACTTGAAGAATCCATCGGATAGGAGACATTGATGTATTCCCATATATCCAATAGCGACGGAAACTGCCACTAATGACTGCAATCCCCAAGGCACTAACCAAAACTCTAAACTTCATTCCCAGAGCACAATGAGCTGAAGTCGATGGGAAGAAATCCATTGGAAGGGAGGCCTTAATTCATCCTCCATCATCCAACACGAGGGACACTCAAAAGGTATGAGCTAATTTGGAGTAGGACTAAACACATGATGAAACATACTGACACCAAGGAATGGACGACACATGAGGTCAAGGAAACTGTAGAATGGCCGACACAGGTTATATCCTTGAACAGTGAGAACGACACAAGAGTGACTTAGGAAGCTTTGAACACAAAGGGACCACGACGCAAGTCTGCAATGTAGGAGACATTAACAGATTCTCCATATGATTGTAAGACTAACCAAATGGAGGAGTAGGAACTCTGAGATCAGGTTTATCCTAAGGCCAACACTAGAATCCAACTTGTTTGATAGACTCAAAACAGGTGCTTTGTTCAAGGAGATAGTTGACTTGCTGCCATCATATTGAAAGATATTTTAACATTCTTCCCTTCCCTTTCCTTTTTCATTTTTTAACGAGCTTGACAAAGAACTAAAGCATGCTCAACAATATTTTCATATTTAAGGAGTCTGAAAAACCTAGAAGAAAACTCCATACACCTATCCGTGGATTTTATATCGAGCCCGGATTGGTCTGTGCTCGGTGGTGTTTTCTTGCTTTTAGAGTTGAAAAACTTAAACAATCCTCTATACACCTATCCGTGGATTTTATATCGAGCCCGGATTGGTATGTGCTCGCTTGGTGTTTTCACATTTCGAGAATCTGAAAACCCTAAAGATGACTCCAAAGGTCCTTTTTCGTAAAGTTAGTCTCCTTTTCCGAAAAAGTGTAAAATGATGGAAGAAGAACTCTTCTAGCACATACAAGAGTATACCTAGAGTATACCTTTTCCGTTGCTAATCCACTTAGGCCCGGAAAAGGGGTAATTCTATACCTAGGTGGATGTCGGTTCAGTTATTTTAACGAGCCCGAAAAGACAACTACGCTCAACAAACTTTTCCTATTTAAGGAGTCTGAAAAGGGCTTAAAAGAACTCCATAGGGATATTTTCCGTAAAGGTTTAACGAGTCCGGAAAAGTAAAGTCATGACCTCCTTACTGTTTTTAACGAGCTCAAAGGAGATACAGAAAATGCTCACAACTTCCTTACTGTTTTTAATGAGCTCGAAGTGAAGATGAAAGAAATTCTCATAGCCTCCTTACTATTTTTAACGAGCTCGAAGGAAAGGTGGAAGACTACTCGTAACCTACTTACTGTTTTTAACGAGATCGAAGTAAAATAAGAATGCTCGAAACCTACTTACTGTTTTTAACGAGCTCGAAGTAAAGGTAGAAGAATGCTCGCAATGGGAGGAGACGAGTGTCAGGGACATGCGAAACTAGCTCCAAGCGCATGGAACAAAGCTATGCCTAATGCAAGTAACATGAGCAAGATAAGTACACTCAGGGTGTGTCTCCTCTAGGTAAAAGGTGTCAAATTGTGAGAGAAAAATGATATAGGTCTTAGTGTAAATGAGATCAGAGATGGAGGCTTATATAACGAGCTAAAAGAATGGAAGCCGACTTCAGGCTCATTAGCGCAAGCGGGATCATAATAGATGCACATACAACTTGAACACAAATATGGAAGCCTTATCAGGGATGGCCAGAAATATATGAGGAAGAAAGATATGAGGCTTCTTCTCAAAGTCATGGTAAATCTAAAAAGGCTCCCGATCCTATGAGAAAAACTCAGCATGGGCACCAGAATGGCATAAGGGTGCTGACTAGGGTGACCCATGTTAGGTAGGCTCTGCTATCGGACTGGTGCACGATGCATAAAGAGATGGCTAACACACCAATATCCAACAGGTTCGACCCTATGGCGAATTCGGATGGCAAAAGGTTCAAATGCAACATAACAGCGGGGAAGCCTAAACCTATATGCAAGGTTCCGAATATACTTGACATGGTTGCACAAGGTGTCGAAAAGGACCAGTAAGCAAGTATACATCCAGCTAAGAATCCTATCTCCAAGAAACATCAGTACCAAGATCATATCTAAAACATATGTAAAGAAATATCCAATACAAGTCACTGTGGTAGAAAGACTTTCAACTTCACTATCATCAACAACAGGCATAAACAAGGCAGAGTTTTCAAATGAAGACTCTATGGTACCCAAGCCCGAGGACTTACAATCAACAAGATCAACTTCAGGATGAAGATCAAAGTTGAAGGACATGATGGAATCTGCAGAAACAAATTCATCATCACGGGAGTTGAAAATTCTAGAAACAGAATCAAACTCAGCAGGAACACCAATTTACGGATCTATAGGAGAGTCTAAAGGCTCAACAGTAGGAAGATCAGACTTTAAGGTCAAACCAGGGCTGGACATAACTGCAACTGAATCAACATCCAAGTCAATAGCAGACTGTACTATAGACTCTAGGAAAACTTCATCGGAAGGAAGTATATCATCCCAGATAGAATACATATCTAAACATTCAGATGGAGGTGTCACTTGGTCAAAAGCTGGGACCAAGTCCCAAGAAGGTAAGCATGAATTCAGAGACTTCTTCTCAGTAGCATTTGAACTCAAGGAACAATATGCCACAACATTCCCATGTGACATAGTAGTGCCTAATGACGAGGGATCTGACTGGTCTATAGTTGGGTAATAAGGAGGATCAACGAATGCAAGCTGGTCGATGGTGACAATGTTTTCGTTATGAGGGAAATGCATCACACGAAAAAGCGTAGACACCACAGCATGCATAGCATAAACGTAATCACGCCCGAGGATCATATCAAAATCCATAGGGTCCTTTAAAACCATAATATCAACTAAGACTATTTTTCCACTCAAAGTAACAGGTGCCTGACGGAGGAATCCAAACGGTTCACTAGGTCTTTTATCGAAGGTCAACGGCCAATTAACAGCTGGAATAACATTAGGGAAACCCAAATCTCTCCAAGCATAAGCGGATAAGATACTAACAGAAGCAACTTCATCAACTATGCATCGATCAACCATATGGTTCCCGATATCAACCTTTATCTGGAAAGGTGTCGAAGAAGGAAGACGAGGCTCGGCTAGACTATTCCAGTCAAAGGAAACAATCCCAAGGCTTGGTAGGGGTTAACATGGCACAGATGAAGTGCCCCCTTTTTCAGGAACATCCAAACTGGTAATGCAGAAGACTTCAGGAGTAGGTGCATCAATCTTTGCAGGACTGATGGGATCGGTCGAAGATTGCATCGATTCGATCACTTCACTCTCCGAAGGAAGAGTGGGGTCGACCAAAAATTGCATTGGTTCAACCACTTTATCAACCAAAGGTTGATCTGACTGCAGGGAATCTATAGACAACTCAGGAACAGAGGTTCCTTCAGACATGGACCACACTCTTCGTGCCTCTGGAATGGAAGGGCATCAGTGAGTAAGGTGATCTCCCTTACAAAGTTTACAAGGGAACTTTGGTTTTCGTCCTATCGGTTTAGACTCCTTTACAACGTCAGTACTCTCAGCATGACTAGCATTGGCTGACAGCTTGCCCCCAGCATGACTTGCAGTGGCTGGTTTCTCAGAAGCAGAAGACTTTTGAACTAAGGACCACACTTTTTGCACTTCTGGAAGTACAGGGCACAAGTAAGTAAGGTGATCTCCCTCGCAAAACTTACAAGGGAACTTAAGCTTCTGTTTGTTTGGTTTGTCAACAATGTCAACTCCCTCAGCATGACTTGTAGTGGCTGATCTGGTGTCTCCAATATGACTCACAGGAACTGGTGACTTGTCATTAATATGACTAGCAGTGATCAATGACGTGCCCCCAACATGACTGATAGTGGTTGGAGACAAACTTTCAGTATGATTTTCAGTGGCTAAAAGTTTTCTCCCAGCATGACCCCCAGAGGCTGGGTACGTGCCCCCTGCATGAATTGTAGAGGTAGGGTGCTTGCCCCCAACATGACTTACAGAGGCTGGGTTCCTGCCCCCTTGTTTCGGCATCTTCTTCCCATTCTTCCTCCGTCTATTCCTTTTAGACTACTGGCTACTAGTATTGCTACTTTCGCCACATGAGGTAGAAGGAGGAGGAGAAGATGTTACTGGCAAAGGAGGAACAGGGTTCTGATGCTCTTGATTTGAGGTGCTCACAAAAGAAGCGTCAAGAGCATGCAAGGCATTCGGAGTGGAAAACAACCAAACCGGCAGCCCAATAGTGAATCCAGGAAGATTCAGAGTAGCCATTAAGGGAGCACCAATGTTTCCAATGAATGGAACAACACAAGGATCCCCCGGAACAGGGGTACCTTGATTGGCACTCACCGGAATGCTAGACATAGTTTCTCGCTCAAATGAACAAGAATTTCTCTAAGGCAAACTAAAACAAGTAGCACAAAGAGCACACCACTAAAAAAGGTCCGAGGTAAATCAAACCAGGAAAATAGATGCCTTCCAGAGAAGAGTCTGGGATGATGAGGGCCCAGAACAGATCAACGAAGGAAGAAAGACAGTTACCCGGGGTCCACAATACAATGACTAAGGGTGCAAGCACTGGAATCACCCAACCGCCATCCCAAAGACCTGCAAGGGGTTTCCTCCCATGTCTGTCTTAGGTACAACAGATATACCCTCTGTTGTCACCTATGTATGAACCTATAGTCAGATACTAAGGATACCACAACACCGAAAACTCTCGGGGGAACAGTCACCGATCGAATCAGAAAGCATGGGCAGGGTAGCTAAGCCCAAAACTCGAAAGAGTCCCTAATACGCAATCCGATCCTGGTGTATGCTCAAACAGAAAGTAGGAGGAGTATTCCCACAAACTGATCTCGCAATGACCTACTGCATAGATCCCAGGCAAGTTTTGAGTAAGGTGGGTTTACCTATGATAGTCTTACTACGATTTTTGCGCAATGTGTGATCTTGGGTAGTTTAAGGTGTTTTAAACCCAAGATCCTAACCAAAACTAGTTGGTGTAGTGTAACCTAGAAAAGATAATGTTACTAGTACATTTTATTAGAGTTCATTTTAAAGGTTACTTGATTACTCAAAAAGGTAGTGGGTGTGTGAGAGTGGTTATAATAGAGATAGAGTACTGAAAATGAAATATTTACCACCAAACAAATCTTTTCTTTTCAATGCAAGTCTTAAAATTCTGATCTAGAATGCATATGCAAATGCAATTTTTTAATATTTTGAATGCAAAAAAGGTAAAAATAAAGTCTAAATGTACAAAAATAAACTCAAAACCTAAGAATGTAGCTACTCAAGCAACTAGGTATGCAAAAGAAAACTTGTTCTTTTTTATGCAAAGCACTCTAAAATCTTTTAAGCCACTTGCAAGGTACTCTATTCAGAAGATAAATCAAAATTCTTTATGCTTTTCAAAGGTAAGAAACAAAACTGAAACTAACCTACTATCAAAGCAAAGCAAAGAAACTTTCAGGTTCTCTTTATGAAACAGTAAAAGCTACCAAATATGACTTTCAAATTCTTATTGAGGTAAGCATGCCAACCATTGGGAAAAGAGTACAAAAACTACTTTTAGACCCAAACGAAGCAAATGACCTATGAAGAAGTATGGTTTGGTAAAGTCAGGTCTGCACATAAATAATGCAAACAAGGTCTTGAACAACAGCCAAAACACTTGAGCTTTCACTACAAAAGAAAAACTAAAAGCATAAGAGAGGATAAGAAACCAACTTAAAAGAGAAATTTCACTCAAATAGATACAAACAGGGTCAAGAAGACTCAAGAGGTTTCAAATCCAGTGGAAATGGGGCAAGAAAGTTCAATCAGACTCAAATTAGGGTACAAAACACCAAATAGGTCCACAACCCCCCAATTTGGGTCAACAAGCCCCAAAACTTTCCAAACAAGCCCAAATTGATCAAAAGAGGTTCAAATCATGAATGTAGGATCAATAGAAGGATGGGAGACCACTTACAGTGGTTTAACTCAGACCTAGGGTCATCAGGGACCCCATAAAATGCAGCCACAACCCCTAGATTTGGGTCCACAACCCAAAAACTCAAAAATTTCAAACCCAGATTTTGAGCGCTACTGTGTATGAAGGAAACTAGCGCTCATAGCAGTATGGGCGCTACTATGCAGAGGAAAAGTAGCATATGGGCGCTACTGTGTGGTACAAACAGTAGCGTACATGTGGAAAAAGTTGGAAAAATGGGGTTAAAACCACCACACCTGGGTCCACAAGGGTTTGCAAGGGATGGGAAGGGTCTGTAAGAGCCTAGTAGGGTCAAACAGAGCCTACTAACTGAATCAAGAAAATGAACAAAGACCATCAAACAAGACTGAAGAAATGACCTTGGATACCCCTAAGCAGTTAGGCTTTCCCCAACGGAGTCGCCATTCTGTTGTGGGGAAAATGCACCTATAGTTTAGGGGAGAAACTACCAACTTACAGTGATAAAGATAGACATACAATCATTTTTCAAGTACACCAAATAAATGAAGAGATTAGGGTTTAGAAATGTAGGCACCTTATTCAGAAGGTTGATCCTAGCTTTGCCCCCCTCGCTCTTCAATCTTATCCAGTATCGCAATGCCCATACCTGCAAAACAACTTGATACCTTTCTCAAACACATTTGACTACATATATAATACTGATATCCATGACATAAAAAGATATTAAACTAGAATCAAACAATAATCAAATCTAAGACACATTAATAGGTCATATTTGGAAAGAGAAGAACATCTGATCTTTATTAATGAATGAAAGCAAGTACATACAATTATACCTTCCTTCAAGCTTGGCACTTCACAAAACCTAGATTCAAGGTCTCCTGCTTCTGTTCTCCAAGGATCCCAGCCTCTAAGCAATTGTACTAGGGTTTACCAAAACTGAAGCACAAGAGAGGGGATGAGGGTCTCCATTCCTCCAGCATAACTTTGTAATTTGGCTTAGTCCCCTCACATGACCCTTCTACCCTCCTTATATAGTCAATGAGGAAGAGGAAAAGAAGTTATAACCGCTCAAGAGGTTTCCCAACCAACTTAACTTACTTGAATTTCGAGATTTTGACCAAAACAGGGGTGTACGCTACTCTATAGTAGACAAAGTCGCGTACACATGGCAATGGGTGCTACTTTAAATGAGACAAAGTCACGTACACACGCTACTATTATAACAGTGGAGTCGCGCTCATGTTGAAAAATGGCCAAAAACAGGCTTGTCTGCTCATTTTCAGGAGATGGTTTGGTCTGTAAAAATGTTCCTAAGGGTCATATACATCAAATGGGTCAAGAATGAGGTAATTTCAACCATTTTTAGTGTCCCAAATGACTCCTCCATCCACAAATGTCCTGTTGTGTGACTGAACTTGTTCTCAAGAAGTGTCGTCATGCGACCAAGGGAAGCAAGTGTCGTCACGGACAGAGAGGTGTCATTTCAAGCTATAACACCACCTATATCACATGCCAATCAATGATATGATTAGGATAGGATCATGTACATATTTCTTAAGTAAGGATACGTGGAAAACATTATGAGCTTTCATGTTAGCAGGCAATGCAATTCTATATGCAACTGGCCCTATCCTATCAAGGACTTCAAATGGACCACAATATCTTGGTGCCAACTTGGCACAACATCCCAATTTCATGGAACTCTTCCTGGGTCTCACTCTCAAGTAGACATGATCCCCAGTTTGAAACTCCTTATGCACTCTTTTCAGATCTGCATAACTCTTCTGCCTATCCTATGTTTCCTTCAGATTCTGCCTGATCTTAACAACTTCCTGCTCCATTTCCTCAACCATATCTGGTCCAAGCACTACTCTGTTCACTGGGCTATCCCAACTCACTGGAGTTCTGCATCCTCTGCCATACAACACTTCAAAAGGACTCATCTTCAATGATGCTTGATGCCCATTGTTGTAGGCAAATTCCACTAAGTGTAGATAGTCTTACCACTTAGATGGCTTATCCATCACATACATCCTTAGCATATCTTCAAGGATCTGATTCACTCTCTCAGTCTGACCATCTGTCTGAGGATTATAGGCTGTACTAAATTTCAATTGAGTTCCCAACTCTTGGAACAAACCTTTCCAAAAATTGGAAGTGAACTTGGTGTCACGATCTGAAACTATTGCCTTGGGCAATCCATGAAATCTAAATATCTCCCTCATGAAGATATCTACAATGTCATTAGCCTTGTGAGTGGACTTGATTGGGATGAAATGAGATACCTTTGATAGTTTGTACACTACAACCATGATTGAATCATGCTTCCTCGTTGTCATGGGAAGTCCTGTTATAAAATACATGGAAATCACTTCCCACTTCCACTCTAGAATGGGTAAGGCCTGCAACAATCCTGCTGGATGTTGATGCTCTGCCTTGACCTGTTGACACTTCTAACATTTAGCAATATACTCAGCTATATCCTTCTTCATACCGTGCCAAAAGTACTGCTTCCTTGTTGTTGTTATAGTCTTCTGATATCCTGGGTGTCCTAAGTATGGCTTCTGATGTATCTCATCCCTCACCAGTTTCTTTAAGTCTACATTATCTGGAATGTATAGCCTAGTGTTCTGATAGATGAGAACATTATCCTTTCCCAGCTGATATCTTGCATACTTCTCCTCTACAATGTTCTGCTGCAATTTCTTTTTAATATGGAGATAGACTTCATCACCATCTTGAGCCTCTAAAATTCTTTCTTTCAAATATGATTCACATCTGCTTATGGCTGCAATATGGAATCTCCTACTGAGTGCATTAGCAACTTTATTCTCTTTACCTTTGACATGCTTAATCTCCAAATCAAACTCACAAAGGAACTCCATCCATCTAGTCTGCCTTGCATTTAGGTTTGGTTGGTCGAACAAGTATTTCAAACTCATGTGATCAGTTTGGAGCTCAAATCTCCTTCCAAAAAGATAATGCCTCCATCTCTTGAGGACATGAATTATGGCTGCTAGCTCTAAGTCATGGGTGGCATAGTTCCTTTCGTGCTCTTTCAATTTCCTTGACTCATAACAAATTACATATCCTTCTTGCATTAGAACTCCACCGAGTCCCTCAATGCAAGCGTCTATGCATACCACGAAATCCTTACTTGGATCTGCGATCTTCAGAACAGGTACACTAGTAAGCAACTCCTTTAGCCACTGGAAACTTCTTTCACATTTTTCAGACCATGCGAATTTAAGGTTCTTCTTCTGCAATGAAGTGATGGGGTGGGCTATCTTAGAGAAGCCCTCAATGAACCTTCTGTACTAACCAACAAGGCCCATGAAAGATCTAACATCTGTTGCATTCCTCGGAGTGGACCAATCCATAATGGGATCAATATTCTCAGGATCTACAACAATACCTTCTGCTGATATAATGTGACCCAAATATTGTACCTTCTCTTGATAGAAGTTACATTTACTTAGTTTATCATATAGTTGGTGCTCCCTAAGGACTTGTAACAGCATCCTCAAATGCTCATCATGTTCTTTCTCATTCTTGGAATACACAAGAATGTCATCCAAGAACACAATCACAAACCTATCCAAATACTTGCTGAAGACGTTATTCATGAGACACATGAATGTAGCAGGTGGATTGGTAAGACCAAATGACACCACTGTAAATTCGTAATGACCATACCTAGTCCTGAAGGTTGTCTTATGAATCTCTTCATCCTTTATCCTTACTTGATGGTACCCCGACCTCAAGTCAATCTTGGAGAATACTCTAGCTTCCTTCATCTGATCGAACAAGTCATCAATTCTTGGTAAGGGATACTTGTTCTTAACTGTCACCTTATTGAGCTTCCTGTAATCAATCCACAACCTCAATGTTCCATATTTATTCTTAAGAAACAATACTGGTGCACCCCATGGGGATACACTCGGCTGACATATTCTTTATCTATCAATTCATGTAGCTACATATTCAACTCTACCAGTTCTGGTGTACTCATTCTATAAGGCGCTTTGGAGATGGGTGCTACTCCCGAAACAAGATTAATAGAAAAATCAATGTCCCTCTTAGGTGGAAACCCTGGAACCTCATCTGAGAATACGTCCCGGAACTCCTGCAATATTTGCAAGTCTTCTATCCTAGGCCCCTTATTCTCTGTTAGACCTGATATATGTACAACATATAACTGGAAACCCTTTTTATGAAACCTCCTCAATTGCAGAGGTGAAATCTGTCTTACTAAAACATGGTTTGAAATCCCTTTAACCAACCTTGGCTTGCCTTCATCATCAAGACATTCCAATGCTTTATCATAATGGTCCACCTTGGCTCTATGCCTTTCTAGCCAATCCATGCCAATCAGGGAATCGTATGACCCCAATGGCAAGACATTCAGTTTTGCATGCATGAGGAGTCCATTCAATTCTATAGGACATTCCTTCACCATTTCACTGACCTTTCTCTTGGTACCGGTGGCTGGTTGAACTAACCAAGAATTGTCATGCTTCACTTTACCAAGGGAGCAACTCTCAATTACCTTAGGAGATACATAACTGTGAGTAGACCCTGGATCAATTAAAACAGAAATAGGCTGCTCAGCAATCTTACTTGAAACTTCTACCACTGTTGACTGATGGTCTGCTTGGTGATCATCCAGTGCTGCATAAATCCTGGGTGTTGCTCTGGCCATATCCCCTACTGTAGCTTCTCTTCTAACATTGTGCAAGGCCCTGGGGTTCTTCTTTGCAGTTGGGCAATCTCTAAGCCTGTGATTCTCTCCACAACCCCAACACTGAAGTGGCCCCACTGGTGTCCTGTTCATTGATGGCCTGAATTCTCTTCTTGCTTGCTGGCCCTGTTGAAATCTCCTAGGATGATCCCTGAGTGTTGGTTTAAACTCACCTTTATTCTGATCAAACCTCCCCTTGGGTTTACCTTTCCACTGTGGCTGTGCCTCTGCTTTACCTTTACTCTATTCATAGCAATGCTCTACCATCCTGATGGCTTCATCCAAGCTTGGTGGGTTTACAAACTCTCTCCTGTCTCTATAATTCTGTGGCGGGATACCATGGAAGCATTGAATCTGCACTCTTTCGTCCCTGATGTAGTCTACATACCTCAGTAACTCCAGAAACTTGTGAACATGCTCATCCATAGCGTTCTGTCCAAGTTTGAGTTAATTGAACTCTTTCCTCTTACTATCATAATATCTAGTTGATAGATATTTATCGTGGAAGTATGTTTGGAATCTACCCCAAATGACTCTTCTTTCACTGATTCCTTTCACCTGCATGAGGTGATCCCACCAGATAGAAGCTTTTCCACTAAGGTTGTAGATAACGACCTTAGCCTTTTCATTCTCTGAATACTCATGCATCTTGAAGTACTTCTTCATCCCAAGAAGCCATGCCTCTGCTTCTTGACCTTCTTTACTTTCACCATCAAAAATAGGAGGCCTAGCCTTCCTGAATTCACCCTGTGGAATACCTTTGTGATTCTTCCTGCCTTTACTCTTACTGGTAGTGTGTCCTGGGCTCTCTTGAGAACCCTCAGAATCCTTTGACCTGCTGGAAGAAATTTTAGGAGAGGGTGTCCTGTGCTTCCGGCCCACAGAACCCCTTCTAGGGCTTGGAGTTATTTTCATGGAACGGCCCCTAGACTGACTTTCTGCATTTCTTTCTTCTCGGCCTTCGTGGCTCAGGTTAGAACCAATGTTAATCCTTTGCTGCAAGTCCGTGAGACTCTACAAAATGGCTGCATTGAGATGATGCTGCTCTTCTTGCGCTTTCATCATCTGCTCATTGAATCTAACCATATTTTCAGCTAAGTCTGGGGGCGTTACTTGCTCCCTTCTTCCATCAGACTCGGCTTCTGTATATGCTTCTTGCACATGCTCACCCAATACATCATCTTCTGGCCCAAATGGGTCATGTGCATCATTCAGGGTAACCATTATCACCTCGTATTGTGCGCTGCACCGTGATACAATTGTCTGACAGTTGCTGTTAATTCTGTGTATATCCAATACATTCTATTAGATATCATAAACATGCAAAGAAATTGTATCATACTCATCCAAACCAGGAATTATTCATCTGAGCAATAAATCAAGGAATTAAGTTCATAGAAAAATCAGGCCCTACGTGCATTTCTTGACCAAAATTCATGCGCCATTCGGCCCAAACAGCTCCCAGTGTTGCAACTGAAGCTTTGATACCACTCTGTCACATCCCCTTCGACCCACCTAGCCTACTAAAGACCGTGAACAATTTTTTTTTCTCTAAAACCATTAACTGAGTGCCCATACACACAGTCGGAGAACTCGAGTCCACAACAATGGATCCAGAAACGTGCATCCCGCAAAACGATTCTCGAAATGCGTATCCCGCAACAACCTCGAAAACGCACATCCCACACAACAATTTCCGAAAAGCGAATCCTACAACAATGGGTCCCACAGTTTCGGGTTCAGGATTACAGGAAGTCCAAACACATAGGGCGAGTTTTGACGAACCCACAACCCGAAACCCGAAACCTGGTTTCAACTGCTCCACCGTGGGGGTAGTCACCCTGAAACCCGAAACCCCCAAATGTCGGGTACGGAGTTGCGGGGATTCAAAATACCGTAGTGTGAGTTTTGACAAACCCGCAACCCGAAACTCGCTACTTTCGGGTTCGGGATTGCAGGAGGCCCAAAAACTCTCAACGTGGATTTTGGCATACCCGAAACCCACAACCCGCGAAATCACGCATGCGGAACCCTATTTCTGCAAGGGTAACCTCATCAATCTTCCAAGGGGCATAAATCCTCCCTCCAATGTCCAAATGGGGCAAGGTTGGTACCGTTGGAAGGCTCTTGGAGGGATCTATCCAATGATGACCTCCTCTTGACCAGGTAAGGCATTTAACCTTCTCATTTCCTTTTCTAAAGTTCTGTTCATACTTACACTTAAACAATCCAAGATTATACCATTCAGTCAGAATATCTTCCTCATCCATCTGAGCGCAGAGGGTTCTAAAACACTCCCAGGATTCCCTGTCTTCCAAATATCAGATGATAACATACATTTCCTTCACAGGGTTAGTATACATACACATTCATTTCCAATAATGAACACTATCATTTATTTCCTCAAGTAAAATGCAATAACAAGTTTGCCACACATCCATCATATGCAAGAATTATGAGGCATTAAAACTCATGCAAGATAAATACACACAGTGGATTCAGCTTGTTACTCAGGCCTGTACATGGATTCATGTCAACCATTCACATAACCATACATACAAAAATTCCATGATTATACAAGCAATCATCGCAATAATGAAACCACATCATTTACCATAATAGAATACTTATCTTTGAATTCCGAAGCAACTGGCTAAGTGAGAGCAACGTTCCACCCAACCTTAGATCTTTGTCTAGCCTATACTCTTTCGGCTGAGAGATCACCCCCAAGCTGGGCAGTGTATCCACTAAGGAGGGCTAATAGGTTCTCTCACAGTCAAGGCTCCATTCACATGCTAAACCAGTCTGTAGTTGTGTTTACCAAGCATTCCAGGGAACCTACCCATGCGAGACCAACCTACAGGGGTTCTTCAGCACACAAGGATAACAAGGAGGCATTTCTAAACGAGTGAGTTCAACCACAGAACTGCAGGCATCTCAGCACTCAGTTGACCTGGCACCCACAATACCTACCACATCCAACACAAGGAAGACCTACTGCACAATCACACAGTCTCTCAAGGTATCTTCCCTTCCAGTGCTATTCCAGGATGGGCATAGAAAGGTCTAGTCTCTCACAGTCGACCTAGCACCCACAATACCTACCACATCCAACACAAGGAAGATCCTATCACTGCTATACAGTCACACAAGGTCCTTCCCTTCCAGTGCTATTCGAGGATGGGCATAGACAGGTCCAGTCACTAGTTCATTGAGACTATAGCCTTCACTGAGTTTCTCCAGCAATCTAACCCTTCTCCCACATTTTTCCACAAGACATATCCTGGCTTGGGGTTTTCCCACAGTTGCTCTGCGCATCCGCTCCGCAACCTTTTCTATTGACTTTACCCATCACTGCACCATAGTTCTACACACACAGGGTGTCACGGCCGCTCGTTCTTAAGTAGTTCTCACACACAGGGGCACGCTACTTACAAGAAAACATGCAGGTGAATCCTCTATGAGGGTCAATCATCTCAATAATGGTAGCACCAGCGTTTTCCCCCCCACCTCCTGGTTCACAACAGGTTCTGTGAGTCGTCCCAGGAAGTTCGATGCCTTCACGCACAAGTGATCAGAGCCATGCCCTGCCATACGAAATCGCAGGCATGCTCCATACTCCATCAGATCGAGTAGTTGGTTCTCAACCACTTCTCTGAAATCACATTAATGTCAGCAGGGAGTTCAAACGGGTTCTCAGTCAGACAGGTGGCAACATGGTCAACCAATCCCAACCCCCTCACCTCTCCCTAGTGGATACACATGGATCCCTTCTCGTTCGTTGCCTCCTTAGCCATCTTCTTGGTTATTTTATTCATTCAGTAATAATTACATCATTTACATTCTTCATGGCTTAGTAGCCTATGAATAATCAAACTATATCAATACTTGCCTAAGCAATAAACCAAAACATCCACTAGTGGGGCCTTGGCCTTGAGCTCCACACTAGGGCATTTATACATACTGTACATAAGCAATATTTACGTCAAGGGAAAAATGGGGTATTACACAGCCAAGATGGGATCATCCCGTACAGTGACCAGTCCTTTTTCATACTAGGTGTACACCACTACATAGCTAGTCCTTTTTCATACTAGATGTATATATCCTGCAGAGCCAGTCCTTTTTCATACTGGATGCACACCACTACAGAGCTAGTCGTTTCTCATATTGGATGTAGATATCCTGCATAGATGGTCCTTTTTCATACCAGATGCAACTTTCCTGCAGAGTTGGTCCTTTTTCATACCAAATGCAACTATCCTCTTCCACGAACCGAGAAATCCCGAGAAATCCATCTGGTGGGTCCATCGTAGGAGCTCCATTACATTGCACACTGCAACTACCTATGTTACCTCACCACTCGTCCATATCCTCTCATAGCCTAAGAGACTCAATTATGTCACATGACCCATAGCTACCTGCTACCTAATCCGAGCTCATCACTCCCTCTTGATATGGAACACTCCAAGCTTATCCTTGAAGTACTCAAAATTCACCCTTGACAGAGGCTTGGTAAACACATCAACTGTCTTCTCCTCTATTGCTATATACTAGAGTCTCATTGCTACCTTCTGCACCATATCTCAGATATAGTGATACTTGATCTTGATGTGATTCGACTTGTCATGGAACACTGGGTTCTTCAACAACTTCACACAACTTTGGTTGTCAGAAAAGACACAAGTCACCTCCAACTAGAGATCAAACAACCATGATCACAACTTTTGAAGCCACACTACCGTGCATCTTGCGAACAAGCTACCTTATGATTGGATTCGGTTGTACTTAGTGTCACACTCATATGCTTCCTACTAAACCATGTGATAATACTAGATCCCAAACTTAACCATCATCCTGATGTGCTCTTTCTATCCATGACACTCTTGGCCCAATCCACATCAACATAACCTTGAAGGTTAATCTTCTGAACCAATGTATATCTGAGGCCATAATCAACCGTACCCTTTAGGTACCTCAGCACATGCATTGTCACAACTAGGTGAACATGTCTTAGCTCTACCATATATTGACTTAGAGTGTCCACCACAACAAATAATTCTTGCATCGGGTTCATCAAGTACATCAATGAACCAATCATCTACCTATACACTGTGGAATCCACCCGTTCTAAAAATGTATCACTTAGAAAATTTAGATTCGATGCCATAGGTGTGACCATGGCCTTACAATCCATCATCTTGAATCTCTTTAGGATACATTTTTCATACTTTCCTTGACTCAAGAAAAGTTCCTTTGGATTCTGCCACACCTCAAGACCTAAAAAGTAATGCATGATACCCAGGTCTTTCATATCAAACTCTGTGGAAATATTTCTCTCTGTTTATTCTATGAGATCCTCATCACCCATTAGAAACAAGTCATCTAATGTCATGTCCCCAGTGACCTAGGTGTCCTTTAGAGGCGATGGGAGAAAACCCTTGGATCCACATGCTAGTTTTTTTCTTATTTTTCCAAGGATACCAAAGGTTCCGCAACTCTGCACCCGCATTGACCTTCAGTCCGCAAACCACAATTCCACAAGCAGCAGTTCGCAAGCTGCAATTGGAATTTGGAAGTCCCACTACAAATTACAACTCTGATGAAAATGAGGTTCTGAGATCCACAACCCACAATCTGTAGTGCAGAAATCGGAAAGTGGAGCGCCCAGTTCACCACCTCGATGAATTGCTCACCCGACTTCCGCAATTCGCAACCTGCATTGCAGAAGTTGGAAATTAGAAACCTCCATTTCCCAACTTCTATGGATTTCCTTTCCAAATTCTACAATCCACAATGCGGAACTCAGAAAGAGGAAGGTCAACTTTGCTAACCCAGGAAGATTACCTTCCCGACTTCCACAATCCGCAACTCTCCTTGTGGAACACAGAAATGTGGAAGGCCAAATTTACAACCCCGATGATTTTACCTTCCTGACTTCCACAATCCGTAGTCCGCATGCAAAACTCATAAATTAGAGCTACCATTTCGCGACCCTGTAGATATTTTCCTTCCGACCTCCGCATTCCACAATCCGAATGCGGGTTCAGAAATTCAGAAGCCCCATTGTAAAAAAGTCTCCAGCACATAACTTCTTCATCCAAGGTCCAATTTGGGAAAATACGGTACCATTGGAAAGATCCTGGAGATCACTATGCATCTGTAGGGTATTAATACATAACCGAGGACTTTTATCTTATCCTTCTTCTACTCCAAAAGAGGATCATAATCCCATCTATGCCTCTTTACCAATCTGTGAAGAATCTCTGCTCCATTCTGCCATGTCCTCTCCACTTCATCTGCTCCACAAGGTCATGAAAAACACAGGGGGGTCTATTCCTTCCCTAAGACCCTTATTGAACCTTCAACTCCTTCATGGCCTCAACCAAGCTTATACCTATTCACCAATAAATATATTTGCATATAAGTAAATCACATGGAGGAAAAACTTAACTGCATTAGCCCATAATAACATACACTCAGATACATTTACTAACATTCATCATGGGCATAAAAAAACATAAATACAATGCTCAGTCCATCATTTAGCTGGATCATTCCATGCATTTATACATAAACAAACAACCAACCATATATATATAAATTGTCATAATTCAGAGACAACAGGGAACACTTATCTTTAATTGAAGCCACCAAGCAAACTCGCTATAGACTGCAACATTCCAACCTAAGCATAGGTCTTTTCCCAGCCTTTATTAATTCAACACTCAGAGACCACCCCCAAGCTGGGGCTATGTATCCACTAAGGAGGGACTAGGTAATCTCACTCGCATCCTTTGCTCATAGTCAATTAGGGCATCCAACCAACAATTGGTTTGTCAAGCAAATGGGGAAGCAAGTAATGGTTTTATAGGACAATAAACTAATCCACATAGCTATAGGAATATTCCAATGACCTCAGGAAGTTCAGGAACCCCCATCCCATCCACTCTCAGCCTAAGTAAGGTCCCCTTATTTGCTGCATAGTCCCTAGGGTGCCCCTTCCCTTAGCACTGAACTAGGTAGGTGTGGCTGGTCCTGAATGTTAGATCAAGGTAAATGAGCCCTCTTTGACTCAAACATGCATCCCAAACCCTCTTGGCACATTCCCACTGCAATTCCACATTCGGATCTCTTCAACATTGCAGCCAAAGCTCTGTCTCACGTCCACTATTTCAGCTAATAGATTTGGCTTTCTCTGTGGGTTCTCGGGCATCTAAATCTCTCCAAAACGCACCCAGGTTCGGTTCTGTGGATCTTATCCACTCTTTTCCTTTCCCACACAATTCTCTGTGAGTCTTTGGCTCTATAATTCGCAGCCTTACTCAAGATCATGATTCCTGGTTTCCTTCCTCTCTACTTGGTCTGTTGGGTCACATAAGGATTCAACTAATGCCTGTGTGTTCAACTAAGGTTCAGGAGTGAGGAATACTTCCTCCACGAGGTAGGGTGTATTATGAGACAAGCAAGACACTGTATCCTACATTACATATTTCAGGGATGTCCCATACTCTATCGACCTCATGAACATCATTCTTCACCCACCTCCTTACAACAACATTCAATGGAAACTAGGACAGGTCAAAGGGGTTCTTTAGGTGACATATGGCATCCTAGGGTTCCATCCCACACCCCCTCACCTCTCCCTAATGGATACATAGTTCCTGCTCATTTAGTTGTATCCATATCCAGCCGTTGGTTATTTTTATTTACATGGTATCACTTACATCATTTACATTTTCCATGGCTTACTAACACATGGGTAGCATAATACTAATTACTTGTCTCTTCAAGGATGAGTATTCACTAGCAGGGCCTTGGCCTTGAGCTCCACGCTAGGAACCATACATAACATGCATACAATGTTTACCTTACAGCCAAAATATCCTAAGGGTAAAAATGAGGTATATTACAATTACCCTCCCCTTTGAATAACACTATCCTTGGTGTTCCAATACTTAGGAATACCTATACAGTTTACACATGTCCAAAATTACAAAAATGTTGCAGGTCTATCCCACATTTTACCCTTTACTTTGAACTTTCAAGGCCAATTCCTTTGGATTCCACAAGTTACTCCTGCTGGATTTCATTTTCCAGCTCTGCAGGTGGGCATTGATCCATAGAAATCCCTTCCTTCTCTTTACCTTCCAGCTGATCCACAAGCCTAAAATATTTATTGCTGCTAGATTCCTTGCTGCCCTTTTTTGGGAAGTTGCAGAGGCAACGATTTCCTCCGCATTTCCAACATTCCAGTGGCCACTTTTTCTTTACCTGATCACTTTACTTGGATTCTTCCCACCTGGAATTTTCTTAGTGGACTTATTGGATAAATGCCTCTTCATTGATCCACTTCCCTTTCCACTGGTGGTTTCTTCCAAAATGTGTTTTACCGCCCTTTGCAAAAAAATAGAGTCCTGCAAATCCCCATGGTTCATCTCATTTTGTCGCTTTTGTAGCTTGAGCATCTCTCCAATATTTGCTTGGGTCTTGTCAATTCTTTGAAGAATATTTTCATCCAACTCTAATAGCCTTTGGTCTGCTACCATGGTCAATATTTCCAGCTTCCCACACTTTGCTTGCTAGCACCACTTGTTTTGCAACAACTGCAACCAATTGATTTCAATTTCTCACATGTGAAATTCATCATTGCAAATATTGTTAGGCCAAGCATAACATAAACATTAAATCAGTCAATTATTTTCCCAATTGACATGGGAATTTCATGTTTTATCATGAGAATTCGATACATTTTCATGCTTTCCAAAAATACACATGAACTCGTTCATGTTCATCATTTCAGATGGAATTTACTATTTCAGCATTCACAATTTATTTCAAAGCAAATAACACAATTAACTCTCAGCCATATCATGCATTCAACAATTTTATGTTTTCTAAATGAATTAATAAAAAGGGAAAGAGAAGAGTAAGATTCCCCCCCTCTTGGTATTGTTCCTATCCAGAGCCACACCACCATTGTTGTTCCATGCTCCTTAGCCTCTTTCAATTCAATGTGAATGCTTGACTCGCCCTTTCATTGTTTTGGAGATGACACATAGTTTCTAAGGTCTGTCTAAGGATTTTCAACCAGGAAGCCCTTCCCCATTGTTTCCTATAGAACCTTTGGATTCTAGGACCCACAAAAGTCCACTAGCACCATTCTCCATTGCTAATCATAATGAGATCTCTAGGACAATCACATGTCCAAATGCATCCTCAAGATGCCTTCATAGTTCTTGCTTCCTGCAATAACCTAGGTTTTCCAACAAAGAAAAAACAGTGTATCATCTTGGTTTTCATAAGAGTTGTACATGAAATATTTCATTATTTGGAATAAGGAATAGATGATAATTAAATACTTATTTGTATTGGACATTTCCTCGCTACTCCATAGGTTCCTTCTTTTCTTTACAAGCCTTGGATCACCTGTGGGGTGGATGCTTGGCCAACACACATGATGCTCCATAACATCAAGTAGTTAATTGCTAGCTAGTTCATCGACTATATTTACCAAGCATTTATGGTGCCAAACCAATCCCAGACCCGGTTTTCCCTCTCCATTTCCAAGACAACACATCCATCTGGGTCAACGGGCCAATGGAAGGAACTGCAGCATGACTGTTTCCAGGTCAAGTCTCTACTATAGAGCCACACTACAACAACCCTTGACACACACAACAACCCTTCATACACACAACAACCCCTCACAACAACATTTCATACACACCATAACCCTTCACAACAACCCCTCACAACAACCTTTCACTTTTCTTCTTTAGTGTGCAGCACCAAATTGCATTTGTTTAAGCTAACAACACAAGATGGATAAGCAAGCTCATTATTATTGCTGCTCTAAAATTGCAAAGATATTTCATAACATTCCCTCTCAAATATTGAAACACCCGGAATGCATCCATTCCCTTAGGGTGTAGTCTATATTGATAATCCTAACATAACCCAACACCTGAAAGGTGTGCACCCCTTTCCGATGTGAGCCATGTAGGCCCTAATAATACACAAGCAGTATGAAATAAGAACACATAATGACATTCACACAACTTGGAATAAAAATAGAAAAGCACATTCCAATAGTCTGAAATAAAGACACATAGTCACACTCTAGCAGTTTGAAATAAAACATGCCCTGGACATTAATTTTGATAATCAGACATGTATATTCTTAGCTAGGGTTACAAAATACTCATCCATTTTGCAGATGTACATTCTCTTTCCTCGTGAGGAATGGGGGATCCCTTCTCTGAGTCAATAGTCCCTCGGATTTCCATCCCAATCTTTTTCATGTTCCATAACCCACATATGCCCTTTTGGCATAATTTTACCATCAAATTCAAATATGAGTTTTCCACAACCAATCAATGGCATTAATAATTAATTCAACATGAATTTACAACTCTGTCTACTACATAAATTAGTTTTGTTCATGAGGTGATCCTCATATTGTTTGGCTCTTGTAAGTGGCACCACTCTATCCATTAGGTTTAGGCTTGCTTCCATAGCATAGACATCCACCTACAACATGTCCTCTTGACACAATTGTGAAGATCCAAACAACCATTAGTAATTAATTAGCAAAATTCCAAATCTGATATTTGCAAATCTACTTTCATGTAGCAATTATCAATTTCACAAATCTGAATTTTAAAAATCTATTTCTATAAGTCTAGGGTTTGTTATTGATTTAATTGTAATTGATCAAAGGGTTGTTGATGAACTGAAGAACAGATCTCTAAGACTCTGTGTTTTGTTTGAATATCCACTATCTTCTTTCAACAACCAGAAACATGTATAAATCCTCTGCATATGAATGAAAAAAGTGCCATTACCAGAATCCTTCAAAAGCCAAGGGTGTGATGAACTCCTCGGAACGAAACGTGTGATAAATTGATCACTTCGCTGATCAATTTATGAGACCAAAGTTTGATCTATCAGTGGCAGTGAATCTTAGATGGTCAATATCATAGGAGGAAAATCGACGACCCACATAGCATTTCATGGGGTGAACATGAGTGGAGGATAGATATCTGAAATTTTGAAAATGAATGTCCCTCATTGACCGCAGATCAATGGACGAGGAAAGCTGCCAAATGATCAACGAATCATATCGCATTTCTCCGGAGAAAGAGTTCAAGGGTTAATGGCTAGAATGGATGCGAAATCTCCATGAAATTGACCCTAAGACGATTCTAGTCCACTATGGATCTGGCCTGCTTCCGATCCGATGGTCCGAAGTAATTTTGGAAGGCACACTTGCTCGGTGCTTAGCCTCTAGGTGAGACCCGAATTTTTTGGAAATACATCTCACCACCATTTTGAAATCCGCCCTTCAACGACAATTTGGAGAAGACTTAACTGATTCTGCTAAGCTCAACAGTTCTACTAAATTTGTAACCAGTCTAAATCCTGGGAGAATAGGTTGGGATTGGTTTTCCTGATTCCTCCTATAATATTTCTCTTGCATTCATAGCAGCTCATGAAATTATCTCAGAATTATCATTAATTCATCATTTCATCTATTGTTTAATTGTAATGAACATACACCACAACCATGCATTCATGCAATGCATCACAACATGTGCACCCACACTCATGCATGCACATTTACAACATTAACATTATCTTGTTGGCTGCCAGCAACAACCTCTTCATTTCTTGACAAAGTGAAGAGAGATCAGCTCTTTATGTGATTTATCAATTCAAATTATGTTAGAGCTCCTTCAGAATCTTTGATTCTGAAGGTGCTCTTAATCAAAGAAAAGTAATTAATGATTCTAGAGCTGATAGGAACTTGATCATTAAAACTTGGCTTTTGATCGAAGGTTAGATAAGTTTCGTAAATTCTCATTAAAGTTATTTAAAATATCAAAATGAATTTATGTGACTTAAGGGATTTGTGCCAAGAGAAATATCATAAAACACATTGTTTAGGGTATTATTAGTCCAAAGACTAAGAGAATTTTTAAAGTTAATATCATAAGGAATACCCTATTATGAACTTTGTAAATATCATAGTTAATCTATAGATAAGATTTGTATAGGAAGCTTTTTACATATAATAAATACGCTATAAGATAGTATAATGTGTCAATAGGATGTATAAAGGTTTTAAAAAAAACTTAGTGTTGTACATATATATAGTTTCGTACATATGCATAAAATAAACACCAAGCTGGCTATTTGATTAATGCCTACTTAACGATTAAAACGCAATTTATTACTCTTCATACCACTACGAAACATCATAAAACAGGGATGATCGTTTGATGAACTGGCCATACACTAAATCAATGGTTAAATCAATAAACGTTTTGGATCGATGAGCTGGTATGGAAACGTGGCTTTCACCCCTGACAGAGTCGACAATTGTATGCATTTGGCAAAACCGTGTTGACAGTGTTAATTGCTAACAGTCATTTCAAACCACGCCATTGTACTTATTAATTATGAACCACTGTCAATAATCAATGATCGTAATAATGGTTCTATCAGATCTCATATCGCCGGTTCGCCAAGTTAAGTGGTGATCTCATATCGCCGGTTCGCCAAGTTAAGTGGTGATCACTACTGGGCATGGTCGAACGTAGATAAGTTGGCATAAGTCATGGTGTAGTATGAAAGTTGTAACGTTTATCACTATCCCGCTAAAATGGTAGGTTCAGAGATTTGATTTTTTGATCAGATTTGAAGCATGTGAAGATTTTCTAGCATGTCGTGTGTGTGGATACCTATTCCCTCTGTTTTCACTTTCCCTTTCATTCCACGACTAAGCCCATAAAGTCCTGAAGAAACCATGTCTCCTCTTAATCGTTTTGAAATCTCAGGGTATGAAATTATTGAAGCCAATCAGGAGGTTGCCCAGAAATTCGAGAAAATGGGATGGACACATTTCTTTCAAAGCTTTGATGGTCATCATGTGGAGATTACCAAAATGTTTGCAATGAGTTTTAAAAATGACAGGGTGCGAATTGGGGGTTTCGAATTTGTTATCAATGAAGACAAAATTGCTGAAGCCACGAAACTTCCTCAGGTGGGAGAACGCTGGTTTAAGGGCCTTATGGTTGATAAGAAGAAGTGTTTGGCTTTGTTAATGCCTTTACCAGATAAGACGAAATTGAGGGTAGGCATACCTGTAAAATTTCTAAAGCCCGAGTGGAGAGCTTACTATGAAATCTTGGTAAGGTACGTAACCTGTTGTGGACGTTTTTCCCATTTGCACTTGTATCATTTACGGTTGTTGTTAGCAGTAAAGGGTTATAAACTTAATTTGCCCTTCTATCTGTGGCAAAGCCTTAAGAAAATGTCACAGTCTGTAAGGAATTTCAATAACCCTGATAATAGTTTGTGTCACCATGGATTGATTAAAATTTTACTGCAATTCCAATTATCTGCAAAAGGTCTATCTTGGGATAAATTTCTAGCCGATTGTAAATTGGGGCCAACACAGTATTGGCCTAATCCATCTCCTCGAGCTCGTAGGAAACGAAAAATCATAAATCCTGAGGTTGATAGCTCAGAGGATAATGAACCAGAGGCCGTAAACATGTCCATAGACGATAAAGTAAATGAAGATGCTGATAGGGTTTCAGTTCCTTGCAATTCTAGGGAAATATTAAAAGAACCCGAACCTGGTAAGAATGATGGCAACCCTGTAAAATTAAAAGAGGGATCAGCCGAAGATGAAATTGTTAAACCTGATGACTGTGATAATAATTCTATGCATAAGTTGAACCATTTGGCTCGGGTTTGTTGTGACAAGGAAGGGTTGAATGTTGAAAAATTATCGTTTTCGCGTAGAGTCACTAGAAGCATGCATAATCTCCATTCAACTTCAAGGTATAGGTCTGATCCACAGACTTCCAAATCTACTGTTGCCGAACCTGCAGTTGTAGATATTGAGGATGATATTCCGATACCTGTCCCTAACGCAATGGATGTAGGGAATTCCACTACTGCGCAGGGGAATGATGTGCAATCAGGTGAGGTCGAGGGGAATCGACCAGAAATAAACATTGACACTGTAGAACTTGAAACAGTACACAATCAACATTGTGACAGTCCTCATTCTCCTCATGTAGCTAGTGAAGACGAAACCCTACAACAGGTATTAGGAAATATCTATCAGCATAAAAACGCAGAGTCTAAAGGAAATCGCAAACAGTGTACAGCCTTATTGGAAGAAGAAAATAAAACTTTCAGGAAAGAATTGCTAGAATGGATTGACAGATGGAAAAGAGCCAACATGAAGAAGAATCAACTCAAGAAATCCAAGAAATCGATATTAAAAACGAATCAGCTGCTAATGGAACGAATTGAAAAACAAAATGTTAAAATTATCAGGTTGAAGGCTAAATTGGCCGAAGCTAGAAGAGTAGTCGCTCTTCATAATGAGGCTTAATAGTTTTTTCCTTTTCTCATGTTGACAGGTAACGATTATTTCGATTTTGCATGTCTGTAAAATCAGAGATTTTACAGGCATGCATTTATAATTTTGTTTTAATATTTCTGTTAACTGTGTTAAATTGATTTTAATATAATGTATTTATTGAATTTAATGTAGGAGGTTTTATCACCGCCTTCTTCCAGGAATGTAGCACATGGTTAATGCGTTGGCACGAAAATGTAGCGGACCTGTTATAAGCTGGAGTTTTGTGAATGGGCCAGAACGTTCTGAGATGTCTCGACTCAGGCTAGTCGGTT
Organism: Larix kaempferi; assembly: GCA_027924585.1. Lineage (NCBI taxonomy): Eukaryota > Viridiplantae > Streptophyta > Pinopsida > Pinales > Pinaceae > Larix > Larix kaempferi. The sequence continues at coordinate 10,176,216 of BSBM01001642.1, forward strand.
TTATTTTCAGTAGTAGGTGTAATTAGATGCCCTTTTGGTTAATAAAAGTTCCTATAATGTTGCATGCAACATTTATAGCGAAACTAACTCTCAATAGTATATGAATGGAGATTTTTGATGAACTCGGGGATGGATGGAGTGTGGAAGAAAACTTGTTGAAATATATTTTATTGCTGGTATTATATCAAACTTGAAGCTGAAGCTTTTATGTGGATAAATACTGGATATCTGCGAATGATGCTGTGACTGGTATTCATTTTTGGATTTTTTTATATATACATATATTTCGGTTTGTCATCTTCTGTTTATATGCAAACTCTGTGTGCTGTGACATACTGATGTTTAAATAATTTTCTCACTTTATCGTCTCAAGCTAGTTATTGAATGAATATGTCATTATGGTTTTGTTCATTAGTGTTTTCACTATAAACATTAGCTTGCATGATATACTCTCTTGTTTATTTGAAATTTCATTTGTATGTTAACGGTGAATTTTAAATAAGCATTATTTCAAATTTAAATGACTGTCTTGATAGATAATTATTAATCAGTTTTGGAAGTGAAATTTGACTGTGTGCTTTAGGTTAAATCTCATCTCCATTTCTATATAGCAAAGTTATTGTTGTTATAACTTAAATATGTTTTGTTTATATCATACTTCAATTTTCTGTTATTGATTAATGATTAATCTTAGATTCAAATTTGCTCTCAGCTGAGATAGGGTTAAATAGGGTAGTTAGATTAACTAGTTTTAAAGTTTATTTTATGGAGCATTGTTAATCATTCTGCATGCTGTAATTAAGCTTTCATATTTAGAAAATTCCCTAAAAATTGGAGTCTTTCCTTCCGAAAGCAGCCTTAGGACATTTGTAGATATATAGATAGGATAAACATTAGAATAGGTTAGATTTTGCTAGTTTTAAGGTTTCCTTAAGAGACAAACTAGCTGGTAGCAGGACCATAACCTGCGAGGTCTTGTTAATTCAAACACACCGGACACTACTGTAAGTTGATTGTGTGGATAAAACCTCTTTATTGGCTTTGATTCGTAAAATCAGGCCAACAAATGGTGCTAGAAGGAGGGCCTGAATTAAGTAATGGCAGGTGAAACTAATGAAACATTTCCAGCCAGCCAACAATCTCCGAAAGTTAGTAGACCACCTCTTATTGAAACTGTAAGGAATATCCTTGAACGTGATCCTATTACTTCTCCCTTTACTCCTGCACAAAGTGCTCAAACTCTAGAAGAATCCAGACATATCCTTACTAGAGCCTACGCTAATCAGTTAGGTATTACTCCAATAGATTATGGTCTTCCTAGACAACAACGACATAACCCACACTTGACCATAGTTACAGAAGAATTGGAAATAACTGATAGTACTCCTCAACATCAAGTTGAAAGTTATCAAAGACAGATTACACAAACCAATACCACAAGGAGGTTAATCTCGGGAAGTGGCTCTGATCAGCCACCTTCTCCTCCTGAGTCACCACCCAATAGTCCAAGATCTTCTCATTCAGAGAGTTCCTCTAGCTCTCAAGGAAGTCCAATGGCAGGAAATGCAGGAGGAGGAGGTAATCCTCCACCCCCTCCACCTAATCCACAGCTGCCTTGGTTAAGGGCAGCTGCTGTAGCAATTCCTGGGGTACAACACCCATTACCAAAACATTCAGATAAAATTCTTCCTAAGTTTAACCCAGATGACAAAGAACCTGCAGAGGTACATATTGATAAATTCATGTTAGCTGTTCAAACCTTAAATGTTCAGCATGAAGATGTTGTTTGTCGATTGTTTCCTCTCACCTTTGAGGGAAGAGCCTCTACCTGGTACTTTTCATTAGTTCAAGGATCTATTACAAATTGGGAGGAATTTAATAAAGTTTTTTTTAGATAAATTCGGGGAAGATAAAACACCTGCTCTTTTAGCCCTAGAATTATCTAGAATTAAAATGGAACCCAAAGAAAGGATTAAAGACTTTAATCAAAGGTTTCTAACATTGAAAAATAAAATTCCAATTGCTTCTCAACCACCGGAAGATATAATCATCGAAAATTATACATCAGCCCTACCTAGGAATTCCAGAATGTTTGTTAAGAGAGCTGGAAAAACAACACTGATAGAAACATTTGATGAAGCAATTAAAGTAGAAAAGGATTTCATGTCTTATGAACCAGAAAGAAGTGGTAAAACTGATTCTTTTCCTCGAAAGAAAGTAGAAAAATCTAGTTCAGATAAAGATAAAGCTTTCGATGTGGAACAGCTACAGAACGCTATTCGAACGTTAACTAATGAAGTTATAGGATTAAAAAAGACCAATTCTGAAGCTTCTCCTTCTAGAGATTTCTTCAGAAACCAATTCAGACAAAACCCAAACGCAATCAATAAGAACACACCCCCAGATGTAGCTGCTAATGAAGAAATCTTTAATACAATTCGAGTTGTTCTATCTTTGTCTGAAACACCTAGTCAAGAGATAAATCAGAATAAGGAAGATGAAGAATCTGAAAATGAGGATGAATCAGAAGAACCTCAACAAATTAATGGTCACTTCTGGGATAATTTTGTGAAAAAACATGAGAACAGAAGTCCACCCTCAGGACAACACGCATATAATACACGTAGTAAAGCAATTGCAAACACTCCTGGTGCTTCAAGCTCTACTTCAAACACTGATAATAATAACTCACAACTAAACAAAAAAACTCAACCCGGCAAGCAAACTCAGTCAAATAAGGGTACCCAAACCATTCAAAACGCTCCGAAGATGGATTTACAATATGACATAATTGAAGATTTGAAGAAGACACATGCAAACATTAGTATGTACGATCTCCTTCAAATCTATCCAATGCCTGATAGTCCTATTATTAATCCTGCAGTAAGCACGATTATCCCTAATACAAAGCAAAATGTTGCTGCTAACAGTTCAACCAATGATACAACAGCAACTGATAAAGGGAAAACATCAACTGATAAAGCTTCTTTGATAGGTAAGAATTCTAAGTCAACTACACCTCCATTCTTACTTACCTTTGAAATTTTTAATAGGAATGTCCACAACTGCATGGTAGATTCAGGAGCATCTTCTAATGTTATGCCTTTATCCGTGTGCAAGAAATTAAATGGCAAATTTGTTCCATCCAACGCACAAATAACTCAATTAGATAGAACAAACGTTAAGGTTGTCGGAGAAATGAAAGATGTCTTAATTAGGATTGCTTGTAATCCTTCAGTTTATCAAATCATAGACATCGTAATTGCTGATATACCTGATGCATATGGACTATTCTTAAGTAGGGATTGGTCTCAACAACTAAATGGTTTCTTTGCCACTGATTGGTCAACCTTGTGGTTACCAAAAAATGGAAAAGCAAATCAGATGAAGATACAAAGAGAAAGGTACATGAAACATACTGTTACAGAACTACATGATCCTAGTGAACCTGTGTTATTTTCTGATTCCATTATGGGAAACTACATGTATGAATTAGGTTTTGGAGATTTCAAAGCTGAAAACTCTCTCCTTTCTGAAAGTAGCCAGCAATCTGAGATTTGTAATGTAACAGTTATTTCTCCTAACTGTTCCCTTAAGGAGACCATTGGTGATGAAAATAATGTAAATATTGTAAATATCATAGAAAGTAAAGTGGTTGCACATAATTCTATTTGGACTCTTTATTTCGATGGTGCAAAATCTAAAGAAGGAGCAGGAGCCGGTTGTTTACTAATAGATCCTCAAGGTAATAAGACTTGTATAGCCTGTAGACTAGAATTTAGTTGTACAAATAATATGGTTGAATATGAAGCTTTGATTCAAGGATTGAAAAAAGCAATCGATTTGGGCATCAAAGAGATAATGGTTTTTGGCGACTCAGAGATCATCGTTAGACAGGTGCGTAATTCCATTCATTGTTTATCTGAACATTTGCAAAGTTATCAGAAAGAGGTATGAAATCTTATCACATATTTTGATGCATTTAACATAAATTTTGTTCCTAGAAGTCAAAATCAAGAAGCAGACTTATTGGCAAATGTAGCTTCCAAATTGATTCCTTCAGAAAATTTTTCACCAGAATTCTTTTTTGTTGAATTAATTTTTAGGCCCTCCATACCTGATAACATTTTTAATTGGGGTGTGTTTGACAATGATACACAGGTACTGCATTTTCTGACAAATGATGGAATCTTCAAAGATTCGGCAATAGATGAAATCACTCACGACGACAATTTACGAGATTTTTCGGTAATTAATGATTTTTGTTCAATTGAGAAAGCCTTCGAATAGGTAAAACCCGTTCCCAACTCAGTATTGAGATTAGAAAAGTTTTTTGATTTGCAAGATAAGTTTAAGTCAGTTCCTAATTGTAAAACAAATAGCTCTTGCATGAAATATGAAACTATCAATTTGGGAACAGAATCTAATCCCCAAACTATAAACCTAGGAATAGGTTGTGATCCTGTAGAAAGAACAGCTTTCATAAAATTATTCAAAGAGTTTAAAGATATATTTGCGTGGACATATGAGGACTTAAAAACATTCAATACTCAAGTCATGCAACATATAATTCCAATTAAACAAGAATCAAAACCTTTTCAGCAGAAATTAAGAAAATATCACCCATCATTAGAACCAACAATTAAAAAAGAACTGAATAAATTGCTAACTGCCAGGATCATTTTCCCTGTCAGACACACTCAGTGGGTAGCAAACTTAGTTCCAGTTAGAAAGAAAAATGGGGATATTCGATTATGTGTCGATTTTAGAAATTTAAATAAAGCTTCTGAAAAAGATAACTACCCAGTTCCACCCATGGAACAAATTCTTCAGAAAGTATCTGGGGCTGAAATACTGTCTCTCCTTGATGGTTTCTCAGGGTACAACCAAATATTAGTCTCTCCGGATGATCAATTAAAAACAGCTTTTAGAACTCCATGGGGAACGTATGCATACCGTAAGATGCCCTTTGGGTTAATCAATGCGGGAGCAACATTTCAACGAGCAATGGATATTGCCTTTAGAGGCTTGATCAATCATTCAGTCGTTGTCTATTTGGATGACGTTACTGTCTACTCTAAACATCGGCCTGATCATCTTAACCATTTGAGAAAAGTGTTTGAACGATGTAGAAAATTTGGAATATCTTTAAATCCTAAGAAAACAATATTTGCTGTTTCAGAAGGTATCTTGTTAGGATGTGTAGTATCGAAACATGGAATCATGATTGATCCGGAAAGAACACAAGCTATTTCAAAGATTACTTTCCCTTCCAGCAAGAAAGGAATGCAGTCATTCTTAGGGAAAATTAATTTTGTCAGGAGATTCATTCCTAGTTTTTCAGAGACTGTTCGTCCTTTGCAGAAAATGATTAAAAAAGATGCTGTGTTTAATTGGGGACAAACTGAAAAAGAATCCTTTCAGAAAATTTTAGAAGCTATTTCAGAAGCTCCTAGTCTTCTAAGTCCAGATTTTAACAAGGATTTTATATTATATACCTTTGCTTCTGATATTGCGTATGCAGCAGTATTAACTCAATTAAACCAACAAAATAATGAGGTTCCAATTTCGTTCATGAGTTCGAATTTCAAAGGTGCTGAACTAAACTATCATGAAGTGGATAAACAAGCTTATGCTGTTTTTAAAGCAGTAAAACATTTTCGTCCTTACTTGTTAAAATCCAAAACAAAAGTAATTGTACCTTATTCTTCAGTAAGAAATTTGTTGGTACAAAAAGATTTAGGAGAAAAAAGGGCACCGTGGATGACAGCTCTTCAAGAGTATGACTTAGAAATCAAACCATCAACGATAGTTAAAGGACAAGGGTTGTGTAAACTAGCTGCTGAAGCTGCTCATATGCCTGATGATAAAACTGAAATTGTCATTGATGAAGATTTACTTACCAGAGAAATTTATTTTTATCCACCACCTCAAGATTCCTGGTACACAGACATACGAGTACTTCTGGAAACAGGGACTGCCCCTGATTACTTAGATCCAAAGAAGAAAAGAGCACTAAGATTGAAATCTACCCCGTACTTATTAATAGATAATGTCCTCTTTCGAAGAAATTCAGATGGGGTATACCTTCGGTGTTTAGATAAAGATGAAACAGAAACAATTCTAAAAGAATTGCATTCTGGACCAGCGGGAGGTCATTTCGGTGGAGAAACCACGGCCCATAAAATTCTTGGGGCTGGTTATTATTGGCCTACCTTGTTTCGATATTCTTATGCTTTCGTTAGAAAGTGTCAAGAGTGTCAACTTGCCGCAGGAAAAGTTAAAAAATCTGCTTTCCCTTTACAACCTGTTTCAGCTGAAAGACCTTTTCAGTAGTGGGGTATCGATATAATAGGCCCAATAAACCCTCCCTCATCAATGCGACACAAGTATATAATAACTGCGACTGATTATTTCACTCGTTGGGATGAGGCTGCACCGTTGAAAGTTGTGAATACTAATCAAGTTATATTATTTTTGGATTTCTTTATACATGTTATTATCTCAGTTAAGATCCTAGATCAGATTGAAGTAAATTCTGAAAATTTAACAATAACCCTTCGACCCACATGGCCAACCCCCAATAGGGTTGTCTAATAACCCTTTGACCCACATGACTTATACAGGGCCGACCCCAACAAGGTGGTCTAATAACCCATCAAGTATAAGTTACGACATTTACAATATAAATGATGACACTTCCTTATAGAGGAATAATACCATCTCTATAGGAGTACGTACAACATACATATATGAAATACATTCCAAAGTTACATATACATCAACACTCCCTCTTAACTAGGAAGGTATTTCTCAGTACAGGTCTTCTAGCACAAGTCTTCTTCGCTGGATCATCGTCACTATATAATCGTCATTGAGTCATCATCATCGTCACTACTGCTACTATCTCAATCAATCTCTGAATCTACTCGTCATAGGAAGTTCTACAGAGCCAGTCCTTTTTCATACTAGATGTAGGCCCACCACCTGCAGGTCTTCATCATCACTGGCCATATTGTGGAATCCTCAGGACTTATTATGTGCGTCACAAAACCTTAAAAGAGTCTAGCAAGAACTCTAAAGAGCAACTAAGGCCTTTTTAATCCTGTCCATATCTCCAGGACTTATTACATGTGACCCCACTGCAAAACCTCACAAGAGCATCCCAGGCTGTTACGACCACGCAGCTCTACCTATAGGATCTCCCAGGGCATGAATTACATGTGGTCATGGAAAAACCTCGCAAGAGCATCCCAGGACTGATTACGGGCACACATCCCAACCTATTGGATCTCCCAGGGAATCGAATTATATGCCATAGGACAAAACCTTGATAGAGCATCTGCCAGATATCCCAGGGCAGCGAATTACATGCCATAGGAAAAACCTCGAAAGACTATCTGTAGATCTCCCAAGGCACCGAATTATATGTCCTCCCAGAGCAAAACCTTGAAAGAGCATTTGCCAGATATCCCAGGGCACCGAATTACATGCCATAGGAAAAACCTCGAAAGACTATCTGCAAATCTCCCAGGGCACCAAATTACATGCTCATCTGCACAACCTGATCCATGGCCATAGAGTATCAACCTGATACTCACCATACATCACCCTGATGTACACATGATCATCCTGATCATCATCACTGCAACATCCTTCTGCATGTCATCTGGAGCAACATCCTGAAGCTCATCATCCATGATCATCCTGATCATCATCACTGCAACATCCTGATGCATGTCATCTGGAGCAACATCTTGAAGCTCGTCATCCATGATCATCTTGATCATCATCACTGCAACATCCTGCTGCATGTCATCTGGAGCAACATCCTGAAGCTCGTCATCCATGATCATCCTGATCATATAATGCATCTATCTAATGCATACCAAGTATCTACCTGATACATATCATCATACATGATCCACCTGATCATACAATGTATCCACCTGATACAAATACAAATATATGATACATATCACCATACATGATCCACCTGATCATACAATGTATCCACCTGATACATATACAGATACATGGTCCAAGCATCCAAAATGATGCATATGCAAAAAAAATACATACACATGATCCAACCAATCATATCCAGCATCCAACATGATGCGTACATACATATAAATGATCCAACTGATCATATCAAAGCAGAAACCAGAAAATCATCCTGATGCTCATCATTCAACGCTTACATCCACAGCCATGTGAAGGATCCTCCTTCCAACATGCTTGGAATGGCTTCAGCAAATGTGTCCATCACTTCTTCCTCGAAGTGTCCTCGATCTGAAGAATGCCAAGCCTCTCTCTGAAGTACTCGAACTTCACCCTGGCTAGTGGCTTCGTCAGCACATCTGCAATCTGCTCGTCCATCGCAACATACAAGAGCTTCACACCTCCTCTCTACACCATATCCCTGATATAGTGATATTTGATCTCTATGTGTTTTGACTTGTCATGAAACACCGGATTCTCAGACAGCTTCACACCACTCTGGTTATCACATAAGATACGAGTAGCATCCAACGGGAGATCAAATAACTCGGACAGTAATTTTTGTATCCATACTACCGCACAACTAGCTGAACAGGATGCAACATACTCTGCCTTAGCTATACTCAGTGCTAGGTAGGACTACTTCCTGCTAAACCAAGAGATCACACTTGATCCCATACTGAAGCAGCACCCAGATGTGCTCTTCCTATTTGCAGCACTGCCAGCCCAATCTGAATCAACATAACCTTGCAGGTTAAACTTTTGATTCACTTCATACTTGATCCCATAATCCACTGTACCCTTCAGGTACCTCAGAATATGCTTTACAGCAACTAGGTGAACACTCCTCGGATCTGTCAGGAACTGACTCAATGTGTTCATAGCAAAGCAAATGTCTGGTCTCGTGTTCATCAAGTACACCAAGGACCCAATCATCTAACGATACATAGAGACATCAACTGGCTCAGATGAAGCATCACATAGAAGCTTCAGATTCGATGCCATAGGTGTGGCCATAGCCTTGCATTCCATCATCCCGAACCTCTTCAGGATCTCTACTGCATACTTTTCTTGTCCAAGGAAGATTCCATCACTCTGCCACACCTTCATGCAAAAAGCAAATAGTGCATCATCCCCAAGTTCTTCATCTCAAACTCAGCAGCAAGCTTCCGCTGCGTGTCGGTAATCAATCTATCTTCACCTGTAACAAACAGGTTATCCGCATACAAAAGTAGTATCACTGGATTGCCTTCCTCAACCTTGTAGAAAAGGTTGGAATCAGCTTTATTCTTGGTAAAGCCCAAACTGGATAGAAAGATGTCTATCCTACCATACCAAGTTCTGCACACATATATGACTACACCATGTTGTCTTGAAATTCATCTGGTGTATCTTCTATTTCATCGCTTTTATATTTCTCTATGCTGCCATCTGTAGCATGCTTGATCTGATAGTTCCATTTGGAAGTCACAACAGACTTCCCTTCAGCTCTTAGGACTACACCCAAACATCATTCTTCATGATCGACGGATCATGGCATTCTTCACATATCCTGGGAACTTCAATATCTTCAATAGATAATTTTGTTGCTGAACAAATGTTGTAGTTCTTCTTTTGTAGGAGATGGCATATGATCTTTCCTACACAACAAATTAAATTGCATGAATAGAAAACATCTCACAGTTTTCAGAACAAATTCTTACACATAAAGAAATATGTCATACAATCATGCAATTATCTTAGCCAATGGTTCAATACAACATTTATCCATATCTCGTAACTTTCTAGATGCCTTCCAATCTCTACTAGAACATTGTTAAGAGTGTGCACAACTCCCAACATGTCAGCAAAGAGGTTTCATTCTAGATAAGTAGCAATGGAATGTTGTACAGTGCCATAGGCCACTTACCCATGTATATTAATAGTATACTGTTCATTAATGCAACTATTCTAATATGCACAATACATATCCTAAGTCTAGGAACATGAGCATATACATCATTGAACAATTTTATTTAAATAAACAAATATGCAATAAATGATAATTAAAATACTTATCTTTGTTTGTTTGTTGGGTGGACTCCCTATGAGTCTTCCCTTCCTTGCAGGAGCTGCTGGAGTCCTAATATGAAGTAGCTTCTTCTACACCTTTCTGTTGTGGAATGTAGAGAGATGGTCAACTCCCTCTGAATATCTGCATCCTTGCATAAACCACTGGAGTGTACTCCCTCTTGATCTTTGCTTCCTGGATTGCTTGTTCTTGAACTCATATTCATCCTTGGTCCCTATGCATGCTTATTAGTATCATGATTGTGTTATCGTTGTGATCTCATATAAAATCATACATTCATTAGTATACTATTAAAACACAATAATCTCAAGCATGTATAGTCATGATCATTTCAAACAGAAATAATAAGCATTAGCATTCGAGGTTTATGTAGGATTCTTATGGTTAGTCAAATCATAAGAAACATAACATGTCTAAACCTATAATTACTCAAACCTATGACTCTTCGAGTTAGTCATATCATTAACTAAGGTAAGACACATAATATGCATATACCCATGATTATTCAAACTTATGACTTCATGAATAATCATTATCAACAACACAACAGTATAAGATCCTAACCCAAGGTAGGATTCTAGCTTGATATAGGAAAAACATACTTGGATTAGCATGCTAGCTAGTTATGTCTAACATACCCGTATAATGTCTTTTGGTTCTCTTCAGTGACTTGTGCTAGTAACCTCGATGAGTCATACCTATCGAGATCGCTTGTAATATTCTTATGTAAGGCCTTAGCCTCATCTCCCTCTGAAACAGGAACTTCTTATGTAGGTGACCAATCCATCTTCTTCTAGGATTAACCCAATCCACTTGATTTGCAAGAACTGGACCTGGAGCTGGATATGGGTTTGTCAGAGAAACCCCAAAAATTCAAACTTTGAATTTCAAACTTCCGAAAGGACAGAAATATGTGCCTTGATGAGCTGATCAAGCTGGCATATTCAGAATTTGAAAACTGCAAAGTTTCACTCCTCAAATTTGCCTTTGAAACTTTCGGATTCACTGGGTGTGACCCTGAACTAGGGTTTGATGAATCCCACTCTTATGCCCAATCAAAAGGTTTGATCCAAACCTCTAAGCTTCTATTTCTCTGAGGATCTTCCAGTCGTGGTCACAGATTTCAAAAATTCCCATTTTTACAAAAGCCCTAATTTTCCACTTTTCTGATCAAAGTCCTGAACTAGGGTCTGATCAAGCCTGGCCTTTTTCCCAACCAAAAATTCTGATCTTGGTCTCTAAATTTCTATTTTGATGAGTAGCAGCCAGCCATGGTCTTCGATTACAAAAATTCCAACTTTCTCCGAAGCCCTAAATTCCGGAAGCCATGAATGAAGGCACTCAAAAATAATTATGTTTTGACAGAAATATGTACTTGATTGTTTCTGGTGTAACTCCAAAAATTTTTATCCATAGGGTCTAAAAAAGATTCTTGAGATAGCCCAACCTGTTATCTTTCCATCCTGACAGGTCTGACCTCAATTGGAATCTCTGAGAGAGAGTTATGCCAAGTGTCGCAACGTGACCTGTTTATGGGATAATACAGGAGAGCGAACTTGTACGGAGTTCCACGTGTCACTGTTTCAACTTCGGCCTCTGAAACATTTTCCTGAGATAGCTTGCCCTGCTATCTTTCCATCCTGACAGGTCTGACCTCAATTGGACTCTCTGAGAGAGATTTATGCCAAGTGTCGCAACGTGACCTGTTTATGGGATAATACAGGAGAGCGAACTTGTACGGCATGACATGTGTCACTTGTTCAACTTCGGCCTCTGAAACATTTTCTGAGATAGTACAGTCTGTGTACTACCTGTAACAATTTACGAAATTTCATTTGGATCTTCCTAGCCCAAGTTATGACCTTTTTCCCAAGGTCACCTGATTTTGACTCAGATCTGGAAGAGGCAGAAACCCTATATTGTACAGATCATAAATCACAAAGTACAACGAATTAGAGGTTGTCCTTTGGACATAAGGTACATAGGGATTTAATCTTCGACCTGCAAAGGTTTCAGATCCGAAAACTTTTCCAAAACAGATTTATAGCGAAAGTGCTACGATGATTGGTTTTTGCTATATCAAGCCCTAGCATCGTAAGTGCAACAAGTGTCATACATGCCATATCATGCCTTCTTTCAGGCTAGCTCTGATACCATGTTAACTTTTCAGAATTTACTTCAATCTGATCTAGGATCTTAACTGAGAGAACAACATGTACAACATATCTACAGCATATCAATCATGGAGACAATAATGCAAGCACATAAGAGACACAAAGATTTACTTGGGGAAAACCATAAAGGTGAAAAACCCCAATAACTTCCTCAGAGATAGATAGAGCAATGATACAACCCAAACATGAGAGATAGACAAAACCTAGCAGTAGATCCTCCTCCTCCATAAGTGCGCCAGTCCTCCTTGAGTGCATGAGTGAGAAGTGAGTGAGTAAATAGAGTGCATCCCGCACTCTATTTATACTTGACTTGACTTGCCTTTTACATAAATCATGTAGGCTCGAACTTAACCACATAACGTAATGCTGACTGGGCCGACCCCCAATAGGGTGGTCTAATAACCCTTCGACCCACATGGCCGACCCCCAATAGGGTGGTCTAATAACCCTTTGATCCACATGACTTATACAGGGCCGACCCTAACAAGGTGGTCTAATAACCCATCAAGTATAAGTTACGACATTTACAATATAAATGACGACACTTCCTTATAGAGGAATAATACCATCTCTATAGGAGTACATACAACATACATATATGAAATACATTCTGAAGTTACATATACATCAACAATCTGCTCAGTCAAAAGGAAGAAGGGTTGTCTTCGAATTAAAAGCACAGTTGGCACCTGTCTAAAATGCAGATATTTACGCATAGTGGGTCAAAAGTTAATCTATTACGAATACTCACTTCAAACACGAATTCCGCAGGGTCTCAAAATTCTACAGAATTTAGTTAACGCCGTGACCATCAATAGGTAAGTTCACACACTAACAAAGATCAATGGCAAGTGTGAGGAAAATCCCATGCGACACATGTCACTCCATGCAGAAATGCTTATTTTATTAAAATTCTAATTCAATAAAACTCACCCATCCATGTGTCAGTTTTTCTAGGAGTTGCACCAACATTCCTAAGTTTGCTCATGTTTGTCCCATAGATATTTCACTTAACTCCTAGATTTGAGGTGTAGGTGGAGTTGACTAGGTGTCCATGCTTAGGATTCTACTTTGCTCCTAAATAAATATTATATTATTTTAAATGCCAAAAATAATCTTTTATGTGCAAATGCATAAATGACAATTTAATATTATTTTAAATGCTAAAATAATATTTTTATGTGCAAATGCATGTAGCTAGGGTTTTCACCCTAGCTTGTGCAAATGAGCACCTACTAAGGAGAAGGGACTCCTTAGTAGCAGTTCAATAAACAGTAATTAAAAGACAAGGTATTAAAATGAAAATTATTCTAAGCAAGCACATGAAACATAAAAAGACAAGATATAATATAAATGGTTTTTTGTATTAAAGCTTTACCTCCAATGTGAAGGTTGGTGAAGTTCTTGCAATTGTGCAAGAGGGTTGCTCCAAACTCCAGCTTTGCTCCTTCTCTTTCTCCAAATGGTTGGGAATGGGCCAAAGAGGCACTCAATGGTGAAAGTAGCTCAAGGGTGAGCTAGGGTTTCAAGAGTGATTTTGGCAAAGTAAGGGTATACTTGATTGTGGATATGAAATGAGGGGTCTCCATCACCTATTTATAGGTTTTTGGTGGTGGAGTGTTGGCCCATGGTTTTGGGAACCATATGGTTTAGGTCAGCTGTATAGGGTTTTTTCCTCCTTTTTCCTCTTTTTCCTCATTATTTTATATTTTTTATTCCCTTTTTAGAGGGTTTTTGCTATTTTGGAGGAATTTTGGATATTTTTGGAGGGAAAAGGGGTTTTTTAGCCCTTTTAAGGCTTTTTTGATGGTTTTGTGGCCTTTTGGAGGCATTTTTGGCCTTTTGAAGGCTTTTTAATGGGATTTGAGGGTTTTGAAGGCAAATATGGTAGGAAATATGGACAAATGAGTCATGTAATGGGGTAGATGAGGTAGTGAGCACTTTTTGGGTGTTAACAAATTGCCCCCTGATGTGTGAGGGTAGGAGCTCATCGTATGGCCGATAGACATCATAAGTCTTTGAATGGTGTTCCTGGGGTGTGGAGAAGAGAAGAAACAAACTGGAGCCCGGAACAGCGATCTCGAACCAACTGCAAGAACTAAAAGTACATAACCTCATTAATGGATGAGGAATAATATGATCATATGGACGAGGTGGGCATTCCCATGCTCGTATCAAGATATAATAACAATGGGGTCCAAAATATGGGGACCTGACATATACATGACCTCAAAGAATGAATGAGGAAGAATCTCAATATATGGACGAGGCAAGCATACCCATGCTCGTATCAAGAGACATAAAAATAACTGTGAGGCCCGAAAAGGAGGACCTGTAGGATACATAGAGAACCACTGTGTACATCATAAGGGTCCAGAGGGGACACCAAGCTGGGACATACTGCTGAGCTGACCATGTCTGAGCTGAAGAACTAGTACACTGGGATGACAACAGTGCTACTCAGTGTGGTACCAAAGGAACTGATGAGCTGCTAGATCATAGTGACAAGGGGTCATACTCTCAATGGTACACTGAACTGTGTACTCAAGGAAGCATCTAACTGGATGGCTTCCGAATACAATCGCCAACGCAACTCGGACATCCACAGGAACATATAACTGGGCGTTCCGAAGTGACTCACCAATGTGCTAGAGTCGGGGGAAATCCGAGGTCTTTGACCAATAACTGAAGGGATATAAACCCTGCGCGATTCTCAACGATGTGATCAAGGTGTTGAAGTCGAGCATGTGAGAAACAACCACTCGGAGAGGCAATGATGACTCCTCTCAAAATGGTCTGTAGGCACTCACCACTGATGGTGATGGGTCCAAGGCGCAGGGACCTATGGGTCTATCCTCTGGAATAGAGGGGCTGTCGTCGACAGAGGGAGACCTGCAACTAGCAAGGCAATGGTGTTTCCTTGATAGGAGCATGAGGTGGACAACCGAAGTGTGAGAGTACTGATGGTAGGACTGACAAACGGTGGGGGATAACTGGGCAAGTAGAGTGGGTGGACTCAAACTTCCTTTTTTCAGAGTATGATGGCGGGGATGATCGGGAAGCATATGAAACTGACTGATAGGAAAGGGATCATAGCTGTAATGGATCAAGGATAGTGACTGGGATGAGGAATTCTCAGGCTGGTGTAAAATGGAAAGAGACTGCAGACTACTCTAAACAAAGGCGACCTGAATGGGGGTGCTGCCGAGATGATTGATCATAGTGCCAGGAGGCACGGGATGACTTCTTCATGGGTTAAGGAACTAGAAGAAGTGTGTGTAAAACGATACTGTCGTGTGGATTTATACGAGCCCAGGACAGTTCATGCTCGTGATTGCTGTCAATTTTAAGAAGTCTGAAAGTGATAAGAAGACTCTGAAATAATGGAATGGTACTGTCGTGTGGATTTGTACGAGCCCAGGACAGTTCATGCTCGTGGTTGCTTTCAATTTTAGAGAGTCTAAAAGCGATAAGAAGACTCCAGGGGGTTGCTTTTCCATGTGTTAGTCTCCAAGGCCCAAAGAAGCATAAAAGGATGCAATGAAGAACTCTTCTAGCCGGTGTGACTAGAGTATTCCTTTTTTGTAATTAGTCTACCAGGTCCGGAAAAGGGTTAAACTTATACCAGATAGACGCCCTTTCAAGTACTTTAACGAGCATGAAAGGAAGCAAGATTGCTTGGCGATCTTTTCATTGTTTTAGGAGTCAAAAAAGAGCTTAACAGAAACTCCCTAAGTGCCTTTTTCGTAAAGGACTTGTCCGGCCTGAAAAAGGGATAAAATTATACCGAACAAAAGGAATGGCCAGGCAAGGAGGAAGTGCTCAATCAAGGAACATTTATGATGACCAAGGACTAGGGTAGGGGGGAACACCGATGGGCCTCCTTGTGGGGTAATGAATGGTGGCAAAATAACGAAATAGTTGCAGTATGATAGGAGTGAATGGCTCATGTAAAAATGTGGAACAATCCGATGGCGGCTGATGTGGCACGCAAACCGAGGCAGCAAGGTGTCGAGAAACAATGTTGAAACTATACCAAGTGAGAGCGAGAAATGATCTCAAGCATCATCACGAGCTCGGAAAAATGAATCCGGCAATATAAAGAGTGTCAAAAATGGATAAAGGCCGATGTGGCACGCAAACCGAGACGACAGGGGGCGTTTTGGAAAAATACCCGAAAACTATGGGGGTGAGAGCGAGAAATGATCTCAAGCATCCTCACCGGCTCGAAAAAAGGAATCCGATGATATAAGGTATATGAAAAATGGGCTACGGTCGATGTGGCACGCAAACCAGGGCGACAAGGTGTCAGGACACAATGTTGATATTGGTCCTGGTGAGAGTGAGAAATGATCTCAAGCATCATCACGAGCGCGGAAAAATGAATCCGGCAGTGCAAATGGTGGGAAAAACGGAGGTCATAAGGACTCCGGAATGGTCAAAGTAAAGAACGATGCATATCAAATCAAATCAAACATACAAGTGACACGTGACCTAAAAAATGGTTGAGATCACAAATGTGAAAAAGTGAGCAGGGTTAATGACTTGCCCCCATGCTATGTGCATGGGGTTTGTGATTGTGGATCACATATGTATTGGTTTGAACGATGGGTTCATTGACATGCTGAGATAAATGTGATGGGGCAGGGTCAAAATGATTGAGCATGCCCCCTATCCCAGGGTCGAGGTAATCTATTATGCCCCTTGACTCATAGGTGTCAATGTGGTGTTGTTTCTAGCGAACGGGGGGTGCATCTGGCCATGTGTCAATGTGGTGCTCTATAATGGCGGCGTCAAGACCGGGCATTTCGGTATAGGACCACGCAAAGACATCACGGAATTCTTGGAAGAGTTTTTTGTACTCCTCAATCTCAGACTCACTGCAGGAGGCTCCTAAAGTGATGAGTTCAGGGGCACCTCCTGGGGCAGAGATATCTATGTGGATAACGGGGGAGATGTTGGCCATGTTACCTTCCTCAAAGGCATCAGGATCAGGAATAGGATCCTTAAACCAGTCGACTTTGGTGGGAAGGAAATCTTTGGACTCAACCGCGAATTGGGTAGCTGTGGTGGAGGAGGAGTCTTCTGGGATGAAATACGAACGATGGTGCATGTCGTCCGAGGGGTAATCTGGGGCAGTGAGAGCCTCTAGAATCTCCTCATCAGTGCAGAACGTTTGAGTTGTCAAATCAGTTGACGAGGGAGTGGTGGTGGAAGAGATCATATAAATGGTATTAATCTAGCCGGATGGGGAGGAGATCGATGGGTGGATCTCCTCAATTGTGGGGGGCGCCGTCTCAAGGTCCAAATTATTCATCTCATAGAGAGCTGCTCGGTAATCTGAGAGATCAAGACAGTGATGTGAGTAGTGGCCGTAAACACCGCATATGGCACAAGGGTGGTTTGTGCGCAGCAATTTATCACGAGGCTTGGGGGTTGGGTCGAGTTCGACAACCGGGATGTTGGGGTCATCGTCAAGCATCTGCATGTGTTCCTGTAATGTAGGTAACTGTGGATATTGGTGAGTCGGATGACCTATATCATTGCACAACAAGCATTTGGGAGGAGCACGAAAAATGGGAGGGGGTTTAACTGTCTTGGGAGGAGGTACAGCAGTGTATGGTTGTGGGCCTCTTCCCCCAGTGTGCTTGATAAGAGGGGGGGATTCGTAGAGGACGAAGGGGTAGTGACACCGGGGGGTGGTTGACTAGTAGTAGCCATGGGTTGCACCGGTTGTAGGACGACGTTGGGTGTCGGCGAGGGAATGGGAGGCGAAAGATACCACACGGGTAATCCCAAGGTTAACCCAGGGAGGCTAAGGGTATCCATAACCGGGGTGCTTGCTATTCCCGAGGGAGGGACTAGGAAGGGGATTGTGTGGATGGGTGTAACACCAATGTGGCTAGGTACCAATGGTGGTTTAGGCAGCAAAGGCAGTTGATGGTTAGGTGTTTGTGTATTGTGGGAAAGGGTACATAGATCAGATACTTCGGGTGCAAATGATGGGGGAGGAATGGATTGGAATGTTGATGTCATCGGTGGATCTGAGTAAACTCCCGGTCCCATGGAGGAAACAAACGAGGTAGCGGCACCATTAACAGGTTGTTCAACCATGGGGAGAACATTTTCGGGTGCAGCCGGGGCATTTGGATCGTAGTAGGTGAGTTGGTCGACCTTGACCACGCGTCCATCATGGGGGAACAACATGGTACGAAAAACCGAGGAGGAAACCGCCCGCATGGCATACATGTAACTGCGGCCAAGTAAGAGGTTATAATCAAGTTGGGCATTGATGACCTCTATGTCAATGAGAATGGTTTTACCAACCAGCTGGACGGGGACATTAGCTAATAGACCTTGGGGTTGAGCCGACCGGCCGTCGTAGGGTCGCAACGTAGTGGTGGATTGCTGGAGAGTAGGGGATCCCAACTTCTGCCAAACGAATGTGGACATTACGCATGTAGAGGCACCCTCATCGATGTTGCACCGATGGATGACAAGATTCTGAATGGAAACATAGACTTGGAATGCTAAAGTGGAAGGCAGGCGTGGTTCGGATTGGTCCAAATCGAATGCCATCAGTTGTGAATCGTTTGGGTCAATAGCACCAATGGCGGAGAGCAAAGTCTTGCGATGTGAAGGACAATTTTTTAAGACTTCTAACACGGACATGGCCGTGGGATATTGGGCTAAGTCATCTACAATGTTGTAATTTGACGCAGGATGAGCATTGGGGTTATTGTTAAGACGACGGAGTGGAAAGCGAGGTGATTTGGAGGCGCCATCGAGGGGAGCTGGAGGTATACGTAACGTCTGATCGGTGGGATGAGCGTTAGTGTTTTTGTTAGAGGGAGGGGCTTCAGGGGTGGAGCCATATTGGTTCCGACGGGTTTGGAGATAGACATCAACGGATGACATCATCAACAAGTGGTGGGTACCTGAATCGAACATGGGTTGATCAGGAGCGGCATACGTGATCTGTTGTTGGGGCGGCGCGTTACCATGAGGAGGAGCCAACGGCTGAGTGTTCACTACGCCTTGAGTTGGTAAGGGGTTTTGCAGTACCAAAGGTGGCTGCTAAGGGGATGGGGGGTTGGGAGGTGCTTGAGGAGCTGCATGCCCTTGGAGATGGGTATCATCAACCCAGAGTTGCCGAGCTCGCTCCAAATGTGGGCAAGCATGTGTGTAGTGGCCATAGACACCGCAAATAGAACAAGGATGGTTAGTTCGCAAGTTAGGGTTTTTGGCCTGCTTGGGTGGCCGATCAGGGTTTTGGTTGGCAGGTGCCGCGTTATTGTTGTCTGGGGGATTAGGAGGTTGACCACCTTGGTCTGGAGGTGGGTTGTTCCCACGGTTGTGGCCTTTGCCACGGTTTTGCTGGCCCTGTGGGCGTTGGTTGTTTTGGTTTTGCTGCTGATTTTGTTGGGCATATACTTGCCCTTGGGCAGCGGGTGGGTTCTGGGGTTGTGCAGGTGCTGGAGCAGGTTGCGGAGGATAATATGTAAGTGGAGGCTGCGCAGGTGCTGAACCTTGTGGGGGTTGCTGATATGTCTACGGAGCGGGTTGTGGGTTTGCCGCAGGGGCTACCTGTGGCGGGTAATAAGCGGGTTGGGCTTGAGAGGACACAAGAGCTGGAGCAGCTTGTGGATGGTAATACGGCTGAGGTGCGGCTGGGGGAGTATAAGCGGGGGATGCGTGTCCAAAGCACTAAGGTGGACATGAGGGTCCGTGAGAATTGTGGTGAGGTGCCATGGGAGCATACGAATTGGTCGCACCGGAATGTGATGTAGCTTGATAAAGGTCGGGGCCATAGCTAGTACGTGCTATGGAAAATGGTTGGGGGTGTGAGGCAATACGGCCGATGATGCCGTCTGCAGCATGGGATTCCCCCAGCGCATCGTGTTGGGAGGAATCACCACGAGGGGCATCGAGTATGATGGTATAGAGATAACCCGATTGGGCGTATATGAGGTCAAATTGATGGGCTTTGAGGATAGCCTCTTCTTCAGACTGGGGTCATTCGGATGCCACATCCTTGGCAATGACAGGAAGGAGGGAGTTTAGGAACTAATCTAGGAAAATACGGTCGTCTAACTTGATCTTGCAGAGGCTGCGGTGTCGACGCCACTCATGAATGTGGTCAATGATGTGGGTAGCCGTGTTCTATCTGCAAGACAGTAAGATCTCAACTCCCACGTCATAGCGGACAGGTAACTGAAAGAACTGTAGGAAGGTCGAGGCAAGGGAGGTAAAGGTGGCATGGGTCCCATGGGGTTGCTCAATGTACCACTTAGCTGCAGAGCCAGTAAAGGTGCGCTGTAACAGACGGAGGTGGACAGAGTCATCCACTATGGAGTTGGAGGAACACCATAGATGGAAGGACATAATGTGGTTCTGGGGGTCCTCACTGGCCCTGCCCTCAAACTTAGGGATGTCGGAGGGAAGCTTAGTGGGCATGTGAGGCCATGCAAGGTCGTGTCTAATGGGATCGTTAGTTAGTCTGGCTAGGTCAGGTAGGTTGAGGCTAGCCATGAATGGCAAACTAGTAGAAGGATGTGACATACTAGCGGGTGTGACCAAGTTGGGGCCAATTCCCCCAAGTGGAGGGGCAGGTTTCGGGATGTTGCCCCCAAGGGGGGGAACGAAGGTGGTATAGGATGGTCCTGCGCCACCAAGGGTAGTGTGAGTCACTGGTGTAGTGGTGGTAGGTATGCCAGCTACTGGAATGGGTACGGTGACCGGAATGGTGGACGTGGCCCCCATCGAGGGCATACCCAAAACAGGTGTGGTAACTAGTGTAGTGGTGGCTGTGCCACCAATGGTCCCTACAAAGAAAGGAGTGGAAGTCACGCCAGCCATGGGGCTAGTAGGGGCAGTGTAAATGGGGTTCTCAGACTCTGCCTCAGAATCGGAGGTAAAGTAAGGGGCGTCAATATCTGGTGACGGAGTCCTATGCCGTTGATGAGTGGAGTCAAGTGACAAAGCTCGAGATCTATGATGAGTGGTATCAAGTGATGATGATCTAAGTCTATGACGGGTGGTGTCAAGTGAACCGTGCTGTGGGGGCTCGCCCCTGAGGCACCGAGAATGTCTCGGGGACTCAATGGTGATAGATGGTGTCAAATATCTAGGGGTTGTGTTGAGTGAAAAATAGCTCAAAAACCCTAATGCAACCGAGTGTGCAGAAGGAGAGCTCAAAAAATATGGCACTCAGGCCAACAACCAACTCAAAACACCTACTGTAATAGTTGTGCTACAATAAATGGAGTATCAACAGAAATGGTCAGAATACCAACAAGCAGTAGGTTTCCTAGAAAATAAAAATAGTGGACTCACTAGACCAAAAGGACGTAAGGGAGCATGCAAACACCTAACTAAATAGTATTCTGACTCAACTAGACATATCCTCTGCAAGGTGATGAAATCCAAGTCAGACAATATGGATAGGAGAGCCAAGTGGCTAAAGATATCCCCCTACCGGAAAGGACACCTGGTAGTTAATCCTAGAAGAAAGGCAACTAAGATACCCCGTTCATGACACGTCCAGAAAAGGTGAATCTGTCGTTTGGTCCTTTTACCGCAGTACCCCCATACAGGGATACCCCGAGAACTGCGAAAGGTAGCCTTCGGTTACTGAATGGATTGTAGTATTCCACTCAGGCCTCGGGAACCAGTCTGGCAACTTCAACCCTTCTAGGGGAGAGGCCCTCAAATAAACTGGTTGTGACCGTGCCAAAAAATACTAGGGGATTTTGGTTCCCTAATGGACAACAGCTATGTCTCAAGTGTAAGCAACCGAGGGGTGTTATTTGGATGCCTATCCCCCCGATCCTACCTAACTACAAAAATTCTTATGTGTTCCCCAAGTGGGGTTAGAATGTTGGTTGTGTTAAGTACTTTTTAAGGCTCATTTGAATTAGGTGACAGAGTGTGTGCTTGTGATATGATGATGAACCCCAGTGGAGTCGCCAAAACTGTAGCTAGGGTTTTCACCCTAGCTTGTGCAAATGAGTACCTACTAAGGAGAAGGACTCCTCAGTAGCAGTTCAATAAACAGTAATTAAAAGACAAGGTATTAAAATGAAAATTATTCTAAGCAAGCACATGAAACATAAAAAGATAAGATATAATATAAATGGTTTTTTGTATTAAAGCTTTACCTCCAATGTGAAGGTTGGTGAAGTTCTTGCAATTGTCCAAGAGGGTTGCTCCAAACTCCAGCTTTGCTCCTTCTCTTTATCCAAATGGTTGGGAATGGGCCAAAGAGGCACTCAATGGTGAAAGTAGCTCAAGGGTGAGCTAGGATTTCAAGAGTGATTTTGGCAGATTAAGGGTATACTTGATTGTGGATATGAAATGAGGGGTGTCCATCACCTATTTATAGGTTTTTGGTGGTGGAGTGTTGGCCCATGGTTTTGGGAACCATATGGTTTAGGTCAGCTGTATAGGGTTTTTTCCTCCTTTTTCTTCTTTTTCCTCATTATTTTATATTTTTTATTCCCTTTTTAGAGGGTTTTTGCTATTTTGGAGGAATTTTGGATATTTTTGGAGGGAAAAGGGGTTTTTTTAGCCTTTTTGAGGCTTTTTTGATGGTTTTGTGGCCTTTCGGAGGCATTTCTGGCCTTTTGAAGGCTTTTTAATGGTATTTGAGGGCTTTGAAGGCAAATATGGTAGGAAATATGGACAAATGAGTCATGTAATGGGGTAGATGAGGTAGTGAGTACTTTTTGGGTGTTAACAATGCACAAATGACAATTTAATATTATTTTAAATGCTAAAATAATATTTTTATATGAAAATGCTCTCAAGTACTAAAATTCATTTTCTAAGTAATGTTTTAGGTGCAAACTTACACGTTTTTATGTAGTTAAGTTTTAACAATCATTTTCACTAGGACCCCAGTGCCGCGCCGTTGGGCCTCCCTGTTCATTAGCTTCATCTCCCTGACATGGAACCAGTCCGTCGGGGACAGTCATCCGTAGTTTCCATTCCTCGGCAAGGTACCACATCATCGGGTCCTTGCGTCCACTATTTCCGTTCTTGGCAGGGTACCTCATCGTCGGGCCCTTCTACCGCCATCCTTTCGTTTTGACTTGTGGGAACTTCTTGTAGGTATTTCAGGAGTCGTTACTTTCTATCCTCCATCTACAAGATATTAGGGACTAATGGCGCTAAGGAGTGAGTCTATTCTCACTGCGCGCCCCCCAACTCATACGTGACCAACATCGTCATGGTCTACATCGCACGACCTCACGCTTCCCCTGAATAAGCGGATCAATGCTTCTTTACTCTGCGTGGTATTCCGTCGGAAGTCAACATCGTCATCACTCTCCCCATGTGTGATTTATCCATACTCTATGACCCTTCATATTCCTTTGTGTGTCCGTCAGTGAACCATTTCACCTGTCGCTACACACATTACTTACAAACATATATTAGTAGTACTATCCTTAATAATCATAATTTGATTCATAAATCTGCTACTTCGTTAAGCATTTATATTTTACTCATAACATTACTCATTCATCCAATCAGATATGCATCTTTTCAATATTTACTTTCTTCATTCTCATCTCATAATCAATCATACAGCTAGTCGTTAAGCATCATTCACATGTGCGATTTTCATACCAAAGTTAATCGTTAAACAACATGTAATCATTCATTCACATTAACTACTCAAATACACATATATCATTATTTTATTGATTCCCAATCAATCGTAGTTATAAACATACTCAAAATAAAATCAAAGAGTTATTTTATTAATCTTTCAATCAGTCGAGTCACTCAACAGGTTCCCTCAATGTCTACAGTAGTCTAGGGGCACTACATACACCCTTACTTATTTAGAAATTCGTCCCGAAGTTCAGAATAAAAATGGAAAGCTATGATGCATCTCAGTTGCATCCTCCCAAGTCGCAGAGCTAGGACTATAACTGTCCCACTGCACTTTGAATTGATTAATCACACGGTGCCTAAGCTGCCGTGTTCGCTAGTCCAAAATCCGGATCGGCTCGGCCATCACGGCCCCGTCGTTCATTATCTGCACATTGCTCAAATCAATAACATGTGAAGTATCGGAAACATAGTGATGTAATACAGAAACATGAAATACATTATGAATTCTACTCAAAGATGACGGCAAGTCAAGATGATAGGCAACCGGTCCTATCCATTCCAAAATCCTAAAGGGCCCCACAAACCTAGGTGACAACTTGGCTCCCTTTCCAAACTTTATAGAAATATTCTGCGGTTTCACCCGTAGGAATACCCTATCCCCAATCTTGTAGTTCTGATCAATCCTATGCGCATCTACATAGCTCTTATGTCGATCCTGTGCTTCCTTCAGTCGAGCACTAATAATAATCATATGTTCCTCCATATCTTGTATTACCTCAGGACCAAGCAATGTCCTATCCTCCAACCTATCCCAACTTATGGGAGTCCTACAAGGTCTCCCATATAAAAATTTGAATGGTTCCATCTGAATAGAAATATGATAACTGTTGTTGTACACAAATTCTACCAAGGGTAGATATTCTTCCCACCTCTTTTGTTGATCTATTATGTACATTCTTAGCATGTCTTCTAACACCTATTTCACCCTTTCCGTTTGTCCGTTCGTCTTAGGGAGATAAGCAGTGCTAAAGTTAAGTTGAGTACCAAGAGCCTCTTGAAAGATCATCCAAAACCTTCCAGTAAATACGGAT
Organism: Larix kaempferi; assembly: GCA_027924585.1. Taxonomy (NCBI): domain Eukaryota; kingdom Viridiplantae; phylum Streptophyta; class Pinopsida; order Pinales; family Pinaceae; genus Larix; species Larix kaempferi. The sequence goes on from BSBM01001642.1 coordinate 10,201,178, forward strand.
CCTCTATCTGAAATAATATTTTTTGGAATTCCATGTTGTCTCACTACCTCATTGATAAAAACTCTAGATATCTCAGGAGCTTGATACGTGTTCTTAATTGGTAGAAAATGTGCACTCTTGGTAAGGGTGTCGACGACTACAAAAATTGTGTCGTGTCTCCTATTGGTTAAGGGTAAACCAAATATAAAATCCATCGAAATAACTTCCTACTTTGATTCCAGGATTGCATGTGTTTGCAGCAATCCAGCTGGGTGTCAATGTTTATCCTTTACCATCTGGCACTCTATACACTTTGCCACAAAACTTACCACATCCCTCTTCATACCATGCCAAAAGAACAAAGGTTTCAATTCTGCATACATTTTATTTATTCCGGGATGTGCTCTATAAACTTCTCTATGAGATTTTGACAGTATCAAAATTCGAATTTCTTCATTATCAGGGACATACATGCGACGGTTATACTGTAATAATCCATCCATGTCCATAGAGTACCCCTCAAACTTGGGTATTCTCATCTGCTCATTCTCCAACTCTATCTTTACCTCATTATACCATGCATCCTCCTATTGTAAAGTTAGGATCCTTTGTCTTAAGTTGGTCTTCATTGGTATGACAGAGAATATCCTAGGCTTACGACTAAGTGAATCCACCACTTTGTTTAAGGTCCCCTTCACATAATTTATGTCGAATTTGTACTCACTGAGGAACTCTGACCATCTCCTCTTCCTTGCATTAAGGTCGCTCTGAGTGAAAATGTGTTGTAACCCACAATGGTCAATCTTCAACTCGAACTTCCTTCTTACCAGATAATGTCTCCATAACCTCAAGGCATGCATCACTGCAGTCATCTCCATATCGGGGGTCACATAATTCTCTTCATGTGGCCTAAGTCTGCGGGATGTGTATGAAATCACCCTTCCTTCCTGCATCAATACACAACCCACACCCTCCTTCGATGCATCCGTACACACTAGGAAGTCTTTATCCATATCAGGAACTCTTAATATTGGTGCCGTAGTCAAAAGTTCCTTCAGTTTAGAAAAGGCTTCTTTTCATTTCTCAGTCCAAATGAAAGGATTGTTCTTCTTCTGCAGTTCAATAATAGGTCCCGCTACTCTAGAGAAGCCTTCCACAAAACATCTATAATATCGTGCAAGCCCCATAAAGCTTCGTACCTCATGTACATTGGTGTGTGTCGACCAGTCCCAAATGGCTTCAATCTTAGATGGATCCATAGCTGTCCCTTCACTGGATATGATGTGTCCAAGGTAATGAATCTCCTTCTGGAAGAATGAACATTTTGGTAATTTCCCATATAAATTGTTTTCTCTTAAACATTGTAAAACTATCCTCAAGTGTTCCTCGTGTTCTTCCAGTGTTCTTGAATAAATTAGAATGTCGTCCAAGAACACTTGTACAAACTTGTCAAGATGTTGATGAAATACATCGTTCATCAGGTTCCTAAATACACTGGCTGCATTTGGTAAACAGAAAGGTACTAAGACAAACTCATAGTGTCCAAACCTTGTCTTAAAATCCATCTTGGGGATATCTCCATCCTTAATCCTCAACTGGTGATATCCTGACCTCATATCTATCTTAGAGAATACCATCGCACCCTTCATCTGGTCGAAGAGGTCATCTATCCTAGGTAGGGGATACTGATTTCTTACGGTCGCCTTGTTCAGTTGACAGTAGTCAATGCACAAGCGCCAGGATCTATCCTTCTTCTTTACAAAAATCACATGAGCTCCCCATGGGGACACACTAGGTCTAATCAACCCTAAATTCAACAACTCTTGAAGTTGTATTTGCAATTCCTTCAACTCCAGTAACTGACATTCGGTAAGGATTTCTAGCTATAGGCCCAATTCCAGGTTTCAGTTCTATGGTGAAATCCAGTTCACGTTGTGGTGGTAGGCTAGGTAAGGCGTCAGGAAACACATCCATATAATCTAAGAACAAGGGGTGGTTAATCACTTATACCTTATCTCCTTCCTTTTTCATTGCAATCACTGCATACAGTTGACACCCCTTCCTCATGGTCTTATTCAGCTGCATGGCCGATATCATTCTTAAAGAAACCTTCTTCTTCTTCCCAGTTAAAACCCTCTTGTAACCTTCATCATTGATGAAAGTTAATTCCTTACTTCGGCAATCCATCACTGTCGAGTGTGCTTCCAACCAATGCATTCCCAGGATTAGATTGTAAGAACGCAATTCAATAGCATAAAAATATATTCTTCTAGAACACACTCCTAAGTCAACTTCACAATCTTCTACCTTAAGACCCACACTCTAGACACTACCGGATTCCATCTCGACAGTATCGAAATCATTTTGACTTATTTCCATCATTTAACTATTTTCTAAATATTTTAAAGAAATAAAACTTTCAATAGCTCCAGGGTCTATAAGCAAAGAAAATACATTACCATGTATTTTACCAGTGGTCTCGAGGACTGTGGATTGATGCTCAGCTTGGTAGTTGTTAACGACTGCGTGAATACGATGCGCTCATCCTCGATTAGCCGCGGTAGTCTGTCCTGGTGCTTGAACTCTTTGGTTCCCTTGGTCCTGCCAAGGACATTTGTTTTGAAAGTGTGGTCCTCCACATTTCCAACATCCAACTTTAGGTCCTCTAGTGTTGTTTCTGGCCAGTGCATTATTCTTCCTTGGCCCAAACTGTGCCAGTTTTGCAAAAGGATTTGCATGATCATTCCGTGGTGGCAGTCGATATGGTGTTCTGTCGTCTCTGTTAGGCCTTCCATTGAAAGGTCCCATTTTAAAATTCGTATTCCCATAAATATGTTTGGGTTCCTGAGAGGATTGAGTTCCCCGGTCGGCACTAGTAAAGTTCTTACTCTGAAGTATCTTACCGGGAAGCTCTTCCTCAGCTATGAGAGCTTTTGGACCGCATCATGCAAAGTGGAGGGTGTCAAAATACGAACCTTGTCCCGGATAACTGGGTTTAATCCATAGACAAACTTATTGACCTTTAATTTCTCCATAGAAACATGGGGTGCATATCTCAGTAACTCCATAAAATGGATTTTGTAGTCTTGTACTATCCATAGTCCTTGCTTCAGTGCATGGAAATCATTCAACTGTCGCTCGATGAACTCATCAGATGAATAATGCCGACGGAAATGCTCATCGAACAATTCCCAAGATATTTCTTCAAGTTCCAGACCTAGCTAAGGTCGCAAGGTCTTCCACCAGAGGAGGGCTTCCCCCTTAAGTTGCAGTATCGCCATCTGTACCTTCATATTGGACGTGTAGTCCCTCAATGAAAAGCACATGGCCATGTTTTCCAGCCATGCCTCCACTGCGGTTCCCTCAGTGGAACCCCAACATTAAGGAAATTTCACCTTTTCCAACTCTCGGTGTATGTTAACCGGAGGTGCCATCTATGGTACAATAGTAACTTGAGAACCTATGTTCTCACGGTTAAGTCGCATCATCAACGCTTCTCTCATTCTGTGATAGTTCCTCATCATCGTCATAACCTCTCCTGTAGGCAGGTTAATGGTTTCCTCGGCTCTCGGAGGCATATCCACAAGGGTCATTGGGGTTGATGGGCATGTAGCTCGCCCTCGTCCCCTTCCAGCTCTACCCCTGCGACTTCTTCGATCCATGACAAATTCTATAGATAGTAAAATAAATTTTTATTAGTCAATAAAACATTATAAAAGTTTAACATAGAATCATCTAGGTCCGAACTAAGTTTGACCTCGCTCTGATACAAAATGTAGGGACCAAGTAAATGTAGTGACCGAGTAGTGATTTTTTTTTATTTTTTTTAAAACTAAATAAATGACACGCGACCAAAGGTAACCTAAAACATCATCAATACATTTTTCCTAGCACTATCTAACCAGTAGTATGAAGACCTTCTTTCTTTGTACCAAAAATAATATCCTAATTTCTATATCTCAACCATTATTTCAAGGATATTATTTATGTTATAAATGTAAGTCTGATGTGTGGTTCATTTAATTATTACACACCAAATTTCCTATAATCATAATGCCAAAATATTTTGGGTTATTTAAATGGGATTTACAATTACACACCCTATGATTAATCCTCTTCTTATAACCAAATCATGAGATTATACATAATATAGCTCATGCGATTGACTTAAAATGCAGTAAATACTAATTAGCAAATCTCATTCTTAAAACAAGAAGTCACACATCTTAATTACATGGCTTATGATATTTACGGATAGGAATTAACTTTTCTGTAAAGGAACTTGTAATTAAAACGCGAGCATACATAATATATAGCATATATAGTTGACTTAAATGCAAATAAATGTTACTTAACAAACTCATTGTTATAAACATGGATTTAGACAATTTAATTAGTCGACATATCAATAATCAATTTATTCTAAAATCATAACACACACTCCATCAACTTATATTTAAACCGTAAATTACAAATATCAGGTAATCATTCGCTAGCGCCGGCGTTATACTACTTAACCATCAAAAGACATGTCAACGGCTAGTCAAGAATCGGTTACCCTTGCAGTTGTCGAATTCACATTATCAATTGTAAAGAAACAATTACCACAAAATCTATTTTGATAATTCATGTTTAATATGTAAATAATATCTTTTTATTCGCCTATACATATAACCTTTTTTTTTTTTCCTTGGGGTACATATAACCTTTTATAAAGGGAAGATTGAAATTTAACAATTCGACTGCATTTTCAACCATGAAATAATTATAAACTTAAAAAAAGAAATGAGATGTATTAATAAAGTTTTAATCTCAGATTCAAAAGTAATAATAAACTGAATCCTCTGATTACGAGTTAGCTCCACACTAAAAACAAAACAAAAAGGGATTTATACCCCGGAAATATCTCAGGCTTTCGACACTGACAATGACCAAAGGAATCGAGCACTGACTTGTCGATCCGCTCAGCCAGAAGGAAGAAGGGTTGTCTTCGAATTAAAAGCACAATGGCAAAGTGTGTGGATCGAGATGGTTATCGATGGTGTAGTCAGGGTAGGCCGACTTGAGAATATCCCTGGGTTGGGTCTGCGCGCAGTAACTCAAATGATTGAGGTGATTGGAATAGCAAAGAGTCAAGGCCTAACCCAATCCGAGCATTGAGATAATACCAAGGTAAGTTAGATGGCAGGGGTGAGGATCAAGACGATAAATTAAAAACTAAAAGTGAAAAATTCATACGATAGTCAATCTGAGATTCATATTCTGCATATCAAATTCAACAAAGGATCGGACAAGGTTTTAGAAACTGAACATTACACAGGAATGGATCCGAAGTCTAAAAGACTGAATATTACAACTAGAATCAAATCAAGATTTAGTAACTGGACTCGAAATCTTACGCAGTGATAGATCTGGAGTTTTAAAGACTGAAGACTAAGACAAGAACAACATCAAGATTTAGAAACTGAACTCGAAAGTTTACACAGGAATGGATCCGAAATTTAAAAGACTGAATATTAATATTTAAACAAGAATCGCATCATGGTTTAGAAACTCGAAATCTTACCCAGAGATAGATCTGGAGTTTTTAAAGACTGAAGATTAGTATTTGAACAAGAAGTAGATTCGAACAGAGATTGAAAACTCTTCACCGACTTATGAAGTGCAATTTTGACTAGAGATTAATAACATGCATCCCGGGTGTGCAATTTCACATTCTGGTTAAATACATTTTGATAATTTGAATACAAATAAATAAAATCTTGAAGTATTTCATGGCAGAATACACAGTAATATGCTATACTAATTAGAATCCAAAACTTAACCAAAAGACTATATAATCATTCTTAATAATCAAACAATTATTATAGCAAAAGTAAATCCAAATACTTCTAACCTGTCCGAAGAGTTTGAGGAAGATTCTGGAGAAGAAAACGCAGCTTCGAGTCCCCTGAAAAATATTCACGAATCACCGGTGGACACCTCGGTTGACCACCCTACCACTCCGGAAGTACTCTTCTTCTTTCTAGACCCCCGAGCTAATTGGGCCGTAGAGCTCACACACAATAATCAAGAAACTCAGCTTGGGATTCCCCCCCACCAAAATTTCTAGCCAAACCCTTAATAGCAGCAAGTCATAAACTAATCCAAAATTACGATAGCCATCAAGGATCTGGGTCCTTTACCCAATCCCAATGCCTTCCTTATAAAGGAAAATCCCATGTGACACATGTCGCTCCATGCAGAAATACTTATTTTATTAAAATTCTAATTCAATAAAACTCATGCATCCATGTGTCAGTTTTTTTAGGAGTTGCACCAACATTCGTAAGTTTGCTCATGTTTGTTCCCTAGATATTTCACTTAACTCCTAGGTTTGAGGTGTCGGTGGAGTTGACTAGGTGTCCATGCTTAGGATTCTACTTCGCTCCTAAATAAATATTTATATTATTTTAAATGCCAAAAATAATCTTTTATGTTCAAATGCATAAATGACAATTTAATATTATTTTAAATGCTAAAATAATATTTTTATGTGCAAATGCATAAATGACAATTTAATATTATTTTAAATGCTAAAATAATATTTTTATATGCAAATTCTCTCTAGTACTAAAACGCATTTTCTAAGTAATCTTCTAGGTGCAAACTTATACGTTTTTATGCAGTTAAGTTTTAACAATCATTCTCACTAGAACTCCAGTGTCGCGTCATTCGGACTCCCCATTCCTTAACTTCATTTCCCCGACATGACACCACTCCATCGTGTCCATTCATCCGTATTTTCCATTCCTCGGCAGGGTACCGCATTGTCGGGTCCTTCTGCCTCCATCCTTTCGTTTTGACTTGCGGGAACTTCATGTAGGGATTTGATGAGCCATTACCTTCTATCCTTCGTCAACACGCTATTAGGGACTAATGGCGCTGAGGAGTGAGTCTGTTCTCACTACGCGCCCCCCAAATCATACGTGACCAATGCCGTCGTGGTCCACATCGCACGACCTCACACTTCCCCTGAATAAGTGGATCAATGCTTCTTTACTCTGCGTGGTATTCCGTCGGAAGTCGACATCGTCGTCGCGCTCCCCGTGTGTGATTTATCCGTACTCTACGACCCTTCATATTCCTTTGTGTGTCTTTCGATGAACTGTTTCACCTGTCGCTACACACATTTCTCAAAAAAATATATTAGTTGTACTATCCTCAATAATCATAATTTGATTCATAAATCTGCTACTTCGTTAAGCATTTATATTTTACTCATAACATTACCAATTCATCTAATCAGATATGCATCTTGTCAATATTTACTTTCTTCATTCTCATCTCATAATCAATCATATAGTTAGTCGTTAAGCATCATTCACATGTACAATTTTCATATCAAAGTTAATCGTTAAACGACATGTAATCGTTCATTCACATTAACTACTCAAATACACATATATCATTATTTTATTGATTCCCAATCAATCTTAGTTATAAACATACTCAAAATAAAATCAAAGAGTTGTTTATTAATGTTTCAATCAGTCGGGTCACTCAACAGGTGCCCTCAATGTCTACAGTAGTCTAGGGGCACTACATGGTCCTCTAGATGGAGAAACAAAAAACAAATCAGTATTACTCAATTGATTATTTTTTATGTACATGTATCAAATATGATTATTTAACGATGTATAATGAAAAAAATTAAGTACATAAATATACTTCTTTTTTCGATGACAGTCTGCATCTCTCATACAAATGATACTGCAAGTCTCGGGTGTTGATAGCATATGGCACTAGAGTCTCATGGTCAAGCACCCAAATAATCGACTTGTCCAAAAATGGTAAATAGGGCATTGTAGGTCTAGGTTTTGTTTTGGACTTCTCCTCATGCATGGAAATGGTAGCACTGCCTAATGCAGTATGCATGGTGTGTGCCATAAAATATCATGTCTCAAATATGATCTATGATGGATCAACTACGTCCCCAGGTTAGATAAAACTCTGAATAAGGACAAGAACTACTTGAGGATGGGATGGTATAACATTGGGGTATTTGGAAGCCCCGCCCGATGCCCATAATTGCATCCCCACCTGACGCCATGTAGAAATATGACAGGGTGCTAGTGTAATTAGGATGCATGTGTAAGACAAACTCTACAAACACATGTATGTAAAAGTATCATGAGACCTGGTCATGGTGGTGGAATATACCCCATGCTCCAATAAACCTATGGTAATGCGAGTCACAGTAGCCTCAAGCCTAAAATCTTGTATTCTAAGTGGTTGTCCATGAGCACGACCATGACTATTGTAAAAAAAGGTACCCTTAACATCATTTCCTTTTGTTGCAGCTTTCATGGGATCCCATTTGTCAGCACCCAATACTTGGTCCACCCTCCTATAGAAAGGAGTTTTCTATATGTACTTAAGAGGCCCTCCCCTATAGTGGATGTCCAACAACCCATCGACCGCATCAATAATTATGGTCATCGACTATCTGGATGGGAAATCAAGGTGCATGGTCCCTAAATGAGTGTGCAACCAATCACATTGTGATCTGATATCCTCAATCATGATCCTCATGATATCATCCTCCTAGGGAGGTCGAGAAGCAGTATCAACACTTGATGGACAAATAAAAATATATATCAATCAAAGTACAAAATATTGATACAAAATAAAGATATCGATAGCTGAAAAAGAAATAAATATGAATTTAATGTACCTTTATGATGATGAACACCCTCTTTGTGCTTTAAGGGATTGAATGGGTCATGGATATCGTGGGAGACGCTAGACACCATGTTGTCGGATGTATGATCACTGGATGGCCTAGCTGGAGGGGTGCCTATGAAAGTAGAAACAAAAATAAATTAATAATTACATGTACATGTCTGCAATAATTTAATTCCATATGTAACTCAATAAAAAAAATGGTATGTAAATAATTCACACATGAGTCCACTCGTGTCATGTAGGGTTGTTGCAAAACCATATCATCATGATGATTGCGATCGACGGAGGGAATAGCCCCACTATGGAGAACAATTTACATGAAACAATCAAGAAAAATCATGTATGCCATCCTTTGATTACAATGACAAGAACGAAAATGATGGTGATGATCTAATGATGGTGACAACAATGATGGGGATGATGAGGTTGGTGATGTGAACAATTAGGATGGCATTACTACATGACAATGTTGTCATGAGGACGAATATGATCATGATGATGAGAATGTTTATCATGATAATTATGATTGTGGTGGTGAGAAAAATGAGGATGATGATGCAGATGACGAGGATGATGATGATAATGGCTATGATGTAAATGATTGATGATCGTGTGTCCATACCATTATTTTTACAATGATGATACTGATGATGAGGAGGAGGAATACAATGATTGAAGGCATTAAATCCTTATTTTCATCACAAATATTTCCTACCACTTTTTCTATTAGCCCCTACATTTGTGATCAAGCCTTCTACGATGTCACTCCTCCTCATTATCTAGACTCGTTATTGTCTAGCATGAATGATTCACCCAAAATGGATCTCATGTGAAATTATACATGATCTCTAAGGATAAACACACCTAACACTTTTAGTCCTCCCTTACTACCATGGCAAAACCACTCTCTACCAATAATGCGGTGATGTAGGTCGCTCCTCACAAATATTACACGGTAGATCTCATTATTGAACTAGTCATTGGAGCCTCCCTTTCCATCACTAATATCATTCAAGGGGTGTTCTTCCCATGGAATCCAATGTTCACACTGAGCAATCAAAATATGTGTCATCTCCTAGTCATTCCAAACTGGAATATCTAGTTAAAGGCTTCAACGATGAAATACTAAAAGAGGACAAGGTCAAATTAATAAAACAATAAAATCCTTCTAATCTCTAACAAGAGGCTATCATACAAAATTAAATCCTTATTTTGCAAGCTGGCGAACACTTATGGCTCTAGAAAGGTTACAGTAATAGTATGAACATACTGTACATTCTCTTCTACAAAATTCATGATCCACTAACAACTAATATTAGCATGCCCATCATGGTTTTACATCTAATATAGAGATTATTGTACATTTCTAAGCTAACATGCATCATGTAATTTCTTTGGATGATATACCTAAAACATATATGATTAAGATACTTTCCGAGTTACACATTACTATTTTATGGTAATTTTTGAAACTCTAAACAACAATCCCTCTACTCCCAACATCAATAATTTATTTTGAACTAAAGTTTGCATTGCATGTACAATAAGAAAAATCAAGTTGACATATCTAGTTCGGTATTTTTCTAGTAAATCTTGGAACTCCTAACAAAAATCTAGGCTCTACTACGAATTCTAATAATTTATTTTTAATTAATGTTTGGCTTGTATCAAAACAATATCTATAAATCTAAACCTACAACAAAATATATAAATCATTAAGTTAAAGAAAATAATCATAATTAATATGTAATTAAAGTAGAGTGGTAATTGAACATGATAAATACATATCAATGATAAAATGAAGCAACACCATAGCTAAATCATTAAATTAAAAAAAAATGAATATACAATAAGGATGTAATTAATCTAAAAAATGTTATATTAGCTAAATATTGTAATAGAATTGACAATTTCAAGACTCCATAAATATGGTATGTTGATATTCTAAATATATGTATGTGTATCTGTATGTGTGTGTGTGTCCATTGGATGTAGCTTGGGTCATTTGGAGGAATGATTGTTTCCCTCCACTTTCCAAAACGTGGTTCCCATCTTCATGGGAACACCCTATCGTGATTAAGAAACTTCCACCATATGATGTCATCTTCAATATTAGGACCATCATTTTTTCTTGTAAAATAGAAATTGCTTGCTATCACTCTATAAACAAAGATAAGGTTTTGAAGAGAAATACATTTTTTGTATATAGGGTAATTTACGATTGGGGTCAGGCTCGTACTCATGTGACACGTGGTCGATTCTAGTATGTTATTACTATACCCCTATGCGTACCAACACTGCCCCATGCATGACATGCAGGGCTTGGTCAAGGTTTAAACCGACGATGTTAGGAGTTCTTTGAAAATGAACCCTATCACAAATTTGTCTACACCCCAGGGGCTTTGAAGAGAATCGCTTACTTTTAAGGAACCAAAGTTAACATGATCATAACTCCCTCATTATTCGTCAAACTCTTTGTTATGGCCACAATTATGAAATGTCACGATCATTTTCCATCTAATGGAGATGGATTGATGGAAATCTAAATCATCTATCAAAATATATTTGATCTACAATGTACACAACTCTCACTAGATTACAAAAGAACAAAAACCCGAACAAGTGATTTTAAATTAGTGAAAACTCCACTTCCTAGACTCTAATTTGGGCAAAAAAAAATTTAGATGGACGTTTTTGAAAGACAAACTCATTTTTGCAACTGGTTTCTTCAAATTCTTTACAAAAGGTTTCAAAATCGATTTGAATATTGTCATCCTCCTTTTTTCTCTAAAACATGTGCAAAAAGAAAAAAAAATACCATCCACTATTTTCACAAGAAAAGGATTTGATACAAATGTTACAAGTTGTAATAGATTTGAAGGAAATAAAATATTAAGACTATAAATTCTTAATAAATATAGAGGTACAAGGTAAAAAGCACAAGATATCCACACAATAAATAACAAGACAACTTACACATTATTTTAGAAAAATACCTTTAAAGTACGGCAATACCTCTAATTATTATGTCACCGAAATTATGTTTTCCGTTGGGGACAGTAATCAAAGGGGAGATTCACAATTTTCCTGTCTGTCTAAGGTTTCACTATAGATATAGAAAAATTCAATTATTTTGCAATTTTTGAAACTCTAATATGTGAGGCTCTGATTTTCATCATGCGCAATGACGCCTTTTTGGGTTCTTGTACCCCAGGACCTGGCGGCGTCATGGAGTCATGTTGTTTTAAATGCTGCATATGGTTATTTTATGCTAGCAAGAGTTTTCAGGGATGATAGGTGTTTTTTTCTGCGGTTGATGGAAGGTTTTAAATGCTACAAGGTGAAAAGGCTCAGTGTTGTGGCCTTTCCATTGGATAGTTTTAATGCTGGAACCTGTTATCCTGCAAGGGTTGTTAACCGGTGCTTAATGGTTTTAATTGCTATCCTTGATAAGGCATGGTCATCTCCCCTGGTTATTAAATGTGGCCCTGTCTTTCGGAGATGACCAGGGGGCTTGGATTTCATGATGTTAGGCCCTTCTTTTTTCAATGAGTCCTGTTCATCATTTATTTTCGAATGGTGGAGTGTTACAGATTCTATGCTTTTATTGGCCTCGTGGGTTCAGCTTCCTTTCACATTTGCAATTGTTTTTCCATTCCGTGGGATGTTACGAGAGTTTATACAGCTCATTGCGTAGGCATTTGTGTCTATTTCTTTTGTTTTCCTCTGGTTTCGGGTGCATCTTCTGATTTGCAACCTACTCCGTCCGATGTTTTCCTTTGAAACGTAGCGATGTGTGGGTTTTGTGGCTTCATCCTCGTGGTGGTTGGACATGTGCTCTTCCTCCAACGTTTTCCTTCGAAACATAGTGGTGTGTGGGTTTTGCGGCTTCATTTTCGCAGTGGTTGGATAGGTGCTCTCCAGCTGCCTCTGTTTTTTTACATTTTTCTATTTTACATTGGACAAGTACTCTCCAAATTCATCGTCGCGTGTGTACTAATGTTATGTGCCTCTTGTCTACTGTTTGTTCATATTCAAATATTCATGGAGGGTTTTACAGACTCGAGACCAGGATGGTTAATTTCCTTTCTTCTACTAGAACCTTTTTTGTCTCACAACTGGATTTTTCCATTAAGACTGGTTTTCCCTATTCTATAGGTTTGTTTGTGCATGGGCTTCTGCACGGTGTTTGTGATTAGAGGCCATCAAATACCTTTTCTTCATTTTAATTTTCATGGCTTCTCTCGTTGATTGCGTTATAAGGTAAATTGGCTTCTTCATTTTAATTTTCTAGTGTTATACTTCTCTCCTTGTTTCCCTGGCTATGGTTCTCTTAAAGGCATAAACAACTTATTCCTGTGGAGGATGGCTTATTCCCAATTGCATGCATTTACATGTTGTATAGTTTCCCATTTCTACCTAGAGAAAATTGCACTGGGAAAAGGAATCTAAAGAAGAAAAACAATTTAGATGGATCTGTGTTGGTCAACAATTTTTGAGATAATAGGTGAATTATGGAAAATACCTAGACAAATCCCTGTTTTTTGATTTAAACGACATTGACCAAAAGTAATTAAGTATTTCTCTAAACATTTTAATAGTATAGGCATGGAGAGCGATTGATATTAGGAAAGAAACTTCAAGCAGAGAATGGATTATGAACTATCAGACAAAAGGAAAAGATCATAAAAATGAAATCAAATGGCAGTGTGAAGCAAAATAAAAGATTGTTGTTTATTGTTATTGGCACTGAGTTGTGGAACCTACGCTCCTCCTCTGTTTGGTGCAATGAAGCTATAAAAAACTAGGGCATTGTGTCTGAATCCTTCCCTTTCCATGTGTCGAGCCTGCAACCGGCAAGGATGACAACAGATGTCTGTAGGAGATTAAAACCGTGTCATTCTGTTGAGACCAATTGCTCTTCTTTTCTTCTTCTCCTCCATCCTACGAATGGACTCCAACTAGCTGCAAGAGAATTAACAAATATAGTTTCTACACCCTTGGCATGCATCTGGCTGAAACATTTTACATAATATCTCATGCTCAAATAAACACAGATGTTCATGGTGAAGGTTTTGAATGTGGTGATGGAAAAACACTTTTTTATTGTCACCATTTATTAATGGGCTGGAACTAGATTCCAATTTGGGTGGCCATGATGTACATCGGATTCCTCCCATGGACCAAATGTCACCTAATCTCAAAGCCCAGTTGCTAGTAAACTTCAACGCCCTCTGGATCTTAGCTAATGCCTTAGAAGGAATCATATATTAGTATTATTATAAATTGAGTGTAAAGTATTATTTTATTTTATAAATAATTTTAACGCTTTCAATACCATCAAATGCATTTTATTTTAATGAATTCTATCATATAATCCTTATACCTTGAAGAATATTATACTTATTCTTCTTCCTTATGAACCAAGTTTTAATTAATCTTCCACTGTCAGACTAGTTTGTTTACATGAAAATTGTTAAATGCACATGTAACACTAGATGGAGCTCACTAGATAAATATCAGGATAGTATATTTCAAAAGGTGCAGGTGCATGGAACAATGAACATTGATAAGCATGGCTACAACTTTTAGGGAAATTAAAATAATGAAACCAGGATATTTCAAAATTGATGCAAAAAGGAAATGTCCTCAAAATTTGATTGTGGGAACCAATGATTTTGCAGTGGTGGTGTCATTGAATTTTATACATCCAAGATGAAGTGGAATTCACAGTCATTTTGAGTTTTTTAAAATAGGTTTATCCTTCACGAGTTGAGAATAGTTTAATAAAGACGAGGGGGAAATCCAAGCAAATTTTATGGAAGCTGCCTATCTGTGCTTGCTTTTACAACTACAGTTGTTATCTTTGTTTTTGTCATAAAAAATCTATTTACTCCTACTTAATGTCACATTTTTCCTATTTCTTGTGTTCAAAACTGTAATAGATCTTTGGAAAACTCAAAATTAAGAATGCCTTTGCATCTCCTTTCCAATGCACATGTTCAGAATGCAAGCTCCCTATGATTCAAAGCACAACATTATGTTTTTTTTGTAACTGTGAAACTCCCATGAAATTTGAGCATATCTTACACTACAAGTTGGAAACGGATGAGTGAGTTATCGAATGCACTCTCCGAGGGACCCAGCTAAAGGAATACTGTCCATTTGTTGCAGCTATATCATATGAACAATATTGAAAAGCAGTTTCATCGACTATTTACCATCTTCGTAGATACACTCAACAAGGAATTTTCACTTTGGCGATGAACAACCGAATAATCGACATTAAAAAATTCTGAGCAAAAGGTCCGTAACTCAAATATCCGCTCTATGCTTGCAGATGGATGTATATTTATGTTTTCTACTATGCTTCTGTAACCTAATCTTTTTTATCGCCACAAAGTGTGCTTTCCAATTTAAATATGTACATCTATCATGTTAATTGTAGTTGTAGATAGCGTGTATACTTCTTCTTTCTTATGATTACCTTTTGATCATTGTCAGCTAAGTATGGCCTCTCGGCCTTTTGAACATTGTTTTATTGCTTTTCTGTGTGAAGCGCATGCCAGCAATTCCTACAGGTGGTCATATTTCAATGGTATGTTGTATAATGTGTTTGACAACCAATTATGAAAATAAATGTAATCATGCCACTTATTTGTCTTCTGCAATATTTTTTTGGATTTAAAAAAAGAAAAGGTGTTAATGCTCATGTTTTACTGTATATTTTCTTGCTTTGGAAAAACAAGAATAAACATACATGCAATCATGTCAGTTATTCGACAAATTCTTGTCTTCTGAAATTTTTATATAGTTCTAAACGGACAATTGTGCATTAGTATCAAGGGTAGAGAGATTTCAAAACTACCACAAGTCTAAATAACTAGAAAAGACACAGCAAAAAAAAATCCCAGCCCATGTTTCCACGAACAGGAGATAGATCGTGGCAATGTAGATTCCAAGGCTCCATCCCTAGATTCCTTCACAATTCCATAGCAATTTCAATTAGCCCTAGAACATCCCTATAAGCCACCTATCCAAACGTACATGTCTTTCCAATATCGACATCCTATATCAATGCAAAAAAATAGATGACATAGACATCTTTACAAGCACATCTGTCTAGATATAGAACATGTAAGAACAAATCCAAATCATTTTTTTACTTTCAGTTTGATACATTCTCAAATAACTTTAAAAAAAAAAAAGTATATAGTGAATAATTATGTTTTCCTAAATTGCAATGTCATTAGACATTGTCCATGGCTCAACTCTTCTCTTTTTTCTGTTTCACTTGACATATTTAGTTGTATCCATTTGTCTGCAATTTGCAATAGCAACCAAAAGTTTTGATCTGCATATAGTTTTCTTGATTTTTTTTTTAGTTTTTTCCCATACCCTAAAAAAAATGTCACTACACCAAATAAAGACATGGAATGAGAATCCAAGATCTATTCTATATGTCTGCTTCATTTTACCTTCACCATGCTAGAGAGACTACTTGAATTGCCATCTAAACCTATCTATGTCTCACCCTGAAAATAACACATGTCAATTATTTTTGCCAGCTGCATTTTTTATATATGTTTACATCTATTGTTTCTTGGAACATTCAACTTGAAACTTCCTTCCATTTTTTTTCATTCCAAATTTATTGTTTTCTGTGCAATTGCAAATGCTCCAGTCATATTTTCAAAATAACAGATTTCATGTGTTATGTTCTTGGATCTACCACAGTTTAGCATTGTTGTGATCTGTTCACAACATAGATTTCGTCTTGACTGGAAATGAAGAACAAACTCAATAGTCTCTTGCAGAAACCAATCCTTTGTATCTTGTTGCAAATGTTCATCTTTTGCATCGATCAACATGTTCATATTATGCATAATACTTGTGTGCCTACTTTTCTTGTGTATTGGTTCTCATTCTTTCCACTAATTGCAATCTCTTTACCTTTTACTTTTCTGTAACATGTTTTGGTTCCAATTGTCACTTGCTTTTGATCATAATATTTTCCTTCTTTTCAATGTGCAGGAAGAAAACTTAAGCACCCTTGCCAGTACATTGACCATGATGATTTTAACTGAAATTTTGCAAAGCAGATATCCAGCTCTCGAAAATACTTGTGCACATTGACAATAGATTGCATACAAATAAAACAAAAAACTTTATTAAAATTCTATTTTTTTATATAGTCATGGTCTTACCACAGTTTCCTTTCTTCATCCTTTCTTGGCCTTAATGTGAAATCAAGTGAACATGGATAGATGCCCATGCTACAAGTTCTTCGAATAGTTTTTTATCCCTTCGATTTAAAAAGAAACATTCCCCAATGAGCAGTACCAAATTTTGTTTAACAATTGCTTATGGTATGACCTTACAGCCAAAATGGTCAACTGTCACGGTTTTGTACCAATGTATACAACAACTGTCTATGCATCCGATATGTTGACAAACTCTATTGTCATGATTTTGATAAAAACATATAAATATATATTCAGAAAGAGAACTTCATTTGAATACTTCTAGAGGCATACACACTTCTTTTCTACTTTTACAATTTTGCTCTTTCATATGGTATGCTTTTCAAGCATTTGATTGTTGCATTGATATATTTCGGAATACTTATTACACTCTAATATTTATTAGTCATGTTGTAACCATTATATAAACATCAATGTTTAATATGTTATGCAGAAAAAGCAATTTACTTTCAGCATATTTGATAGTCCCTTCTCTTGTAATTGAAATATGTATTGCCTTTGAAACTATTTCTTGACAACAAGACAAACAGACATGCTCTCCTTTTCATACATTAACATAGGAAAAAATGTCTAATATGTTCCCCATTGATTGTTGTTCTTCATTCATGTTATAACCATTATAATAAGCATAAATGTTTACTGTACAATGTAAAAAAAAAAATTCCGTCAACATATTTAGTAGCCATTTTCTTTGCTACTAAAATATTTATTGCATAAAATATCTTTGTCGTCAACAAAAATGGCTTCCATGGTCTTCTTTTCATACATTAACAAATTAAAAAATGTCTATGATCTTCCTTCATACCTTTCTAAATTTTGCACTCTCTACTCCATACTTAGATTTTATTATGCATGTTTGCTTCTATTTCAATTCCAACCTATTCAAACCCGAAAACACAACTGAGTCATAGACATTTGCTTTTGGGTTGTGTATAAAAACAAATTGTATGCTAGTCAAGACTCAGTTTTGTTTTCGAGTTTTGTATAAAAATATATTGTATGCTAGTCAATGTCCAATCCACAAATGTATTTTGGTTTTCACTTTTTGATTGATCTGACTATTTCAGGACCACAATATTGGCCTAAACATTTGATAATAGATGAAGTAGTTTGCTTGTAGGGAGATAGATATGCAATCATCAATCTATTTTACTAAGAAGTGGTGAGCTTCTATGTTAGCCAATGAAGATGATTATCACAAGTTATCAATCAGATCTACATTTATTCATCAATTAAGATAAGCAAAACTAAGATCTAATTCTATTTTAAACGTTTAAATGGAACAAACTTGAATCATTTCATATTAAAACAATGAAGAGGCACATCCCTACCATGGATCTTGGTGTGAATCCCTCCTCTATTGCCATGAGATTTCCTTCCTTCACCCTTGCTTTTGAGGAAATTGAGATTTTCCTCCTCCTTCAAAATCTCTCCAGCGTGCCTTTGCTCTTCTTTTCTCCCTTTACAATGCCCCAAATGCCTTTCTTATATAGCATTGGGAAGTGTGATCTCAAGTTTCTCTTTTCAATGTGGGATTGTCCATTTTCATGTTTTTTTATTATTTTTGCTCAAAAACCCACTTTTCCATAGTTTTTAGAATTTTTTGCACAACTTAGCATACTTTAAGCACAATTAATGCACTTTAATGCATTCATCTTCACTTTTTGATTGGTGTAGCTTAGTTTTGGACCTTTTATGAGTGGTTTAATCACAGAACTTGATCTCTTTAGGTTCTTACTTTCTTCACTTAATCCTTCCATTTATGGGAGAAGTGATTAGATCATAGAGGATTTGTCTCTGAATGTACTTGTGTTCTGTCTTCATGTTATGGGCGCATAGTAAAAATGTGCTTCTTTTGTCACAGGACTAAGGGTGTTAATTTGATTGTTAACAGATGCCCCCTAATGTGTGAGGTCCGAAGTAGAGCTCAGGGCCGAAATACATTACAGAAATTTATACTCTGTATACTAATACTCTTTATTGTTCAAAGCAAGGATGAGGAAAGGAAAACTCACGAGCATAGTATTGAGGATCACACCTGCAAAACATAGCAATTTCTCAAATATATAATATCTTTCTAAGGAGGGCATACCCATGCTTAGTAGTAAACAAGCATGTCCACGAAGAATACATAGTGGATCCATGTCAAAAGTAAATTTTTCATAAATGTAAACATGCACTTTGTTGAGTGCAAGAACAAGGTCTTCATCGAACTTCTAACATGGCATTCTAATCTTGCGCAGCTCGAGCAGTGCATCGATGAGCGATACAACTGTTTTTCCCAAGGTCTTAAATACAAATTGACGATAGTACGAGTTTATATCATGCGAATAAGTGATCTGATGTAAAGCCTAATAAAACACCATTTGCGAAGAGACCCACCGATAATGATGATGGACTCTAAGGTACTGAGTACAAACTAGAAAGTGTGAATAGATGTTCTGAAGTTGAACACTTGTAGAATCAAAGAATCATGGGTCATTGATGTATACCGACTTTCATTTGCGAGAAAACCTGCCACTAATGACTGCAAAATCCAAGGTACTCTTGGGTTTCTAGATCCATGTCCTAGATGATGTTTTGATGTCGATAGGAATAGATCCATCGGAAGGAGGGCATTAATGCATCCCACATCAACTGATACGAAACAAAGATCAATAGTCTGATATAGTTTGGTAGAATTGGAAGATCCAACACTGTATACTGACACAAGGAAGGCCGACATGACTGGTCAGGAATATTTGAGGAATGGCCGACTCGGTTTGGACTTCCCTTGAACACATGACACGATGCAGAATAGACACTTGGCAACATAGGACTTTGAGTAACCGACCTTAATGAAATCCTCTAATTATAGATGCATTAACGAAATCTCCATTGGTGACGGGAATGATAACCCATCGGTGGAGACCTATTGAAAATGATGGTACAGTTTCCTAAGGAAAATGTAGATGGTGTACTGACAACGGATGCAATTTTATGCATCGCGTTCAAGGGAGACAAGGACTAACTGTTGCCATTTTCTTCAAAGTTTATAATATGAAGTGATTCAAGTCTCTTCCTTTTTGGATTTTTTTAACCTTTTTCATTTATTAGATTAAAAAAAGAATAAAGAATGCTATGATACATTAGAGGAAACGAGTGTCTCAAGGGAATGGGTCAGGCCAAGGAAAAGATCTGTATTGCAAACAAGGGCTGAGCTAGTTATGTACACTCTTACAGATGTTTCCTCCATGGGTATGGGTCAAATATACAGAAGCAATGGTTTATAGGCATCTTGTAACAGAAAGTGACTGCAAAGAAAAATGAGCAACATAAGCAATAAGCAACAAAGGAGTTTGCACAGATGTTCAAGTGGATATTTTAACACAAGCTTATGTAAACTGACAAAAAATTGAGAGCCCATCAGGATATGGTCAGAAATGAATGAAAGAGAGATATGTGGTCTCAAACACCAAGTAATGATGGGACTAATAGGGCTCCCAGGACTATAAGAATAACTCAGCATGGGCACCAAAATGGCAATGGGGTGCTGACTAGGGTGTCCCATCTTCGATAAGATCTTCTATCAGAATGGTGGAAATAATGATATGAAGGGTTGATCCACCAATTTCCAACAAGTTCGACCCTATGGCAAGTTTGGGTTGTAAAAGGTTCAAATGCATCTTCACAAAGGAATATCCTAAACCTATATGCAAGCTTCCAAATATACCAGATCAGATCGATGAACATGTAGATCATGCTCCTATACTTGAGTGGATTCAATCCAATTATGCTCCCAGTGGCCCCACAAAAGATGTCCTTAGGTCGGTGCAACCAAATGTTTACAACTTCAGGGGTATCTTCATTTGATGATAAAATGTAATCCAAGAAGTGTTACAACATAATTTTCCACCTTGTGAGCATCAGCATTCTTTGGCCTGTAGGATCCATTTCACTGACTCAGATCCACTTTATATCCTTCAGACATACTATTTCCTCATTTTTCTTCTTACCCGCTTGCTGCATCATTATAGTAGGCATACCCGCGAGTTGCATCACTATAGCCCGCATATAGCATGTAAAATGGTAAAAATCACTAGTTAATTACTTTTTACTCCCAAAAAGCGGTTATTGGGTCACCTTTGACTCTCCATCTACCCAAGAAACGCCTTGATGTGTCCTTTCACTTACCTATGGGAGGACTATATATAAAGTAGATATGGCTTATGGGCTGGAGGGACAAAGAAGAGCAAGAGAAATCTAGTGGATTTTTTCCCTATCTTGAGTCTACACTCATTGATCCTTATAGTTGTGAACCCCTTATGTTCACCTTCCAAACTCCTACCATAGTTTGAGTTTTCCATTCCTAGAGGATTGAAGTGGTGGAGACACAAGTGGATTGATCCAGATCTTGGCTCAGATTGGTTTCCGACAAGAGGTCGTATCACATTGTACTTCTTGTTTATTAATAGAAATACTCATATTCTCATCCATTAATGTTGTGAATGTTGTTTATCCTACATTGGGTTGCATTTACTTATAATATCATGGACCATTGCTATTAATGATGATAATGTCATTTATATATTATATGTACTTGTTGTATATTGGGTGTCAAGACTAATTTGCAGATTCAAGTGCACGGATTGAAAGCTGCAACGAGGATCTACATCAAACGTTTGGATCGAGTTTGGTTACATTCTCCGTTATCTTAGCATTGTAATTTATAATAGCATAGTTCTGAGAATTGAGTTAATTTCTAGTAGTCAGCTATCTGTAGTGGTCCCCAGCGGAGTCGCCATTTATGTATTGGAGAAAACTCACTATGTCTTAGGAGACCACTACAGACAGCGGACTACCAGAAATTAACTCAATTCTCAGAACTATGCTATTATAAATGACAATGCTAAGATAATGGAGAATGTAACCAACCTCGATCCAAACGTTTGATGTAGATCTCCATTGGAGCTTTCAATCCATGCACTTGAATCTACAAATTAGTCTTGATAGCCAATATACAACAAGTACATAATATATATAAATGACATTAACATCATCAATAGAAATGGTCCATGATATTATAAGTAAATGCAACCCAATGTAAAATAAACCACATTCACAACATTAATGGATGAGAATATGAGTATTTCTATTAATAAACAAGAAGAAGTACAATGTGATACGACCTCTTGCCGGCAACCAATCTAAACCAAGATCTGGATCAATCCACTTGTGCCTCCAGCACTTCAATCCTCCATGAATGGAAAACTAAAACTATGGTAGGAGTTTGGAAGGTGAACATAAAGGGTTCACAACTACAAGGATCAACGAGTGTAGACTCAAGATAGGGAAAAAATATACTAGAGTTCTCTTGCTCTTCTTTTCCCCTCCCGTCCATAAGCCATATGTGCTCAATATACAGTCCTCCCAAAGGTAAGTGAAAGGACACATCGAGGTGTTTCTTGGGCAGATGGAGGGTCAAAGGTCACCCAATAACCACTTTATGGGAGTAAAAAGTAATTCACTAGTGATTTTTACCATTTTACATGCTACCCGTGGGCTATAGTGATGCGACTCGCAGGTACGCTTGCTATAATGATGCAGCAAGCGGGTAAGAAGAAAAATGAGGAAATAGTATGTCTAAAGGATATAAAGTGGATCTGAGTCAGTGAAATGGATCCTACAGGCCAAAGAATGTTGATGCTCACAAAGTGGAAAATTACATTGTAACAAATTCCCCTAATGTGTGAGGTCAGAGACTGATGCTACGCTAGCCGAAATACATTATAAAACTCAGAAGTGGAGTGATGGAAACACAAGTGGAAAGAGCATCTCACTCGTCATAGTACAATAGTATCTCTAAATACATGTCGGTATAGTACAACAATCTGATACAATGGCCATGAATAGGCAGTACATAATGGATATATGTCATAAGTGATCATAGCCATGATCCCTCTACAGTAAGATATGGTCTCCTGCTGAAAAGGAAACAACTGTTGCAAACTGGAGGTACAAACTATTGATATTTGAGAGGTGATATCTCAGATGTAAATTCAAAGTCATAGGTAGCATACTGAATGCCACTATCGCTTGGGGTATTCTACACAAGTCTTCGACGGTGCAAGTCCCATCAAGTGAATAAAGCAGTTGGGGTCGAACCTGATGTGACATCGTCTGATTACCGGTCAATGATGTATACCGTTAACAGACGTGAGATGACCCACCAATAATGAAAATGGGCATCAAGGCACAGAGTACAATCATCGGAGTGTGAATAAATGAGTTGAAGTCGAACACTAGGATGAATCCATCAATTAGGGGACATTGATGTATTCCCAAAACTGTCGATGGAGAGAGCACCTGCCACTAATGACTGCAAGCCTCAAGGTACTCAACCGAACTCTAAGCCTCAAGTCCCAGAATAAATTGGTTGAATTCGATGGAACGAGACTCGCTGGAAGGAGGGCATTAATGCATCCCCCATCAACCAGCATGAGGTACCAGCTATGATGAAAGATTTGGAAGATCTTAGGTGAAACAGAACGACTCAATAAGGATGGTTGACATGCAATAGTCAAGAGATCTGAGGAGTGGTCGACACTGGCTTCAGGACTTCCTTTGAATAAGAGCATGAGCAGATGGATAGACGTAGGAAACATAGACTCAATATAAACTGTGCGATGCAAGAGGCACCACAAAGGGCTCCATAATGACTGGAAGCTTAACCAATCGGTGGAGAAACTGAGAAACAAGTATAGCTCCTAGGGTCCAAATATAGTCCCAACTCATAGTGTATAGAATGGAATGAATGCTCTGTTCAGAGGCGACACAACAGCTGCCAACAAGAAGTAGTAACCATAATCCCCTCCGGCTTTTTGGAATATTTGATTTTTTTGGTCTTTTCAATATTTGGGGAAAGCTTGAAAAGAATAAAATTGCTTATAGTACAACAAGTGAGGGAACAAGTGTCAAATAGCGAGTAGACGAGTCCCAAGAAGTGGAACATACCTATGATCAATGGAAGGAAGTGCATGCAGGATGTGGAAACTCGGGGGAATGTTCCCTCAGGGTCAAAAGGTCATCAAATTGTGAAGGACAAATGGAAGCTTTGCAAGGCTCGACAAGGAAAAGTGCTCAGGCACCAGGCTAACAATTGAGTAAGCGGGAGCCGGCACAAGAATCAAGCGGCAAGCAGGATGATGCAATGCAATCACAACATGATATAACTTAGGGGAGTCTTTAAGGGAGATGGCCAACATAAGATAAAGTAGAGTATGAGTCTTCATCGCAATGTCATGGCATAACTACAAAGGAATCCCAATCCTAAGGAAAAACAACGGCATGGGCACCAGAATGCACAAAGGGGTTCTAACTAGGGTACCCATGTTCGAAAAAGCCCTCCCGCCACATAACGACACTTCTATAGTAGTGTGAAGGGTCCGTGTCGGTTACGAAGCGGGGTCGCACCTAGGGTTTATGAAAATGGTCAAAAGGTCAAATGCATAATGCACGTGGAAATGGCATCTAACTTATATGCTGGGTGTGAAACCTAACTGCCGTAGGTGTGAAATGGTCCAAAACAACTTTCGCCGAACAAATCTGATTAAAAAATACTACTCCAAGACATTATATTAGTCCATAACGGCATCAAATGGTAAAACTATAGACAAGTGGGTCGTGAAAATTATAAATAGTAATAAAAATTTACAATTTACTATTCACCCATTTGGAGTTTTGAGGTTAGTTTTCACCTTGAAGTTCAACTACCAATTCTGGGAGCTACAAGCATCCGTTCATCAAACCGTCTGGACCAGGTTGGTAGTCTCTTCCATACCTTTAATTTCATTGCTTTCATTTTAGTTTTCAGCGATGGGATTTCTAGTTTGGACAAGCCCTAAATGAATTTGGCACTACCTGCGGGCTATCACTATGCGAGTCGCGGGTAGGGCACAATACTCACAGTAAACGCACAAGTTGACTGCGAGTACCCGCACCTATATACAAATTAACCCACTGGTACAGCCGTGTAGTTTATTTTGCAAAAGAATTTGACCAAAATCCTTGTTTTTTCTCACTCCAAGATGGATCTAGAGTGGAGGGAGAGGGAGCATGACCTAGTAGATGAGGCCATGTGCAACGATGTGCAAGAACAGCAGGCATTGCAAGCATGTGGGTTGTACAAATTCTGGAGTATAGGGGGTTTGAGGGCCCAAAACCTACTACTCCACCGCTTGATAGATTATTGGGATGTTGATGCATAGAACTTCAGTCTCAATGGGAAAATCCTCACACTGGAAGTGGAAGACATCTACTTCATTACCGGTTTGTCTCGTCGAGGTGAGGTGGCCAATCTTCGATCTCGTACAGTGGGTGGTGGGGTCACCGTCCTTGATTACATAGCATGGTATTTTTCGGCAGACACACGAGCGGTGGGAAGTCAGGTGCCCATCAATGCCATAGTATATCTAAGCATGAAGATCATTGCGGCTACCATAGTGTGAATATCGAGTTCTAAAGCTTTGCACCAGGCATCTAGGCCAGTGATGTTCTATGCATCACAATGCATGCATCCTATATTATTCGATTGGTGTACCACACTGCTAGGGTTTATGAAGACCCAACTGACAGAATGCAAAGAAGGGAAGGCTAAAAACTTCGGGTGTGGAAGTATCCTATGTAGCTTCTTCTTTGAGAGAGTCTCGGGGCTTAGTCCGAGGGTGGATGTTCCTCCTCATAGTCTCCGCGATCTAGCCCTGACCCGGTGGGCTAAGATCTTGACACAACAGGGTGGTGGCCGTCTGGTATCACCATATACTGAGGAGTTCTTCCGCTAGTGGGACCGATAGGTCATTTCCATAGAGGACTACCCCTATGCAGGGATAGATTTCTGCCAAGATTGGGACATGCCACTCCCACTAGACACAGCATTCAGAGACATTGGTGAGTACTCTTTTTGGGTTTTTGTGTGTATTAAATTTTATGGATTTTTTATTATAGATGTGAATGAAAAAAAAATTGGTGGTAGTATCATATGCTAATGTTTGACTGTTTGCTCGCAGATAAGGGCCCAGTGAAACCCGATGGCTTCTCGAGACATGGTCGCCGGGGTAGGGGTGATGAGGCAGGTGATGTTGCAGCAGGGCGCACTCTACAGACCTTGTAGCACAACCTATCATGGATGGTTGCCAAGGTTCCACAGATAGAGGTGGCGCGACTACCCGAGACCATACAACGCCAAGTAGTGGGGGTTCCTGGTGACTAGGTGCGGTTATTGCAGCGGGTAGCCAATGCAGTTCACTATTTCTATGAGACACATCCTATCAGGGTGGAAGCTAAGGCTTCTCGTAGGGAGTACATATACCGAGACCTCATTTTTGTATCGATATGTATATTTTTTAGGGCTACAGGCTCCAGTTTTGTATGACACTACCATTTTTGGACATATTTATAAAAAAACGTTGGTTCTCTGGTTCTACTATATGTGTGTATGTACAAATGTATGAATGTCTCTTTCATTTGTGTGCTTCATGGTGAATGTGACAAATGCCAATCTAATACATAGTTAGCATATGCATCAGATATCTGATTAACACTTCTCGGAAAACATATATGTATGTAATTGAAACAAAATGTCATTCCAAGAGTCTTACCCTTAGGAATTTCCATAGTAGTGTAGGATCTCGCACACGGTATTGCCCATTCAATTGAGACACAACTAGTTGTGAGTCCAGGCGAACTTCTAAAGACTGGATACCATGTGAAATAGCATCCCGAAGTAGCTCGATCACGACACTATACTCGGCCACATTATTAGATGTAGGACCGAGACAAGCACCTCCTTAAGACACAACTAGGTGGTTAGGTGAGAAAATAACCCAGGCAGTAGAAGCAAGCTGCTGCGTATGACAGCTAGCACCATCCGCGAACCCTAAGAACATAGGATATTCCGCTGACATCTATCAATCAAACGGAAGCTAATCAGCAGACCCGAAAACAAAAAGAAAGCTAAACTATGTACAGAAACAACTATACAAAAGTATCAGCCTGAACCAGAGGTTCAAGTGTAATACTGCTTGAGATAGAGCCCATTCCTAGGCTCCTTCAAGATAGTCCCCACATAGTCTTCTAATTCATAGACTCTTTTTTCCAGGACACGCCTCACGAAGTAAGGACCGTGCCACATGGGGTTGAACTTGCCTACCCCTAGGGGTTCTTTAGCTTGGCCATATAAGAGGACCATGTCACCTTCAGCATACTGCCGGGGATGAACAGACCTATCATACTGAACCTTGACAAGACGTTTGTTGGCATCTATGGCCACAGCGGCATCTCGACATTGCTCGTCAAGTTGCTCAAGGTGGATTAAATGTTGCTCAATATCTATCGTATTAGGGAGGAGCTCTATGGCTAGCTTAAGCCAAGGGATTTCGCATTCAATCGGTAAAAGTGACTCCATACCGTGAACTAGCTGGAACGATGAGAATCCGGTGGCAATCTTGACTGCGGTTCGATATGCCCACAAAGCAGGATATAACATGATGTGCCAATTGTTCTTTGTTTGTTGGATGGTACATTGGAGAATGGTCTTCAAAGACTTATTAACTGCTTCAACTTGACCATTCGCTTGGGGATAGTAGGAAGACAAGTGTTCTTGACGAAATCCAAGCTTGAGAGACAAATCCTCCATCATCTTGTTTTGAAAGTGACTGCCATGGTCAATGACAATCTTTTTCGGGATACTGAAACGAGTGATAATCTGATTGAACATGAAATGGGCTGCAGTAGCACCGTCGGCTTTAACGGTAGGCATGGCCTCATCCCATTTGGAAAAATAGTCCACAGCCACTATAATATGGTGATGCCTCTCATCCGAAGCTAGTTTGCAATCCATGAAGTCCACCCCCCACTTAGTGAAGGGACCGATGATGACGACCGGATGAAGGGGTGCTGGATGCGAGCATATGTTCCGAGAAAACACCTGGCAAGGGTGACATCTCTTCATAGCATTAACACAGTCCTTAAAGATGAAAGGCCAAAAATAACCAGCTTGCATAATATGCTGGGCTGTATCAAGCCCGGATAAGTGACCTCCACACGCCCCTGCATGGAAATCATTAAGCACTTGCTCCGCTTCTTGGTGAGTTAAGCAACGATAGAGAATGGAATCCTTTCCTCGGCGATACAAAGTGTCACAAACAATGGTATAGTCTTTAGCGTGATGTTTCACACGCTGTCACTCGTCTCGTGAATAATGCGGAGGAAACTTCAAAGTTTGGAGATATACAATGACATCCCCATACCAAGGGTCCTCAGACGAGATAAGAAATAAGTGCTCATCCACAAAGTAATCTTCATGAATGACATCCTTATCAGGTCTTGGAAGGTCCGACATAAGCTCAGCAAACACCAATGATTTCACCGATTTCGCCAAAGCAAAATCGAGATTGAACTCCTGAAGGATCACAATCCATTTATTATACTTCCCTTCTATAAGGCATCGTGATAGCACAAACTGAAATGGATTGATGTGAGATACAAATGTGGTTTTTTTAAGCAAAATGTAATGTCATAACCGCTAGACTGCATGGACAGTTGCAAGTGCCATCTTTTCTACGTGAGTATATCTTAGTGGTCCCCAGCGAAGGGACCATTTCTGTAGTGGTCCCCAGCGGAGTCGCTCATGTGTTTACGGGACAATACCACACTATGTAATCAAGGACGATGACCCCACCACCCACTGTACAAGATCGAATATTGGCCACCTCACCTCGACGGGACAAATCGGTAATGAAGTAGATGTCTTCCACTTCTAGTGTGAGGATTTTCCTGTTGAGACTGAAGTTCTGTGCATCAACATCCCAGTAATCAATCAAGCGGTAGAGTAGTAGGTTTTGGGCCCTCAAACACCCTATACTCTAGAATTTGTACAACCCACATGCTTGCAATGCCTGTTGTGCTTGCACATCATTGCGCACGACCTCATCTACTAGGTCATGCTCCCTCTCCCTCCACTCTAGAACCATCTAGGAGTGAGAAAAAACAAGGATTTTGGTCAAATTATTTTGCAAAATAAACTACACGGCCGTACCCATGGGCTAATTTGTATACAGGTGCAGGTACCCGCGGTCAACCTATGCGTTGACTGCGAGTATCATTCCCTGCCCGCGACCCGCATAGTGATAGCTTGTGGGTAGCACCGAAGCCATTTAGGGCTTCGCCAAACTATAAATCCCACCACTGAAAACTAAAATGAAAGCAATGAAATTAAAGGTATGAATGAGACTACCAACCTGCTGGACAGTTCAATGAACGGACGCTTGTAGCTCCCACTATCAATAGTTGAACTTCAAGGTGAAAACTAACCTCAAAACTCCAAATGGGTGAATCGTAAAAATGAATTGTAAATTGTAAATTTGTATTACTATTTATAATTTTCAGGACCCACTTGTCTATAGTTTTTACCGTTTGATGTCGTTATCGACTAATATAATGTCTTGGAGTAGTATTTTTTAATCAGATTTCTTCGGCGAAAGTTGTTTTGGACCATTTCACAGCTATGGCAGGTACGTTTCACACCCGGCATATAGGTTAGATGCCATTTCCACGTGCATTATGCATTTGACCTTTTGACCATTTTCATAAACCCTAGGTACGACCCTGCTTTGTAATCGACACGAAACCTTCACACTACTATAGAAGTGTCGTTATGTGGCAGTAGGGATTTCCCGAACATGGGTACCCTAGTTAGAACCCCTTTGTGCATTTTGGTGCCCATGCCATTGTTTGTCCTTAGGATTGGGAGTCCTTTGTAGTTACACCATGACTTTGCGATGAAGACTCATACTCTACTTTGTCTTATGTTGGCCACCTCCCCTAAGGACTCCCCTCAGTTATATCATGTTGTGATTGCATTGCATCATCCTGCTTGCCGCTTGAGCCTTGTGCCGGCTCCCGATTACTCAATTGTTAGCCTGGTGCCTAAGCACTTTTCCCTGTCAAGCCTTGCAGAGCTTCCATTTGTCCTTCACAATTTGATGACCTTTTGAGCCTGAGGGAACATTCCCCCGAGTGTTCACATCCTGCATGCACTTCTTTGCATTGATCATAGGTATGTTCCACTGCTTGGGACTAGTTTGCTCCCTATTTGACACTCGTTCCCTCACTTGTTGTACTATAAGCAATTTTATTCTTTTTCAAGCTTTCCCCAAATATGAAAAAGACCAAAAAAATCAAATATTCCAAAAAGCCGGATGGGATTATGGTTACTACTTCTTGTTGGCAGTTGTTGTGTCACCTTCGAACAGAGCATTCATTCCACTCCATAAACTATGAGTTGGGACTATAGTTGGACCCTAGGATCTGTACTTGTTTCTCAGTTTCTCCACCGATTGGTTAAGCTTCCAGTCATTATGGATCCCTTTGTGATGCCTCCTGCATCACACAGTTTATATTGAGTATATGTTTCCTATGTCTATCCATCTGCTCATGCTCTTGTTCAAAGGAAGTCCTGAAACCAGTGTCGGCCACTCCTTAGATCTCTTCACTATTGCATGCCATCCATCCTTATTGATTTAGTCCATTTCACATGAGATCTTCTGAATCTTTCAGCATAGCTCATACCTTGTGCTAGTTGATGGGGGATGCATTAATGCCCTCGTTCCAGCAAGTCTTGTTCCATCGACTTCAACCCATTTATTTCAAGACTTGAGGCTTAGAGTTCGATTGAGTACCTTGAGGCTTGTAGTCATTAGTGGCAGGTTCTCTCGCCATCGACAGTTTTGATGATACATCATTGTCCCATGATTGATGGATTCATCCTAGTGTTCAACTTCAACTCATTTATTCACACTCCAATGATTGTGCTTTTTTCCTTGATGCCCATTTTCATTATTGGTGGGTCATCTCGCATTTGTTAACGATATACATCATTGACCAGTAATCAGACGATGTCACATTAGGTTCAACCCCAACTCCTTTATTCACTTGATGGGACTTACACCATCGAAGACTTGTGTAGAATACCCTAGGCGATAGTGGCATTCATTATGCTACCTATGACTTTGACTTTACATCTGATATATCACCTCTCAGATATCAGCAGTTTGTACCTCCAGTTTGCACTAGTTGTTTCCTTTTCAGCAGGAGACCATATCTTACTGTAGAGGGATCATGGCTATGATCAATTATGACATATATCCATTATGTACTGCCTATTCATGGCCATTATATCATATTGTTGTACTATACCGACATGTATTCAGAGATATTATTGTACTATGACGAGTGAGCTGCTCTTTCCACTTGTGTTTCCATCACTCCACTTCTGAGTGTTATAATGTATTTTGGCCATCGCAGCATCAGTCTCTGACCTCACACATTAGGGGGCATTTGTTACAACATAATTTTCCACCTTGTGAGCATTATCATTCTTTGGCCTATAGGATCCATTTCACTGACTCAGATCCACTTTATATCCTTTAGACATACTATTTCCTCATTTTTCTTCTTACCCGCTTGCTGCATCATTATAGCAGACATACCCGTGAGTTGCATCACTATAGCCTCCAGGTAGCATGTAAAATGGTAAAAATCACTAGTTAATTACTTTTTACTCCCAAAAAGTGGTTATTGGGTCACCTTTGACTCTCCATCTGCCCAAGAAACGCCTCGATGTGTCCTTTCACTTACCTTTGGGAGGACTATATATTGAGCACATATGGCTTATGGATGGGAGGGAAAAAGAAGAGCAAGAGAACTCTAGTGGATTTTTTCCCTATCTTGAGTCTACACTCATTGATCCTTGTAGTTGTGAGCCCCTTATGTTCACCTTCCAAACTCCTACCATAGTTTGAGTTTTCCATTCATGGAGGATTGAAGTGGTGGATGCACAAGTGGATTGATCCAGATCTTGGTTCAAATTGGTTGCCAGCAAGAGGTCGTATCACATTATACTTCTTCTTGTTTATTAATAGAAATACTCATATTCTTGTCCATTAATGTTGTGAATGTTGTTTATCCTACATTGGGTTGCATTTACTTATAATATCATGGACCATTTCTATTGATGATGTTAATGCTATTTATATATTATATGTACATGTTGTATATTGGTTGTCAAGACTAATTTCCAGATTCAAGTGCACGGATTGAAAACTCCAACGGGGATCTACATCAAACGTTTGGATCGAGGTTGGTTACATTCTCTATTATCTTACCATTGTCATTTATAATAGCATAATTCTAAGAATTGAGTTAATTTATGGTAGTCAGCTGTCTGTAGTGGTCCCCCAAGCCATAGTGAGTTTTCTCCAATACAAGAATTCATGTGAGCTCGGACATCTCACATCCCAAATGGGCTAGGTAACCGAATCATATTCCTCCATCAAGGGAAGATTTTGATCAAAATCTGTCGACGTTATTTGAGTAGTTTGGTTTGAAACTTCTACGACAGATAGGGGTGATCGAAATGCTTTCCAACATTTAAATGACATTACACAAGCTGAGGTCACTTCATCTATTATGGTTAGACAGATGTTCTTACCATGAATCGTTACTTTAATCTCAAAAGAAACTTCGGAAAGGATCCTACATATTGAATGGTCTATGTATGTTGTGATCAAAGTCTCATCAGATGGATCAACAACACCAATGGTAGACGTAAGTTCCTTTCTTTGCGCAGAATGATATTGCAATACCTCCAAGGACAACATGGCACATGGTACTTGAGATAGGTCCTCAAGAACATTACCGTTCTGAGCAACGCGGGTGTTAGGATTATGCATTGTTCTACGTAGAACACCTTTGGGGGGGTATGGTACTAAGTCTATGGCTGGTTTCTTAATGTAGATATAACCACTTGGCTATGATTCCCATTAATCCGATGTACTAGGAGAGACATCATAAGAATCGAGTCTTGTTTGAATGTTCATCTCATGATCACCCATGAAGACATTGGCATTAGGATCATTTCCCCCTTGCAGGGGGGTTGGCTAGTTTCCCTCTAGTGGGGGTACCGGTATCAAAATAGTGTGTTGTTGTTGCCCACTGCATTGAATCATAGTTGGTGCATCCTTTTTCCCAAAGTTGGTATTTTGCTTACTCTTGTATTTCTTCTTCTTGTCCCTAAGGTCTTTGGATTCGACTATGAGGGTTTCATAACTCTAGGAAGGATTAGCACTTTGCTTACCCTTATACTTCTTCTTATTTCCTCTAAGGTCTTTGGACTCGACTATAAGGATTTCAGAATTCTTGGAAGGATCAGCAGGTGCCTGCATTGCCTGGCTAGCTATGGGTTGCAAATTCTGAATAGAAACTTGTCCCAAATGTGGGGTAATATGTTCAAGATGGTTGACGAAATCCATCATACCATTGGCATGAGGTTCATGTGGTAGCCTAGCTAGATCAAACGCAGGCCTTGTAGGTTGGTTCCAAAAATATTGGTTACATTCTAGAACTTGACCACTCCATTGATGTGTTCCTTGGGCTTGAAAATCATTCCAAGAGGGGTTACCTCCTTGCGGAGGTTGCATCCAAAAGGATTGGTTGTTTCCTGGATGTTGCCTAGTCCATTGTGAACTAGGTTGCATGTATGGATTGCCCCCTTGCGGAGGTATGTTCCAATAAGGTTGGTTATTTGGTGGAACATTACCACTCCTTAGCTGGTTGGGATTCATGGGTGGATTTCCCCCTTGCAGGGGTATGTTCCATTGAGATTGGTTACTTGGTGGAACATTACCACTCCATTATTGGTTGGGATTCATGGGTGGATTTCCCCCTTGCGTGGGTGGGCCCCAATTAGATTGGTTACTAGTTGGAACTGGACCACTCCATTAATTGTTTCCTTGGTTTGGATATGCGTTCCAATGTTGATTGCCTCCTTATAGAGATGGCATCCAAAAATATTGGTTACTTCCTGAATGTTGTCCATTCCATGGTGGAACAGGATGGATGGATGGATTGTCCCCTTGCGGAGGTAGGCCCCAAAAAGATTGGTTACTTTCCGGAATCTGACCAAACCATTGATTGTTTCCTTGGTTTAGATAAGTGGTCCAAAGTTGATTACCTCTTTGCAAAGGTGGGCCCCAAGAAGATTGGATACTTCCTGAAACCTCCCCACTCCATTGTGGAATGGGGTTGATAAGTGGATTTCTGCTAGGCATTGTACTAGGATAAGTCGGAGGATAACCCCCTGTGGAATCTCCACTAATCTAAGGACCATAACCCCAATTGGCATAAATGTTCCATGGTTCATTGCTTCCGCTAGGAATATTACCATTCCATGGTGAAGGGTTGCCCCCAGAAGCAGAATTTGGACAAGTGTTAGGTATACCAAGACGATTCTGGTTTACTCCTTCTGTGTGTTGACCTTGATTAGCTGAACCATATGGAAAACCAATGTTTGGTAAGGCATACCCTTCAGTAGGGATTCCTGCAGACGAAGTGGATGTACTTCCGGGATTGGAACCCAAAACTGTACCAACTGGCACTGAAGTGTTGGTTGAGCTTGTGCTACTAACAGGTATACTAACTATTGGGATTGATGTAGAGGAAAAATTGGAAATATTTATTCCTCCAGCAACTGTTTGATGTTGCGACGATGTATTCCCTTGTGCTCCTAATGAAGCCATAGGGTAACTTGTTGAATTTTGCATGTTATTAAAACTTTCAAAAAGAAGTTTGATATCACCAAGTGACTCACGGATAGTAAGTACAATTGGTTCTAAAAGACTCATCAAATGTGGAATTACATGAGCATTTGTATGATTTTTCAATGTTTCAATTTCAACTAGAGTAAGATCATCAACTATGTTTGTATTCAATTCATGATGTGATAATGAATGTTCAAGGTTTGTTTGATGTTGCTCTTCTCGAGTAATATTAATTGTATTTAAAATCAGTTATGTTTCCAAGTCATTAGGATGTGGTTTTTGTATCTGTCTATGTAATGTAGCAGGGCCTTCAATTTCTGGTGAATCACCTCGCTGCCACCATGACTGGTGGATCGGGAGAGTAGCCACTTCTAAGAAGTTGATAAAAGGATGTGTTTAAAATGATATTCTTAATCAAACAATCCTAAGGAAGTCTAGAATCAACAAAAATAAAAAGTGTCCACACAGTAAAAGGTCCTAGAGATCCAAGCAAGCAAACTAATTTTCCAAAGAGACAAATCTCTGTGAAAATCTGGATTAGAGGGCCTTCCGAAACTAGTAGATGTTGAGGGATGCTAGGACTCAGAAAATTGCTATCGGCGAAGGTATGAGAAATAGTTACAATAAAATTTAATCGACAGGGGTGCAAGCATTGGTTCCTAACCAATCACCCTCCCAAGGAGTAAAAGTTCCAAAGTCTGCCTCGGGTATTGCAAGTGTTTTCCACTCACAATAGCCTATGTGATATCCTAGGAATAACCACTAAAGTTACCAATTCACAATTGACGGCCGGGAAAAATAGTTGTAAGTCGAGGACAACTCTTATATCCAGGAACTCTAGAAACAATGATGTCACCTCGAGGACTTGTCACTGAACATAGAATCCCCTTGATAAGCTCATGTCCCACTAAATAAGCAATAAGGGGGAACCACCCTTACTTATCCAGATTGACCTCATGCTTGATGCATGTTTCAAAAGCGCTTTCCTGACAAGTGTTTTTTGCTACTAATGGATTAACTCTCTTTAATCAATGCTAGTTTCAAATTTTTGCATCCCAGGAGTGTTAACTCTCCAAACCTAATCTAGGGCACTAACCTAAACTTGTTGGTGATATGAAAATCAAAAGTTTGTCAATTTTAGATTAAACGCCAATTTTAAGGGTAGTTTACTTAGTTTCAGGAGTGGAAGTGAAACTGGTGGTGTTTTGACTTGAAAAATATGAACCAAACAATGCAATATGCTCACTACTCTACCTTTTAATTCGATGAATATTCTAAATTAAGGAAGAGTTAGAGGTTCATGAGTTTCTTTTAGACATGCAAAGTTTCTAGTAGATGTTGTATGTTCATGCACAGTTTTGTTGAAATATGGATCATAATTTATGTTAATGACCAACGTAACCCAAACAGATATCTCAAGTGAAAATGAATCTAATTCTATTACATGGGGGATCCCTGTTTCTCATTCACAAGATCGCACGAAGTCCCAAGTGAAGAGGATACACAGAGCCCTTTGGAATGCTTATGAATTAAATTCTAAACTATTACACGTGAGATCCACTTTCTCATTCACAAGATCGCCATAAGGCCCAAGTGAAGAGGATACAGTGGCTTGAAAAACTATATGCAAAAATTAAATCTACTCTGTTACAAGTGAGATCCACTTTCTCATTCAGAAGATCGCCATAAAGTGCGAGTGAAGAGGATATGGTGGCTCGATATAAGATGCTTTGAAAAAATCAACTCCTAAACTATTGCAAGTGAGATACACTTTCTCATTCACAAGATCACCATAAGGTGCGAGTGAAGAGGATACGGTGCCTCATACACAATATATCTCAATAAAACTAAACTCTAAAGGTGAAACTCTCTCTAGTTGTGCATGCAAAGTGGGAAAAAATTTCAACTCCAAAACAAAATGTAACTAAGTTAAAGTTTATTTCTGTTTTTTGAAAAGAAATTATTCTCAAACTATCTCAGCATGTGATGTTCCAAGTACGTTTCAAATGCAAATGTGTGTGGAAGGTTCTTCAAATGTGTATGGTTATCCTTTGGTTTAAAGTTTCCAATCAGCATGTGCTTAAGGTCTAAAATATTAAATGTCCTTTAAGATGCTTTTAATGAACAATTCTTAAATGTGTTTGGAAGAGTTGCAGCCATGTAAAAGAGACACTAATGTGAGTTTAAGATCAGTCCCTAAATATATAAAAAAAAGGATCTATCATCACATGTGGTTGTAAGCAAGTAGATATACTACCAATTGAAAAAAAAGATTGAAAATTGATTACACCTTGGAGCAATTTTAAAGGTGTTTGGAAGTGAATTCCAATTGTAAAGATTTTGATCCAAATGGTTTAAAACTTTCCTAACTTTTCAAGAGGAGTAGAAGGCTGATCTCAAGCTGCAATTAAGGCCTTAAACAAGTGTGCAAATGTAATACAAATCAAGTCTCCAAACAGATCCAAAAGCTAAAGAGATCTCCACCAACTAGTGTATGATTGCAAAATTGAATTAGTATGTTTGGAAGGTAGTTTGGTTGCAAACATGTAAGGGAGACACTAATGCAAGTAAGGATCAGTCTTAAATGTATCAAGATATGGATATAAATTCAAAGATATCTTTAATTAAGTAGATCCATTGCAACTTTGAAGGAGATTTTAAAAGAGATAACAATTTGCAGAATTTTAAAATTGTTTTGGAAGTGGATTCCAACTGAAAAGATGTGATCAAAATTGTGTAAATATTTTCTACACTCTTCAAACAAGTAACCTACTGATCTTTAGGAAGCAATAGAAGCCTTAATGAAGTATGCAAATTGTCGAGCACCCAATATGCAGATAGATTATTACCAACATATAGAGCATACGAGATTTATTGTCAACCCGAGAAAGTCTTTTATTTCAAAGGATAAATGCAAAATCTATGCTTAAACACCAAATCACTATAATTGAACACTTTTATCCTCTAACAACTATGTCCATCCCAAGGATCTGTGTAATCCCAATTGCCTTCTAAATGCTACAATTTCAATTCCTTTCTACCATGCATCAACAAGAAATGATATAAGATTCAAAGACAATTGCAGATAAAAAGAAATCATATTCACATCCTAGAACAAGTAACTCACCTCTTCAATCTGATCACTCTTGAAAACCATAAACATAAACTAAATATTAATCTAGAAATTCAATTGCAAAGGATTGAGTTCAACTACTCTAAGAGATTGAATTACAGGAATGAAAATCAACAATCATAACAGGAAAGATAAATGGCAAGGGTTCATGGGATAACAACTTAAACTGCAGGATGAACAAAGCTGTGTACAACTATCACACGAATTGCATAAAGAAAGTTTCCTACCCAGTCGACTGTCACTCTGTACCACTTACCAATCTCAAGGAAATGTAATCCTAATTATACTGCAAATCCACACTTACTACTGTTGCGTACAAAGGAAATATCATTAACAAAACATCACACAACATAAATTCGAGAAGTCCTACTTTAACCTAGCAATCTCTGTGGAAGACGGGCCCAGCCTTCACACAAAGATGTTGGCTAAACAATGTAAAGTTCCTTTAACTCAGAGGTAACTCTTTATATTAACGGAAGGATGATTACACAATTTGTTTCCACTTCTAATACAATGAATGAATTCTCTATT
Organism: Larix kaempferi; assembly: GCA_027924585.1. Taxonomy (NCBI): domain Eukaryota; kingdom Viridiplantae; phylum Streptophyta; class Pinopsida; order Pinales; family Pinaceae; genus Larix; species Larix kaempferi. The sequence continues at coordinate 10,239,445 of BSBM01001642.1, forward strand.
GTTCAACCCCCTGGGTCGAGACAGCTCCCCATATTTATACATGCAGATCATAACGTCCGATCCTATTAACGGGAAGCCATGAAGATCTCTGATATTCAAGTGCCCTAAATAATACTAGCTGTTACAAATGTGGCATAGTAAAGACATAGAAAAATGCAAGAAAGTTGTTGATTGGCCCAGGAGTGGCGATCTTTCCAGATCACAATTATACTCGAGCAGCAATAACTAAAGATATCCACTTATAGTGCATTCTGTTATAGCTTCCCTATCACAGTTCTGTCTAGGATGTTGCATTAGAACCACGTGCCTTAATTGATGATTGGAACCTCGAGGATGCTTTTAAGCAACGAACATCCCTCCTTTCAAGACTTGTTCAGCCCCACCTTCCTGCAGTCCACTTATCTCAAACTACCTTCATAAATCATAACATGTTAGCACAATTGAGAGATACACAGCCTTAATTATCACAATCATAAGCATTAATAAGATAAAGCAATGATCAGTCATACCTTGGAAGCTTGGGGGAATAAAGTGAAGACAACAGGTCTGATTAGCATGCTAAATGGTGTAGGACAGGGGAAGAAAAGGTGATCGAGGATGATTAAAAGGGGCCAATTCTAGGCTCAACATCTCCCCCCAACTATCCTGTTGCATGTCCTCATGCAACAACCTGCATCATTCGAAATCTGAGTCCTGCACTGAGCTCTATTCATGGAGGGAGGAAAAGTTGTAGGGAAACTCAGGCACCTCTTCTGTTCTTTTTAAAAAGCCTCTGTGAGTAACCCAATACTTTCCAGCATCACTGCTCCTCTGCCCCAATTAACTCCACTCTCCCTCGTACTTCCCACATAGCCCTTGGCTCTGGAATGTGCCTGCTTGAAATTCTTGAAACAGTAAGGATCTCAGCTTCTAAGTGCAGAGGAGGCAGCCTGCCATCTGTGCTTACTCCCTTCCAATGCTACCTGCTGGTGTTTGGAAATGTAGTTGGTGCAAGTGGAGATCACTTCTTCCTACAGTCTCATTATATGCTATGCCTGGGGAGGACTTGAAAGGAAATCTTAATCTGAGTCCAAATCAATGACATTTATAAGAGGTAGAAGCACTAGTTCTTGTGGGACAGTGTCTTCCAGCACATCTAAGTCTACTATGAGAGCTGTTGGTTCTTGTGTAACAGCAACATCCTTTAGACTCTCTTCAGCAGCTACATTCATTGCTTTTAGAGACACTGGTTCTTGTGTAACAGCGTCTTCTTCTTGGATAACCTGCATTTTTTAATTTGGTTCAAGAGTTGCTGGTTCTTGTGTAACAACAACATCCCCTGAATTCTCTTCAGCAACTACATCCGTTACTTCTAGAGACACTGGTTCTTATGTAACAGTGTCTTCTTTGTCCTTCTGCTGCTGATATTGGATATCTTTCTCATTGTGCAGCTCCTCCTCCAAGATTTCGGTGTCACTTGAGGATTGTGTTTGTACCTTTTCATCCTCGCTCCACTGTGTATCGGGAATGATATCCATTCCAGGGTTATCTTCTAATTGAAATTCAGGAGTTCCTGCTGCAGCCTCCAAGGATGTTGATTCTTGTGTAGCAACATCCTGGCTTGCCTCTTCATCCTCCTGTTGTTGCAATTCTTCTCCTATGAGCTCTGTGTCATGGGAACATTCTGGGGTTACAATCCAGAGTTCTTCATTAAACTCCAGAGTGTCCTCTATCCCAGGTTTTTCTCCCTTTTGTTCGGTCGATTGGACAAGTATACTCAGGTTTGCTGGTTCTTTTGTTACAGCACCTTGTTCAAGTTCATCAATATCTTGCCTTTGTGGCTCAGCTTCTAAAATCTCTGTGTCGTGGGAGCATTCTGGGGTTACAGTATAGAATTCTTCATTAAGCTCCAGAGTGTCCTCCATCCCAGGTTCTTCTCCTATGAGCTCTGTGTCATGGGAACATTCTGGGGTTACAGTATATTCTTTCTCCCCAGCATCGTACATGATTTCATCCCTTAGCTCCTCTGTCACAGGATTGGTGGCAACTTCAGCAAGGATGGTTAAAGAAGCTGGTTCTTGTATGACAACATCTTATTTTTCTGCAGCTTCCTCTATTGTGAGCGCGGGTTGTTGTGCTGTGCAGGTACGAATAATAATCTTGTGGCCTGCCTCCTTGAAGATTTCCCCACAGGTGGGATAGATCACTCATTCATCTTCCTTTCCAGGCTCGGTAGAGTTTGATTCCTCCAATTGGTCTGCAACCTCTACCAATGTATACAATTTCCTTTCACCTTGTTTTCTGCAGGTTTCCTTCCAGGTTTCCAATTCCCTTCGAAGTACTTGGAGGTCCGCTTTTAATAGTGTATTCTCAGCCAGAAGTCCTTCAATTCCGGGTTCTTCCTCAACTGGCCTTTGTGGAGCATCCATTGGTCTCGGTACAAGGATCGGGAGCTCAACCTGTGCCTCTAAGGTTGCCCATCTTTTTCTGGCTGCCTCTGCTACTGTAGCTGATCTAGTTCTTTTTCTTCTTATTGGTGAGGTTATGTTAAATTAATTAATTGATCTCTTTCTTCTCCTTTGTGGTGTTTTCTTTTGTGGAGCTGGTATATCGGGATTCACAGCTGAGGTTGAAGGAATTTTTTCTTGCTCCTCATGTTGTTCTTCTTCAATTAAAGTTCCTCCTCCCCACTCAGGTGAGGATTCAATAGTTACCAGCTCAATGTTTTCTTCTTTTGCCCTGGCTCTGTCACCTTCAGGTTCAATTGTCACAGCATTTAGTGCTGCTCCAATTTCACCTTCTGCTGTCAGAGCTGCCCTACTATCTGGGTTTTCCACAAGGTTTTTATCTACACCCTCCCCCAATGGCTCTACTTGTGCCCCCAATGGCTCTGCTTGTGCCCTCAATTGCTCTTCTTCTAATGCAGTTTCATCCCCCCCCAATGGCTCTGCTTGTGCCCCCAGTTGCTCTTCTTCTAATGCAGTTTCATCCCCCCCCAATGGCTCTGCTTGTGCTCACAGTTGCTCTTCTTCTAATACAGTTTCACCCCCCCCCCCAACTTCATTGGAGGGGCTCCGGTCCTCCTGCTGTGGTTGAACTCGTACCTGTTGTATTGGGACAATCTGCAAGGGAGCGGGTTCTTGAGCTCGAGCTGTGAATTGCTCCCAGGTTATATGATGTTGGGCAAGGGTTCTTAAAATTATTAATTTGATAAGACCATGGTGGGTGAGGGAGGAAAGTGGGTGCTTAGAAGACTGGAAAAATGCCGCCATATGACGCAAGTCATGCAGTAGATAATATGGAATGTTCAATAAAATGCCATGGCGGAGATGAGAAAGTAAAGGGAGTTCAGAATTATAAACAGTTTGGTATCTACCTTCACAAGTGATGTACTTCTTGACAAAGACAGCAACCTGGTCCCATGGCCGCGGCAATGAGTGCAGTGCGATCCCTCTTCTTGATGATTGAACTTGCCCCCCCTCCAATAAAAATGCTTCCCGTGCAGTCGTCGTGGGGACTCATCGTCCAAATCATGCCCTTCCCACCTGCGGGATAGCAATAACCTCGGATATAATGGCCTCGGATACTTCTATGCGCAGCCCCCAGACCTTGGAGTGAGTTTTTGTGAGATTTAAAGCAAATTGCAAGGCTGCTTCCCGATTGAATCCATCTAGTCACTCAAAAAATTCGATCCAGCCAGCGGCTTGAAAAATGGCAAAAACTTGAGGATTTTTCCTGAGTTCCTGTGTATTCAAAGGTTCATGACGAACTGGAATCCCCATGGTCCTGGATGCAGACTGAGATTGCTATCCCACAGATTACAGAAATCGACAATGGAAGTTGCAGCACAGAGGATGCACGAATCGTTGAGCGGAGATGTTGAGAAAATGGGCAAATTTGGAAAGTTGAGCACAGAAAATCATTCGAAATTTTTATTCCGAATTGGGGAAGGTGGTAGTTATTAGTGTTTACGTCGTATGAGGGAAAGATTTAATTAGGCCATAATGGTGATACGAATAAAGGTACGACTGATATTTTTAAATTATATCAACACTTAATCACATGATAAATCAAAGCCATACCTCATGAGACTGTGCGTCATATATCCTGCGGAGAATGGTGGAGCGTGCGGTTGGTGACGTTGCGGAACCAAACTCGTGCACAGTCATTAATCTGATCATGATGACCAGGATAATGCAATAATTCCTTCCGCCGGTGAAACACAAACCATCGCGTCCTCGGGGTCGGAATGATGAGTTCGCCGGCACGAATAGTATGAATCAGAGCCATAGCTTAGCAGGTTTGAAGCAATTCTTTCGTTAACACAGGAGTTACCAATGCAAGTTGCCAGGAATGATATCGCGGTCGTCGAAAAAGATGTTGCAGCCGCCAGGAAAGATTCACGGCCACCAGGAAAAGGATTTACGGGATCGGGAAAAATCAAGGCTGTCAGGAAAAAGTTTTACGGCGCCGAGAAATATGTCGCAGCCGCCAAAAAATATGTCGCAGCCGCCGGAAAATTGTTCACGGCAGCCGGGAAAAAGGTTTTACGGCCATCAGGAAAAAAAATCACGACTGCCAGAGAAAAGTTTTACGGCACCGGGAAATATGTCACAGTCGCCGGGAAATATGTTGCAGCCACTGGGAAATGGTTCACGGCTGCCGGGAAAAGATGTTTTACGGCCGCCGGGAAAAAGATGTTGCAGCTGCTGGGAAATGGTTCAAGGCTGCCGGGAAAAGATGTTGCAGCCGCTAGGAAATATGTTGCAGCCGTCGGGAAATGGTCCACGACCGCTGGGAAAAAGGATTTACGGCCGTCGGGAAAATGATGTTGCAGCCGCTGGGAAATGATGTTGCAACCGCTGGGAAAGTTGTTCACGGCTGCTGGGAAAAAGGATTTTACGTCTGCTGGGAAATATGTCGCAGCTACTGGAAACGATGTTGCAGCTGTCGGAAAAGATGTTGCAACTGCCGAGAAATGTGTCGCAGCTGCCGAAAAATTTATTTTAAGGAAAAGGGAAATGCAGCACAGGAAGGCATAGGAAGACAATTCTCGTTTGACGAGCCCAATCTAGTCATGCCCCTGGTGCTTCCCTGGAAATTTTTTAAAAACAACAGCAAACGAGAAGATCAAATGCAAAGAGAAAAAAACAATTATACGCTATAGCAGGAAAGAAAGAAAATTATTTATGTACAGTAATTCAAAATGTGATTTTCAGTTTAAGGATTGGCAAAGGCAGAGAGAAATTCTTGCTCTGGTGCCAGCTGATAATCTGGATCGACGGTAATTTGCGAAATGAATGCATCTTTCGAAATAGGCTTACGATACAGTCCCAGTCTGTGGCCATTAGCAATTAATGGTATATGGTTTTCATCGATGGTCACCAGACGGACAGTGTCATTGTCAAATACCCTGTCGACCAAATATGGACCCAGCCACCTTGTATGTAATTTACCTTTAAAATCCCTTTTGAACTTGGAGTCATATAGTAACGCCCAGTCTCCTTCATGGAAGATTTTCTTTTTAATAAATCGATCATGCCAATTGGATCTCTGTTGCTGAAGCAACACAGTCTGGTCCACTGCAGCTAACCGTTTCTCATCCAATTCATTTAGTTGATTCAATCTTCTCTTCTGGTCTTCTGTTACATCCAGATTCATTTCGGTGGCTGTCTTCAGGGTTTTGATCTCAAACTCAATTGGAAAGATGGCACTCTTTCCATACACTAAATCATAGGGAGAGAACCCTGTGGTGTTGCGCCAAGTTGTGCGATATGCCCATAATGCTTCTAGAAGCCTGTCAGCCCAATCCTTTCGATGGCTCTTAATTGTTTTAGTAAGGATTGCTTCAATAACTTTATTAGTACTTTCCACCTGACCATTGGCCTGAGGGTGGTAAGGTGAAGCCACCCTATGCTGCACATGATACTTCCGGAGCAAGGATTCAAATTGGTGTGACATGAATTGTGGCCCCCCATGGGTAACTACTTCCTTCGGTACCCCAAAGCGGGTAAAGATTTCACTATACAGAAAATCAATCACTACCTGGTCATTAGCCTTAGCCAAAGCTACAGCCTCTACCCACTTGGTCATATAATCAGTACAAACCAGAATGTAAACTTTCTGTCTGGAAGGAGGGCTGATAGGGCCAACAAAATCTAATGCCCATCTATCAAATGGTTCAACTACTACTTGAGGTTGTAGAGGCATCTGATCTGTTTTATTAGGCTGGCCCATCCTTTGGCAGTTGTCACAGGATTGAACATACCTTTTAGCGTCCCTAAACAAAGTCGGCCAATAGTAGCCCATTCGCAGCGTTTTATGCCCTGTTCTTTTGTCTGCAAAGTGTCCCCCACAAGGTCCATCATGACAGGCTTTCAGTATGTGAAAGATCTCATCTTCCCTTACACATCTCCTAATCTCAAGATCGGGCCCTGTGTAGAAGAGATGACCATTGAGCCAACAATACCTGGCACTTTGCTGGATGATTTTTCTCTTTTCTCGTTTAGACATGTGTGGCGGGAGCTTTCCTGCAACCAAATAATTAGCGACGTCTACATACCAGGGGGAATGAGCTGAAAGTGCAAATAGATGTTCATCTGGAAAAGAGTCCTCAACAGGCAAACTGTCATCACTGTTAGTAAAACGAGATAAAAAATCAGCAACAACATTTTATTTTCCAGGTTTATCTATAATGGTAATATCAAATTCCTACAATAACAAGAGCCACCTGGTCACTCTGGCATTGGTGACAGGTTTGTTCATTAAATATTTAATGGCAGAGTGGTTAGTGTGCACAAATGTAGGATACCCAGTAATGTAATGCCGAAATTTATTAATAGAGTAAACAATAGCAAGGAATTCTTTTTCGATAACAGTATAATTAAGTTCAGCAGGTGCTAAGTTTTTACTAACATAATAGATAGCATAAGGTACTTGACCACCTGTTGTCCTAGTACTGCTCCAATGGTGGTATCAAAAGCATCTGAGAAAATGTGGAAGGGTAGGGTCCAATTAGGTCCCCTTAGGATAGTAGTTGTGGACAGCTTCTCCTTAAGCTTATCAAACGATGTCTGGCATGCTTCACTCCACACAAACTGTACATCCTTCATTAACAGAGAAAACAAAGGAGAAGCAAGTTTGGAGAAGTTTTCTATAAACCTCCGGTAATATCCAGCATGTCCCATAAAACTTCGCACCTCTTTCTGAGTTGAAGGAGTCGGTATATTTTTTATCACCTTGATTTTTGAAGGATCCACCTGAATGCCATTGGTAGAGATGAAATGCCCTAATACCACCCCCTCACTCATCATCATATGGCACTTTTCAGTGCTTAATGAGAGCCAAGTCTGTTCACAGTGAATTAAAACCTTCTTTAAATTTTCCAGTGCTTCCTCAAAATCCTTGCCATAGGGAGTAAAATCATCCATAAAGACTTCCATACTATCATTAACTAATTCAGAGAATATGCCAATTACAGCTCTTTGAAACGTTGCCGATGCATTACATAAACCAAAAGGAAGCACCCTGTAGGCAAACGTTCCCTAGGGACAAGTGAAGGTGGTATTATCCTGGTCCTCAGGAGCAATCTGAATTTGGTTGTACCCGCTGAACCCATCTAGGAAGGAGAATAACTTCTTCCCTGATAGGGTATCAAATACTTGGTCAATAAAGGGCAAAGGGAAATGATCCTTTTGCGTGGCTTTGTTCAGTTCCCTATAATCGACACAGACCCTCCATTTACCATTTTTCTTGGGCACAATTACAAGTGGGGAAACCCACTCACTATCTGAAATAGGATATATAAATCCTGCTTCCAAAAGTTTCTGGATTTCTTCCTTCACTATATCCCTCAGATTGGGGTTCATGCGTCGTTGGGGTTGACACACAGGCCGGGAGTCATTTTTAATATAAATATGGTGGGTGCACAGATTAGACGGAATACCCCTCATGTCTATATACTCCCAGGTAAACGCCCCCTTGTGTTCCTTCAAGAGACTGATTAGGTGCCTCTGTTCCTCTAAGGAGAGACTAGGGTTGATATTCAAAGTCCTTCCAGGCTCTACCTCAATAGGAATACTTTTTGAATTTTTCAAAACTGGGATTATGTTTGTGTCACCAACTAGTGCTTCTTCCGTAAGATTTTCTTGTTCTTCCTTACCAAGGGTAATGTTCAGGATTTGATAGACCTCTTTATCCACTGAAGTGGGTTCACTAATAAAAGTACTAATAGCATCGTCTTCTGTTTCATTTTTAAAAGTTAAGGCCTTCCCTATAGTTAATAGTGGCTGAACATCCTCCTCCTCCTCCTGCTCTATCCAAAGGGAAGTTTCAACCTCTAGACTTGGCCGAGCTGGAGGATACAGGGTGAGGTTTTTAGTCTCCGTACCGTCAGATATAGTCATGGACCCCGATCGACAGCTGATGCAGGCATCAGCTGTGGCCAACCAAGGCCTCCCCAGGATCAATGGGTGTCCCCCCAGCTGTGATTTTGGTTGTAATACCAAAAAGTCAGCAGGGTACTCCCATGAATCTACTGAGATGACAAGGTCGTCCAGAATCCCTTTGGGTCTAATGGTGGATCTGTCCGCCAATTCTAAAATGGTAGGGGTCGGTCTAAAATTAGTGATTCCAAGGTTCTTTACAGTCTCAATTGTTATGACATTGATCGCTGCTCCTAAGTCGACTAGCACATTGGGTATCTGCGTTTGTCCTACATGTACAGTGACAGTAGGATTGCCAGGGTTGTCATACTTGGTCACAGGCATTTTTCCTATTATCAAAGCAGATAAATTCCCTATTACGTGAACAGTGGGAGGATCTCTGGGTTTCCTCCCTGGTTTCTTAGTGCACAGGTCCCGAACGGTTCAGGCATAAATAGGCACGTCTTGAAGAGCTTGAAGAAGGGGGATTTTGACGTAAAGATTCCTTAACTCTCCTACAAGGTTAAACTAAGGTTGCCCCCCTATTTTTGGTAGCATTAGTCTCTCGGGGTATGGTGGTTGCCTTATCAGTTGGGTAGGCTGCGTATTGTCTGATTTCTCGTTTGATGTTTCAGCCATCCCATCTAAGGGATGCTCAACATCTTCAGTGATAGGAACTGTATCGGATGGATGCTGTGAACTCCCTCCTTCTTTATGCACAGAAGGTGGAGCATCTTCTGTAATTACGGGTTCTACTATTTTCCCAGATCGTAGATGAATATCATTACAAGGTACAAGGGAAAGGGAGTAGGCTGGCATGTTGACAGTTTCCAATTGATGGACTGTTTTATTATTCGGGTTAGGATTAGGTTGGGCAGGCAGCTGAGGCCGTATTGGTATATTAGGGACAAAATTATTCTGCAGCTGCAGCTGCGACTGCTGAGGTGGGTATTGAGGATATTGAGGAAATTGAGGGTATTGAGGAGAATATGGTGAGTGTTGAGGTGGAGGTGGTTGAGGAAACTGGTTCCCAAGATGGAAGTTCCTCCATCCAGGAGACCACGACGTAGGTTGATGTGGTGGATGTGTCCAGGGACTCCATGAATTATAATTTTGCATTGCAGGTTGGGAAGGATTCCACTGAGCATAATTTGAAGGGAATTGTGTATTCACATTTTGCATGTTATTATTCCAATTGCTCATATTATTCAAAAATGGAAACGAGTCCAGAGGCATACCTTGATTTTGAGGCTGCCAAGGTTTCTTCTGTGCAATGAAATAGGTTGATTCCACTTCTGGAGTTGATGCCTGCAGGACAGCCTTCACTTGGGGAAGTGAGGGACATTCTTTCATGTCATGGTTCAGCTCACATAGGTGACATACTTCTACTTTGTCAAGCGGGCATTCTTTCAGCGGATGATTCTTTCTACATCGGGGACAGAACACACCTAGTGTGAGATCCTCCACTGCCTGTTTTTGTTTTGCCTTCAGGACATCGATCTATGAAGAGATGGAGCTCATCATTTCTGTTTTAAAATTTTCAAGGAGATTTCCTATCTCTGCACAGGTAGCTCCTCCATTGGACGACTTCTGAGTTCTGTCAAAGACATCACGTTCCAGCTTATCCCGTTTGTCCCGCTTATTGTTCCTAGAAGACCCCCTGGAGTATCTCTTACATAGTTCCACAATCTTCCCAAAAGGTTCTTTGGAGATATCTCCCTTTCCTAGCAGGTTTAACATGTCTAAAAAATCATCCCTGATCCCATGAAGCAAGATTATCTTGAGCATGTCCAGCCCCATGTTCGTCTGCCCGACTCTTTGCACATTGTACAGCAGCCTTTCTACAAAATCCTCCATACTTTCGTCCTCCTTTTGCACCATTTTGAATAATTCCTCTCTTTTGTCCTTGGTGTTACAATATTCCTGATATTTCTCCAGGAACACTTGTTTCATCTTATCCCAATTAGCAACGGTTCCTCCCCCAAGGCTCATGAACTAGCGTAATGCGTTGTCCTTCAGGGTGGCGGGGAAAAGTTTTAGCTTTTGGGCATCGGTGATATAATCATAGCTGCGACAGAGGATATCGAATTCAAAAAGGAATTCATCTGGATCTTCTGCCACCCTTCCATGGAAGCGAGGCAACACTGATGGTGAGATGTTTTTCATAGGGGCTGTCCCTTCTGGCCGTCAAATCAGAAATTACAGTGTAGCCGTCGTTCCCTCAGGTTGGGAGTGATTGTCATGATGATAGTTTTCCACCATCGCCTCTTCCTCGTCGGAATCATGTCTGTTACTCATCTCCTCTTCTGTTTTCTCCTCTTCGTTTGTTCCTGCGTTGTTTTCCTCATTTTTTCCTTTGCCCTTGTTTTGTTCTTGATCAGCAAACTTCTGGTGGAACTGCGTCCACTCTTCTTCAGTTACATCCTTCCCGTAAATGTGGCAGATCGGACCTCTACCAGCAGGTCCAGTTGTAACAGTTGTGTCTTCCTCAGTTGTAACAGCAGGTCCAGTTGTAACAACTGTGTCTTCCTCAGTTGTAACAGCAGGTTCGGTTGTAACAGTTGTGACAGCTGTGCCTTCCTCAGCAGGGATATACGAGGGAGTCATGGCTGCTCGTGTATTCTCCACTGTGGATTCTGACGCTGGTGCCCCGGGATCAATAGGGCTTCTTTTGATAGGAGTTTCTTGATGACGAGCCCTGGTGGATGAATCAGTTCTGTCAACAAGATCGTCGATGAATGTCCTTCTTCCCAATGGTGGTCCTCGACCACGACCCGAGCCACCTGCACTGTTAGTATTTTGTGGGGTTTTGGGAGTTGGGAGGTGATTGCATTTTACCCTCCTCGTATTCATGCGAACTGAATCATTTTAGCAAAGAAAAGACTGACTAGAAACAATTACCAGATGCAACTAATGATTAGTGTTTAATTTTTATCCTTCCTCGGCAACGGCACCAAAATGTCGAGCACCCAATATGCAGATAGATTATTACCAACATACAGAGCATACGAGATTTATTGTCAACCCGAGAAAGTCTTTTATTTCAAAGGATAAATGCACAATCTATGCTTAAACACCAAATCACTATAATTGAACACTTTTATCCTCTAACAACTATGTCCATCCCAAGGATCTGTGTAATCCCAATTGCCTTCTAAATGCTACAATTTCAATTCCTTTCTACCATGCATCAACAAGAAATGATATAATATTCAAAGACAATTGTAGATAAAAAGAAATCCTATTCACATCCTAGAACAAGTAACTCACCTCTTCAATCTGATCACTCTTGAAAACCATAAACATAAACTGAATATTAATCTAGAAATTCAATTGCAAAGGATTGAGTTCAACTGCTCTAAGAGATTGAATTACAGGAATGAAAATCAACAATCATAACAGGAAAGATAAATGGAAAGGGTTCATGGGATAACAACTTAAACTACAGGATGAACAAAGCTGTGTACAACTATCACACGAATTGCATAAAGAAAGTTTCCTACCCAGTCGACTGTCACTCTGTACCACTTACCAATATCAAGGAAATGTAATCCTAATTATACTGCAAATCTACACTTACTACTACTGCATACAAAGGAAATATCATTAACAAAACACCACACAACAATAAATTCGAGAAGTCCTACTTTAACCCAGCAATCTCTGTGGAAGACGGGCCCAGCCTTCACATAGAGATGTTGGATGAACAACGTAAAGTTCCTTTAACTCAGAGGTAACTCTTTATATTAATGGAAGGATGATTACACAATTTGCTTCCACTGCTAATACAATGAATGAATTCTCCGTTGTTCAAACCCCTGGGTCGAGACAGCTCCCCATATTTATACATGCAGATCATAACATCCGATCCTATTAACGGGCAGCCATGAAGATCTCTGATCTTCAAGCGCCCTAAATAATACTAGCTGTTACAAACGTGGCATAGTAAAGACATAGAAAAATGAGAGAAAGTTGTTGATTGGCCCAGGAGTGGCGATCTTTCCAGATCACAATTATACTCGAGCAGCAATAACTAAAGATCTCCACTTATAGCACATTCTGTTACAGCTGCCCTGTCACAGTTCTGTCTAGGATGTTGCATTAGAACCACGTGCCTTAATTGATGATTGGAACCTCGAGGATCCTTTTAAGCAGCGAACATCCCTCCTTTCAAGACTTGTTCAGCCCCACCTTCCTGCAGTCCACTTATCTCAAACTACCTTCATAAATCATAACATGTTAGCACAATTGAGAGATACACATCCTTAATTATCACAATCATAAGCATTAATAAGATAAAGCAATGATCAGTCATACCTTGGCAACTTGGGGGAATAAAGTGAGGACAACAGGTCTGATTAGCATGCTAAATGGTGTAGGACAGGGGAAGAAAAGGTGATCGAGGATGATTAAAAGGGTCCAATTCTAGGCTCAACACAAATGCACAAACAAGGCCTCCAAAAAAGATCCAAAATAGGGATTTCACAAACTAGTTTAAGGAGCTGCAAATTGAAAACAAAAAGATGTAGATCTTTTAAACCAAAAAGATAGGGAAATGAAGGATAAAAAAGGAGTAAAGAAGGTTGTGTATTCACCCTAAGATGTCCCTAAGCCAAGCCATACAGCCATACAACATCCAAGGAGCAAAGGTAAGGGATTTTGATGCCTCCAAAATAGATCCCAAAACAGAATTGAAATTTGGACCAGATTTAAAGGTGAATGGAAGAGGATTCCAAAAGTAAAGATCTAGATCCAAATGATGCAAAGCATCTCAACACTTATCAAAGGAGTGAGAGGCTGATCATAAGCAGCAAAATAAGCTTCTAAATAGGTCTGCAAACATACACATCAAGCCTTCCAACAGGTTCAAACTTCAAGAGATCTCATCACAGATTTCATCATATGCACATTTATGAAGCAAAACATAATTGAAATTTGGAGTAGATTTAAATGTGAACGGAAGAGGATTCAAAAAGTAAACATCTAGATCCAAATGATGCAAAGCATATCAACACTTATCAAAGGAGTGAGAGGCTGATCATAAGCAACAAAATAAGCTTCTAAACAGGTTTTCAAACATACATATCAAGCCTTCCAACAGGCTCAAACTTCAAGAGATCTCATCACGCATTTCAGCATATGTACATTTATGAAGCAAAACATAATTGAAATTTTCACCAAATATATGAGCAAAGGAGGGATCTGATCTGATCAAAGGAGGATGGAAATTCAATCTAATCAGCTCCTAAACCAAAGCATACAACAACCCCACTCCAAAGGAAGCAAACCCAAGCATTAAAGGCTGCAAAATACACAAAAACAAGCTCTAGAATACACAAAACAAAACGAGATCTAGAATGCAGAAAAACGAGATCTAGAATGGTTTTTTGAAGTATTTGCTAAATGGAGAGTGTGGGGAGGCCGGTTTGGAGCTTCCCTTGATGGATCTAAGTTTCTTGTAGTGATCTTTAAGCTGAAAATTAGTAGATCTGAAGGATGGAAAACACCAAAATATGAAGAAAATTTCTGAAATTTCAAGAAATTTCAAGCCACGGAATCACCAATCTGATAATAGATGAAGTAGTTTGCTTGTAGGGAGTTGGATCTGCAATCATCAATCTATTTTACTAAGAAGTGGTGAGCTTCTATGTCATCCAATGAAGATGATTATCACAAGTTATCAATTAGATCTACATTTATTCATCAATTAAGATAAGCAAAGCTAAGATCTAATGTCATTTTAAACATTTAAATGGAACAAACTTAAATCATTTCATATTAAAACAATGAAGAGGTACATCCTTACCATGGATCTTGGTGTGAATCCCTCCTCCATTGCCATGAGATTTCATTCCTTCACCCTTGCTTTTGAAGAAATTGAGCTTTTCCTCCTCCTTCAGAATCTCTCCAGCATGTCTTTGCTCTTCCTTTCTCCCTTTACAATGCCCCAAATGCCTTTCTTATATAGCATTGGGAATTGTGCTCTCAAGTTTCTCTTTTCAATGTGGGATTGTCCCTTTTCATGTTTTTTTATTATTTTTGCTCAAAAACCCATCTTTCCATAGTTTTTAGGTCTTTTTGCACAACTTAGCATACTTTAAACACAATTAATGCACTTTAATGCATTCATCTTCACTTTTTGATTGGTGTAGCTTAGTTTTGGGCCTTTTATGAGCGGTTCAATCATTGAACTTGATCTCTTTAGGTTCTTACTTTCTTCACCTAATCCTTCCATTTATGGGAGAAGTGATTAGATCAGAGAGGATTTGTCCCTAGATGTCCTTGTGTTCTGTTTTCATGTTGCGGGCACATAGTAAAAATGTCCTTCTTCTGTCACACGACTAAGGGTGTTAATTTGATTGTTAACAACATTTCCCATCCATCTCGCCATGCACTTCATCTATGGGTTGACTTGCATTTCTTGTTCTGTTTAAAAATATATTATAAGCTATTCAAATGTATTTTCTCTGGCATTTACACTAGTTACATGTCTGCAACTATTTGCTACTTACATGCCTGGACAATTACAACAAATGTATTATGATATAATGCCTTGGTCACCCGGTTCTTCTTTGCACATAGGCTTCCATCTATGGCAATAGCCCTATATTGTTATGGCTGTCATACAATTTAATACTCATCCAATTGGTAGCTCTTGTTTGAAATTCGGTTTGTCTTGTTTACAGCTTAGTGGTATTCATTTTTTGGCTTTCGCATTAGAATTTATAGCGATGATTTCTGATACTGAAAAGAATGATACTACACATAATTACAACATTTCCCATTTTTTATTGTTGTCTATACCCAAAGCCATTCATAGTACATACAGCTCCAGGCCATCCCAGGAAGAAAATTTATTCATTCCCATAATTCCCCTTGACTTCAAAGTTCAGGGGTTGGTGCTAAAGCCACCAGCAATACAAATCATTATATTAGAAGACTCATACATATCCTTCTAAAGGTTAAGAAGAAGAAACAAGTTCTTGTAGGATAGAAAGAGCCTATAGCTATAATAAAAGAACCTGTGGAAAGAATAGAAAAGGGTGGAACCGCAGCGCAGCTTCAGGGTGTCCAGCTCCTTCCTATTGAAATAGAGATATATGCTTTTTGTTATGGAAACAAAGATAAAGACCACATTGCTATGAAATTCAGAGAATTGGAACAAATCGTGGAAAGCCATTTGAATAAGCATATAATCCTTAACATGGTCGATTTAAAATGGCTTATAGAGCAACCTAGGGCAGGAGAAACACCAATAGGATTATCAATCTCATCTTCTATGCAACAAGTTGTTATGAAATTGACCCAATTCTTAGCTCGATATGGAAAGATTGATCGACTCCGGTTGATTGTACCTGCATTGTCAAGTATATCATCCTTCTATGCAGAACGATTGGGACCTGCAGCCTCTACCTATTGTTTCCAAACTAGCTCCAACATTGTTTTCTAGATTCTCCCTTGTTTCTTCTACCTACTTTTAAATTCTATTGTTATTATTTTAGTGTTTAAAAGATCCGTCTTGAAATGTATCAAATATGCCATCATTTTAGATTTGGAGAATCATAACATCAACACCTTGAACTTTGATTCATCGGTATCTTGATTAATCTGCACATTGCAGGAGAACAATAATGACCTAAATATTGCCCATCAATCTCATCATGCACTTAAACTGAGGGCTGTGTTGTGTTTCTGGTTTGGTATAAAAATATATTGTATGGTAGTATTTTGGTTTTTATTTTTTGATTAATCTGACTATTTCACGAGCATAATATTTGGCCTAAACTTTGCCCATCCATCTCTTGATGCCTTGAGCTAAGGGTTGAGTTGCATTTCTGGTTTTGTTTAAACATATATTGTATGGTAGCCAAATGTATTTTTCTCTGGCATTTACAATAGTCTCATGCTTATTAAAAAATATTGATGTTTCCTTTCATAAAAATCCTTTTACGTCGACACTTACAATAAGTGTATTCTGATACAATACCTTGGTCACCTTTCTTCTTTGCACATAGGATTTTATCTATGGCAATAGCCGTAGATTGGTATGGCTATAATATGATTTAATGCTCAGCCAACTGATTCCTCTTCTTCTTTCCAGTTTAGTGGTATTCATTTTCTGGCTTTTGCATTACACTTTATAACGATGATTTCTGATACTGAAAAGAATCATACTGCACAAAATTATGAAGTTAAAAAAAAAAAGATTCATTCTACTCATGTTTCCCGCCTTTCATTATTGTCTATACCCAAAGCTATTGATACAGCTCCAGGCCCTCCAAGAAGAAAATTTAGTCATGTTTTCATTTTGACTGGGAAAACATTGGCCATGCCTATGACATTCTTCAAGTTTATCAAGATGACGCTAGTCAGCTTCACACCCCCAATTCAAAGATTTCCTCCATTGAAATGTCCTTCGTAAAGGTAAAAGCAGTCTTCCTGGTCTTTTGAATGAACTCCTCCAGTTATGTTTTTCGCAAAATCAAGAGATTTATACTCATCTTAAGGTTTTAAGGTTGAAGTTTGAACCCAAACGCTTCTCTCCAAGTTGGGCATCCTTTTCAACTACACTGTCGGGGACATTGCCACCTCATGACCCTTGTTCTTTATGGAAACCTACTTGTCTAATTCATTTCATTGATTTTACTTCTTTATGTAACTTCTATCCAATCTCCTAGGTTATAAATTTTTTTATAAATAGAATCTTTTAGATAAATAAAACCTTATTACAATTATTACTTGTCACACTTTGTTTAATAAAAATTATCTCAAATGGTTCTGTAACTCTCTGTACTGTTTGGGTTTCCTCTTAGACCCTGTTTATGTGGGAGACTAATCTGTACTATTTGATTGAGCTTATTGAATAACAATAGTATGTTTTTTTTCGCGGAAAAAAAAACAAAATTATCTCAAATGGTATTACTATCCCTTGAGTTACTCAAGTATCACATATTATCTTCTTTCAATATATTAAATAAATGTATAAATAGGTTACTTATAAATAAATTGCTCTTTGCGAGCATTATAAGGTTATCAAATCTTTAATGTGTCATGCTGGGAGAGTGTGCTCGGGCCCAATTGTAAACATCAAACGAACCTTCGTCATTTGGATAAAGTAGGGCTCCATTGATTGCATATTTAAACATTTTGGGAAAACGAGAACACAGTCTTAGTCTTAGTTATTGTGGTATCCAAGAACTCGAGAACACAGTCTTAGACTCTTAGTCTTAGTTATTGTGGTATCGAAGAACTCGAGACACAATGGACCAATAGAAATTGAAGACGCTACATGAACGGTAAACATATTGAGATTCAATGGCCCACAGCTCTGCTATCGCATCATTGCATCATTAAATGCTGCAGTCGCATCATTAAATGCTACAGAACATATTATATCATTTTGGGGATAAACACAATCCATGATCCATCCCAGATTCCCATGTTTTCCTTCTTAATTTATTATCGAAAAGCCATTTTCGTATTTTAAAAATTTCGAGATAAGATGAACAAGAAGATAGGATCAGATCGAACTTTATAGAAATTGGAGCCTTGACCAAATATAGACTTTGCCATAAGTTATTACATTGGAATCTTGATGTTCATAGAAATCATATAATGCCGTCCGCCTCAAATCGGAAACTCAAATCTGAATTTTCTTAAAGAAGAATATATCGGGGTCATCTGATATAATTTATAATATTGCACGCCATAAAAGTATTTCTGAGCTTCCGTTATATATATATATACGCACTGTCAACAAAAGTCGAATCGAAGGACCAAACAGGCTGCGGCAGGCACGAAGCTTTGAGAAATATGACGGCGCCTTCTGATGCTAGCAGCAGCCATCCAGTATGGAAGACACCAGCTCCATATGTATTGAGCGGAGCTGGAGCTTTGATAGCCTTTTCTTTACTCTTGCTGCTTTGCTGTCACAATCGCCAGTCACAAGCAAATAACAGGAGTTCAGCGCATGGCAGGGAATCAGCTAGTATTTGCTCAATTGATAAAGAGGAAGAAATAATTGTGATTATGGCTGGTGATGCCGCGCCTACCTATATCGCTATGCAATCATCTCTACCTGCAAAATGAAAGCGCGAACATATTTTGTATTCAGATCTCTTTCATTCTGTAATCATGTAATGTAATGTAATGCCGTGAAACAAAAAATTGGGTATGTATATAAAACCAGTGCTCATAGATTATAGATTGAAGCTTTTGTTGAGGCCATTAATTTCACGACTCCTTGTATTTAGGGTTTTTTTAGATACGTACGATATCAAAGATGCAATAGCAATAGATACGAAATGTTAGTACGAACATTTAGGACTGATGCCGAGTCTTCGCTTTGCCTTTGTCTGTATATAGAGGATAAGATACAGCTAGGTCATTCATTAAAAAAATAAAGTCTGTCTGGGCACCTTTTTCTTTTGTTATAGTGGAGGACCACTTACATGGTAAGTGGTCTTACTTTGAAGTTTTTTCGAATCTTTACCTGTAGACCCCCGTATCATCTCTACCATAGCCACAGCAATAATAATCTCTAATGAGTGTGCTTCGTAGCAAATGACACATACACATTCATGGGAATATTTTGCAACAAATGATACAGGGGTCTTTTATGTTTTAATAGCATGATCATTCAAACCATGTGCATCATAACTATCGAAAATGGTAAGAAAATAAACAAACTTTGGTGAATGATATCACTGGCAATTGTGTGAAACATTGGCATAAGCTTCGCTTAAAAAAATTCTTTACAATCCACATAACATTTGACAAAGTGACCTTGGCCTTTTCAGTAAGAGGAGGTGACTTTCTAAGCAAGCATTACATTTTTTTCGAGGATAAGTTTTGTTGAGGGTTGATTTTCAATATAAAAAAATTAAAAATATATAAATTTTAGTATATTTATAAAAAATTATTAAATATTTTATGAATAAGTAAGATTAATCAAAATTTCTAAACTTTAAACTTTAATTGAATATGGATATTTAAATTTTCACATGTTCATAAGATTCAATGGAATAGAGAGGCGACTTGGTAAGTATATTTTCATTTCCATCAAAAACCATAACAACTATAATGCTAATGAAATTTGAAATAAAATATTTAAACACTTTTAAGACTTACTCCATGCTTTCATAGAGGGTACACAATTTTTTTTGGAACTCAATTTTTAATTTTACTATGTGCATTAATGAACGCATTAAATTAAATGCAAAAATTCCAACTCTCAAGCCCATTACTCCAAGCCATTTATAGAAATCTATAATCCAAAGTTGAGTGAAATATCAAATAATCACATTAAAAGGAATGCAAATGATTAGCTCTATGAAGCTCATCTAGAAGCTCAAGTGATGTAGAGGGAATCAACAAACAGACAAAGGAAAGAAAATTGCATAATAACACACTCAAACATACACAATAGAATTCATACTCTACCAATTATTCAGCGCGAACAACCTCGGATTATGCAATCTTTATTTATTGAGGATGGTATTTCTCCCATCTTACATTCAATAGAGTCATGCTCTGGAACCCTACACTTCCCTCATCCTCTACAAAGTCAAAACTAAGAACCCAACCCCTCTTCATAATAACAAATATCTAGCAATATATATAGAACTACTAGAGGAAATCCATGAGTTTAAAACAATTCAACTACCATTGATTTAGTTATCATTTTGGGATAGGAGTAATTTCACATTCAGTTGGTAAGTCTTACATCATATTTATTGTTTTCGAGTCTGTATTGGATATAATTAATGCAAATGATTAGCTCTATGAATCTCATCCAGAAGCTCAGGTGACATAGAGGGAATCAACAAACACAAATGCACATCAAAAGTATTAAGACAAAGGAAAGGAAATTGCATAATAACACACTCAAACATACACAATAGAATTCATACTCTACCAATTATTCAGCACGAACAACCTCACATTATGCAATCTTTACTTATTGAGGATGGTATTGCTCCCATCTTGCATTCAATAGAGTCATGCTCTAGAACCCTACACTTCCCTCGTCCTCTACAAAGTCAAAACTAAGAACCCAACCCCTCTTAATAATAACAAATCTCTAGCAATATATATAGAACTACTAGACGAAATCCACGAGTTTAAAACAATTCAACTACCATTGATTTAGTTTGCATTTTGGGATAGGAGTCATTTCACATTCAGTTGGTCAAGTCTTACATCATATTTATTGTTTTAGATTCTACATTGGATATAATTAAATGTTCTAAGGTATTCATTCTTCACTATTTTGGGTGCATAATTAATTTATTCTTTAGAAAATGTGTCTTCATTATATAAATTTTGATGTATATAGTACAAGAAAGTAGGAATATTGGCTGCATGTGCCTCTAATGAATGTGACATTATTGGTCCTTGTATAGATTTTGATGTTGCTGTGCATGAAAATTCTATTGAACAATGCTCTACAACAACCTTTGGAGGTCAACAACATCACTATTTCACCCCACAACATGGTGTCCAACTTCTAACGGATAATGGATTCTATGGCATCTAAAAATAGTTCTACAAAAAATAATATTTGTAATATTTTATTGTTGTAACTTTTGTAAACATCTTATAAATCTATTAATATATTAGGGAATCAACATCTAAGCTACTCAAGTAATTAATGTGTGGATAGCTTTCTACACTAGGGATGCTCCTACATCAGACTACCCTGGTTGGAACTTTGAGCATCTTGCTAAGCCTATAGGTGAAAACCACGTGCACATTGGACATGTTCCTCTACCCATTTTTGGTGCTAACATACCAAACATCTCCACTTCTAACATCCACAACATCTCCTTTGATTTCATGGCCCACCACTGTTCTGCATCTAGTGCTATCTTTAGCGTTTCTTTTTTTTGTGAATCTATCCACAAGTTTGCACTACCTAAAATTATTCTATTCCAATAGTGCCTATTTCCTTACCATCTCCCCTCTTAGGCACCATTTTCATTTCGCATTGTAATAATTTCGCAAGTGCATCATTCTCTTCTCTAAAAACTCTATCATTCGATGTCTCACACATGGTCACATCTTCCACACTTTCTTTTACATTGCCTAAAAACATACAACCAAGAAAATCATTATGCGAATGACAAACTCTCATCTGCTCCTCTTCATAATTTGTTGTTGTTGTAGAACCTATGTTGTGCTCTTTATTTTCCTCAACACATTGCCTCACATGTTATTGTTACTCCACTCCCTTCACATATGTGGATATTTTCACTTTTACATCCTTCTCCACGTCTTCATTAAAATGATGTAGATTGAATTTATTCGCATCTTTCTTAAGTTGATGGGTATTCTTTATCCCATCGTCCATAACCCTTCCATCAAAGCACCATGGCCTCCCCAACAAGATGTGGCATGCATCCATGGGTAAAACATCAAATAAAATGTTATCATGATAACCCCCAATATTAAATGCAACCAAGAATTTCTTGCTTATAGTGACCCTGTTCCCATTTTGTAACCATGACACCCTATAGATTCAAGGTGTACACTTGAAATTTGATATTGTGATGTTCAACTTTAGTAGAAACCAAATTTTCAGAACTACTACCATTAATAATCAATCACACCACTTACCTTATATTTTTCATTTCATTTTGAAGAGTGTATTTCTCTATTTTGGTTCCTCTCAATTTCTTTCGTAGACTACAATAATATCTTCAGCATCCGCAAATTTTCCCCTTGTTGCGACCGTAATTCAATCACCTCACTTGCTACTACCGATGGTTCCATTTCAACAAGATGTTTTCTCCCCTCTTTCCTTCTTCTATTCTTCATAATTTATGGGAATTCAAATTCCATAGGGCTCTTTCAACATCTAAAGAAAATTCCATTGATTTTTCCTCATCTACATCTATCTCCTTTTGATCATCCTCTTCCTCTATCAGGATCATACCTTCTCTTCACAAGCTCATTGACAATACTAGAGCTTCTTTCACCTTCTTCAGGTTGCTTTTGTTTATGTTTCCCTTGTCCATGTCTTGGATCTCTCTACACCATCTGGAGTTTCCTTAAAACCTTATCCTCAATGGATAAGGATAATTCATAAGCTTCAACCACTGATTGAAAATTCAAAACATTCAAATCACGTTGAATGGCATAAATTAAACAATTCACATGCCTCGCAATGGATTCCAGTATCTCCTCATTTTGTCAAGATCTTATATAAAGTGTGTAAAATTATTTAGTGTACTCCTTTACGAAGATCTTCAACTTCTTCAAATTCTGTGACATTCTCAACAGATTTAAAGCATAATCCATAGGATAAAATTTACATTTCAATTCTGACATAATACTATTTCAAATTTTAATCTTCTCTCTACTAGTACATTCTCTATTTAGTTGCAACCTATCTCACAAAAAATGCAAATTGCTTTTCAATTTTGTGCTACCGAACCTAACCTTTATAGGTTCTCTAATATGCTCAAACTGAAATCTAACTTTTCCATTTCTCATGTCCAATCTATCAATTCCTCGATATTTAAAATTCTAGAATAGACACGAGTATCATGTTTACATTTACCTCCAATACAACTAATTACTCTAATAATTCTCTCTTCCACTATCATGCATTCTTCTATTTCCTCTCTTGTAGACTCTTATTCTTCTTCATAATCATTGCTATCTTTCACTGCATGTGCAATAGCTCTCTTCTAAGATAAATCTATGGCATCCATTTTGGCCATCATTATCCTCATCATGGTAGCAAGTGCATTTGCATATTCTATAACCTCTGGTATTCCCAGTATTCCAGGAACTATTCCTCTATTTTCCATCACTGTGATCTTGTTATGGGATCTCTTCATGTGAGCTCCCCACCTCAACACCATTCACAGATTACTCAATATGCGACCATAATTTCTTCGATCCTCCCCACTGTGGTATTAACCTACTTTGCTAGCACTTAATGTTGAAAGATTCAACACATAAAGATTCACGTCAAAAGTATCCAAAAATATGAATTAAAATTACATAACAATGCAACAATCATACAAGACATAATTCATACTCTACCAACTATTTAGCAAAAACAACCATACGCTCTGAAATCTTTATTTATTGAGGATTATACTACTCCTAGATTACACTCAGTAGAGCCATGCTATGGAACCTTGCACTTCCCCTAGCCTCTATATATTCAAAAAGCAGAATCCAACCCCTCTTTATCACAACAAAGCATTGGGATATATAGAATTCCTCAATGAAATCCAAGACTTTAAAACAATTCAACTATTGGCATTGTCTTATGGCATTTATTGTTTTAGATTGTACATTGGAGATAGTCAAATGTTATTAGGTATACCTCTTTGATTATTTCAAGTGTATAATTAATTTATACTTTAGCATATGTCTCTTGATTAATTTATTTTTATATATACATCATAAGAAAGAAATAATATTGATTGTCATCACCTCTTATGAATGTGGCATTTTCGGTCCTCATATAGTTGTTGAGCCTTTAGAGAGATGATGAAATTTTGATATTTTTACATGTGCAACATCTATTGAATAATGTTCTTCATCAACCTCTATAGATCTACAAGATCACTATTTCCCCTGAAAACTTGTTGTCCAGCTTATAAAAGATTATGGATTCTATAGCATCTAACAACCATTCTATAGAAAAGATATTAGGGAAGCAACATCTAAACTACTTAATCAATTAAGGAAACTCAATAATCACTCCATTAAGACAACTCAAGGAACATGTACACTACATTACTATAGCATCAAGAATCTCAATCGTCACTCCAAGTCGTGGGAGAAGAATGCCAACAATGAAATCACTGAAGAGCCAGGGTAACCAACGTTTTGAAGGAGAAAGCTTCCCTAGAGGGTAAAAATCACTTAGTTTAAGGGTCAAGTCTGCATTTTCTTGAGTTCATAGTTCAAGGAGGAATTTCATAGAGTAGAAATGGAAGGATGTAATTCAAGGTGAGGGTTTTTCCTTTGTTGGATTCTAAGGTCAAGGAGGAATTTCACTAACAAGAAATGGAATGATGCAATTCAAGGTGAGTGGTTTTCCTTTGGTATCCAAATAACTAAATATGAGAATTATAAAGTCAAAATCACTAGCCTTCAGACCTCCTAGCCTTTTAGGAAAAGGATTTACCTTTTTAAATTCTTATTTGTTTGAAAGTAATAAAAATTGTATTTTTAACTTAATTGTGTTTTAATTTTCCACCGTAGGCTCTATGTACCTAACATAATAGCCATGCTTCCCATTATCAATGCCATAGCTCTTATCTAATTACTCCAACGACACTCCCCCGACTCACCTAGCCTCTACAAACCCAGTGAGTTTTTCATGCAAAAAAGGATTTCTTACCTTCAATTAATTGATTAATTATGTTAGCCTATGCCTAACCTTACTAGTCACTAACTCTTTATGTAACCTTTAATTTTATTATTCATTTAGGATAATAGTGATTTGTCCTCAAATGATGACTAACTTAGGTAGGATTTCCTAGCCTACTCACCATGCAAAGTGTTAGAATCTAGAGAAAATATCTCTATGAGGTGCCATCACCCATTGTATTATATATATGTATCTTTGGTGTGAATTCAAAAATGAATATGAGAGTTTTGGCGTGATCCCTTTCTGTCATATTTCTATTCTTTTGTAAAGTGATGCGCATGGTGTCACTTTTGTGGTCACAAGGAGGATATATTAACAAAATTATTTTCTTTGGGATCTTGTCTGAGACCACCCTGAAATTGAATAAGGGGGTTTAAAAACAATGTTCTTGTGGATGGTGGTCATGGTCTCGGATGATTCTTTTGTGTCTAGTTTTGACACTTAAAATACAATTCCAATTTTTGAATTAAACACCACACACATGGAAGTAACAAGGCATTTAAAATTTAGATCATTCAACACATATTGAAGCAATAAAGTTTTAGTTATATTAGCCATGAACAAATGCGGCTGATAATCTAAAGTGAATGTTACAAACTCAAAGCATTTCCAATCATTTGAAGAACAATTGTAACTTTCAAATAGTCTTTTTGTAAGTTTACTTGTTGAATTTCTAAGTGGGTGCATTCTTAGTTGAATTCGACACCCTCTATTTTATGAGTCAAAATTTCAATTGTTGTGTGTCTTATTGTCATAGGAAAGAGTTCCAAGGATCCATTTAAAAAATGGGAAGTCAATCAAAGTGTCAAATCATTGTAAAATCACATTTTCGAGTGCATGATTCGTAGTACCCAACACCCTAAAATTGGCATATAAGCAAGTGAGCATGACATAAGAGAAACCGAGCAATTACAAGCGAGCATATCATTTGGAAATCTACAATGGGTAAAGGTGGAAAGTAGTTACAAAATGCAAATCAAGAAATTAAAGAGCCGCAATAATCCTTAGATTATTTGGAAAATTGGGTGATTGATCATCAAAAGAAACATGAAATGAAGGAGCAAGTGATTGAATTTATTCAACTAGAATTAATTGAAAAGGAAATGACTAATACAACTTGTGACAAAAGTAATGTAATACAAATAATTGATGCAACTTTTGATACAATTAATCTAATGCAAAATGTCGATGGTACTTGTGACACAAATGACCTAGTATAACTAGGTCATACAGATACTAAACTTAATGATTCTTCATCTAGTCATGAGAAGGAATCCTTCATAAATAGTGAATTGATGAACACAAGTTTTGAAGGTAATGATCCCTACCTATAGTGAGAATAGGATAAGCACAATGATGAAGCTACAATTGCAATTCCAAATGAAGATGAAGTTATACATGAACCTTCTTTTGAAGAGTTTTCTTTTGAGTTCATTGAAGAAAACCTTTCAATGATGCAACAACAAGCAATAAATCAACCTCTACAAATTTCAAAGAAGTAGGTTCATCCTTCTCTTTCCAATCCCATCATAAGACCTTGGGAATAAATCAACAACAACAAACACAAAATATGGCTTGGATATGACAAGGAAGTTACCTTTCATATTCCTTACTATTCTAGACCAATCAAGTTCCAAAGTGTTGGATTCCTTCAACAAGATTCAAATTCACGTGTTCTAGTTCAATATTAGAATGTAAAATTCCAACATTGTCTATCATTTGGTCATATGCATGATTAGTGTTTTGATCTCCATCCTTGTCAGCATTGCAACAAGTCGAACCATTCATGGAACAAGTGTTCGACATTGAACAAATTTGCAAGACTAAAAATACACTATGGGTGGCTCAATCCTTGGTAATGGTCGTCAGCAACCTAGAAATTATATTAGTCTTATCACATAAGCAATTCCTGAGAAAAGACACATCTTGCAATAAAGATCCTTCCAAAAATCTATTGCACCTCAAGGGGGGGATTACTCTTATGAAGAAAAAATTGATCAGGTAACAAAGGTTAGGCATCGACTAAAAACTACTTGATACATGGTATCAATAGAAAATCTTCATACTTCTCACCTTGCACTTGATGAGGGGGAATACCATTGATGACAGTCAGGCTTCAAGCATTGAAGTACTCTCAAATCAAGGAAGTTAAGCATTGTAATTTGGGCTCCTTTTTATCTGAGTGCGATACATTGGGATGTTGTTTGACACATAATGATGTCAATATTCAGAGAGCATTTTAGTGATTCATTGAGAGTGGAGTGGTGATACTACATGTTCACAAATGAGCAAAAGACACTAGTTTCTTCTAGCTAAATTGCTTGGCATATGACGAGATTCTCAAGTAAATTAGGAAATGTTCAAATATGACAATTGTCCACTTCAATATTTCAACTCTCTTCCATCTCATTTCAGATGAACCATTAAACATCGAAAGTGATAGTTTTTCAGGCAGATTTTTTATTTAACCTTAAATCAAGGATTTCTAAAAAATCCATGATATTAGATTTTAAATTAGCTGGTACATATATATAGACTTGTGATTGAGGGGGTGAATGTTAGCCTGTGACTTACCTTACCAATCACTAAGTCTTCATGTCACCTTTAATTATATTATCCGTTTAGGATAATAGTGATTTATTTTCAAATGATGACTAAAAGATTTAGTTAGGATTGCCTACCATAGTCACCATACAAAGTGTTAGGTTCTAGAGTAAATCTCTATGAAATGGCATCACCCATTATACTATATATATATATAGGTATCTTTGATGTAAATATAATTGAATTGTCTTGTAAATATTTTTCATCATCATATTATTCTTATTGTACATGTTTCATCAAATTAAACTCCTTATTAGTCCCTGCCGCAGGTAGTGCTGGGACTATCAGAATTGATTTCTTGCTTTTGCATTACTTTGGCATTGTTACCAAAATGTTTTAACCAAAGTTTTTTAGGATAAATTCTATTCTGGTCAATGAGGTAATTTGGAGCCTTATTTGGTCTCAAACCAGGGTATTTTTTAAGGATTATAAAAGTATACCTAAGTACAGAATTCGAGGCGATTATTTTGGATTGAAAAAAACATATATATAGATTGGTAGGCGAATATTAAAAATGAAACATACTATTTACAAGTGAAACTTGTAAATTTTGGCGAATATTAGGCTAAAAAAACATATTTTATATAAATATAGGCGATATTAAAGGCTAATTTCTCGCAACTGAGCTATTTTTTATTAATCCCTTATTCAATCTTGGCGCCCTGCACATTATTCTCCTACATTTGTTGATGATGCCACGAACACAACCACCATGTTGCACTTACACGTTTCATGCCCAGGGGAGCCCAACTCGATTTCAGCTAAACGTGTGTAGGGGGTGCATGCTCATCAGCGGCTGCTAAGCACCTAACATATAATTTCTCGGACGTAGCCTTTACTCCATATGGGCCTTACTGGAGGCAGATGCGCAAGGTC
The DNA here is from genome assembly GCA_027924585.1 of Larix kaempferi. NCBI lineage: Eukaryota > Viridiplantae > Streptophyta > Pinopsida > Pinales > Pinaceae > Larix > Larix kaempferi. The sequence continues at coordinate 10,267,726 of BSBM01001642.1, forward strand.
TGCGTTTTGCAGTTGCTGAGCTCCAAACGAATCGATTCCTTCAGGCTGGTAAGAGAAGAGGAAGTCTCATCCATTATTCTCTCCATTATTAATTCCAATTCAGATCATCCTCGGGATGACTCTCGCCCCTTGAACATTAGCAACAGCTCGTTACTGGGATGGAGTCAAACCAGCTACAGCTGGAATGGAGCATTACGATTCCTCCCTTGCTTATCCTGTTCAGTGTCCCGGAATTCTGGGTAACCAACCAGATGTTGTTTTGGATAGTCGTTCATTTTATGGATTAGGCTTGTTCATGTGTCGAGGCTAACACATAGGATATGGAGACGGAGGCCAATATGGCCGTGTCCTATGACTTAGTATGCCAGTTAACGTTGATATGAATTTTGAAATGCAGACGTTCTCCCAATGTTTTGGAGAGAAAAACACAAGGAAATCCCAGTGTGCAATCTAGGATGCAACAGAGGTGACTATTATATTTTTCATAGAGGCTTTAGCTTCCTGTATTTCTGTTTATTTTATCTATAGCTATCTACGCTCCTAAGGAGTTAGGAGATAGAAATGTATGCCCTTTGGTTGTAATTTGAACAGTAAGATGCCAGGGATGTTGCATGCATGGCTGGAAGCAGTGACATTATTTGACAAAGATGATGGCTGCATAATAATGTTTTGTTTGCTTGCTAGAATGGCTCAAATCTGCAAAGCTATTAAGGTGTTGACACTTGCTTTTAATTTGTCTCACAGAGATATGACTTTACATAAAGTAATTTTTAAGCCACATGGCTTGCCCGATGGAACCAAGCTTGCCCACTTTGTAAAAGGATAGGTAGTAATTTTCTGAATCGATTGCATCTATATTCTTTGTGGTTCTCGCATTGGTTTACTTAAAATTTCGTTGGTTTCTCCATGGGATGGTTCTGAAATATGATGACCTTTTAAACAACGATTACTAGATGGATATAAACTAGGATCTGATATATGCTGCAATTGCCGCAATACTGAGGTGTGTATGATTGTTTAGCTTATATATGACGTGTATTTGATGTTCATGCTTCTAAGTTAGTTTTTTCCGTTTCCAAACATATTAGCTGTTCTCAGTTTGAAGCACATGCTGGACGAGCCTCAAGGCGGAATCCGTAAGTATCATAGAAATATGTCTATGATTTCACTTTTCAAATGTTGTTCACTAAAATGGCATCACAGGTGATAATTAACCTGCTAGTTCAATGTCTGCTTAACAGTTACAATAGTATCTATCGTTCAGATGGGCAGTCCCTGCATGAAGTGGCACTTTCTCTGACAAGCCAAAGAAGCTTGAAGGCAAAAACATGTGATGAGAATGAAGATATTTGTACAAAATGTGGAGATGGAGGTGATCTGCTTCTTTGTGATGGCTGCCCAAGGGCCTTCCACACAGGTAAATGTGACATGACATGACATTGTTTTTTTCTTTTCTTGTCATTTTCAGTTCTCTTGAATTGAGTTCTTTTACCGACCCCATTTCATAGATAATAAAATAAGATACGATAATTTTATCAATGTAACAATTAACCACAAAAGTAAATCAATGGGACTAAAATGTACATGTAGGTACAATATAAGAATGTAAAGAAGATATACAAGTAGTGTAGGTACAATGTAGGAGTGCAAAGAAGATATACAAAAAGGTTCATCATGGCTACTATAGTATGTGCTTTTCTAAACCACTTCCAGTCCACCTACAAGGATTCGAGAGAGGTTTCATACTAGACATATTCAAAATAAAATCTGAAAATTGAAGGCTATTTACCCTAATTAGATAACGCTGAGAAACATTTGGCATACATGTCCATCGTTTATAAGCAGATTTATGGAGTGAGTGCGCCAAGCCAAGATTTGGTTTGCCACAAAAAAAAAAAAAAAGATTTATTATGACCCCTTTTTGTAAACTTAATCTTGAACGAATTTCATGGACCCTTCAACGGCCATCAGGGATACTGAGCCAATCTCATAACCCTTACAACTCAATTCTCAGTAAGTGTTAGCATGTTACATTATATTCTCACTAACTCAATTCACGTGTAGCCGACAGAGCTTGTATCAAAGGAGAGGAGTCTTAATCTGAAACAAAATCTGATATGCCCAGAAAATATAGAGGATTTCCTCGACCTTCACACAATGCAGCCAGGCAACAGCCATCACATTAGGCTTAAAGCCATGAAAACTGGACCTGGGACCAAGCAGGGAAGAATTTTTTATCAAGGTTGCTACTTACAAAATGTGCGCATATCCTGTAACTGGTAGTCAACAATCCAGTGTGTGGTTTGTCCTCAGTGCCACGCAGAGAAGAGAATGCAGGATGCCAAGGCCTGCTAGAGCTGGCGGCCGAGGATGAGTGAAGTGACCAAGAGATGGGCTCATTGTTGGATTCATAGGTTCAATGACCAAGAGATGGGCTCCTTCTTGGAGTCATAGATTCATTCATTTAACATCGTGATTTCTACAATGAGTTACACAGCTATCTGGCATCGGTTGGTGTTGATGGTGTCAAAGTTGATGTTCAAAACATCATTGAAACTTTAGGTGATGGTCACGGGGGTCGTGTGTCTATTACAACGCAATATCATCAAGCATTAGAAGCTTCAGTTATTCGCAATTTCCCTGATCATTGTTGTATCACTTGCATGTGCCACAATACTGATGGGATTTACAAGTTTGTAATGATATTAATTTGTTAAACTCATTATTAACCTATCTGGTGATAAAAACAACACTAAAATTTTAAAATTTAAAGGGCTTAAAACAACTTTGTATTGGTACCATCATGCAATGCAAAGCAGACAATAGTTATAAGAGCTTCCGATGATTTTTTCCAAAAGATCCAGCATCTCATACTATTCATATTTCAGCAGTTGCTTACAATACCTTGTTTCTGGGAGAGTTCATATGCAACCAGATTGAGATACGTTTCATGTAAGTGGGCTTTAATAGTCATGTTTCATGTAAGTAGGGTTCAAAGTTATGTTTGAACCTTAGAAATAATTTGAACAAAACGCTTATGTCGGATGATACACAATTCACTGATGCAAAGCTTACATCCGCCAGCTGAATACCATGGTGTTGCTCGAGCTGTTGGGGCTGTGCAATTTATGTCATGTAAAACTTCAACCTAGAATCACTATTGTTGCACTTAAAAAGATTATGTAGCCAAATAACATGTTACTTGGCACCCATGTCTTTTATCTAGATTTTAAATAATGTTCTTGCACCTAATTTCCTACTAATATACAAAACTGTATTTGTACAATCTAATTTGTTTAAAAAATATATATATATTATAAGAAACTAATTTTTTTAGAATATCTAAATATTCTTCCTCATTAACATTATTTATCCTCGAAGTAGTTAGGTAGGTAATTGATTACAAGACAGAGGAGCAAATGAATCACTATTCTTTCACTTAAAGAGATTATGTAGCCAAATAACATGTTACTTGGCATCTATACTTTGACATCCATGTCTTTTATTTAAATTTTAAGCAGTGTTCTTGCACCTAATTTCCTAATAATACAAAATTGCATTTGTACAATCTAATTTGGTCCAATAAAAAAATATATATTATAAGAAACTAATTTAGTAGTCCTAAGCATTGTTGCAAAAATACTTATAATTAAATATGAGTCATAGTGCAAATGCAATTAAGATGGATAAAACAAAAACTAAGGCCTTTTGCAACTAATAAAAAATTATGAAACTATATTGTTCAATGAGTGCAAAAAGAACAATTTAGCATGAAAAATTTAACACATCTTCGATATAAGATAGTTTTGATCAGGAAAAATGGATGGATGAGAAGGATTAAGAAGGATGAGAGAGGCAGAATGTCTAGTAGAGGAAATCAAACAACACTTTACAATGGAACAATAACACATCATTGATCCAAAGGCTTTGTACTCATGAATTAAATGTAATCTCAAGCGTTTAAATAGATCAAGATTCCATCTCATAACAACGTTTAGATCTGGAATGGTAAATGGAAACAGAACAGATATCTCAGGAGTTCTACAACTATCTGGCTATGTAGTGCATAAACAACTTTTGAATCCAAATAAAATAGGTAAGATCAAAATATATAATAGGCACAATTTAATCATAGTTCAAATGCTCTTAGAGGCATGCATATATCACTATATTCAAAGCATTTACACATGTTTCTTTGCAGTTCTTTCCAAATGTCCTTATGCATGCACTCATAAGTCGTATCTTTTGTATTAACCTAATGCATAAGCTTTTCCAGATTCTGAGAACAAGAATCTTACCTAAGGCACAAAGGCTAAGCAACCGCATGAATAGTAGAATTAACGCATCATACTTTTCAGTCCTGGTTATGGATGATAAATCCAGCACCATACCTTTCAACCCTGCTTGCTCGATAATATCTCTAGCAGAATGATTCAACTGCATACACAACAAAGCCGATTTCCCCTCAGATGCAATTTAGATGCAATTTAGGACTGTTCTAGAGAAGTTGTTGAGAATATTTTTAGTTAATTGAGCTTCAAGCATATATATTAATTAGTATCTTTAGTTAGACCTTTGCATTTTTCTATGAAGTTGTCAGTGTGCGTGTTGATAGTTCATTTCTTAGACTAAAAATTTCATCAATATTATAATGATAGTATAATTTTATAATTTTCCTCTTATATGGCAGGGACTTGAAGCTCTCAGCTCTGATAAATGCTATAATCTGCACAACGACCTTTGGTAGGAAATATTCAGATGAAGATGTAATTGGAAACACTGGATTCGATTCGTTGGCCAAAGAAATTATGTCGTTAGTTGGTACTTTTTACATCAGGGATTACATATCATATTTGGCCTGGATGGATCAGCTGTGGGGTTTCAACCATTGCTTGAAGAACGTGCATAACACACAAGACCAGTTCTTAGATAAATTAATAGCAAAAGACGAGGTTAATGTGCAAAATGACCCCAATTTCCCGCGATATCTTGTGGATGTTCTACTTGCAGTCTCTACAGACAAAGATATGGAGTTCTGAATTACACAAGATAATATAAAAGTTGTTCTCTTTGTATGTTAAAATGGATTATATTTCTGTGGGTTTAATATATATACATATGGTGATGATGATCAATTTATATATGATATGTATTGATCTTGGCAGGATATGTTCGTGGCCGGAACAGACACATCCTCTACAACCATCGAATGGGCAATGTCCGAAGTGCTAAGAAACCCTCTTGTGTTGCAGAAGCTTCAGGAAGAGCTGGAACGTGTAGTTGGAATGGGGAGTATGGTATGCGAGTCTGATCTTCCTCATCTTGTTTATTTACAAGCTATGGTGAAAGAAACGTTGAGACTCCACCGACCTGGGCCTTTAGCGATTCACATGTATGTGGAGGATTTCACCGTTTTGGGCTATGAAATCCCCAGAAACACTCACGTTCTGATTAATATCTGGGCGATTGGAAGGAACCCCAAGGTATGGGGGAAGGATGCTGAAAGTTCAAGCCTGAGAGATTCCTCATTGAAGTGGAAGCTGGTTTAACCCATAAAACGCGTGAGAACTTTGGGTGGATTGCGTTCGGAACAGGTTGATTTGTGTTTATTCCACCAATTGCATTCAGCTTATTGAAATGCACAAGGTTATATCGCAACAGGCCTTGAGTCCCCGTAAGTACTACAATTATTCGTTGTTTTTGTGTTCTTTGCCTTTCATGTTTCCTTCAAACTCTTTTTTCCATCCGTTTTAAAGTTGTTTGAGAAACAATCATGGTGGGATGCACTGCACAACACAGATTTCCTTCAATGTATGAAGGGTAGATATCATGCTAAAATGTCATGGATCATGCACCCAAACTTATTCCTTAGAAATTTTTACACTTAGTCTGAATGTTTTGCTTGATTAACCATGGTTGCGTGCATTTTAGATTACCTCGACAAGAATTTATTTTCCCTAGCGGGAATTATTTTAGTTTGGAGGGCATAATTTCATAGACTGCATGCATTTTTATGTTTTTTGTGAGCATTTCCATGGGTGTTGTAGGCATAATTCTATGGCTTATAGGAATTTTGAGTGAGCCAGCGGGAATTTTCAATAATCTTGTGGGCATTGCATTTGACTGGCGGGCATTTTAATGATGGTTGGAAGGTATTTGGGTGACTTGATTTTCATCTCTACATGTCTTGCGATCATTTTATTTGATAATGTGGGCATTTAGTGTGAGCATTTTATAATCGTTATTTAATTCAACCATTTCAATGGTTATTTAATTGAATCATTATTCAATGGTTATTCATTGAATCGTTTCAATCATTAACCCAATCAACCGACTAATCCAATCTCCTTGTGAAAGAGGTATTAATGGATGTTAATAGGATCTGCAAATTCAAAAGCCAACAATTACAGGAGACGCCAACAATTACAGGAGACATGTTCTTGCCGAGCATAATAAACAAGGAAAAAGGGTTTTGGCTGTACAATCTCTAAACTTCAACTTCATGCACATGAAGATGAGCATGATGATGATGAATATGAAGAATCATCCTAACACCATAGCTTGAAATTGATGTTTGCTTTGCAAATATTGTTTTACCCGATAGTGTTTTGAATTTTACATAATAGATTCCCCTTTTTTAACAGTTTCCTAATTATGATTGTTGTAGGTTAGTACTCATATTGATTAATATCTTATCCTGATAAAAATATTAATGCAGATCTCCTAGCATGATAAAATGAAAACAAGAATACCTTTCTTTGGAAGTTCAGCTTTGGACATTCGAGTCACTCATGCACAAGCCCTGAAAGAAATTTTCACCAATATTGGTAGCATAGACATGTTAAGACCATTTTGATAATCAATACTATTGATTAATCTCCTAAAAAATAAAAGAATTATGCACGGGCTCAAGAAGTGATTGAGTTTGAAGAATGAGATTGAGTAAATATTTGAAACCATTTAAACTTCTGAATGTTTTTATGTTCTCTTCATGATACTAACAATACTATCCCATTAGATTGATTTTATTCCACAAGTACACCTAGTATTGTAAACACTAACTCTTTGAAACACAACTAGTTAATATGTTCAAGTATTCCTTCATATGTCCATCTTCCATAATTTTCGTATTGTCCTCAACTACATGGAACACTGCTTTCACGAGAAATATTTTGAAATTTGCACACACACTAATAACATTTACACTCTCGCTGCTTTATCTAAATTTATTTAGGGTGACGTTATTTATTTACAGTCAAATATGTTTTAATACATAACTAGCAACCAATAAAATGACAATGAATGGTTGTTCGAATTATCATTCAAGGTAATTTATTTAATTGTTTAAATTAGCACTGGTTTGTGCCTTTCATAATAAGTTTAACTTTTGAATTAAGAAGATTAATGTGAAATGAAAATTAATTTGTGCATTTTATGGCTTTTTACTCTATAGAAAAATAGTGGTTAACAATTCAAGTATTGGCACTATAACTTGGTCTTGGAATCTATGCAACCGCCTCTGTCATATCTGCTGCATAAATTCAAGTTCATGAATGTTAATGGGGTCTCATCGAATTGGGTATCCACATTGGAAAAAATATTTGATTGCTTTCCAAATGCCTACAGTAACAGTAAAAAATCCTCAATCACTCTAATGAATCCCACCAAGAGGGAAGCAGGAGTGAGCACATAGTAACAACCACAAGAAAATACATGAATGGTTCAATTCCAGTTTTAAGCTAAAAGACATGATAATATTTTGAATGACACTTTCATCAAATTTATTCATGAATTTTGAACAACACAGTTTTATCATGTCTGCAACAACGCATTCAAGGTATGGCTGCAACAACACTTTCCAACATCAGATTTATTCAATTTTCTGAAGATTCATTTTCATAGCACACATTAACATAAAATGTCTCATGAATAAAATAAAGTAGCAAATATCCAACATTAACATAACATGAATAATGCTAAACTCTATTGCAAAATTGTGTGATGTGGAAATCAATGAAGCTACATTCTTAAAAAGGGACCAAATATGGACGAATTTGAATGAAATTTAGATATATGTCAAGGAAAAACCTTGTATTGAAAAAGCTAACAGACCTTGTTTGGTCACAATGCAACTTGGAAATTACAGATCAATTGAAATGGTTATTAATTTTCATACTTTGTAACTTTGCATAAGCATTCAAGTGACATGAAAATAAATATGTAAAATATTGTGATATTAATCCTTAAATATATATTATTTATTAATAAAAATTGGTTCAATCATATATATGTAAATAAAATAGTTTAATATTTAAGATGCATAATTCACGAAAGGAGGAAAGAACAGAATTTGAGCATTTTGTGAATTGAAAAATCAAATTGTTTATCTAGTTGTAAGCATTTCCATGGGTGTTGCGGGCAAAATTCTATGGTCTACGGGAATTTTGAGTGAGCCAGCGGGCATTTTCAATAAACCTGTGGGCATGTCTTTTGACTGGCGGGCATTTTATGATGGTTGGAAGGCATTTGGGTGACTTGATTTTTATCTCTACATGTCTTGCGATCATTTTATTTGATAATGTGGGCATTTAGTGCGAGCATTTTATGCCAACGCAGGCATTTCTTAATGCCTATCAAATTTTTCACAAGCCCTGTAGGCTTTCCTTAAGGCCCGCAAGAATCTTTTTAAGGCCTGTGGGCATATTCAAAGTCCTATAGGAATTTTCAAATCCTATTGCACGGATATTTCAAATGATCTGCAGCATTTTGGCAGTGCTTTTCACTAGTCTAGCGAGCAGCCTACAAGTATTTTTGTGATTGGTTGCATGCATTTTCATCCAAGGTTCTAATTACTTCTTGTGCAATCTTATTCTTTCTATCACAATTGGGTTTTATCTACTTGATTAAGAAGCCGAAATGTTTATTGAAGTAATGATAATTATTACTATATTTACAGCTAATATGATAACTGGAGCATTTGTAAATAAAATATATAATCTTACTGTGTGGAACCTATAAATCTCTGGGATTCTCGTGGAATGGGTAGCTCATTGTGTTTCCTTAAACTGTATTTGTGTTACCTTTATATAGTTATTTGATTTATTTTTTTACTAACAAGAATTATTTTAGTTTGGAGGGCATAATTTCATAGACTGCATGCATTTTTATGTTTGTTGTGAGCATTTCCATGGGTACTGCGGGCATAATTCTATCGCCTACAAGAATTTTGAGTGAGCCAACGGGTATTTTCAATAAACCTGCGAGCATTTCATTTGACTGGCAGGCGTTCTGTCATTTATACTTGTGAAAGAAGGACTTAATCGATAAGTAAGTATGTTGAAAGGCGTATCAAAATCTCCAATCTTGGAATGCATTCATTCCTTTGTCTTTTCATACAAAATTTTTGGGTTTCCTGTGCTTCTCAATGTTTACTATATGCATTATATATTTACTGCTCAGTCGTATTAACTTGTTCTGGGTATATTCCTTTTGATATATTCTGCTGCAATTATAGGGTATATTCCTTTTGATATATTCTGCTATTTTGTTGTTACTATAGGGTCTACCAAGTTCAATGTACTTTTCAAATGGATCTTCTTCTTCTTTAGGTAAACATTTTGTAAAACCAGTTATAAATTTTCCACATGTCATCTCCATAATACCTAAGCACCTTTATAATGTAAAAAGTAATACTTTGTATGGAATAGATATACATGTTTCCTAATCATTTAATAATTAATATGGAATTTTTAAAATAATTTCTCACATTAAGGTTAAATATTTGTATATGACTTGGGAGGGACTTGGGAGGGACTTGAAGCTCAGCTTCTATTTCCCTTGTTTTTTTACAATTAATCCATCAACTTTTCAATATGGTTAGTACTTGAGATTCTATGTTTTGCTGACTATTTACTTTTAAATGGAAGTGCCATGAAATGAAGCAAAAGGAAAGAGATCCCTTCCTTACGAAGTCTCGTTCTATCTTGTCACACGAAGCCCAGATTTATTTCTTGTTCGGATGCCAATTTTCTACAATCAACGGAACCTTTTCTTCCGAGCACATCACTTCTTTCAAGCGCGACACCTAATCACAGATTCTTAGCGCGGAAACATAACCATTTGTTGGCTTAGATAACTATTCTAGAGGTTTCCAATGTAGACCCAGGTTCTTCATGGTTCAAGGAACCAACAAAACCCCTTTTCACCGGCCCTTTCGACAACAATCTGCGAGCAGACTGAGGTCTCACCCGAGGTGAAGGTATGGGGGGGGCTGTGGAATCTGGTTTCCACAGCCACGTGATGAGTGCTTAAACAGATTTGATGAGCAGCGCGCTGCGGATATCGCGCTACAGATTGAGGGCTACGTGGAACTTAATCCCTTCGCAGTCAATACTTCTACAAGCCAGGAGGCTTGCGCAACTGATGCATCCAAGGACTGCGCGGTTCGATGAATGTTTGATAACTGGACAACGCGACTGACAACTGCGCTTCCACTCTAGACTTAACCAACTTCAACAAGCTACACTTACTATTTTATCCATTCAACAGTTGTCTTAGGTTATTAATATTATGGTTTATTCCATATGGTCGGACACAAGATGCTGCGCATTGTGCAAATATTATCTACTTACGTGATTATCCGACTGACTCATACATTCACAGACTTAGAAATACTTGTGGATCTAACATTCATCCACCTATGCGAGACTTAACATATTATTCCCATCTTCATTCTTATGGCGAATACATATAAAAGTAAAACACATAAACTGATAAGCAGGAGCTTAAGCATTTGTTGTAAGCAAATAAACAAGTGCAACCATATAAGCAATCACACAATACAGGATTTAACGTGGTTCACCCCCAGTATGGGAGCTACTTCCACAGGAACAGTTGTTATATTATTTCGGGAAGGGTACAACAGTTCCAGTCTACGCACTCTGCTGCATACTTTCTTCTCTCTCAATAGGCCTCTAGGCATGCAGCTTGCAGATCCTTTACAATCTTCTCTCAATAGAGTTTAATGTTCAACAAAGATTACAGTTCATACTTCGAGGATTCAACAATGAAGATTATTCAACCCTTTCCCTTACAAAATTGTGCCTTTTTATATATCATGCCCGTATGTCATGTCTTTACAATGCATAGGCCCCCAAAACCCTAAGGTTCCCAAAATTGGTGTTGTTACCCGCCACCCTACCTGTCGCCATCGACAGCTTTCTCCATTCGCTTTGACCGCCTTACTGGGCCACTCATAGCTCTCACTCAGTCTGATAGCCGCAGTCATCAACAAAATGGTTACAACTACATCGTGGCCTGTCACTTTCCGCTCCTTTAGCCTACTTGTCGTCGTCGACTTAGTGGCCTAGCTTCTTAACTGCTTGCCGCCACTCTCTTAGACATGTTTCTTTCCTCTAACTTTCCTTTGCTCCTTAATCAACTGCCGGGAGTCCTAGAGTCAGTTACCAAAAATAGGCCGCTTCTACACTCGACCTTTACTTATGCTTTTACCAAAAAAGTTGTCGCGTTGTCCCTGCACAACAACATTAATGCGCAAAACTGAGCATAACTCTGAGTTGCGCATTCCACAAAACTGTGCCTTCTGCGCCCATAGCCCAAACTGTGCAGTACAAAAACTGTTCTTCATTAAAAATATACCCCCTTGGGACTTTCCCAACACATGGTAAGTTCATGGACAACAATGAAGAGCTCTGCAACCTCTAAACCTTCATCAGAGAATGAGACAAAATGAGGGTTGACTCCAAAGGATATAGTAAAATGGTGAAAAGACAACTGACATGACTTCTGGAAGTAGGAGAAAGGAATCTTGGCTACTGCAGACTGACTTCTGTCATGACAGAACTGTCACAAAAGTGCAGCCAATCCCATGCTTCAATAACTACATGAGGTGACTATTCCCACCAACTCCACACATGCATTAATGATTGGAAAATGGTCAAAAAAAGTAGATAATTGGATTATTCTCATCACATGACATAATTTAGGGTGAGTTCTAAGGTTGACACATGGAAGCAAGGATTTAGTCACCCATGGACCCCCTTCATCTTCCCCTTGGTGGAATCATATCCCATTTGGTGCTCTTTACACAACCATTGTTGGACCATTATATTATTTATGCACATAATATTTACATAATATTCCAAATCAGCATAAAAGCCAATTAAACAGTCCAAATGAAATATAAACATCATAAATGCCTAAACATTCACTAGTCAGGCCATGGCCTTGAGCTCCGCACTAGGAATTCGCAGTAGTATATTAACATCATTTACATAATTTGGATAAATACATTCCAAGTCAAAACTAGGGGTATTGTAATCCCCTCCCCCTTGGAATAACACCGTCCTCGGTGTTTGCTCAAAATTGGAACAAAAATGGATATGCCTCTCTCATGGCATCCTCCAACTCCCACATAGCCTCATCGGGACCGAAGTGCTTCCATTGCACCTTTACCTGTTTGATGGCTTGGTTCCGGAGCAATGTCTTTTTCCTGTCTAGGGTGCATAATGGCTCGGTTTGGAACTCTCCCTCGGGTTCCACCTGAATCAAATCCCAATCAATCACACGGTTAGGATCATGTACATATTTCTTAATCAAAGAAACATGAAAAACATTATGATCTCTAGTGTTAGCAAGCAATACAATTCTATATGCAACTATCCCTATTCTCTCAAGCATTTCAAATGGCCCATAATATCTAGGTAATAGCTTGGCACAACTTCCAAGCTTCAAGGAACTCTTCCTTGGCTTTACTCTAAGATAAACATGATCCCCAACATGAAATTATCTATGCATTCAGTTCTTATCTGCATATCTTTTATGTCTATCTTGGGATGCCTTTAAATTTTGCTTAATATTTGCAACCTCCTGTTCCATTTCCTTAAGCAATTATGGCTCAAGTACTATTTTGTTCACTGGATTATCCCATGTAATTGGTGTTCTGCACCTTCTGCCATACAAAGCTTCAAATGGACTCATGCCCAACGATGCTAGCATTAGAGAAATTTTGAGGTCAAAAAAGGGCCTCAAAACAAAGAAAATGTACTATAAAATACAACCAATCACATTCTAGTAGATGACATCATCCCCATTGGTGAGGTGGCATTGCATGAGTTAAGAATGCTTATTTGTCAAATTTTCTATGGTGGATGAAAACACACAGTTAACCAAGGTAGTGGTGTAAGTACTTTTAAGTCATAAAGTAAAGTACTCATAATGATAGTCTTTTCATAAAATAATATTATTGTCATTTTCAAGTAAAGTACTCATAATGAATGTCTTTTCACACTTTCACATAAAATAATATTATTGTCATTTTCAAGTGAAGTACTCTTAATTCATAAAAAAAGTCCTTTCACATTTTTTTATAAAATAATATATTATTATTTTTATGTTTTTAATTTTAAATTATATATTCACTCCATTCTATTTAATAACATAATGTCAAACTAATAAAAAATAATAATAGATTTAATAAATAATAATAATAATAATAATAATGCAATGTGGATTATAATAATATTATTGACATTTTACATGTAAATAAATTCTCAATTAAATTACATTATTAAATTCATGAGAAAAATACTAAATATAAAAAGTCAACATAAAATTTTTAAAAAAGCTCTTAAAAATGTTTTTTATTATTTAATTTCATTTGCAAGTTCAAGACAAATAAATGTTAAAGGACAATACATTTTTGGGAATTTACAATGAATCTTAGTCACATCAATGTAAAATTATTTTATTAATTTTATTTCTAGTGAATTTTGAAAAGTAACTCAACCATGGTTATTTATATTGTGCATAGAAAATAGTGTGGGAGGTGACTTGTCATATATACCTACCCCATAAAACCCCCAATTCATAATATTTTAATACATCTCATATTTTTGTAGTACATCTCTTAGGAGGCCCTTTTTTGACCTCAAAATCTCTCTAATGCATTATTATATGCAAACTCTACCAAGTATAGATAATCCTCCCACTTGGTTGGTTTGACCATCACATACATGCATAGCATGTCTTCAAGCACCTGGTTACCCTTTCTATTTTCCCATCTGTTTGTGGACAGTAGGTGGCACTAAAGTTCAGTTGCATACCCAAATAAAAAAAAAAGAGTTTTCCAAAAGTTTGAGGTGAACTTAGTATCCCTGTCTGAAATTATTGCTTTAGGAAAACCATGCAACCTGAAAATTTCCTTCATAAATTTTTATGCAATTGCATCTGTTTTATACATGGATTTAATCGGTATAAAGTGTGCCACCTTAGATAATTTATCCACCACAACCATGACGGAATCGTGCTGCCTCACTGTCATTGGAAAAACTGTAATAAAATCCATGGAAATCACATCCCATTTCCATTCCGGAATTGGCAAAGGCTGCAACAAACCTGCTGGGTGTTGATGATCAACATTTTCTTATTGACATTTCATACATTTAGAAATATTCTCAGCAATGTCCTTTTTCATTCCCGGCCAAAAATATCGCTTTCTCGCTGTAGCAACTGTTTTCTAGTATCCCGGGTGACTGGAATATGGAATTTTATGGATTTCATCCATAACAATCCTTCTCAAATCTGCCATATTAGGAATATAAATTCTATTTTTATAAACAAGAAGTTTGTCACCTTCCAAATGGTAACCTTCATACCTCTTTTCCAAATTCTGTTGTTGCAATTTGTCCTTAATTTGCACATATAGTTCATCTTCAACAATACAGTTAGCAATCTGCTACCTCAAATTTGATTAGCAGGTACTAATGGATGCCACATGCATTTCATGTACTTTTCTACTAAGTGTATCAGACACCTTATTTTCTTTACCTTTTATGTGTTTGATTTCAAAATCAAACTCACATAAAAATTCCAGCCATCTAGCTTTCCTAACATTTAATGTGGGCTTATCAAACAAATATTTTAGACCACAATGGCCTGTCCTAAGTTCAAATTTTCTTCCCATTAAATAGTGCCTCCACATTTTCAAAGCATGCAGTATGGCCCCAAGGTCCAAGTCATGAGTAGTTCTTCTCATGCACTTTCAACTTCCTTGACTCGTAGCATACCACATAGTTATCTTGCATAAGAACTCCTCCAACTCCATCTTTGCATGCATCCGTGCATATCACAAAATATTTTTCAGTATCTGCAATCTTCAGAATTGGAGCACTTGTGAGAAGCTTCTTCAACACTTGGAAGCTTTCTTCACATCTTGATGTCCACTCAAACTTTATCCCATTCTTTTGCAAAGAAGCGATTGGGTGTGCGACCTTAGAGAATCCTTCAATAAACCTCCTATAGTAACCAGCAAGAGCCATAAAAGATCTCACATTTGTCACATTTCTAGGAGTTGGCCAATTCATGATGGCTTCAATCTTCTTGGGATCCACTGATATTCCTTCCTTGGAAATAATTTGACCCAAATAATGAATTTTATTTTTATAAAAGTCACATTTGCTTAGCTTTGCATACAACTTATGCTCCCTTAGCAGTTGCAAAGTCATTCTCAAGTGTTCTTCATGCTCTTCTTCATTCTTGGAATAAATAAGAATGTCATCTAGAAATACAAGAACAAACTTGTCCAAATACTTGTTGAAAACATTATTCATGAGACACATGAATGTAGCTAGTGTTGGTGAGTCCAAATGGCACCACCAAAAACTCATAGTGCTCATACCTTGTTCTAAAGCTTGTCTTGTGAATTTTGTTTTCCTTGATTCTCACTTGATGGTAACCAAACGTCAAGTCAATCTTTGAAAATACCTTTGCTCCTCTCATTTGATAAAAAATATCATCAATTCGAGGCAAGGGGTACTTGTTCTTCATTAGTGTTCCATCTTTATTTTTCAAAAAAACCAAGTGCTCCCCATGGAGACAGACTTGGCCTTATGTACTTCTTTTCCAACAACTCTTGCAGTTACATTTTCAGCTCTAATAATTCTAGTGTACTCATCCTGTAAGGTGTTTTGGAAACTGGAGCAACTCCCGGAACAAGATCAATTGTAAAATAAATGTCTCTTTTTGGAGGAAGTCCTGGAAATTCATCGGGAAATACATCCTTGAGTTCTTGCAAAACAGAATGGTCTTCCAACTTGGAAATTCCATTTTCTGTTTTCTCCAAAATATGGGTTGCATACAATTGGCAACCTTTCCTGCGGAATTTCTTCAACTGCATGGCTGAAATCTACCTAACAGAAACTAGCTTTGGAATACCCTTTACAACCCTTCAGTTTCCTTCTTCATCAATACAGTTGAAAGTCTTACTGTAACAATCAAGTTGAACTCTATGGGATTCCAATCAATCCATTCCAATGAGAATGTCATAGGAACCAAGTGGCAATACATTCATATTTGCAAAAGTGGACAGTCCACCCATTTCCAATGGACAATTCTCCACGATTTCGATAAACTTCCACTTAGTTCTAGTGGCTAGTTGAACTAACCATGATTTACTATGCTTTGATTTCTTTAAAGCACAAATCTCAACAACTTTAGGACTAATATAACTATGAGTAGATCCAGGGTCAATCAAAATAGAAATAGATTTCTTAGCAATCTTACCTTCAACTTCAACCACAGTTGACTGATTATTTGCTTGGAGGTCCTCTAGTGCTACATAAATTCTAGAGACGTTACTTGCCACTTGACCCACTGTTTCAGCTCCTTGGATGTTGTGAACTTTCTTTTCATTCCCATTTCGATGTGGACATTTTCTAAGCATGTGATCTCCTCCACATGCCCAACATTGAATAGGATCTCTTGGTTCTCTTGGCTTGTCTCCCATCATCCTAGCTGGCTTAGTCACACCCTATGGTGGTTGCCTTGGATGATTTCTGAATTGAGGAGGCCTAAACCCCTTCTTCCTTTGGTCAAACTTTTCGTTTTTCTTATCGTTCCATGTCTTATGGACTTCTGGTTTGCTTTTGTTTTGATCAAAACAATACTTGGCCTTTCTTATGGCCTTCTCTAGAGTTCGAGGTTCATCAAACTCAATTCTATCTTTATATGACTGGGGAAGTCCACTTAGAAAACGTTGAATTTTGACCTTATCATCCTTGATATATTTGACATACCTAAGTAGCTCTAAGAATCTCTTTGCATATTCTTCCATAGTCATTTGTCCCAATTTCAACTCATGGAACTCCTTGATCTTATCATCATAGTACCTGTCAAAAAGGTATTTTTCCTGGAAGTACTTCTTGAACTGCTTCCACACAATCTTCCTTTCATTGATCCTCTTTACTTGCCTAAGGTGTTCCCACCATATAGACGCTCTTCCATTCAGATTGAAGATGGCCACTCTTGCCTTCATAGTTCCTAAATAGTCTTGGACTTGGAAATACTTCCTCATCCCAAGAAGCCAAGCCTCAGCTTCTTGACCAAATTTAACCTCACCATCAAAAGTAAGAGGTTTAGTCTTCTTAAATTCTCCATGAGAGTTGTTCTTGGAAGACCTCTTCCTCTTGTTTCTATGAGATGAAGAGCTTGAAGCTTCAATGGATTCTTTAAAATCAAATGACTCACTAGAAGAGATTTATGGAGTATATGTCCTATCCCTAGAAATCCTTCTTAAACTATGGGATCTCTTGTGGGAATGCCTCCTTGAGCTACCCCCACTCCTTTCTGGATTTTCTAAATCATGCCTAAGTTTTATCTTCCTTTGAATTTATGTCAATCTTTGAAGCATAGATGCATTCAACTGATTCTGATCCTCTTGGGCTCTAATCGACCTTTCATTGTCTTCTCTATAACTCTACAGTTCCACCCTTAAGCTCCTCATGGTTTCAACAATGTCTGGGGGATTTGCTTGGTTTCTTCTACCATTAGATTCGGTCTCTGCATTTTCAACATGCACATTCTCTCCCGTTGCATCTGCCTCAATCTCATAAGGATATTGTGCATCCTCGATGATGATACTCTTCTTCTTGGTCCAACCAAGATAAAAAAATTCCCAACTACACTAGACTGAAATACTGATCCTTAACTGTCACTGATAGGATTTTAAATCTGCAAAAGTGTTTATAAACACATTTGTTAGATTATTACAGTCTTAGAAAATTATAGCATTAATCTTCATGCAACCTGGAAACAACCCATATTGACAATCACAAAACTTTCTCACACTCAATGACATATGAGGGAGACGACGGGGGTCAAGGGGGCTTGCCCCCTTGTGGCTTCCCTTGATTTCGCACAATCGAGTGCATAAGATCGACTGCGTTTTTTTATTTTTGGAACCCAAAAATTGACTGTGAAAAATGTTGGTTTTCCTCTGATCTGCACCCTTCAATGCTGCCCACATTGCCTTACCACTGTTAGTGATAAGCAGTTTCAGGCTCTCGAAAGAGTGGTTTCCTGAAACTGCTTTTACGTGTCTGAATGCATGAGAGAGCGACACGTGGATGAGGCAGTTTTGCTTCAAGGTCGCAAAAATTAATTAACCTCCATGCATCTTCATGGCCCTTAATCAATCTCAGTCGTTAATCAAATCCGTGCGATCCCCAATATTGACATGATCATAGCGAGTCCCATTGGTCTTGACATCTCCGCACATCCTGTCTGGACCCAACATAACATTACTGCTTGTTGGCCGAAGGCGGCTTTAGGGTCTGAGAAGAGTCGCTTTTTCGAGCCCGAATGCACAAGAGAGCGACACATCATCGATCGGTTTACTGCTTCAGAGTCGTGTAGCTCTATTTAACCTTCATGCATGTTCAAGGACCTGAGACATTGTGAGCCATTGATCTGATCTGCACGATCTTCGACAAATGACATGACTGAAGAGGGTCCCATTCCTTCTGACATGTCTTCCTGTCACATCTCCCCTCGTCACATCAGTTCCCTCTTGGACCCAAAAGGTGGTTTTAAGCTCCGGAATAAACAGTTTCCTGAGACCACTTTTACATTCCTGAACACACCAGAGGATGACATGTGGATGGGTCAGTTTTCCTTTAGGGCCAGGAAAACAAATTAACTTTCGTGCACTTTCGCAAGCCTAAATCATTCTCAACTGTTGATCTGCCCTGATGTTGAACGGCCAGATCTTATCCACCTTAACACTCCATCCCTTACGGTTACCTGTGCATACAGAGATTTGATGTGGCTGGTCCACATCACACCCTCTGCCCACGCAGCTCCTCCACACCACCCTGCCACCTGGCACTAGTGGGGCCCAACTAAATTTTTCTAATTTTCAAAATTTTGGATTTAGTAAGGTTTTGATTGGGCAATAAGGGCAAAGTTTTGAAATTGATTTCAACTTACTCCAAACCCTCAACTGCCATTTTACAAAACCTGTTTTCCTACAGAAACGTATTTTCTATAGAACTGGTTCTGATTTTTGCATGTAAATCGTGATTTATGGCCCATACAGCTTCGACATTGCAACCAGAAGCTCTGATACCACTTTGTAATGTCCCCCTCACCCAATCCAACCATCGGGAGGGGACATCGGCAAAATCTAGGCTTTCAAATTTTGCCCCAAGTTCATAATACATTTTTCAACAATGCAATGTGTGCAGAAATGTAAATAAACATGCACAGTGGAATTGAAATCTATCCACACACACATCTAATATGCAGTTACAAGCATAAACATTACAGGCATCAAATAAAACATTTCCAGATTTAAATACATAAAAACACTTATCTTTATCCAATGCAGATCCAAGCAACTAGCTGTGTAAGAGCGCTTCTCCATTCAACTATCGGCACTCAGTCCAATATATACTCTTTCTGCTGCTGAGGCCACCCCCAAGCTAGGCTATGAGGCCACCCCCAAGCTGGGCTATGAGGCCACCAGGGCGAAGGAGACACCTATAGGCTTCTATCTCTCAGCCCGCAACCGATTCTGCTCTTTGTGCTTAGCCAAATGCTCATACAGATCTGTACAGGGGTCTCACTCAACCCTCACAGCCTTGGCTTCCACAATACCTGCCCCACACAACACCCTTCTAGCTCATGCATCCCCTTCACCGATCCACGGTTCTCTTGGGTGATCCATCTTGCCGGTGCTTCTAGTTTGTGCATAGAAGAATTCCAACCGGATATTGGTTGCTATAGAACCTCCTGCAGCATCAAACTACCGCTTCTCAAGCACCTACAAGCAGCAGAACTCAAGGGTAAGGGTTCCTAGTTTGCCCAACCTCTCTGCTCATCTACAACCACAATACCCACTTCCAAATCTGCAACAGGGTCTCCAAATTCAAATTTTTGGGTTTAAAACAGCATGGTAAGTTCATGGAAAACAATGGAGAGCTCTGCAACCTCTAAACCTGCATCAGAGAATGACACAAAATGAGGGTTCACTCCAAAGGATATGGTAAAATGGTGAAAAGACAACTGACATGACTTCTGGAAGTAGGAGAAAGGACTCCTAGCAGCTACAGACTGACTTCTGTCATGACAGAACTGTCACAAAAGTGCAGCCAGTCTCATGCTTCAATAACTACATGAGGTGACTTTTCCCACCAACCCCACACATGCATTAATGATTCGAAAATGGTCAAAAAAAGGAGATAATTGGATTATTCTCATCACATGACATAATTTAGGGTGAGCTCTAAGGTCGACACATGGCAGCCAGGATTTAGTCACCCATGGACCCCCTTCATCTTCCCCTTGGTAGAATCATAACCTCTTTGGTGCTCTTTACACAACCATTGTTGGGCCAGTATATTATTTATGCACATAATATTTACATAATATTCCAAATCAGCATAAAAACCAATTAAATAGTCCAAATGAAATATAAACATCATACATGCATAAACATTCACTAGTCGGGCCTTGGCGTTGAGCTTCGCACTAGGAATTCACACTAGCAAATTTACATCATTTACATAATTTGGATAAATACATTCCAAGTCAAAGCTAGGAGTATTACAATACATCTTTAACTATTCAAATGAATACCATATATTTTTAAATTTTAATGTTTTAATACTTGTGTAAAATTGTAGTTTCATGGATAAAATAGGTATTGCCACCAAGGTTGTGTTCTCTTAAGAGAAGCTTATTCTATTGGCGTGAATTTTGCACCTATTCTATCGGCGTGAATTTTGCACCTAGCAATTGCTAGTAGTATACCTTTGAGTACAACCCCATATTATTAGCTCGTAGACCCATATTATTAGCTCGTAGAAAATGATTGCGTCTAATTGAAAGGTTCAAAAATCCGACCTTCCAGAATCAGATAAGTAGGGTTTCATTGATTGCACCTTTAAACATTTTGGGCAAACGTGAACACAGTCTTCGTTAGTGCAGTATCCAAGAACTCGGGACACAATCGACCAAAAAAATACTTGAAGACGCCAGACACACGCCAGCGCGTGTTTTTCTTCTTAATTTATTATCGAAAGGTCATGTATTTAAAAATGTCTGGAGAATGTGAGCAATCAGATATCATGGCATCGAATTTTATAGAAATCGGAGCCTTAACCAAACATACTATTTGCCATAAGTATGTTGATAGAAATCTTATAAAAAAAAGGGTAAAATTTCACTACTTAATTGCCGTCTGCGTCAAATCTGATAGAAATCTTATAAAAAGGTATATTTTCAATACTTTAATGCCGCCGTCTGAGTCAAATGTGATTGTCAAGTTAAAGAAGAATATCTGGGTGTCATCGGATATAATTTATAATATTGCACGCCATAAAAGTATTTCTAAGCTTCCGTGATATATATGTATGTCATTGTACGCACTCTGTAAACAAAAATCGAATCGAAGGACCAAACAGGCTGCAGCGGGCACGAAGCTTTAAGAAATATGACGGCGCCTTCTGATGCGAGCAGTCCTCCACTATGGAAGACACCAACTCCATATGTGTTGAGCGGAGCTGGAGCTTTGATAGCCCTTTCTTTCCTCTTGCTGCTTTGCTGTCACAATCGTCTGTCACAAGCAAATAACAGGAGTTCAGTTCATGGCAGGGAATCAGCTGGTATTTGTTCAATTCATACAGAGGAAAAAATAATTGTGATTATGGCCGGCGATGCCATGCCTACCTATATCGCTATGCCATCCTCTCTACCTGCAAAATGAAAGTGCAAGCAAAATTTGTATTCAGATCTCTTTAATTCTCTAATTTAGTGCCGTGAAACAAAAAATTCGGTATGTATACAAAAACCAGTAGTCATAGATTGAAGCTTTTCTTGATGCCATTGATTTCATGAGTCCTGTATTTCTGGGGTTTTGTGATAGTACGAACATTTAGGACAGATTCTCACTCTTCGCTTTGCCTTTTTCTGTACATAGAGGATAAGATACAGCTAGAACATTCATTAAAAAATAAAGTGTGTCTGGGCACCTTTTTCTTTCTGTTATAGTGGAGGGTCACTTACATGGTGTGTGCTTTGTAACAAATGACACAACACATTCATGGGAATGTCTTGCAACAAATGATACGTGTATGTACATCCTAAATGCTGAAAATGGTAAAAAGATAAACAAACTTCGGTGAATGATCTCAATGGAAAATGTGTGAAACATTACCATAAAGGATATGTTAAAGATTATATTATTTTGAATTTTTAGGTTGGATGGAATCCCATGATTATTCATGGAATTTGATTAGTTATATTTTATTATTATTTAAAATCATTTTCTTATTTGTCCTACAGTATAAAAGAAAAACATACTTGAAAAAAAGTTGTCCAAATAGTGGATTCTTCTTTCTACTACTGGTTACAATTTACATTAATATAATACATGGCCTTGGTCTTTTTACATGGGAGGAGAGGACTTTCTAAGCAAGAATAACATCTTTTCACACAAGAGGAGACCACTTTCTAAGCAAGAATAACATCACTCTTAAAGTTAGTCTTTAAAAATAATAATAATAATAATATAGTTATATAAAAAAATTAAAAATAAGAATATTTTTTAAATTTTTTTATTATAAATTAATAAAATTAAAGAACATTTGTGAACTTTGTGAACTTTTTATGAGTTTTTAAAATTGAATAGAATTTCAATGAAGTAGAGAAATACTTCTTTATAAAAATCCAAAAATTGAAAATAACCATAACCACTAGAATGATAGTGAAATTTGAAAAACAATGTTTAAACCCCTTAAGGTCTACTCCTCGTTTTCCCTACACTTCATGAATATGATAGTGAAATTTGAAAAACAATGTTTAAATCCCTTAAGGGTTACTCCATGTTCTCCCTTCACTTCACTTCATTAAGGGTTACTCCATGTTCTCCCTTCACTTCATTAAGGGTTACTCCATGTTCTCCCTCTTCACTTCATGAATGAGAGCACAAGTGCACAAGAAAAATGCTTTTTTAAAGTTTTTTGGGGTTTAATTTTAAATTATATCTATATGTGTTTTACATTTTATAATATCCAGTGGATGAGAAAGGGTTCTTATGGCAGTGATTCCAAATTAATAAACAATTATATATATATATATATATATATATATAAAATTTTATACGCAATAACAACAATTTTTGGTACTTAACTTATGACCTATGTTATTTACGAACCACACTTTAAGTAGCTCTACAAAATTCATTCCCTTCTCAAATGAGAGCATTCAATTTAAAAAATCCAACTCTCAAGCCCATTCCTCCAAGCTAGTTATAAAAATCTATAATCCAAATTTGCCCAACCCATTTATAAAATTCTATAATAAAAACAAACCCATTACTCCAACAACAGAATTCTTTAATCAAAATTTAAGTGAAATATGAAATAATCACATGAAAAGAAATGCAAATAAACGGCTCTATCAAGCTCATCCACATAGATCTCTCAAGCTAAAGGAATTAAGGACAACTAACAGGAAATGGATTTGGTGAATGATTGATCAAATGCAATGAAACATGAAACCACCTACAACAAGATGATGCAAGTAAATAATTTAGGAGCGGAAATTTTTGAATGCAATTGAAAACAATGGCAATGGATGTACCAAGAGATTTCTGCACTTCTCCTATCAATTTCCTTTGGTAGATGTAAAGTTAAAATCTAGATATGAACGTTAGACCTCTCTTCTGCGATAATGGAACTAAATGTCATTTATTCATGTATGGAAATATCAAGGATTCATGATGCATTTCTTCATTTGCGACTTCTTTTTCTTCATTGTTAATCAATGCTTCACAATGTGAAATTCATCTTAACGACTAAAAGATATCTGCAGGAATCCTAAAGTACTACATTTTGAATCCATGGTTAAAAGCACACTGCACAATGGACTTCCTATTCTTAGGTTTCATACATAGATATGGAAATTACCATTAAACAATTTAGATGTTTCCTTGACAACCAACAAGCCTACAAATCAATCTCTCGAGGTCCTAAAAGCTTCTCCCCAAGTCTCCAGGTGTATACAGTGATTGAATGATGCGTAAAAGTAAGGTCTTATGGTTGTCTTGGCTCTGCATATGTTAAAGCCTGCAAAATCCAATAAAAATAGTGAGAACAACTAGCAAAGAGAAGAATGCAATGCAAGAAATTAAGAAACAAGGAATTTGAAGGCAACGTTTCATCTTCCATTGATTGAACGAGAGTAGCGAGGTGCTTACAACTCAGTATGGGGAGAGGTTTGTCACGTTTGTGGTTTGTAATTAAAAAAATTTATGTCAGCTTATAAAATAAAAAAATTAAAACCAGCATAGATTCATCTTAAACTTGGATCTATTAAGAACCTAGACAGATCCAAATTCTTAAGGTGTAAACTTTTTCTAGATGTGTAAATAATTTAAGATAAAAAAAATTTACTGATCCAGGACGATCTCCAAGATCGATCAAGACAAAAGCCTTCAAAAAGTACAAAGCAGCTTATAAAAGCATAGAACTGTTCAATAGATTTCCAACAATGTTTGTTTCGTGTGAAACGACCTCTAGATGTGAAAGTTATCGAGTTTTGAAAACACAACAAAAAGATAAAAATTGTATAAAAATGGTAAAAAAATGGGCCAATGGCAAGCTAACAAGTGGCAGGGAAGGCGTCCATGTGGACCAACTAGGGCCTGCCACATGGCAGGCATCCTAGTTGGAAGTTTGTTTGTTTTATTCACATCCTAGTTGGAAGTTTGTTTGTTTTATTCACCAAAATGTATGGAGTCGGGGAGGATCGAACCCTCGACCTCCTCGTTGCCCAAGCCTCCTCTAAATCTGCCTAACCAC
Source organism: Larix kaempferi (assembly GCA_027924585.1). NCBI lineage: Eukaryota > Viridiplantae > Streptophyta > Pinopsida > Pinales > Pinaceae > Larix > Larix kaempferi. The sequence goes on from BSBM01001642.1 coordinate 10,292,886, forward strand.
CATACTCGCGGTTATTTTTTTACCACTTTAGGTGGCAAGTTATATTTAAATTTAATGGTTAGTTTGTTTGGAAAACGGGTGGGGTCGAGGGTAAGCCCTCGACCCCATGGCCAACAACGAGGCATGAACGTGGAAAATTAAGCCAACAAAACCGCGGAATTAATAAAGTCAACACACCACAATAACCAACGCCGTGGAACCAATGTATATGCCATGTGCCACTGCATTGAAGCAAACCAACAAACCAACGTTATATACCATATGATGTTAATAGGGGAGAGGCCCGAGGGTTTGACCTCGGGACCTTCGCTCCAACAAACAATGCTTTACCAATGGGCCACGACCCGTTGGAAAGAATATGGCATATTTTATTTAAAAGTTTAATGTGGAGTTTGGGGCCAAAAAGGGGTGCGTGGCCTCTTCTTTCGATGCCCAAACCATTACTTAAACCACTCTTTTGAGCCACGAAATGGAGAAGAAAAGTGCCATTTTTCTGCACAGTTCATGAGGCGGGTACAAGACATGATTCCCAAGAAATGCACATATTCTTAGGTGGAATATGTACAATTTCGTATAACGCATGCAGGGTGTTTCTCGATTTACATGTCAGAGGAGGGCTTAGCCAAAATAGGTCGAGTTTAAACTCATTCTTCTCAAAATTTCGAGAGGAACACAGTGGTATAGTCTGTTTATGGGTTTGACTGATAGACCTGATAAGTGTTTCCAGAACTCATGTATGTAAGATTTTGAATACTTAATAATATCAGCCTTTTCATTGGAAGTGGCCCGGAGACATATCCCAAGAAGGGTGAACGTCGTTATCATCTGTTGTCTACATCTTTCTGGTTTGCATACTTGTTTATTTGCTTATGTCGTTTATTTAAGCATTTAAAAATTATCTTTTATAAGCCTTTTATGAGATTTAACATGCAAATTTCAAATGCAATTTATATGGTTAAAAAGATCATGAAGTTTTTCAGATCAAGTTTGGTATCATAGAATCTTAACCATTGCATTGTGAGTTTGTGAATGTTAACAAGATCAAGGCTTCAATGTGGTGAAGGAGAGCTTGAAGAATTTGATTTAGATATCGGTTCAAGAAGAGGAAGAATGGCTTCACCAAAAGGAGAAGATGGGACTTCTTCAATCGCATACGAAGGAAAATTCCTTAAATCTTTTATGAGGATGAAAACTATGGTGAAAGAGATTTATCAAGATCAGAAGAAGAGTGAACAAGGTGGTTCATCTCATGCTAAAGGTAAAGACAAAGGAGGTGGTGAGGAAGCTCCTAAAACTCCTCCATCTTCACCATCTTTTCTTGATGGTTATTTACATTCCTTACCTGAAAAACTGAAATGAAAAAAAAAAGAGGTTAATTTTAATGCACCACAATTAAAGCTTGATATTAAGTTTTACTTGCCTGTGTATAATGGAGAGCTTAATACTGAGAAATTTGATCATTAGATCCGTCAAATAGAGGTTTATTGTAGGATTCAAAACTTCACTGAAGATAGCATAAAAATTCAGTTGGGTTCTCTCCAACTTGGAGGGACCGCTTTCATATGGTGCGAGAGTAGAACTCAAAAGGATATTGCCTCAAAAGGAAACATCATGTTCTCTTGGAATGAGTTCACTTCAGCATTAAAGAAACAATTCTATCCATTGAGATATATGCAGCAAGCCATGATGGATTGACATAATTTAAGGCAAGGTAAGGGACAAAGTGTGTAGGAGTACACACAAGAATTTTAAAAAAAGGCTTTAATACTTGGTATACCTCTCTACACTCAAGAAATTATTCTCAAGTTCATAGGTGGATTACATAGTTATTTACATCATATGATACTTATATTTAATCCAACTAACCTTGATGAGGTATGCGTTCAAGCAAGTCATATGGAGTCCAAGGGAAAGAATAAAAATGAAAACTTTTCAAAGAAACCGTTTAAACCTAATGGAAACAAATTCAAACGTAAAGGGAAAGGTAAGCATACATCTATAGTGAAGAAAGGAGGAGATAAACCTACATGCTCACATTGCCAAACAAAGGGTCATGATGCATCCAAATGTTGGAGGCTCCATCTGGAGCTCAAGCTTGAGAAGTTTCGGAATAAGGAGGACAAGAAGACCATTACTACAACCATCCAACATGATTTGGAATCTGACTCGGGGGATGGGACTAAGATTGTTGCTATGGGAATTCAAGGTAAAAATCCTTCTACTTCCATTTCAAGGCATGAACCTGTTGTTGATGAAAGAAGGAGAAGTGAGTTGTTTCATATAAGGGTAATCTCTAAGCATACAAAAATAGTTACTCTCTTTTATAGTCGATCACAAGCCAATCAGATTTCAGAAGAGATAGTTAAAAAAAAATCATTTGGAAACTAAGTTACAACCTAAACCTTATCATCTTGGATGGGTACATTGTGATAATGCACAACTGCAAGTTACAAAACAGTGTAGACTTAGGTTTTCTATTACTTTTGGATTTGTTGATGAAGTAGATATGGATGTGGTTTCATTGGATATCTGTGGTATTGTGCTGGGTTGTCCTTATCTTTATGACAGGAAGGATTTCTTTTACAAGGAAGATAATAGGTATCATCTCACTAAAGATGGCATTGAATATGTTGTTTGTGCACATCGCGTGAAAATTAATCTTTCTTTGGTTTCTGCAAGTCAAATGAAGAGGCTAGTTAATGCTAGTAAGAATTTTGTTTCTATAATAGTTAAAGAAAAGTATGTTGGTCTAAACATGAATATTTTAAAGGATGTGATCCAAGAATTAAAAATTACTTGACTAAATTTGTAATTGATTATGATGTCTTGTTTCAAGAACCTAAAGGATTACCTCCAAAAAGAGAAATCCAACATGAGATTCTCTTATAGCAGGATGTACCACTTCCGAGTATTGGCATGTACAGGTCTTCAGTAATTGAAAATGCAAAGATAAAGAAGTAGGTTCAAGAATTGCTTAAAAGAGGGGACATTCGACCAACTTCCTCTCCGTGTTGTTCACCCATTGTTTTGGTTCCAAAGAAGGATGGCACATGGTGCATCTACATTGATTATAGGGCACTAAACAGAATCACAATTAAGAACAAGTATCATCTTCGCCAAATTGATGATATTTTGGATCAACTAAAGAATGAAACTTATTTCACTAAGTTAGACTTACGAAGTGGCTATAATCAAATTCGAATCCATGATAATGATATATGGAAGACTGCTTTCAAAACTAAAAAGGGATTGTATGAATGGATAGTAATGTCCTTTGGGATTTGTAATGAACCCGCAACATTTATGAGGGTGATGAACGATGTTTTTATGCTCTTTATTGATGACTTTGTCATATTCTACTTAAATGATATTTTTATTTTCAGTTGTACTTGGGACGAACATGTGAAGCACGTGAAACAAGTTTTGTATGTACTTGTAAGGGAAAATTTGTACTTAAATATGTCCAAATGTGAGTTTGGGAAGACATCTTTACTGTATATAGGTTACATTGTAGGGGGTGGTGAACTTATAATTGATCCCTCTAAATTAGAGGTCATTGTGAATTGGCCCAAGCCAAATAATGTAACCGAGATAAGGAGCTTTTTGGGAGCAGCTCAATACTGGAGGATTTTTATTGCAAACTTCTAATTCATAGCCTCTCCATTACATGATTTGACAGGTATGAACAAAGTCTTTCAGTGGGAAGGCAAACCACATAAATCCTTCGACACTCTGAAAGAAAAGATCAGCACAACTCTAGTACTTGCAGTGTCGGATCTACAACATCCATTTGAGATAGAGACTGATGCCAGTGGTTATGCCATGGTGGCAGTCTTAATGCAACTTTAAAAACCAATATTTTATCATTCTGAAAGATTTTATAAAGCAATAATTGACTATCCTACCTACGGTAAATAATTGTATGCATTAGTACAAAGTGTGAAGAAATGGAAACATTACATAATGGGTAAGGAAACAATTATACATACTGATCATCCACCACTACAATATATTCAATCTCAAACTAAGCTACAACAATCAAGACATTTTAGGTGGATGGGTTTTATACAACAATTTCATTTTATCATTAAATATAAGAAAGGTATTCAGAACAAAGTTGCAGATATGTTATCAAGACCTCCAACAAATTCTTCTATTGTTATTTAACAAAGTCATTTGGCACATTCAAGTTATATTGAACAATATACTAAGGATGAATACTATAGGGTTGTATATGAATCACTAATAAATGGCTCTCAAAATGAATAATTAAACTATCATGTTCATGATAAGTTGTTGTATCATCTTGGAAAAATATATATTCAACAAAGTGAAAGAGTACATGTGATAAGAAAAGCTCACACTTCTCTCATTTCAGGGCACTTTGGTGTAGGAAAAATCGTAGCACAATGACAAAAATTTTGTTATTGGTCTCACATGAATGGTACTGTGTCCAAGTATATAAAAGGATGTGTTATGTGTGCAACAAGTAATCCAAGTAGCAGAAAGTTAGGCTTGTACACTCCACTTCCTGTTCCTTCTCGTCCATGGGAAAGTGTTTCAATGGACTTTGTAGGAGGGTTACCAATGTCTAGAAAGAGAAATTATTACTTATATGTTGTTGTGGATAGGTTCAGTAAAATGTGCATTCTAATGCCTTGTAAAAAGAAAATCACAACTGAGTTGACTACTCATTTGTTCTTCCAACATGTATGGGTCCATTTTGGACTACCTACTTCTATTATATCCAACCAAGATTCCTGCTTCCTTGGGAAATTTTGTTCATCTCTATGGGAACTTATGTACACAAAGCTACAAAAGAGCACAACATTTAATCCACAAACCGACGGACAAACTAAAGTGGTCAACCGGACTGCAGTACATTTTCTCTAAGGGTATTGTGCCAAGCATCCCAAGCTTTGGGATGAATAGTTGCATTATGTTCAACATGCCTACAACATATCTATGCACTCTTCAACACAAAGGTCTCCATTTGAGACATGTTTTGGATATTTTCCAAAGTCTCCCTTAGACTTTGTTTATGGGAAAGATTCAATGGGATATGGTCAAGTTGATGTGGATAAAGCATTGAAGTTTATTCAGTAGATCCAGTTAATACATCAAGCAGTACAAGAGTAGTTGGAATCAAGTCAGAAAAAATATAAAGAAAGACATGACAAACATCGGGTGGATCATCATTTTCAAATTGGTGATTGCGTATGGGTTCATATCAGCAAAGACCAACTCCAAGGTGAAGGTAGAAAGTTGAAACCAACCAGGTATGGACCTTTTACAATTTTGGATCAAGTTGGTAATAATGCTTTTCGGTTAGATTTTCCTCCTTATATGCAAATGTATTCCGTTGTTAATGTGGAAAACATGATATTGTATGAGCCTCCTATGATTATGGACTGAGATGTACAGGTTCAAGTACCTTTTGTTGATGAGTTTGCTCATGCATATCTCAATGAACTTCAGGAATATGTTATACATGATAAGAAGGTACGATCTTCACAAAGAGGTGACATGGAATATCTTTGTCTGGGGCTTAAAAGAATGCATCCAAGCAAAGCATGGTGGCTAGAGACCAGAAGAGTGAGGGAGCTGTACCCTCACATGTTTTATGAATGATTCATGTTTTTCGTGGCCCAAAAGCTTCCCAATGGCAAGGTTTGATCTAAGAGGATCTCCAAGATCGATCAAAATTAAAGTCTTCAAAAAGTACAAATAAGCTTACAGAAGCGTAGAGCTCGTCAAGAGATTTTCGTCAATGCTTGTTTCATGTGAAACGACCTCCAAATGTGAAAGTTATAGAGTTTTGAAAACATGGCAAAAAGGTAAAATTGGTAAAAAAATGGAAAAAAAATGGGCCAATGGCAAGTTGACAAGTGGCAGGGAAGGTGTCCATGTGGACTAACCAGGGCTTGCCACATGGTAGCCTAGTTGGAAATTTGTTGGTTTTATTCACCAAAATGTATGTAGTCGGGGAGGATCAAACCCCTGACCTCCTCGTCGCCTAAGCCTCCACCAAATCTGCCTAACCATCATACCCACAATTATTTCTTAACCACTATAGGAGGCACCTTGTATTTATGTTTGATGGTTAGTTTGTTTGAAAAAGGGGTGGGTCAAGGGCTTAGCCTTTGACACCATGGCCAACACCGAGGCTTGAACGTGGAAGATTAAGCCAACATAACCGCGGAATTAACAAGCCAACACAACACAACAACCAACACTGTGGAACCAACGTATATGCCAAGTGCCACTGCATTGAAACGAACCAACAAACCAACTTTATATACCATATCACATTAAAAGGGGAGAGGCCCGCGAGTTTGACCTCAGGACCTCCACCCCAACAAACAATGCTTTACCAATGGCCCACATCCCATTCGTTGGAGGGATATGGCATATTTTATATAAAAGTTTAATGCGTAGTTTGGGGCCAAAAAGGGGCACGCGACCTCCCTTCCGGTGCCCAAACCATTACTTAAACCACTCTTTTGAGCCACAAAATGGAGGAGAAAAGTGCCATTTTTCTGCACAGTTCCTAAAGCGGGTACATGGAATGATTCCGAAGAAATGCACAGATTCTGAGGTGGAATCCATACAGGGAAGGCAAGGTGTTTCTCGATTTGCATGTTGGAGGAGGCCTCAACCAGAACAGGTCGAGTTTATACTCATTCTTTTCATAATTTTGAGAAGAACGCAGTGGTATAGTCTGTTTCTGGTTTTGACTGACAGAACTCAGAAGTGTTTCCAGAACTCATGTATGTAAGCTTTTGAAGACTTAATAAGATCGTCCTTCTCATTGGAAGTGGCACAAAGACATAGCCCAAGAAGGGTGAACTGCGTTATCATTTGATTTCTACATTTTTCTGGTTTGCATACTTGTTTATTTGCTTAGGTGGTTTATTTAAGCATTTAAAAATTATCTTTTATAAGCCTTTAATGAGATTTAACATACAAATTTCACATGCAATTTATATGGTTAAAAAGATCCTGAAGTTTTTCAGATCATTTACACCTCAAGAAATTGGATACCTCTCTCTGCTTAATAGATCCAGGTTTAAGATGGATCTATTATTGGTTAGGCAACGAAATTGTCACTCCAAATCACTAAGAATGAATGCCAACAATGAAATCACTTAAGAACAAAGGTAACCAGCATTCTGAAGGAGCAAGTATCTCTAGAGGGTAAAATCACATAGTTTTAGGGTGAAGGATGCATTTTGTTGAGTTATGAGGTGAAGTATAAATTTTACTAAGTAGAAATGGAAGGATGTAATTCAAGGTGTGTGATTTTCATTTGCTGAGTATGATGTAATTCAAGGTGTGTGATTTTCATTTGCTGAGTTCTAAGGTAAATGAAGTATTTCACTGACTTGAAATGGAAATTGATGTAATTCAAGGTGATAGATTTTTCTATTTGGATAGGTGTGTGATTTTCATTTGCTTTCTCAGGTAAAGGAAGTATTTCACGGACTTGAAATGGAAGGATGCAATTCAAGGTGATTGATTTTTCTTTTGGTATCCAAATAACTATGAGAGGTTGAATGTCAAAATCCGTAGCCTTGAGGCCTCTTGGGCAATTGATTTAACGTATTAAGCTTTGTTTGTTAAAAATTATAAAACAAAGATCAAATTTTCTACCCGACCCGTAGAGATCCGACAAACTGGCCACGCTCCGGAGGCCAACGTTTGGATCTCTAATCCATCAACAGCAGAGGCACTCCCCTGACTCGCCTCGCCTCTGAGAGTGCAGTGACTCTGTGGGGCAAATAAGGATTGCCTACCTTTTACAGTAATTCATTAACTTTTCCGTCTCGTTGAGCTAAGGTGGCTTTATGGTTCTTTTTTAATAATAACCGAGAGTAACCTTCAAACCCCCAGCAAGCTAACTCTCTGAATTGTACCATCTAAAGACAAGGACTTTAAAACTTAATTCTGTTATCATCTCGTAATAATAAAAAATATTCACAACAATCAAGGCGACGATTAAAAGATAAAAATATTCACAACATTCAAGGCTACGATGAAAAATTAAGTTGTGGATCAACAGTGTCAAACCATTAAATTTTATCTAAATTGAGTGTCCACAAGACACTTGGCTTTTGTCTTTATTAAGTACATAAGTCTTCCTTCACATTTTAAATTGATGAATTGTCTACATGATCGTAGCTTTCTTTGATGAAGCTATCACACCCTCACTTGTAGGAAATATTTTAATCGAGTTGTCAATGTTCTGGGCAGTAAATTTATATACCATTAATTGTGTCATGTCTATATGCTCCTGTTTTTTTAGATATGACTCTTTGGTAGGTGAAAATACAGATTTTACATAAAGATTCTTCACCTAAATCAAAATTTCTTTCTTGCTTTTTTATGTTCTTCATGTGTAATATGATGCAGATCATTGATGTTTTCAAGTTCATTTTCTGTGAATCAGATTTTAAATTGTAAACATTTATGAGTAGGATTATATATAGTATTTTTGGGTTTACATTTCAGAATAGATGAGGTGTGTCATGTCTGTTGTGGCATGTGGTTTCAAAAGTTAAATATATAAAAAAATTATAAAACTAAGAACATATAAACTCCAAATTTAAATTGCCTAAATTGTAAAATACACTTCTTTTCACTGAAACATGTCATGGGGAAACCCTAAGACATTTCCTCTCAGTAAATAAATATTTTACTTCATAATCAATCAATGAATGTGATTTTTCCCTATTTATAGGATTTATGTGTTATCGCTTACAATTCAAATAACTATTCTACTTCATAATTAATTAAATAATGTAATTTTTGCATATTTGTAAGATTTATGCTTACGACATGATTCCAAATTGGAATAATGAGTTAAAAATTAGTTTTGGATAAATAACTATTTTACTTCCTAATTAATTATAATTAATGCAACTTTGGCCTATTTTAAGATATCCAAATTGTAATGATTATAATGGAAAATATATTATATTATGTAATTTTAAGTTAATAGAGTAACTAGATATAAAAACATTGGGCAAACTACTAGGTACAATTAGATAAGAAAGATATATGCATTCCTTACACACAAGGGGTATTTATGAACTTGTAAGCTATGTCTTTAGATGGAGATTTTCCTTATGATCTAAGCTAATTTGAAATTTGTGCATTGGGAAATGTAATATTATCTAATAGTATAGTTAAGATGTATTGATTTCACTATTATTACATTTTGTATCATATAACAGGAATGTTCTTTTTTAGTATGGCTAAGATACATTGCTTGCACTATTGTTTTTAGCTAGATATTTGTGTTATGATTTAACATCTCTCTAATTTGAATTGGATACACTAGGAAATTCAATATGATGTAATAGTATTATTAAGATGTATTGATTTGCAAAAAAACTCACAAGATAATCAATACAAATGGTATAGAATTTAGTTTATACCATTAATTTCAAGGATAATTTAATTTAGATAGGATAGTAGATAGAATAAGAAGAAATAAAAAGTCAAAACTCTAATATCATTTTGTTACCATAATTATTTAAGTAATAGAATTATATTTAATTACTATCATAGATAGAATTATTAGAGTTAAATAGTCAAAACCTTAATTTAATATTTTATATATAATATTATAATGTTGTAATTTAGTAAAGAATTTAAAAAACCACTTACAATTATAGATAAAATTCCCATAAATAAGTAATTAAAATCCTAGTATTCTAATTAACATTCATAAATTAATGTAATTGATTGCTATATAGTTATGAAAAAAAATTCTACTATATGTAAAAGTCTATGGTTAAGGGGAATGCTTAATATTTTGAATGGATGGTTAGATTGTGATCATTTGTTTTGAAAAAATAATTTATTATTAGTATGTAAATTAAACTATTTATTATTAAAAAAAGATATTTTCATTAAAATGTGAATAATGAATACTTGTTAAATTAATGAATTAAAATATGGTTACCTGCACGAAGCTAGTACCCAAAAATACCACAACAGCAGCGCATGAGCGGAAAAAACAAAGTGACGTGCACGCGCATCCAAACGCGCGCACACGTCCTTGCTTCGGCAATGCCGAACGTCCACATGGTTGAGCCCACGTGGAAAAAAGGTGCACGCACACGTCATTAACGCGTACGCACACAATGGCGCGCATGCATCAATGACGCATGCGCGCCCTTGTTTTTTTATTAAAAAACAGAGATCACGAGTTTGTCATTTTCGACAAACCCGCGAGCACACAAAGCCATCCCGCGAGCGCACAAAGGAACCCTACGAGCACGTCGTGGAGCACATAAGGCCCCCTCAATGCCAACACAACGCCCCTACACCACCTTGCCAACAATTTCTCCAGGTAGGTGCTCAACAAAGCATGAATTGGTTGTTATTTTTTTTTTGGTTTTCCAATTCAATTTTAATTTTTAAAAAAGTTTACAATCCATTAAAAAACAAAGATAATTTCATTGCAGGCCATCTACACCTAACAAGATGACAAACACACCTAAACCATCATATGAAACCAATGAAACCCAACCTTTAGAAGACAACATTGGAACAGACAATGAACCAAATGAAAACCTCGAAGACCAATTACACCAAGATTTAAATGAATTGAGGGTATTGAGCGATGAATTGAAGAGCACCAAGGAACCCTCTCGGGTTTTCTTGGCTTCATTATTGCAAAACATTATTGAATCAATCAATATTGCACACAATGAGATAACAAACTTGAGCCAATACAGGGCTCGAATGAGGGAATACTACTCCACTGGGATGTCCAAACACCAGATAAAAGACCTCAACATCACTAAAGCCCGGTTATATACCAAATTCATAGTTCCCTCGACAAGACAGCCTCCAACTATGACAAGGAAATGGGTTTGCATGGACTGGTGTATTTACCAGCCATGGATAGATAACTGGAGGAATAGATGGTTCATGGTGTTTGACAGGTCCCCGTGCAACAATTTGGAGGTCCCAAAGAAGTTCTTTAGAAATTGTGGGCTGAGTTTGAGCTAGGCTACCATGTCAACTATTTTGAAATCATTAAGTTTTTGGGTGTCGGTCTTGGCTCTTCCCAAGATCGACCTCAGGCCCACCACAACCCACTTAGAGGACCTCCTGCACTCAGGAGATAGCCAAACCCCCCTCCTCATCCACTCGGGTTTGGTAGCGGCCTATATGAGATTGATGACTCAGTTAGGTGTGCCACACATCATTTTCTTAGACATACCACATTTGTGGCTAGGCCTTCACAGAGTCGGGAGGACATCGATCAGATAGACACAGCTGCACCGTCTATGGGTGGTGGTCAGGACATGCCGGGTACAGGTGGAACCCAGGCGGGGCCTTCTAGTTCTACTAGAACAACGACACATCGTTGTTCTCAATGTGGTCAGTCTTGCCATGGTACATAGCAACATGCCACAGGGAGCTTCATGGATCAGGTTTTCTATTGTTTTATTTAATGTTCAAGTATTTGTTGTATGTTATTTGATATCGTATTGTTTAATATATTTAACTTTGAATTACACATTGTTGACTTGATTTGTTTTAACAGTTATTCAGGGCCTAGTCTCCATCCTCCAGGTGGGAGGACATCGGTTCCTTTGACCTCGAAGGAGCCATGGTAGAAACATAGGAGATTGCGGCACCATACACACATCTAACTTCTTAAATTTGAATAATTAGATCCCGTTACCAGTAATTTGTGTTCAGTTATTACATATTAATTAGCACTGAGTAATTACCATATTATCATCGTATTTTACAGTAGTGTTTGTCATATTGTCTAAATTATTTGAGAGCTATAAATTCATATAATCCAACCAAACAAAAATGAAAGTTTATTAAACATGAACACCTAAGAAAACTAGAAACATCTGTTCATGTTCACTTTAGGCATCCTAGACCTCTAATGATTATAGAAATGGGAGAGAAATTTCCAAAATCTATCATTCTTACTTTACCAATGATGAGCCTGCAGCTGGGGTTTTGGTGATGCCCGCAGTGTCCTTCATCCTCAGACTGCCATCCAATGCTTGCTTGCTCTTCCTGTGCTTGACCAATGCCATGTGTGGTATTGATGCTTTGCCATTTGTCACCATGTCATCCAATCTATATTTTCCATGTACTCTCCTTGTCCAAATCATCTTCAAATGACCACAGTATGGGTCATTTGACTCTTGGCTCAATAAGTGTGCCAATGGATCCAATGCCTATCACTTTGTCCACCAAATCAACCTTTGCTGCCATGTCCTTATGCCATGTGTTCTTCAAGCTTAAACTTTGAGAATATATTACCATGGTAATTATCACTTTCCCTCGTATTTTACTAACAAGTTCTTTTAATGGTAAAGGTGGTCAAATCACTTCTATGCTTTTGCTAACTTTGTTGCATCAATTGAGTTCACTGAGATGTTGTACTTGTCACTTTTTCATCCACCAAGACCAATAGGAAAACTATTTATAGCTATGAATTTTCACTACATTGTGCAAAACACTCGGGAAAAAGAGAAACATAGTGGCCAAGCTTCTAGAAATTCAAGAGCCTGATGTTTCTCATGTCCTTATTACCCTAGTTTATTAGCACGGGATTTCCAATTTATTCTAATATTTGAGATAGAAAGTAATCATATTACTACTCCTAGAACATGCTATTAGGAAAGACATATAAACAACGTAAAACAACTTATCACATGTATTGTCACTAAAGTTTTTGAAAATGATGTAAGGCCCATAAGGAAGAGCGATAATCTTACAAATATGGTCTATGGGGCCTTGCTATTATCTTGATTCAAATACAACTTGGTAAAACATTTGGCATCAAGAATACTCATTTAACTCAAGATTTCTATGATTTCAATCCAGTGATATCATTCTGACAACATAGCTATTCAATCAAGAACACATAATTACTCATTCAATGCAAAAGAACATGGCACATTCAAGCTTGTAAGTAAGTTAATCATGAAAAAGATTTCTCTTTCTTCCTTTTTCTAACGATCAACACTCTAAAGTGTATTAAATAACATGCACACTAACTTAATTTCTATTTAGCACCGCTTTGCAAATTGAAACAATGAGATGCCATTTTATTTGATGATGTAAATGTTATGGAAATAAAGGGACTCAAGATCCTCACTCTAGGGATGCAAATACTTTTCCACTAGGTGAATCAAGCTTGTAGGAAACTACAAATCTATAAGAAGACATCAAAACCTAGGAACTCTTCATCAAGAACCCAAACACATTACATAGGTTTCCAATTCAAATTTGTAAATGGACATGAATTCCATTCTCTTATGAGGCACTGCAGATCTCTCTAGGGCTAAAGGAAAAGCTCACCTACCAATTCTTGAACAAATGGACTACACCAATACAATAAAAACGTTATATAATATCCAAAGCCCATCAAACCACTATCATTTAACTTGAATATAAATTAATTGCAGTCAAGTTTTTTAAGTACCATCATTGTCATTCTCATTTGCATATGTTTAATATTGTTAATATTGTTTTTATAAATTCAGTCTAAAAATTGTAGTGTTCGCACAGGTGTCCGCAGGCTCCAGCGACTAGCCATCGCCACCAGGGATTAGCATGTCTCTACGTGTGCAGGTATTGTGTGTATTAAAGCATAAATTTAGTTTCAAATATGATGACTTGTCCATGTATATTTATATTTTTCTATATTAAACTATGAGGTTATAAATGTGTATGCAGGTGCAAGCACCTCCGCCTGGAAGTGTCGTTATTCCTCCCTCCCCGACCTTTCGACCACCTTATATGCTACTTGTATCCCCTGGAATACATGCCCCATTCCCCACCCCCTTACATCCATCCCCCCCTCCTATATAGCACCACAGTTCCATCTAGCTCCCCCTTACGTTTCATATCCAACTCCACCTCCATATCAGTTTCCCATGTTCCCACCCTCCACCATCCAACCACGGCACACCAACCATCCACAGTCACCCATCCCTCTACTGCAACAAAGACCTATCCCCCCCCCACATTCCCCCACCACACTCGCTTCCCCTTCCAGTGTGCCCCAATCCATACTACAGCCAGCTGGGGTTTATAGCCCTAGACGTGCATCTCCACTTCGCCCACCCCAGTCCATGCCTCCTTTTTCCAATGTTCCCCCCAGTGTTGTAGCCACCGTCGATGTGGCTACATCCTCCCCTTTACCATCCACCCTAGCTGCGGAGCAGGTTGTTCGACCAACTGCTCCATCCGCCATCCCTGAAGACCAGCCTGTTGTGTTCATGGTGAGATTGACTAGTTTATGAAAATCTCGTTGAATTTTAATGAAAATTACTATATGCATCTAATTTCATCATTTATCTGATTGTTCTAAATGTTGCAGGGTGGCATTGCCGAGAGACTAGGAGCACGGAGGAGGGAGACCCCCTCACGACTTACAATCTTGCATGCAGTGAGTTATCTAAGATTTCAAAACAATTTTTATTTTTAAATTATGTTTTATACTTGTATAATTTCCAGGAAAAGTTGACATATTATTGTTTTCATTTCAGGGCTTAGGGGGACGTGGTCCAAGATGCCTGAAGGACCCAACTTCCTCTAGCACAAAGAAGAGGAAGATCAATTTTGGAGATGCACCTGGGACCTACGAGGGTGGGCAGGAGGATTGAGAGACCCTCCTATGTGCACTAGCCACGACGTGACATTTTGGCCACGAGTTGCCATATTTTGTATAGGGCACCATGGACCATATTTTGTATAGGGAACGAGTTGCCATATTTTGTACAGGGCACGATTTGCCATTATATAGACGTTGGGAATGATGTTCCATTTTTCCAAAAAATGTACATGATTGGATGATTTTTGCATATTAATAGATGGATCTCCACTTGTCTATATGACTTTGTCTTTGATTACATTTTTGCATACATGATTTTGTCTTCAATAACAATGTCATGGAAAAAATTTCACATACATATAGATGCTATTTCTAGACACCAAGTGACCTCAATATGAGTCCCTTGTATTTTAATGGGTTTTGCATCTTTTCCTTTCAGCAACAACATACCTAACCAAGCAAACTAAGGAGTGATATTTACATTACAAAGTGTTGTGACTTTAGGGCTACAAAAAAATAAATAGGAGACGATGACTTCTTCCATACTTAACTTTGTAATGGTTATAATAGTCAATTCTAACAAGCATTGCATCACATATTATATCAAATTAACCTAGATATATAAGAATTTCATATATGTGCTTGGATGGAAGGGTTAACCATATCACTTGAATTAGTTCAAACATGAGGGGTATGCATAGGTGCAATTGGATTGATCAATAAAAGAGAATTGTTAAGGTAGTTACATATCGATCGTTCTTTGTGTGTTAGTGTGTGCCTTTAATGAAAGCATGGTTAATGTGTTGAACTACTACTTGCACAAGTTGGCATAGACCCTTAGTGTTGATAATGTCTTCAATGTTTTGCTAATATTGATAATCACTCTTTGTAATTTAAGTATCTTGGATTTTTTGAGGTTAAGACACATAGTGAACATAGTCAACTCAATGGTTCAAGACATCATTTTACCCCATGATCCATCGAAGATTAATTGGAGTCATATGAACTTCGTTGTCATCACCACAACCATGGTCAAGATGCCAAGATCCATCCTTAGTAGTCAAAACCTCATGTTGGCACCCATATCACACTCAAAGATAAAAAAATTATTTTAAAGGGCATGTATGGGGGTTGAGGGAATCTTGATGGATAATATCCTTAAAACATTAGTATTCGATTTTAGGCCTCATATGTCCTCACCTTATCATTTTCAATACCTAAATACCCATCCTTAGTGCACAAAACCTCCAAATGGAATCCGTATCCAAAACAAATTCCATGTATCCCATCTAGAGAGCCTATGTAGTGATTCAAGGACTTGTTCATGGCTCATGAGCATGCATATATTCATTTAGGTCCTTATAAGCTTTATATTTTATAATCACGATGCTCGAGGTCTAGAGACCCATCCCTTATGTCAACTAGTCAACTAAGATAAAGAGTTGACTGGAGATATACATTGTAAAAATAAATATTTGTTAGGGATTAATAAAAGGCTAATTATTGATGGCTCTAAAGTTACATTCCCCCCTTTCTCACTTTCCATTTATGTGTATGAATATGTAGATATATCTTGGATAATGACACATAATGACACTTGGATAGATAGATTGGGAAAATTTTAGATGAATGCCTAGAGATCTACACACAAGTTAAAGAAAAAAAAAGAAAAAATCCTAACATTGGGAACAAAAAGCCAAAACCAACAATGCAACTAGAACACAATGACCAAGGGAACTTCAAAATGCAACACCACTCCACAAAAGAATTTTCTTTAGACCTACCTCATTTGGTATGAGAGAAGCTGCTTTAGAGACATAGAGACCTACCTACCACTTCTCTCATTTGGTATGAGAGAAGTTGCTTTAGACCTACCTCACTCATGTCTATGCTTGAGTTTTTGGAGGCCGACCTCCCACCCCACATGTCCTCTTCAACATTTTTTGTTCTCTTGGTTTTGTGCCCACCCAAACTTTTTCATGCTTTGGGTAACTTGAGGTATATACCCAACCCAAAAACTCTTATATTATGTTGATTATGTTGGTTATCGGCTTCACCCAACAAAATTATATTTAACAATACACATATTCATAGGCTTGGTTCTCCATGCTCAATGATCACTATATTCAACAATACACTTATCTTAAATTTAATTCATGTCTTGTTAAATATTTCATAATTAAATAGCTATTGGAGAGCACCACCTTAGACCAAGCCATACCATTAATATAAAATGTACATTAGAGAAATGACCTAATTCAATTTACTTCTATAACTCTAACCCTAACCCTCACCCAAACCCTAGCACTAAACCATCTTCTTCACCATCACCATCACCATCACCATAACCATCATCATCAACGTCTTCATCATCATCACCATCATCATCATCATTAACATCTTTATCATCATTGTCATCTCTAGGTTCCTCATCAACATCTCCATCATCACATCTTCTTCATCATCACCATCACCATCACCATCACCATCGCCATCACCATCACCATCTTCATCAATGTCTTCACCATCATCAACATCTTCACCATCATCATCACCATCTTCATCATCATCATTAACTCTAACTCTAACCCTAATTCAATTTCCTTCTATAACTCTAGCCCTAACCCTCACCCAAACCCTAGCACTAAACCATATTCTTCATCATCACCATCACCATCGCCATCACCATCACCATCATCATCAATGTCTTCATCATCACCACCATCTTCATCATCATCATTAACTCTAACTTTAACCCTAATTCAATTTCCTTCTATAACTCTAGCCCTAACCCTCACCCAAACCCTAGCACTAAACCATCTTCTTCATCATCACCATCACCATCATCATCAACGTCTTCATCATCATCATCATCATCATCATCATCATCATGAACATCTTCATCATCATTGTTCTCTCTAGGTTCCTCATCAACATCTCCATCATCACATCTTCTTCATCGTCATCATCATCATCATCATCTTCATCACCATCACCATCACCATCACCATCACCATCATCATCAACGTCTTCATCAACATCACCATCATCAGCATCATGAACATCTTCATCATCATTGTCATCTCTAGGTTCCTCATCAACATCTCCATCATCACATCTTCTTCCTCATCATCATCATCATCATCTTCATCACCATCACCATCATCGTCAATGTCTTCATCATCATCACCATCTTCATCATCATTGTTAACTCTAACTCTAACCCTAATTCAATTTCCTTTTATAACTCTAGCCCTCACCCTCACCAAAATCCTGGCACTAAACCATCTTCTTCATCATCACCATCACCATCACAATCAACATCACCGTCATCATCGACATCTTCATCATCACCACCATCTTCATCATCATTGTTAACTCTAACTCTAACCCTAATTCAATTTCCTTCTATAACTCTAGCCCTAACCCTCACCCAAACTCTAGCACTAAACCATCTTCATCACCATCACCATCACCATCACCATCGTCGTCAATGTCTTCATCATCATCACCATCTTCATTATCATCACCATCTTCATCATCATTGTCATCTCTAGGCTCCTCATCAACATCTCCATCATCACATCTTCTTCGTCATCATCTTCATCTCTGTCACCATCATCATCAACGTCTTCATCATGATCACCATATTCATCATCATTGTTAACTCTAACTCTAACCCAAATTCAATTTCCTTCTATAACTCTAGCCCTAACCCTCACCCAAACCCTAGCACTAAACCATCTTCTTCATCATCACCATCACCATCACCATAACCATCACCATAATCATCAACATATTCATCATCACCACCATCTTCATCATCATCGTTAACTCTAAATCTAACTCTAATTCAATTTCCTTCTATAACTCTAGCCCTCACCCTCACTTAAACCCTAACACTAAACCATCTTCTTCACCATCACCATCACCATCACCATCATCATCAACATCTTCATCACCATCACCATCATCATCATCATGAACATCTTCATCGTCATTGTCCTCTCTAGGTTCCTCATCAACATCTCCATCATCACATCTTCTTTGTCGTCATCATCACCATCACCATCACCATCACCATCACCATCATCATCGATGTCTTCATCACCATCACCATCATCATCATCATGAACATCTTCATCATCATTGTCATCTCTAGGTTCCTCATCACATCTTCTTCGTCATCATCATCATCATCTTCATCACCATCATCATCAATGTCTTCATCATCATCACCATCTTCATCATCATTGTTAACTCTAACTCTAACCCCGATTCAATTTCCTTCTATAACTCTAGCCCTAACCCTCGCGCAAACCCTGGCACTAAACCATCTTTTTCACCATCACCATCACCATCACCATCACCATCATCATCAATGTCTTCATCATCACCACCATCTTCATCATCATCGTTAACTCTAACTCTAACCCTAATTCAATTTCCTTCTATAACTCTATCCCTAACCCTCACCCAAACCCTAGCACTAAACCATCTTCATCACCATCACCATCACCATCACCATCATCATCAACGTCTTCATCATCATCACCATCTTCATCATCATCACCATCTTCATCATCATTGTCATCTCTAGGCTCCTCATCAACATATCCATCGTCACATCTTCTTCGTCATCATCATCATCATTTCATCACCATCACCATCATCATCAACATCTTCATCATCATCACCATCTTCATCATCATTGTTAACTGTAACTCTAACCCTAATTCAATTTCCTTCTATAACTCTAGCCCTAACCCTCACCCAAACCCTAGCACTAAACGATCTTCTTCATCATCACCATCACCATCACCATCACCATCACCATCACCATCACCATCACAATCATCATCAATGTCTTCATCATCACGACCATCTTCGTCATCATCATTAACTCTAACTCTAAACCTAATTCAATTTCCTTCTATAAATCTAGCCCTAACCCTCACCCAAACTGTAGCACTAAACCATCTTCTTCATCATCACCATCACCATCATCATCAACGTCTTCGTCATCACCACCATCTTCATCATCATCGTTAACTCTAACTCTAACCCTAATTCAATTTCTTTCTATAACTTTAGTCCTCACCCTCACCCAAATCCTAGCACTAAACCATCTTCTTCATCATCACCATCACCATCACCATCACCATCTTCTTCTTCATCACCATCATCACCATCATCATCTACATGAACATCTCCATCATCATTGTCATCTCTAGGTTCCAAATTTGACGCCAATGTGAAGGCCATGCAAATTCGCTCAACGGGGCCATTTCTCGTCCACGGTGGCCACGCACACCCAGGTGCCTCTGGATGAGAAATGGCCCCCCTTGAGTGAATTTGGAATGGCCATCACTCAGCAAAACCCTAACTTCGGAGATGGCTCATTGGCACCGCTTCTGGGTCTTCAAGGCACTATGCGAGAGTACCACTAGCTAAAACCCGGTGTCCCAGACCCACCTGAATCGACGTATTCGCGAACTGAGCCACGGTTTGGCTACTACGGGCATTCTAGTCGGGCACCCCAGGGCCATTCAGGGACACTTTGAGGATTTGCTTCAGGGCCATAGAACCCAAACCGGCGAGCGCACTTGGATTCCATCGGCTCCCACAGGTCCACGTGGCCATTGTGGCCTTGTCCACGGTGTCCATGCACGCTTGGGGGCCTCTGGACGAGTAATGGCCCCATTGAGCAAATTTGGAATGGTCCTCACTGAGAAAAACCCTATCTCTGGAGATGTCCCATTGGAACCACTTCTGGGTCTTTGAGGCACACTGTGGGGGGACCCCTAGCTGAAAATCGGCGTCCCAGACCCACCAGAATCGACGTATTTGCGAACAAAGCCACGGTTTGGTTTCTATGGGAATTCTAGTTGGGAACCCCGGGGTCATTCATGGACACTTTGGGGATTTTCTCCGGGGCCACGGAACCCAAACCAGTGAGTGGACTTGGATTCCGTCGGCTCCCACAGATCCATGTGGCCATTGTGGACATATCCACGGTGGCAACGCATGCCCGGAGGCCTTCATATGAGAAATGGACCCCTTGAGCGAATTTGGATGGCCTTCACAGTGGGGTCAAATTTGAAAAATCGTTGATCCGGTAGGTATGGCTAGCGTTCCTAGTTGGAACCTTCCTAGACACACTTGCAGGACTCCCCGAAACCCGGTTTTGTTGCACGGTTGGAATTCTATGCCCCCGGTAGGTATCCAGCAGGTGTTCTTGAAGGCCTTTTTTATGTGAGATGGAACGAGCAATAGAATGACGACCGTAGCTCGGATCGACAAATCGTCGACTCCGTTGGATTCAGGAATTCGGGATAGTGTTAGGGGTGCCCCTCTCCTCTGGTCCCGGGGCCCAGGTGTCATCTTGTACGTCCATTTTGGAAACTACAATTTTGCTCAGTATGAGAGTGTGCAATATTTGCACATTGGGGTCAAATTTGCAAAATTGTCGACTGGTCAAGTATGGCTAGCGTTCCTAGCTGGAGCCTTCCTAGACACACTTGCAGGACTCTCCGGAACCCGGTTTTGTTGCACGGTTGGAATTCTATGCCCCCGGTACGTATCCAGCAGGTATCCCTAGAGGCCTTTTGTATGCAAGATGGAACAAGCCATCGAATCATGACCATGGCTCAGATCGAAAAACCGTCGACTCCGTTGGATTCAAGACATTGGGATAGTGCTAGGGTTCCCCTCTCCTCTGGTCCCATAGCCCAGGTGTCATCTTGTACATCCATTTTGGAAACCAGGGTTTTGCTTAGTATGGGAGTGTGCAATTTTTGCACATTGGGGTCAAATTTGCAAAATCGTCGACCCACAGGTATGTCTAGCTTTCCTAGCTGGAACCTTCCTAGCCACACTTGCAGCACTCCCCGGAACCTGGTTTTGTTGCACGGTTGGAATTCTATGCTCCCAGTAGGTATCCAGTAGGTGTCCCTAAAGGCCTTTTGTATGCGAGAGGGAACGAGCCATATACTGACGATCGTGGTTCGGATCGAAAAACCGTCGACTCCGTTGGATTCAGGACGTCGAGATAGTGCTAGGGGTCCCCCTCTCCTCCTGTCCCGTGGCCCAGGTGTCATCTTGTATGTCCATTTTGGAAACTAGGGTTTTGCTTAGTACGGGAGTGTGCAATATTTGCACATTGGGATCAAATTTGCAAAATGGTCGACCAGGCAGGTATGGCTAGCGTTATCAGTTGGAACCTTCCAAGACACACTTGGAGGACTCCCCATAACCTGGTTTTGTTGCACGGTTGGAATTCTATTCCCCTCGTAGGTATCCAGCAGGTGTCCCTGAAGGCCTTTTGTATGTGAGACGGAACGAGCCATAGAATGACGATCGTGGCTTGGATCGACAAACTGTCGACTCCCTTGGATTCGGGACATCGAGATAGTGCTAGGGGTGCCTCTCTCCTCCGGTCCCGTGGCCCAGGTGTCATTTTGTACATCCATTTTGGAAACTAGGGTTTTGCTCAGTATGGGAGTGTGAAATTTCTGCACATTGGGGTCAAATTTGCAAAATCATTGACCGAGCAGGTATGGCTAGCGTTCCCAGCTGGAACCTTCCTAGACACACTTGTAGGACTCCCCAGAACTCGATTTTGTTGCACGGTTGGAATTCTATGCCCCCGGTAGGTATCCAGCAGGTGTCCCTGAAGGCCTTTTGTATGTGAGACAGAACGAGCCATAGAATGACAACCGTGGCTCGGATGGACAAATCTTTGACTCTGTTGGATTTAGGACATCGGGATAGTGCTAGGGGTACCCCTCTCCTCCAGTCCCTTGGCCCAGGTGTCATCTTGTACGTCCATTTTGGAAACTAGGGTTTTTCTCAGTACGGGAGCGTGCAATTTTTGCACATTGGGGTCAAATTTGCAAAATTGTCGATCGGGAAGGTATGGCTAGCGTTCCCAGCTAGAACCTTCCTAGACACACTTGCAAGACTCCTCGGAACCCAATTTTGTTGCATGGTTGGAATTCTATAACCCTGGTAGGTATCCAGCAGGTGTCCCTGAAGGCCTTTTGTATGCGACTCGGAACGAGCCATAGAATGACGACCGTGGCTCAGATCGACAAACCGTCAACTCCGTTGGATTCAGGACATCGGGATAGTGCTAGTGGTGCCCCTCTCCTTCGGTCCCATGGCCCACGTGTAATCTTGTACGTCCATTTTGGAATCTAGGGTTTTGCTCAGTACGGGAGTGTGCAATTTTTGCACATTGGGGTCAAATTTGCAAAATCGTTGACCGAGCATGTATGATGATGATGATGATGATGATGATGATGATGATGAAGACGTTGACGATGATGGTGATGGTGATGGTGATGGTGATGGTGATGAAGATGATGATGATGAAGAAGATGATGATGATGGAGATGTTGATGAGGAACCTAGAGACGACAATGATGATGAAGATGGTGATGATGACAATGAAGATGGTGATGATAACGAAGATATTGATGATGATGGTGATGGTGATGGTGATGGTGATGATGAAGAATATGTGATGATGGAGATTTTGATGAGGAACCTAGACATGACAATAATGTTGAAGATGTTCATGATGATGATGATGGTGATGATGATGAAGACGTTGATGATGATGGTGATGGTGATGGTGATGGTGATGGTGATGAAGATGATGATGATGATGGTCATGATGATGAAGAGGATGATGATGATGACGAAGAAGATGTGATGATGGAGATGTCGATGAGGAACCTAGAGATGACGATGATGATGAAGATGTTCATGATGATGATGATGGTGACAATGATGAAGACGTTGATGATGATGGTGATGGTGATGGTGATGGTGATGGTGATGGTGATGGTGATGGTGATGATGAAGAAGATGTGATGATGGAGATATTGATGAGGAACCTAGAGATGACAATGATGTTGAAAATGCTCATGATGATGATGATGGTGATGATGAGGAAGACGTTGATGATGATGATGATGATGTTGATGAGGAATAAGATGATGATGATGGAGATGGTGATGGTGATGTTGATGTTGATGGTGATGGTGATGGTGATGGTGATGAAGATGATGATGATGAAGAAGATTATGATGATGATGATGGAGATGTTGATGAGGATCCTAGAGATTCCAATGATGATGAAGATGGTGATGATGAATACGCTGATGATGATGGTGATGGTGATGAAGACGATGATGATGATGACGAAGAAGATGTGATGATGGAGATGTTGATGAGGAGCCTAGAGATGACAATGATGATGAAGATGGTGATGATAATGAAGATGGTGATGATGATGAAGACGTTGATGGTGATGGTGATGGTGATGGTGATGGTGATGGTGATGGTGATGGTGATGGTGATGGTGATGGTGACGGTGATGAAGATGACGATGATGAAGAAGATGATGATGATGGAGATATTGATGAGGAGCCTAGAGATGACAATGATGAAGAAGATGGTGATGATGATGAAGACGTTGATGATGATGGTCATGGTGATGAAGATGATGATGATGATGAAAAAGAAGAAGATGATGATGATGGAGATGTTGATGAGGAGCCTAGAGATGACAATGATGATGAAGATGGTGATGATGATGAAGATGGTGACGATGATGAAGACATTGATGAAGATGGTGAGGATGATAAAGATGGTGATGATGATGAAGACATTGATGATGATGGTGATGGTGATAGTGATGATGATGTTGATGATGATGATGACAAGTCCCTCTAAGTGGTTATCTATAGGAATCAAGTATCAATCTCCAACCATAAATGAGCATGTTTTAAAATAAATTGCTAGGATACATATCTAAGACTCTAGAAGATCTCTATGCTTTTTTCCATCAAATTTTGTCAAGGAGAATCTAGTATCTAGTTAGAATATATTAGTGGAAACCCTAGGTTGATGACACGATGCTTGGATAAGGGAAAAAAACCCAAAATCTAGCTAGATTTGGGTGAGCATTGAGCATGGGGAACCAAATCTATGAATATGTGTATTGTTAAATATAATTTTGTTGGGTGAAGCCAATAACCATAATCATCATAATATAAGAGTTTTTTGGGTTGGGGATATACCTCAAGGTACTCAAAGCATGAAATTTTTTTTGGTGGGCACAAAACCAAGAGAACAACAAATGTTGAAGAGCACATGTGAGGTGGGAGGTCGGCCTCCAAAAACTCAAGCATCGACATGAGTGAGGTAGGTCTAAAGCAACTTCTCTCATTGACATGAGAGAAGTGGTAGAGCTAGTTTAGGTTAAATTAGTGTTTCTAGGGCTAGTTTAAGTTTCTAGGACTAGTTTAGGTTTCTAGGACTAGATTAGGTTTATAGTATTCTAGCTTAGTTTTCTAGTGTTAAATTAGTGTTTCTAGGATTAGTTTAGCTTTCTAGGATTTCTAGGGCTAGATTAGGTTTGTAGGGTTATATTAGTGCTTCTAAGGCTAGACTAAGTTTCTAGGGATAGATTAGGTTTCTAAACATTAATGACAAAGGGTGAAATGATGACATGGCAGATGGATGTATCTCTATGTATGTATGTATCTCTATGTATGTATGCATGTATGTATGGAAAATACATGTATGTATGTATGTATCAACAAAAAATGCATGCACCAACAAAATAACATAAAACTACACATACCTCGATGTAGAACATAACATTCTTTGATGCAATTCTTTCTCTTATGTAAAGTTGACTGGCCTCATTCAATCAATCTATCTGGATCCTCTTTGTTGCTAATTGTCTCCATCAATCTCTCGTGCTCTAAATGAGGCAAGTAGTAGCGTACCTTGGTTGAGCTCTTGCTTGACATTGTCTGAAGATGGATGTTTTTGCCTACGATCAAGTTTGTGAAGTGATACACCACTGAACCTGGTTTGTAATCCATGAATACATGCTCACTAGTCTTTATTGACTTCCCATCTAGTGTAAGATATCCCCCCTTAACCACCATCGAGCCAATAGGAAATTGAATGCCTTCATCATCGATTAATGATGCGTAGAGGGTTTTCTTACCTTGGGTGCACCGTGCCAACCAATAATCCGTGCCCCATTCATTGCCTTTCGGGGGAACAACTGCCTATATGTGTCCTGGTTGCACAAGATCTGAGATATGGTCGTAGTGTGTTGAAATCACTGACTGACCGTCCTCTAACGAGGTTGTTTCAACAACTGCACATTGGTCTACTGCAAGTGACACATGATCTTATTCATCAACCCAGTCCATGCATTCGCATTCATCCCATTCACCACTTCTACAAGGGAAGCAAAATCATGCAAGCTTTCGCGTCCATATTTCAAATAAGGGGTTGTTTGAACTTCGAAATGAATGAAATTCACGTGTTCCTTGTACTGTGCCGCAACTATAGGAATGCAATCGGTCTATGTCAACCACCCACCAAAATTTCTTACCACACGTCCTGCCACTGATGATGTTTGTTGATCTCTTGCTCGGTCTGACATTGTTGCAGAGCACCATTTGAACTATGGATTCTGCATCTAGGATATGAGGTTCCTTGTCAAACCTCATCTCTTCCCTTCGTAGTGCGGTCTTGATGCATGCACCGGCCCCATAATGCTCGCCTTTGTCATGCCCAATCTCAAAATAGTTCTAGATATGCAGCACATTATACGTCTTATTCAAAATACTCATCCATTGGAATACTCAGGAATTTTTGAATTGCCCCGCACAACCATCCGACCATATCCAATGCTGATCCATCTGTATATCTCTCTCCTTCAACTGATCATAGAAAATTCGAAAACAATGTTGCACATAATGCTGGTCATGGGTTCTATCATCACTTATGTAAAAGTTTCTCTCCTTCAGTATTATCCTCTTGTCATTGTTGCTCTCTGGACCATGCCTATACATAATATGTCCCATGATGCTGACTTGGTCTAAATGGTATTATTGACTCTGGATTTCATTTTGTGGCTGAAGGGTGTAATTTTCTGCAAAATCCACAATTGACACTATGGTTCCATCAAGAAATGTGCCCCTGCATTTTCTATACTACTCATCTTTCCATCGTGCTACATGCACATGTTGAACATACTGCTTTGTTTTCTCGTAGAACTCCGTCAAGAAGTCACATACCGGTACCTGTTACCATGAAAAAAAGGGAAATATTACAATGTGGCATTTGGAAAAATGTATATGACATAAATTGAACGTGTAATATGAAAAATATGCAATATTCATTTGTACCTGTGACTTCACTAATGCAATCTTTTTACTTTCCCTGGCACTGTCTAATTGATAGGTTACGTACTTGAAGCTCTGTATCTCCATGGCCATCCTGCCAAAATCGTGCTCCTTTCTTTCATGGATGCAATGGTTCAAAAGAGAAAACCCACTGCACCTAGAACATGTCCTATATAGACACGATTTTTCATAATATATTTGTCCTTCGGGCCTTGGACACATGATGTTGTGGATAAAGTCTCTTGATGCATTCGGTGGTAGTATGGATCCATTGCAGCCCTACACATTGTTAGTATGAAAATCGCAAAATATATGTTTATATGTGTCATAATAATATTCATATTCTACGTGGCATCTAAAACAACAGGTGTTCTGATCAATGCATATACAAACGTACCATGGTTTGCATTTCTCAAAGGACCTTTGGCCTAGGTTCAATTGTGTGTGCTCATTCCTGAATCTCTCATAGAGTTCAGTTTGTGTGGTGTCAAGGAAGTGTTTAACATGGGGTTCACGTTCAGTAGAACCTTTTCTCAACTTTGGCACATCTCTTTGGTTTGATGAAGGTCTAGTATGATCATGCCAAAAATTTTGTACTAACTCCTTAACAACATCAATTAGCTTCCTATCTGCACGAGGCAACCTACCAACAATCGTTCCCACCCGAAGTGTCAAGATTTTCTATTATAACAGAGTACTTTTTAATAGTTTTTCTATTTAATTTGAGTATGTGAGAAGTGTGTGATAGTAGGTGGCGTTGCCTTGTGGACTTGCTTACAACTGATTCTGCTAAAACATGACGAGTCGCACAAAGATCTTTTCTACGAGACGTCTTCCCAATCGCATTAAATGCAGATTGGAGATTTCTAACAATATGACTATTGGCCTTTGAACTTTTAACCATATTTATGCCCAAAATTCTCCTAACAACAGCTAAAAAATGTGACTTTAACAAAGATAGCAATAATTGACATTTAACTGCATCACCTTTGGATTCCAAATATTCCTTGACAATTTTGTTGCATTGCCATTCAATAGTGCGTTTTGGCAACTTGCCTTCAAGCCCCGACATAGCACTCTCATCCACATGAATACGTCTAGGATTTATTCTTCTTGCACTGGACAGTCGAGGTAGGGAGGGTGGACATGATACATGAATACCAGAGCTTGTTTTTTATGGTGCTTCGTTCACAGATTGGGCCATAATGAGAGTGTGATCGACATGGTTGTGGTCTTCTTGGGGAGATTGCAAATTAAGCAAGGCTTGTATGTCCATCTCTACACATGCAACATCTCCTAAAATTCTTGTGTCGTGAGGAACTTCAACATGACTCATTGATGGATTGTTGGTTGGAGATTGTGTTGATGTTGGAATTTGAGTTGGGTCCATTGAACGCGACCGCTTTACCTATGGTTCTGAACAAGAGGTTGTCGTGTCAACAACTGTGTTAGTATCAGTGGTAAGATCTGAGGCAATGATAGGGCCATCTCTCAAGCTTTCCATTCCCAACCTAGCCTTTTTTCTTAAGTCATTGACCTTTTCAATGGGCATATCCCTTCTATATTTTCCTTTTGTTTTGCGTGAGTTTCCCATCTCCAAAATCCTCTTTAACACAACTATCAGGCCTACCCCTGCAAAAGAAACAACAAATAAGATATTAGTGCCATTATACAATGAACTTGACACATTCCAACATAACTTACCACTTTACAAATTAACACATACAATTCCAATCAATATAGATGATGGTTGGTCAAGTGTAGAGTGGAGAAACTAGTGTCTTACCTAGCCATGAATTCATAAAAATTATGGTAGTAAGACCCTACAATAGAGATGGCTATGGCTAGAGATGCCTCAGGAATAGTTTGATAGTTTTTCTACATCAAATAAGGTAAAGAGAATAAGTTTACTAATTACACAATGAGGAGGTTGCAAATTCCCCCAAGGAATTCTTATTGGTTTACATCATATTTTTCACCTTAATTAGTTGCATTTTTTGGTTTCTCCCTTAATGTTATCAATTCTAAATTTCCCACCTAGTTTGATTGCTTTGTCTTCATAGTGGAATGGTATATCCTTCCGTGATCCTTCCATTTGAGGAAATGCTCTTTACCATCATAAATTACTAGGTTATATAACACCTTAAGGAGTTGAAGAAACAAAAACAAACTATTTCCTTATATCTATAAACCTTGAGATGATAGAATGTGATTTTGAGTTTAAAATACCCATGGTTGAATTCAGCAATGCATCACAATAGAATGAATGTATACTTTGTATTGTGCAAAACCTTAAGGAGGACGCAAAGGTTTCTAACAAGGATCATGGTCTTGGGAAGGGTGATTAGGGGGAATATAATTTGACCTTTCAATGTGCAATATTTAGGGTATGGAGGTGTTGGAAAGTGGGGAATTAGGGACTATACCAACAATGATCATGTTGGATAGAGCATGAAGTGGGAAAGTCTTGGTTTTTAGAAAAAAAATCATTATTAAAGGTGAGGGGATATTGTAAGGATGGTAAATATGGATGAAGATTATCATATTTGGATTCATAGAGAAAGGAAAGGTGCATATACTTACAGATAACTTCCAACCATACAATGGTATTGAATAAGAGATGAGAGAGTTGAGGTTTTGTAGATGAGTGAAGTAATATTTTTAGTCATGTTTAGTGAGTGTGTAATATTTTTTGCTAGCATAATATGAGGTGAAAAGAACAAAATTAAATTGGGAACTAATTACACAATGAGGAGGTTGCATACTTCATCTTGTCTAGT